>JAMJFZ010003399.1:3815000-4415000 GCA_026225945.1 Cricetomys ansorgei
AGGTTATTCCAAGTTTTGGGCTATTATGAATAAAGCCACAATGCTTGTGGTAAGATGGAGTGTTCTTTGGATATATGCCCAAATTCGTATAACTGGGTCTTGAGGTAGATTGATTCCCAACTTTTTGGGGAAGCAAATATTGATGCCCATAGTGGCTGTAGAAATTTGCACTCTGATGAGCAGTGAAAGAGTGTTCCTTTTGCAGTACATCTTTGCCAGCATAAGCTGTCACTTTTATTATGGGTCTTAGCCATTCTGACCAGTGTAAGATGGTATCTTAAAGTAGTTTTGATTTGCATTTCCCTGATGGCTAAGGATTTGAACATTTAAGTGTTTCTCAGCCATTCGAGAGTCCTCTATTGAGAATTCTGTTTAGATTAGTACCACACTTTTAGAATTGGGTTGTTTCCCTGATATCCTGGTTGTTTTTTTTTTTTTTTTTTTTTTTTTTAGTTATTTATATATTTTGGATTTTAGCTTTCTATCAGATGTGGAGTTGGTGAAAATCTTTTCCCATTCCGTAGGCTGCTGTTTTGTCTTAGTGACAGTGTCTTTTGCTTAGCAGAAGCTTTTCAGTTTCATGAGGTTCCCTATATTATTATTGATCTTAGTGCCTACGGTATTGGTTTGCTGTTCAGGAAGTCATCTCCTGTGGCAATGAGGTCCAGGATATTCTCTATTTTCTGTTCTATCAGGTTCATTGTATCTGGTTTTATGTTGAAGTCATTGATCCACTTGGACTTGACTTTTGTGCAGGGTTACAAATATGGGTCTATTTGCATTCTTCTACATGCAGACACCCAATTTGACCAGCATCATTTGTTGAAGATGTGGTCTTTTATCCAGTGCATATTTCTAGCTTCTTTATAAAAAATCAGATTTACATATATGTGTGTGGAATTATGGCCATGTCTTCATTTTTTCTCCATTGACCTACATGTCTGCTTTAATGCCAATACCAAGCAGTTTTTATTACTATAGCTCCGTAGTACAACTTGAAATCAGGAATGGTAGGCCATCCAGTAGCTCTTTTTCTGTTCAGGATTGTTTTAGCTATCCTGGGTTTTTTGTTTGTTTGTTTGTTTTTTCTTTGTTTTCCCACCATGAAGTTGAGTACTGTCCTTTCAAGGTCTCTAAAGAATTGTATTGGAATTTTATTGGGGATTGCAATGTATTTGTAGATTGCTTTTGGTAGGATGGCCATTTTACTATGTTAATCCTATGGATCCGTGAACATAGGAGATCTTCTGATATAGTCTTCTGAAGTCATCTTCAATTTCTTTCTTCAAAGACTTGAATATTTTATCATACAAGTCTTTCACTTGCCTGGTTAGAGTTACCCCAAGATATTATTTGAGGCTATTGTGAAGGGTGTTGTCACCATCATTTCTTTCTCAATGTGTGCGTCATTTGTAATAGGAGGGCTACTGATTTTTGTGAGTTAGTCTTACATCCAGCTACTTTGCTGAAGGTATTTATCAGCCCTAGGAGTTCCCTGGTAAAAATTTTAATATCACTTATGTATATTATCATATCATCTGCAAAGAGTGATACTTAGAGTTCTTCCTTTCCTTTTCATTTTCCTCTGATTTCCCTCAGTTGTCTTATGTCTAGCTAGAACTAGTACTATATTGAATTGATATGGAGAGAGTGGACAACCTTGTCTTGTTCCTAACTTTAGTGGAATTTGTGCTAGTTTCTCTCCATTTAATTTGTTATAGGCTTGCTGTAAATTGTCTCTACAGTGCTGAATTTTGTCCCTTGAATCCCTTATCTCTCCATGACCTTTATCATGAAGAGGTGTTGGATTTCACCAAAGGCCTTTTCTGCATCTAATGAGAGGATGTTGCAGAAGTTTATTTTTAGTTATATATAAAATAATTGTTTTATGCATTGCTGGGTGAGGGCCTAAGGCCTTTTGTATTGTTTGCAGTTGTTGGATTTCTTTGGGAGTTGTTTAATTGTTAATGATCTGCATGTGCTATCAGTAGAATACTGGAGAAGTTCTGGAAAAATAAAAACACCTGAGCTAGGAGACACTCAGGGTTCCACTATGGAGTCTGGTGCAGGCAAGGATGGTGGTTCCCTCTGCTGAGGTGTGGAAGAGTTTACACCTATGAAAGTGTCTCCTTGTCTTCTTTGCTGAGCCACCCCAGCAGCCTAAGAACTACAAATGGCACAGCAACCTGGGGCAGAACATCACTCGAACTAATTCAACATGGAGACAAGAAGAAGCTCCTGACCTCGCAGAATCCGGTAAAGTATACTCAGGGCAGCTCCTAGAGGACAGAGATTATATATATGCAAAAAGTAATGAATAGAAGGCTCCTGAAGGAAAATGAGAGAGAGAGAAAGGGAAATAAGCCTCTATGAAGAGAATGCGAAAATTAAGTGAGAAAGGGGGCTCAAAAGTGAGAGCCACAGAATGGAGGCTCTTAGAGATAATGAAGTCAGCTGTGTGCAGGATAAAGCAAGGTTACTACTTTTCCTGATCACGGAGCCAACTCTACTTCCCGCTGGTGGTGGTAGCACACTGTTTCACAAGCTGCGTTTTCTGATAGCTGCATTGTGTGTGTGTGAAGCTCAAGATGTTGTGTTTGAGGGCTATGATGAAAGGTATATGTTTCCCTGTAGCAGTGGTGAAAAAGAATGGCAAACTGCCAAGACTTTTCAGATATTCTTCCCAATGGCCCAGGACCACCTACTGTTGTGGAAGCTGCAGCCTGGAATAAAAAAATCATTTAGTTAAACTGACCAGTTTTTTTTTTCCTGCAAACCTGACTACAAGTGGTCCAGGCATTGGTGATAGTAATGAGAACTCCACCCCACGAGGGAACCCTTCCTGCAGTAAAGGACTAGTTAATTTTACAGCAAACAAGACTCTATCTTAAAACCTGGAAAGTGTTTCCTCAGGGTTAGCACACAGAAGCTGTTTTACAGAACTGGCCTAGGTTGTATCTCATGCTGACAGCTGAACTTGGTACTGTTAGAGTCACCCAGCTGGTGCTGGTTTTGAAGGCATGAAGGGGTCTTTGGAGATCAGCTGAGGCTTGGCACTATAAGAGGCCAGGAGAGGCCATTAGTGAAGGTGCAGCCGAAGTAGCAGTTGAAGGCCCAGATTGAAGGTGTCATGCAGAGAAGTTGAGGTTTGGCACTATGAAGAGAGCCTATGAAAGGCTATTGGTGAATGTGTAGCCCAGTTGCAGCAAGGGACACCAGTTCGGAAGATGCCAGTACCGTGGGACAACCACCAAGAACAGCAATAGCAGTGGAGTGAAGCCAGCCAAAGCCTGGAGGACCATCTGTGTGTGCTCCAGAGGCAGAGCCAGAGAAATAATCTAAGCCCTTTGGAGGAGCCCTGAAGAACGTGAGTGAATTCCAGATTATTGGACATTGATAAGTTTTTGTCTGCATGACCTGCATTTTAGTGAGAATGAGCTATGGAAGTCTCCCACTCTCAGTGTATGAGAGTCTATTTGTAATTTCAGATGGCTATAGTATGTCTTACAAACTTGGGTGCTCTTGTGTTTGAGGCATTAAGAATTGAAGTGTCACCTTGGATTTTCCCTTTGAGTATGTAGTGTTCTTCCCTATCTCTTTCGATTAGTTTTTATTTAAAGTCTATTTTGGTAGAAATTAAAATAGCTATACCAGCTTGCCTCTTAGGCCCATTTTCTTGGTATATGTTTTTCAACCCCTTTAATGTCTGTCCTTGATGTTGAGGTTTGTTTCTTGGATACAGTAGAAGGACAGATCCTGGTTTCCTGTCCATTCTGTTAGTCTGTGACTCTTTATTGGGTAATTGAGTCCATTGATGTTGGGAGATATCAATGACGAATTGTTGGGCCCTATGAGGCCTATTGTCCAAGATCAAGCCAGGCTCGATTTCCGAGACCTGTCTTTCTTCTGCATAGTGGTGACTCAGCATAGCCGGCTCTACCTAGCAACTGCCAGGTAACAGAACTCCGCTGGCCCACCGCCACTCTCACACCACTTTACTCCTCCCTCCTAAGTAAGCTCACCCCATCTTGCATACCGCCCCCTCTCCCTCAGCCTATTTAAGGGGCTGACTTGTTCAGTAAAACCAGTTCCTGCTTCCACAGTTCTCCCAGCTCGGTGTGTGTCTTTTCTCCTAGTGGGGAGGGTTCGGCCGCCGATACTCACCATCCTGCTCAGCCCCAAGGGGGACAGGCTGGTCCCGCTCCCCTCAACAACTCGTTCTGTTGGGATGCCCAACAACCAATAATTGTTGATTTATTTTGGTGGTGTTGGTGTTGGAGATGCGCGCACACACGCGCGCACACACACACACATGCACGCACGCTTCCCTCCCTTTTGATTTTGCTAGATTGAGATTATTTCCTGTGTTTTCATTTGTGTAGTTAACTTCTTTAGGCTGTAGTTTTCCTTATAGCACCTTCTGTAGGGCTAGATTTTTGGATATTGTTTAAATTTGGCTTTATCATGGAATATCTTATTTTCTCCATCTATGGTGATTGAAAGTTATGGGGTGGAGTAGTCTCAGCTGGCATCAGAGGTCCCTTAGAATAGACAGTACATCTGTCCAGGCCCATCTGGTTTCTAGAGTCTCCATTAAGAAGTCAGATGTAATTTCAATAGGTTTGCCTTTATTTGTTACTTGATCATTTTCCCTTGCAGCTTTTAATATTCTTTCTTTTTTCTGTATGTTTAGTGTTTTGATTATTATGTGGCAAGGGGACTTCATTTTTCTGGTTCAATCTATTTGGTGTTCTGTATCTTTCTTGTACCTTCATGGATATCTCCCTCTTTAGATTAGGAAATTTTTCTTCTATGATTTGGCTCAATATGTTTTCTAGGCCTTTATGCTGGATTTATTTTCTTCTTCTATCCCTATTATTCTTAGCTTTGGACTTTTCATTGTGTCCCAACTTTCCTGGATATTTTGTGTCAGGAGTTTTTTTAGACTTAGCTTTTTGACAGATGTGTCCATTTCTCCTATTGTGTCTTCAATGTCTGAGATGAAAGTGGGAGGAATGGATCTCAGGAGAAGTAGGGGAGGTTTGGGTCTGCCTTCAGTCTATGTGTTGTCCTGAGAGGAGTGTCCCTTGGGTTAGTTGGGGATGCCTGCTGGTGTGGGGGTATCCAACAAAGCAACAAGTGGGGGAAGGAGTCTACCTGTTTTTCTGACAGACATGGCCTGTGGTTTAGCAAGGGGCACCTATGGAGTTGGAGGCTGGAATACAGTGACTAGTGGGGGAGGGACGACATATGGATTGTTATGGTCTGTTGGACCCCCAGGAGATGTGGGCAAGGGTGAGGAAGGGAAAGCTGCAGCTGGTTTTTTGTTGCAGCACTAGGGAGAGACTAGGGATTGGGTCTGGGGGAAGAGAGATCTATACCACCATTTGTAAAACTTAGGAATACATAGGAAGACCCGGTAGAAAGAATGTAGGATCCAGAAAAAATGAAGAAAAGCTGTCAAGTACTATCTTTGGTATGCCACAATCATGAACACAGCAGCAGCTGTGGTTGCTTGCAGTATGCTTTCACAAATCTGATATTTCAAGAGTCAACTATGATTATAGGAGGGGCTTGTGGAACCATATCCCTGCTTCCTGAACTATTGAATACTAATGGATTGTGGAAGTGTCATTCTCTTTAAATGTCTGCACAATTGAGCCCCCTTGGCTCTGTAGGATAGTAATATACGGGTGGCCAAACAGACAGCCCTGGTTAAAAACAGTTGTAAAAAAACAAAAAAAAAAAAAACTGCATAAAACGATGAGCGTAGGGAGCATAGGGAAGGAATCTGTAGAGAAGAAGGAGGATTGACAGGAGTGATGACATAATCAGAGAGATTCTGGAGTGAAAGCAATCAGAATACATTGTTTCCATGTATGACATTAGTGTCGGTGACACTGTCGAAGAGCAAGATCAATTAATTCTTTTCATTACAATGAATCATAATAAAAATCACTGGGTCTTTGTTACATTTCTCTGTGTTTTTGAAAATAGATCACAAAAATATAATACCACTAAATTCACTGTTTAAAGTGGTTAATGAGAACAGTGGTTATAGACACAGTAATATACTAGGCTTGTATGCTCAAGGCCTTGGATTTGGTTCTCATATGGAAAAATTTTAAAAAGTGCTTAAGACAAACATCTTTATGGTATATATATATATATATTTATATTATATAATATAATAATTATATATATATATATATATACATATATAATTAAAGTGTGGTTTAAAATATTTTCCTTTGTCAGAGTGATAATATAAACTTGAAACTTTAAATCCAATAATAATTAAGAGATATACATACTGGGAATATAATATTCTGGGAATTTTATGATCAATGTTAGAAAATTAATCCCTTGTATAAAACAACTGAGGCCTATATAATTTAATTTATCCCAGATTATGTAACAGAAACGACAATCAAAATGTACACCTCAGTATTTTACTTCTATTTATGGCCAATTTCGGTAGCATCATGATGGTTACTCTTTATTTTTTTAATCATGATAAGGCATGTATATGACTAACTCCATTTTAATATAAAGCTCTCTTAAGGGAATTCTAGAGTCATCTTTTATAATTTATCTTTTGTTAATTATAATCATTTGTTATGTTTGTCATTATCCTTAATATTTTAAAATAAATTTGTTTATAATCCCTGCTAAATTACATGGCAATAGGCTAAAAATATTGAGTTTTAGATGAGAAAATATATTAGAGAACTTTGAATTAGATAATGATGGAGATGACATGTTGAACAGCACCACCTGGAGGAGGACTGGCCAGTTAATAGACTGGCTAAATACATTTCAGAGATCACAGAATGAAGGCTTTTCCTTAACTTTTGAAAGGAGAGAACATTGGTTTGATATCAGAGGCTTTGCTTCTGGTTCTTATTCTACCTCTACTAGCCCAGTAACAAATTCCAATCTTAAATAAGTCCGAATCAGGATTATTCTTAAATTTTCTGGATCACGGAACTTACTAAAACAGGGTTAAATGTTATGAAACCTTTTCCTTTCCTGGGAAAACTAATTGTGTTCCAAATTTGGCCTCCCATTGCAGAGACTACAATCCCATCACATCTGTGGATATCCTACCTCTATGTTCAATTATGTAATGAATCTTCAGATCAACTGACAGTTTGAACTTTACATACTAGCTAGAGCACTTAATATGATAATTCAGAGAAATAAGGAATTCTCTGCCTGGGACTAAACCACTCAGAGAACCATGACACTTGATTCTCCACCAACTATTTAGTAACCTGGTATCTTTTATTATGTACAGCTCACTGGGGAGGAGTTAAGCTAGTCTTGGTAGGAGGTCTCTGTAGGTCAGCAGTCTTAGGCTGTAAATATCTGGGAGGAGGAAGCAGTAGTTACTAGTTTTTGCACACACTGGTAAATCTTTCATAAATACTCTTACTTGGAGCAGTAGAAGGATTTATCATTTTCTTATGGGTCTAAGAAATTGGTCCCTGACATGGCTGTGCCTATGTCAATAGTACACACTCACTTCATACACTAGCCCACTATTTACACATTCATTCAAGTCTTCCTCCCCTCCCCACAAAGCTCTTTGCATCCTTTTGACCAAGTAAATGATAGCCTATGAATAGTGTTCTACATCACCTGCTGCCTCAACAACAGCAACAGCAACAGAACAAACAAGCCACAGATACAGAATTTACTTGAATCCCCAGTTCTGGGAAGTATTAGCTGTGTATCTCTTAGATCTGTTTCTTAATGTATTGTTAAGTAAACACAATCTCACAGAGCTATATTACATACTGGAATGAGAAAAGCAATGGTCTTAATAAAATGTTTGACAATTCAGCAACCTAATCCAGTAGGTAGAGTTTTTGTTTCCTTCCTTTATAGTTAAAAAGAGAAGGCCTTAGTGAGAGGAGCGATGGATCCAAGTTTCATTCCTAGCACCCACCCAGGCAGCTCACAATTATCTTTACTACAGTTCCAGAAGATCTAACATACCCTCTTGGACTCCACAGGTAGTTATCCACATGTGGCATAGACACATTAATAGATACATGACAAATAAATAAAAATAAAAACTAAAAAAGAAAGAGACATGTCCCTGGCTTTGGGAAAGTCAGAGTTAACCTACATAAAGATAGGAGAGACAAGTGTGTAGGCTGAAGTAAGTCAGAGAAGAAAACATGGGTCATGGGAAATGAAAAATGAAAGGGAATTTTTGCTTTCAAATATTACACAACATTTCTCCAACTCCAAAGCTGGTGTTAACCACGTATCTATTAAGTCCTCTCACAAGTCTTTTGGTTCTTGTCTGACACACAAATGCCTAGTAATTATTATTTGTTTCTTTTCAGAAAAGCAATGTTTTAAAGCAAAATATGTCTGTTATTAAACCATTTTGGCTAGTATTACTTAGTAACAGTTAACAACTTTAAAAGTCACTAGCAGAACACCCACAAATTTCCAAAGGACAAAAGGAAACACAAATAAGCACTAAGCAAGTACCCATTAAAGACTTTCTACAAGCCAAGGGATATTTCACAGTCTTAATTTTTTTCTCTTTGCACACTTATTATTGCTATTTCATTGCTATTTCATAATACAAATTTCTCTCAGAGTTTTTCAAAATTCTTCTTTCATAGAGACAGCCCAATTTGTTTAGTGAAAATTCATCCATTTTTATAGGTCTACCAAATATAAGTCCATTTGATATGAAACCCCCTATGCTTTGCTAAGCAAAAGTGAAGTAGATAGTTGCTAAATGATACAGAGTCAGAGACTAAGATGGGACATGGGATTTTTCATCAGTACATGATCTCCTTTATACAGTTGCCTATTGATTTGTAAATCTTTCATATAGAGAGTACATAACACTTGTATCACTGCTGAATCCAATATATGGATATATATATATATATATATATATATATATATATATATATATATATATTTACAACCTTACTATCCAGGTTTATTAAATTTGACATTTTCAACCACTATCTCAACAACACAACAACACATTATAAAACAAACAAACATGTTTTCCTTCGTTTTTGTTAAAACAGAAATGTTTACTAAAAGCTTCTGGGAGTTCTATGTCCACACTATCCAATAAAGTAGGCACTAGGCTCATATAACTTCTGAACTACTGCTAAGGAAGTTGATTTGTCACTGTCCTTAACTTTTTGTAAAATCAAATAGCCACATGGGATTAGTACCTACCATATTGGGTAGCACAGCTATACAAAATGGGAACAAAAATTGGTGTTTTTCTTGGAGGAAACCAAGGACAATAGCAAAATTCCTACACTGTTTGGGGGGGCTCTTGGAGCCCACTAGCCAACACTTTGAAGGGAGATTTCTGATGCCTTGCACTGGACTTTTCTCTTAAATAGCCCATGACTGTTGTGGGGAGAATTATAACTATGTGGCTCGACTCCATTAACTATATATATAAAAATATAGTGTTTTTAAGTATTTTTGTAAAAGAATGTTTTGTCATTGCTTCTTCAAATATCTTTGGAGTTATTTATATCTCCTTTAACCCTTCCTTTGTATTACCTCATCCATCCTCCCAGTTAGAGGCCCCTATGATTTACCTCTTCCATGCTTCAAAGCACCTGTGTGTTATTATCCCCCTCTTGAGAGCACTTCCCTCCATAGTCGCTTTATACTATTCTGGTTTCTGCATTTAATTCTAGATATATATTCAAATCTAAAGATTCTGAGCTAGGATCCACAAATAAGACAGAACACCTAGTTCATGTCTCTTTGGGACTAGGTTACCTCACTTATAAATTCTAGTTCCATCCATTTACTTCCAAAATTCATTATTTAATTTATTTACAACTTGATAGAATATCATTATAATATGCCAACATTTTAAATTAATTTATTTTTAGTTAAGAAATAATTACATGATTTGACCCCTTCCCTTGCCTTCCTCTCTAACCACACTGTTTAGGCAACCATATTATAGAGTAAAATTATGTGAAACTTCCATGTCATTTCAAGAAGACAACTTCAGAGCAGAATTTCTGGTTTTCTGATTCATACAATCTCTCTTCTCCAACTTCCACAATGTTCTCTGAGCACTGGGTACATGACTTCTGTTGTAGATTTATCCAGTGTGGATGAGCACCCCAAAATCAGTTGTTCTCAGTTTTTTGCCCATTAATAGCTTTCTGTAATACTTTCTGTCCACTGGAAAAAGAAGTTTCCTTGATAAGGGGTGAGAGCCACACTTGTGTCAATAAATAATTAGAATGCAGTTCCAAATTGTGCTTCTTTAGTATACTAGTGGTAAAAGGCTCTCCTGAGAGATTCATCGTCTCACTAGCTCCACGAATCTGACTAGGTTTCTAGAAGAAGACAAATTTCCCTTCTGTTGAGAAGGCTTTAAGTCCAATTAGACAGCTCCTGGTTGGCTCCAAGATGTAACTATCACTATTGCAATTTTAGGAATATCTTGCCATGCTGATCATTGTTGAGGTTCATAGGCATCACAGCTGGGTATGTTTAATGCTTTCTGCCACTACAAAGTAGTCCTCAGTGAAGAAGAACTTTGGTCAGATTAAGCTCAAATCTTCCAAGTTCTATACCCAAAGTGTGTGCTGTGCTGCCTTCAGCAATAGAGAATTACTCTCAACCTCTGGGAAGCAACCAAGGTCAACAATAATAGCCTATATTGTCTTCAGAGTCACTTGGACAGTCCTGACCAACAGTTTTAAAGAGGATTTTTCATGACTACTACTGGTTTTTTTCCCCCTAAGATAGTCTGTTGATAAGCATTGTCAGCCCGAGTAGCATTATTTCATTATATCATATAATTTTAGGTAAGTAAAAAATATTTCTTATAAGTTTTTCAAATATCCTTTGTTTTATTTTCCCTACCCCATTTCTCTCCTTTTGTATTGAATTCCCTCTTCCCTCTCCAGTTAAAGTCACCCCTGTTTTCCCTACTTTGCCCTTCATATGACTTGTGTCCTGGATTCCCTTCTCTAGTGCTCCTTCTACCCCACTCTAGACACAGTCCCATTTTACTTTCCTAATTTTTGTAGTTACTCCAGATTATATATTCATATCTGAAGATTCAGAACTTGAATCTTGAAGAATCAGAAACTTGAATCTGTAGGAACTACAGATGAAAAAGAATTTGAGGTATTTGTCTTTTTGGGTCTGGGTTACCTAATCTACTCTAGTTACCTCCTTCTAATCACCTCTTTTAAAATTCTTGTCTGAGTCCACAGACAAAATTGACTTCTCTTTTTTTAAAAATGAAGAAAATGGAAGCATGGCAGGTACACAAAGTCTCTATTGTCTCAATGTTAATTACAATGATGATATCACCTAATTTTTTAGGACTGTGATAAAGATTTTAAAAAAGATAATAAATGTATCAGTATTTATAATCTATGGACAGGACACATAGAAGAAATTAGCAAATGAACTTCTGTTCCATTTTGCTTATAACTCTAGGGATCAATTACTTTGTCGGCAATGTTTTAGAGTCAGATATTGACCTGTCTGTCTCCTTCCCCAGATTGTGACCTCTTGGAAGATCCAGGCTCTATCTGAATTGTTTCAGAATCTTTAGTCCCAAGGGCAGTGGCAAGCACACAGCACACATAAAGATAGCTAAGTAACAACCCATTTAACTCACACAGAGCTAAACCTTAGGCACAGTCATATCATTTTCACTTTATAATTCAGTCCTAGAATAAACCTGTGTTTCTGCATAGAACTTTCCAATATTGTTAATTTAATGCTTGTTATAGGGAACCTCAAGATGCACCAAGTATGTTTGTCCAAAAAGGCTAGCACACACCCTCCTTGCTCTTTCTTTCTTCCCATTCAAATATGCCAGATACTGCAGGTGGTTTGTATTAAAATAAAGCAAATCTGTTGTGAATATGAATATTAATTTTTACTTTCACTCTAGAATTAGAGGTTTATACATCCAAATGCTTTTTGCATAATTGTCCAGCTCTTGATTTAAGAAAGCTACTTCATTCCATTCAATACTATTTTCTTCCATCATAAAATGATGATAAAATTTTTGAACTTTATAGTGATGTAATAATTGAGAGGTAATATATGTTGTCTGGCACAATTGAAGAAATCAATAATCCATTTATATATGGCATATACCTATAAATGAAATAGATAAAATTGAATATATACATCCAAAATTATTATTTTGGGATTTTTTTCCATGCCTGGATCCAGAGCCAGAGGCAAAGGACATTCAACAAGATGCAAAGGAAGTATATAACCTGTTCAAATATTTTCTTCCAATATTTGTACACAGATTGACAAAGTATAGTCTCTAAAACAAAGTCCAAGAGTCAGGAATAGTTTTGAAAATTTTAAAGAAGTAACAGTGAGAAGGTAGAATGAGTAGAAGCAACAGCAACAAAAAACATCATTGAATACTTCCAAACCCTAAAGCATTTTCTATCTGGTCCTTTGTAGGAAAAAATTTGCTGACCACTGATAGGGAATGAGCCGTGCTAACCTTGTACAAGACAGGGAAAGTGGAATCTTGCCCAACAGCAGTTATCTCAAGTCAATAGGCCAGAGTTACTGTAAAGGATGAGTGAGAAAATTAATTCGACTTTCAATGTGAGTCTAATTTCCTTTTCCCTTTATTTTGCTCTATAAATTGGTAAGTATTTACATAAAAAGAGTTAATAATTCAGGAGGTGCCAAATTTTGATTTCCCTTCTTAAGCATTTTCCTTGACATATCATTAATGGTATGATAACTTCTACCCATTATGTCTCAGTGGTAACAAAATAAGCCCTTGCTTAATTGTTTGCTATCAAGAGAAAAGAGTTATAAATAGGTTTCCTTCTTGTTCAAGTGACCCAGTTCCTAGATCATTCTCCTGACGAAATAGGGTAACTTTATTCAAATTCCCATATTCTTCTGGCTTTGAAAAATGTTTACTGCATATTGTCTGGTGTTTAGATTTCCTTACTGATATCTAATTTTTAGACAATTGTGCTATACCAATAATTATATTCTATAGATGAAGATACTACAGCTCGGAGAAATTCTATTATGGTTAGTTTATTTTAGATAATGAAACTGAAGCATGAGGATCTTAGATAACTGTAAAAGAACTAAGATAATTTGATTCTAGAATCATCAATTATCTCCATTGTGCTAAATTCTGTGATAGTATTGAGAACACAGAATACAGTGGGAATATATAATCACAGTGATGCTGGAGAGTAGAGAATTAAACAGTCATTCAGGCAATCAATGAATACATATGCATGTCAAGTAGTGTGCTAAGCACTGAGATTAAATGATTAAACAGAGTCTTTAACATGCCTAGTAGATTGGATCTTGGCAAAATGAAGCATGGAGACTAAGGAATTTCAGCCTGACAAGTGGCAGGAAACTCAATTTTGTTCTAGAAATTGTGATTCCTTGAGAGAATTCTTATTCCTCAGACATCCACAAGAAACTAGTCCAGGTTGCCAAACCATCATGTGTCATCATTTTTTTTTTCAATCTTAGCCATTCTAACTGGGGTAAGATGAAATCTCAAAGTACTTTTAATTTGAGTTTCCTTGATGGATAAGGAGTTAAACATTTTTTATAAATGTTTCTCAGGCAATTGTATTTCATCTATTGAGAAGTCTCTTATTATTTCCAAGACTCAATTTCTAGCTAGGTTGTTTTCTTGATGTTTAGTTTTTTTCCTCCTCTTTTTATATCCTAGAAACAAACTTCTGTCTGATGAATAGCTAGTAAAGGTTTTATATCTCATTTTTAAAATTGCTCAGTCACTTGAATTATAGTGACCTTTGCTTTACAGAAGCTTATTAGTCCCATGAGATCCCATTTATCAATTGTTGGTCTTAATTCCAGTGATATTGAGGTCCTGTTAAGAAAATCATTTCCTGTACTAAGGAGTTTGAGCATATTCCCTACTTTCTTCTTTATCAGATTCCAGGTATCCTGCCTTATGTTTGAAGACTTTGATCCATTTGGAATTAAATTTTAAGCAGTGTGAGAGAGATAAAGTTTTATTCTTCTATATCTATCCATATTGACCAGCACCATTTGTTGAAGATCCTGTCTTTTCTCCATCATGTATATTTGGATGCCGTTTCAAAACCAGGAAGCTGTACAAGTGTGATATGTGGGTCTTTAATTCTCTTCCATTGATCAATATGCCTGTTTTTATAGCAGAATCATGCTGTTTTATTACTATAGCTCTGTAGTATAATTTAAGATCTGAGGTGGTAATACCTCCTTCAGTTTTTCATTCTTTGGGATTATTTTGAATACTGTAAGGTATTAGTATTTCATTATGAAATTTAAGATATTTTTCAATTTTTGTGAAAAACCATCAGAATTTTTATGGGAATTTTATTTAATCTGTAATTTACTTCTGGTAGCATGGTGATTTTTATAATACTAAACCTGTCAATTAAAGAGTATGGGAGGATTTTCCATCTTTTGGTATCTTCTTCAGTTTAAGGTTTCATTGGGCATATCTTGTACTTTGTTGCTTAGATATATTCAAAATTTGTGTGTGTGTGTGTGTGTGTGTGTGTGTGTGTGTGTGTGTGTGTGTGTGCTGTAAATGGCACTGTCTCCTTGATTTCTTTCTTAGTGTGTTTGATATTTGTATATAGAAAGGATACAATTGATTTCTGTGTCCTAATTTTGTATCTTGCTATATTGCTGAATGTGTTAATCAGCTGTAGGAGTTTATGGTGGAATCTTTACAGTCTTTTCTATATAAAATCATATCATATGCAAATGAAGATAACTTCACTCCTTTCTTTTCCCATTATATTCACTTTATCTCCTTTATATGTTTTATTCCTCTGGCTAAAAATTTAATACTATATTGCACAAGTGTCGGGAGAGTGGACATTTTTGTCTTATTCTGGATTTTAGTGGAAATTCTGTTAATTTTTCTCTATTTAGAATGAGGTTGATTGATGGTTTGTTTAATACTGCATTCATTATGTTGAGATATGCCCTATATATCCCTAGATTTTCTAGAACTTTTACTATGAAGAGATGTTTGATTTTGTTGAAGGCCTTTCCTGCATCTGTTGCTAACAGACTTTCCAAGACTTAAACCTAAGAAACATTTATCCTTCCTCCTAAGGCTCCAAGGACAAACTAAGGTACAATTTCACCGAAGTTTACCCTGGGAAACCAATGAGTTTGTTGGACTTCCTTACAGAGCATATGCAAGGGTTTATTTACAGGGGTGTTGGCACTCTTTCCACACCTGAAAAGCCTTTCCTAGCAATGATGGCTTTCCCATAGCCAAATAGATGGAGCAACCTCTCTTGTCTTCCTAGGCCTACATAAAATCTAGCCGTTTCTGCAGGGCACCTGCACAGTTTCCAGGTGGTAGGGAACAGTTGAATACTCAGACAAGAATCTCATGTCCTACTCTGTCCTCTATGTGAGTGTGTAAACTATCAACAAGCCCAGCTGGGATGATCTTTTGCAAGGGAGCACAGGTGAATGCGCTAAGATGGCATTTGCTTGGTTCAGAGGACGTTCACTTGCAACACTCTTTACCATTTCCTCTGGTTCTTACACTCTTTCCAGCTGCCCCATCCATTTCTGTAATGGTCCATGACCATAGGACTTGCTATCTAGTTCTGACATGAAACTAACATCAGTTACTATAGCCTTTCATTATGGGGGCCTCTTTGATGACTGGCAGGGACCCTATATAATCTATCTACCAACCCTTCATGGAGCAGGTACACTTATGCACATATATTATCATAGGATCCATCCACTGGGAACAAACCTCAGAGGACTAGTCACCATGCTTCATGTCTGGATTTTTTTTTTTGGAATGCCAGCAACTATGGCTATTTTACATCCTATGTTGGCTTCCCAGTGGCCAGACTATATATGATCCAGTGAGCTACTTCAAGGGGATCCCAGGGAAGATGACCCTCACCTTAAAGAGAGCATCAGATCCCCATTACCCAGGAGTCTCAGAAGCTGATGGGCTACCAAATGATAAATCACCAGCAATTCACAGTTCTGTTTTATTTTGCTGTATATTTTTTTGCACATTTGTTGCTCACATAAGGGTCATCCCATTACTTGACAGTTTTCCCCTTCCCATGGGGCAATCCAAAAGATAAGGCCTTTGAATAACATCCAATTGTCAGTACAGATAGTCACTGGTCACTGCTCTTACATCACTACATCAATACAATTCCCAGCTCAGCCCACTGACTTTCTCCTCCTCTTTCTAGGCACATATTATCTGTGTTCATATGTATCACCACTGAACACTCTTGTATGGCCCTATTCCTGGTACCATATACCAGGCATGAGAAAGAATTGGGGATATCCCCTCTATCATTCACACGGGTGTGACAAGAGGGTTAATTAGAGGGATGGGGGAGTCAGTGACTTGAAATAACGTTGGCATAATGGCCCTAATACCTTCTGCATGGCATTGATGATTGGGTTTGAGGATACCATACCTCATGCTGAAAGTATACATGTCATATTTATAGCATTTGATTCTTCACAACCCTAGAAAGAGACTTGGTCAAAGGGCTTTTGATCCATCCCTTTATGGGATATGCAGTTTTCATAGTAATGGAGGTGGCACCTTAATGGACTCCACCTACTGCAGTGTATTATATTGCCAATGGTTGTTGTTCTAAGACTGTACACTATTTCTGCATCTTTATGTGACTGGAACCAAACCCACTGGGACCACTTGCCCAGATTGTCATTGCCAAAGACCTCAAACATAGCCCTTGGTGCTCTGGGTGACATTTAGTAGGGCATGGCATTAGAGGAATGGGACACATAGCTGTTTAGCTTGTTCTACAACAATTTGGCTTTAGAAAAGACCTCTTCAGCCTTTTCATACCAATCCTACATAGCGCCTCTTCTTTATAAGATTGTACAGAGAACTGGAACCCCAGGAAATGTGAGGTATAAAAATTCTCCAGTATCCTAGGAGCCCCACAAATATCTGCAAGTGGTTTTCATTAACAGGCACAGGTTCTTGTAAAATTTTTCAATAGCCATGTGAAGCATCATACTTGAACAAAATATTCCCCAAATTTTAGTATCTTTCTTAGTCCTTATACATTATTTTGTGATTGATTTCTCGTTTCTGTTACTTCAAGTACACTTGTAAGTAAATGGGCACTCAAATCTGCAAAGCACTTAGACACTAACATTATATCATCTATACAATAGAACCTGTTTACAGAGGGTGGGCAGGGTAACTAGGCCAGATTCTGAGCCGCCATCCTATGACAAATGGTGACTGTGTGGAAATAACATTGTGAAGTATTCTGAAGATCCACTGTCATCTGTTCCATGTGGATGGAAACTTGTCTTGGGATTCGAAAACTAAAAGATACTGAAAACAAACATATCAATTCAATGTAGTACTTGAACTAGTTAGAGCAATAAGAAAACTAAAGGAAATCAAGGGGATACACATTATAAAGGAAGAAGTCAAAGTATCTTTATTTGCAGATGATATGATTGTTTATATAATCAACCCAAAAATTCTACCAGGAAACTCCTACAACTCAGAAACAACTTCAGTGAAGTGGCAGACCACAAGATCAACTCAAAAAAAATCAGTAGCCCTCCTATATACAAATGACAAATGGACTAAGAAAGAAATCAGGTAAACAACACCCTTCACAATAGCCACAAACAACATAAAATATCTTGGAGTGACTCTAACCAAGTAAGTGAAAGACTTGTTAGGTAAAAACTTGTAAGTCTTTGAAAAATGAAATTGGAGAAGACCTCAAAAGATGGAAAGATCTCCCATGCTCCTGGATATGTAGGATTAACATAGTAAAAATGGCCATCTTACCAAAAGCAATCTACAGATTCAACACAATCCCTATCAAAATCCCAACATAATTCTTTACAAACCTTTAAAGGACAATATTCAAAAAAACAAAACAGTAAAAGTAATCATGAAAAATAAAAGACCTTCCAGAGGTATCACCATTCCTGATCACAAGCTGTACTATAGAGCTATAGGGGCTTTTGAATGAGCTTTTGAAATCTCAAAGCCAACCTTCAGCAACATACCTCCTTTGACAAGGACACATCTATTCAAGTAAGTATATATATACACATACATATACATATATATATATATATATATATATATATACCTTCTAGTCCTTCTAATCAGTTCATCAACTGGAGACTAAGCATGGAAATATAAGAATCTACTAGGGCAGTGGAATTCTCATTTGAGTTCTCACACTCGGGTTGTCCGGGAAGAGTGAACCTCAACTGAGAAAACACTCCAGTCAGATTGGTCTGTAGGCAAGCTTGTGAGGCATTCTCTTTATTAATGATGAATGTAGGAGGACAAACACATAGTGGGCAGTGCAGCCACTGTAAACATGGTCCTGGGCTATATAAGAAAGCAGGCTGAGCAAGTTGTGTGTGAGCAAGACAGTAAGAAGTATTTCTCCATGGCCTCTGATTCAGTTTCTGCCTCCAGTTTCCTGCTTCCGTCTTGATCTTCTGCCTCGGCCTCTAGCAACGATTGACTATAACCTGTTAACCAAATAAACCTTACCCCCAAAGTTGATTTTGTTCAAAGTTTTGTCACAACACTAGAAAGCAAACTAATACAGAAACTGGAACCAGGATCATGAGTTATTGCTGAAACATCTCTAACCATGGTTTCTGTAGGATTGTGAGGATTTTTGAACTTTGATCTGGGAATATCATTAAGAATTCAGAACTTATTCTGAATTCTGAGGCCTTGGAAGGCAATGCAGAGTGGTGTAGACAATGTGGGACTTGTAAATTTTAGAGGAAAGTTTGAGAGTTCCAGAAAACTCCATGAGGGAGGTGTTTTAGTTAGGGTTTGTATTGTTCTGAAGAGACAACCTGACCACAACAACCCTTATAAAGGAAAACATTTAATTGGAGCTGGCTTACAGCTGGAGTTCAGAGGTTTAGGCTATCCTTGTCATGGCAGGAATTGTGGCAGCATGCAGGAAGACATGGTACTAGAGGGTTAGCTGAGAAAGCTACATCCAGATTGGCAGGCAGGAGGAAGAAAGTGACACTAGGCCTGACTAGAGCATCTGAAACCTCAAAGCCCACCATTAGTGACACACTTCCTCCAATAAGGCCACACCTACTTTAGGAAGGCCACACCTTCTCCAACAAGGCCACATCTCCTGATAGTGCCACTCCCTATGGGCCTATGAGGGTCATTTTCATTCAAACCACCACATTTCACTCTCTGGTTCCCATAGACTTGTAGCCATATCATAACGCAAAATTCATTTAGTCTACCTTTTAAAGTCCCATAGTCTACCACTCTCAATCCCATTTAAAAGTTCAAAGTCCAAAGTCTTTTCAAAGACTCTCATAACTGTAACCCTTGTAAAATCAAAACAAAAAGTAGATCAGCGCACAATGGCACAGAACATTCATTACTATTCCAAAGGAAAGGGAAACTGTATAGTACACTGCTGTGCAGGCTCATCAAGGAAGACAGGGTGGCATTTTCATATGTGGAAACCCTGCCAGACCTTAGCAGAGGCAACCACTATCATGGCAAGCACCATCCTAGAGAGTGGAACCCTGAGTATCTCATCTCGGGGGTTTTTATTGATACCTAATCTCCTCAGGTGTTCTACTGATGGCATGTGCAGATCATGAGCAATCAAACATCTTCTACATAAAGCCAACACCTACAGACAATACAAAATGCCAAGGCCTAGGCAGCCCTTCTCCCAACAGTGCATAAAACCACCATTTTAAACATAACTAAAAATAAACTTCTACAACAGAGATTGAAAATCAGGTGGTCAAACTCCAAACTCTGCATCTCCATGTCTGATCTCAAAATGTTCTTCAGCTCTCCAACTCATTTCACCTTTATTGTGCAACACATTTCTTTCTCTTTGGATGGTTCTATTCCGTTAGCAGCTATACTTGTAAGGGAGCCCATAACTCTGTCATATCCAACATCATGGGGTCTCCAAGGCAATCCAGATTCCACATTCACAGCTTCACACAATGGCCTCCCTAGGTCTCCATATAGGGACACCCTTGCCACATGCCTGACCTCAGAGGCTTTTCTTAGTCTCAAAGGGAGGGATATTCTATAACCCCTTTCGTGCATCTTGGGCTCCGAAGCCAGAACCATGTGACTGAACCTACTAAATTCTGCTGCTTTTTGGAGCTGGAACATGGACTCCTTCTTCAATTACATCTGCATCACTTTTATGTTTCTGATGGTTTCCTTAACCTTGGGTGTCCTGAAGCTTGCTCTGTAGATCAGGTAGTCCTCAAACTTAGAGATCTGCCTGCCTCTGCCTCCAGAGTGAGTGCTGAGATTAAAGGCATGTGACAGAAGATTTTATTTAATTATTTTTTATTTTTGTTTAATTCCTTTTCACAAGTTGGAAGCTTAGCTGGGCAGTGTCCTGCTCTGAGGTCACCACTCCTTTTCTTCCATTTAGCATCAAGGTTTTCTTTAAATTGTTTATTTCTCCTGGTCCCCGTTTTCTCCTCAAACTGTACATTTTAAATTTTTCCTTGCTCAGCCTGCTTCTTTTCATTATAGGCCACTAATAACTAAGCAACACAGTCAATACTAGGCTGTCTGGAAATCTGTTCTGCCAAAGCTGTTAATCCATTGAATTTAGCCTCAGGAGAAATTTGGACCAAGGCAGAAAGCAGCCACATTCTTCACCAAAACATCACAAGAATGATCCCTAGACCACATACTAATATTATTTTTTCCTCTGAAATCTCTTGAGCCAGGCATCACACTTCAAATCACCCTCAGCACCACTGTCTTCCATGCTCCTTCTAGTATGGTCCATTAAGCTCCTCTTAAAGCATTCAGACGTTTTTCTACTCCAAAGTCCCAAAGTCTACTTTGCTCCAAACAAAAGTACAGTCAAGCCAATCACAGTAATGTTCTAGTCCTTGGTATCAATTTCTGTCTTAGTTAGGGTTTCTATTGCTGTGAAGAGAAAGGAAAACATTTCTTAGGGGCTGGATTACAGTTCAGAGATTTTGTCTATTATCATTGTGCCATGAAGCATGGAGATATGCAGGCAGTCATGGTGCTGGAAAGGTAGCTCAGAATTCTACATCTGAGTTGACAGGCAACAGGAAGAGATAGTGAGATAATGGGCCTGGCTTGAGCTTCATAAACTTCAAAGTCCCCGCCCAGTGACATGCTTTCTCCAAAAAGGCCAGAGCTACTCCAACAATGCCATACCTCCTAATAGTGCCACTCCCTATGGGCCTATTGGGGGGCATTTTCATTCAAACCACCACAAAATGTTCATGTGATATGTTTGAATTAAGAATTTCTGGTGTCTGGTTAGTTGGAGCTAAATATAAGTAATCAACTATGATTGAGTAGAGACAAGTATGATAAAAGTAAAACTTATGCTTTAGTGAAACAATCAATTCTGGTCTACTAGATCTGAGAAATTGGCAGAGATTAAGAAGAGAGATATATCAATGAGATAAAATGTTGTTTTTAGTTTTCGGTCTCCCCGGCACGTTCCGCCACTACCCTATCCAGCCAGGAGCTGGCTGGGAAGCCGCTTGGTTCCCTGCCCTGGCCTGGAGCGAGAAGAGGCCCAAGCCGAAAGCCGTGGGGAAGCACCGGGGATACTTGGGACATGGGTTCCTTCGACTGCGTGGTGTCGCCTGACCCCGCTTGCTGAGAACGAACACGAGACGGAGACAGCATCTGGTGGACCCGAACTCGTTTATTCCACGCGCCCTCCTCTTTTTACATCTTTCCGGGGAACCGAGCATGTCTTTTCCCTTGGGGCAGGAAAGCCTTAATTAGCATGGCAGGACCAACCCCCACAATATCCATGGCCTTTGCAGAGACCCAGGTGTATGATTACCACAGGGCAGGCAGACATTTTGCCAATCTGTTTGCTGAGTAGCAGCTTCCAGGGCTTTAAGAGTAAAGGAGTCAGCAGGCTATTTTACAAGCCCGAGGGGCGAGGACCATCCGCCACTTCAACTTCACTCTTTAGCCTGGAGCCCTACAATAAAATATTCCAGGAGTATTTCCTAATGATCAGGATGCAGAACCACTGTTCTAGAGGACATTAAGACTGCATCAAATTCAGGCACCAAGTCTTAGTAATGTTTAAGAGTCTTCCGTGAGGTACTTACTAGTTTAGAAGGATTGAATGGGTCATAGAGAGAAGCATGGCTTGGAACTGTGAGAAGACAAGAGAAGCCAATGATGAAGGTCCAGACTCAGTTGCACTGGAAACCCTAGGATTGAAATGGTCATGAAAAGAGGCTAAGGCTTGGCACCATGTGGCAGAGTTAGAGGCCCTGAAGAGAGAACAGAAGACTAATGGTGAAAATGCGGGCCTTGGAAACCTCTGCATATTAGATATGCCAGGACTGTGAGACAATCACCAAGGGCAGAAACAGCTGTGGAATGTAGCTCGCCTAAGCCTACAAGACAAGCTGTGTGTTCTGTGGATGGCAGAACTGGAAAAGAGCAGCTG
This sequence comes from Cricetomys ansorgei, assembly GCA_026225945.1. Taxonomy (NCBI): domain Eukaryota; kingdom Metazoa; phylum Chordata; class Mammalia; order Rodentia; family Nesomyidae; genus Cricetomys; species Cricetomys ansorgei. Next base: position 3,837,548 of record JAMJFZ010003399.1, read on the forward strand.
CCCAGGCTCTTTGGAGCCCAGAGGATTGTGACTGCATACCAGATGTCTAACACTGAACTTTTTGCACTGTTGATATTTGGTTTTTCTTGTTACAGTTGTAACTATGCCCTGGTTCTTTCCCCTTAAGTAAGAAGTATGTATCTTATTTGTGACTTTTTATAAGAATTCAGTTAAGAGATTGGCTTTTAAGAGAACTTTTGTATATTTTAAAAAGTCTGAACTTTTATAGACTATTTAAATTACAAATTGAAATCTATATTATATAGTGGTATTAACATGAGATCTTAGGTATAAAAAAGGAAAAATTGTAGTTGAATGCTGATGTATTTGTATGTCACGTTAAAAGGGGTCAATTGTGCTGGTTAGATTTTTCTTGCAGCTTCACACAATCTGGAATCATCTGGGAACAGGGGACTTTAGCTGAGAAAATTTCATTATAGTGGCCTGCAGGCAAGCCTAGGGATCATTTCCTTGATTAATGATTGATATGAGAGGGCCCAGCCTTCTCTTGAATCTTTCCATATCTGGGCAGGTAGTCTTGGGTTGTATAAGAAAGAAGACTGAGAAAGTCATGGGAGAACAAGGGAATAAACAACAATTCTCCAGTCTCTACTTCAGTTAGTGCTAATGGGTTTCTACTTTGAGCTCCTGCCTTGACTGGGTGTAACCTATTAACCAAATAAATCATTCTTCCCCAAGTTGGTTTTAGCCAGTGGTTTATCAGAACAATAAAAAGCAAACTATGATAACCTTTGACCTGGGCCTCTTTTCCTTCTTCTACACTTACTTAATATTTGTAGGTTTAGATTTTTAAAATAGCATTCCAGAGTTTCTGTATATCCTGTTAGTGCTTTTTTTTCTGATATCTTTCGTAATTAAATGATCCAATTTCTCTTCCTTGTATTTAAGACCTGATATTTTCTTTTTCACGTCATCTACTCTATTGGTGAGGCTTTCCTCTAAATTTTTTGTTTGAATTCCTGAATTTTTCCATTTGAGTTCTATTATTTCATTTTGGCTTGTCTTCAGATATCCTCTCTATTAAATTCTTTTTCATACTAATTTTGGGCAAAGATCAGGTTTGTGTTTGTGTTTTCTGAGACCTACACATCTTGAATTAGGTTGTTGATAATATTTCTCGATATGGCAATCTTATCTCCTCATCCTTGAATGGATGTTTGCATCTCATTTTTGTGTTGTCTCAACTTGTCAGATTTTACACTATCTGTTTGAGGCTTAGGGTTGACCCTTGGGGAAATTCAGTGTTGACGTTGGAATGAGGTATCAGTAGTCCTGGCATAGTTCCAGCTAACTGAAGTTTCTAAGGCTAAGAGCTGACCTTCTGTAGAACAAGAGGTTTCTCATAGGAATATGAGGGAGATGCTCAGGACTTCTCCTTAGGCAGAGGTAGCTGATGGAGTTTCTGATGCAAGTCTAGGATCTCTACCCACAGAATGGTTGAGGATGAGGGGCTAAAAGCTATGCAGATGGGTCAAGTTAGTGACACAAGTCTAGGGACAGAATCTGGCAAGGCACAGCCTTAGATCTCAGGGATGAGTGTGGTTGGCAGCATAATTCAAAGGTAACTGACTAGATGTATGGCCAAAGGTGTGTGGTAGAAATGGATGAAATTAGGGGTTTGAGTCTGGAGTCCCTACGTGAAAAGATAAATCTCGAGAGGAGCCATAGGGCAGTCTGAGAATGCATAGTTCTCACCCAGCTAGGGTAGAGTTGATGGCGTGAGTCTAGGACTGCCTGGCTGGCAGTCCTCAGGTCGGGAGTTTAGTGCAGTTGGAGGTAACAGTCTAGAATACCTGCTTAGAAATGAGAAAAGAGGCACATGGCAGGGACAGGCAGAGTCGGTGAGAATTGGTATAGTAGGTGGCATGAATCTGGAGTCTTTATCTGGAGCGGGAGGGGTCCAGAAGGACTGTGGAAAGGCAGTCATGGGATACAATATTCTCAGAGAAGCACAGATGGGGGTAGTTGGGGTGTGTCTAGGGCACCTATTTGAAAATGAGTGGTCCTTGGGTCTAAGGAATCAATGATGTTGGTGGTGGGAGTCAAGGAACCTGTCCAGAGACAAGGAATCAAGGGCATTTGGTGGGATTATGTGGAGTTGGCAGCTTTTTTCTTAAGCTTAGGTCAAAGTTTGGGAGCTTTCTGCTCATATACAGGCCGGTAATTGAGTCCCCAAATCCTACCTCTAGATTCTCCTCTCTCAGGCAATAAGCACAACCTGTCTATCTAGTTTGCTTAAAAACAACATTTTGAAAACTGACTAAATAAGAAAATAAGCCCTGGGATCACATTGCAGCCAACTTCATTGTCTCCATGGGGAGTTCCTTCAGACAGCTCTTGCCCGGAAGTTTTGTCTGCAGCACTTTTCTATCCTTTCATTATGTTCATATTTATTACTAGGGCATAAGCAATGTCTGAGAGTCTATCTGCTCAGCACAGCAATAAGAATTTTTACATTCAAGACAAAATTTGTAGGGAGTTTTTGGACAAAATATTCTCTTAGCAAAAATGTGTTTCTATGTGTGTGAATTTATATTATGTACATATATTATTATGTATATATTATGTATATTATTTTTCATAATACATAAAATTTTCACTCTTAATTGAAGCAAGATGTGGTTACTTCATTTCATTCTAAGAAAAGTCTTTTCAAGGAGGCACTGTTTCACCTCCAGTTTACCTATGATGAAGATGAGAGCTGCAAGAATTATATCATTTATTTAAAGTTGGTGGCCAATTGGTGGTGAAGCCAAGATTGAAACATAGAATCTCCACTTTCAGCTATTACATTCTCCAAGATACAAATCAAGCTACTAAACAAGGATGCATTTTTAAGAATATCAAAAACCAAGAATACATAGTTTATACTTACTATGTGCCTTTAAAACCACTGACATTTCTTGAAAAATTGATACTTTGAGTAAATTGATTTCTATAGGAGAGAGCAGTGTCTTTAGACCAAATATGAGTGTTTTGTTGCATTATTTTGTATAACACAAGCAAATTGGGATGTCTTGAGACCTATGACTTTTTTTTTAGATTATAATTACATCATTTCCTGCTTTGCACTGGCCAAATCCTCCCATGTAGCCCACTTCCTCTCTTTCAAATTCAGGGCTTCCTTTTCTTTAATTGCTGTTGTTGTTGTTGGTGGTGGTAGTGGTGGTGGGTGTTTGTGTGTGTTTGTGTGTTCACAAATATATAAATACAACCTGCTCAGTTTGTATAATGTTACTTGTATGTATAATGTTTTCAAGGCTGATCATTTGGTACTTGATAACCAATTGTTATACTCTTCCTTGGGGAAGACTATTTTTTCCACTTTCAACATTCATAGCTGCTTGAATCTTCTCCCTTCCACAGTAGCCTGACTACTTGTGTCAACCTTGTACAGATAATGTTTAGGCAGCCATGTTGTAGATATTCAGTGAGTATCACTTCTCTGTCATTTCTAGAAGACACAATCTCACAGCAAACTTCTTGGTACTCTGGCTCTTACAACCTTTCCATCCTCTCTTCCTCTGTAATCCCTGAGCCTTAGGTACAGGATTTCTATTGTAGATCTCTTGGAACTGAGCTCCAAAACTCTTATCCACAGACAAATGTACCTCTTATGCTTCATCAAAGAAGCTTCTCTTTACAATGGATACCGCTACAGAAAATCACAACTGGTCAAAATGTAGAGAACAACTGATTGTGGGGTGCCCAGTGGATGTATCTTACAATAGAAGTCCTGGACCTAAGGCTCAGGGATCACTGAGGAAGAAGGGACAGAAAGATTTTAAGAGCAGAGAACCAGAAAGTCTTCTGTGAGGTAGTGTCTCCTAAAAGAGACAGGAAGCTTTACTCATGATACCTTAAAAGTATGACTACCTAAACAGGGCCTGGAAAATGATAACACCTATAGACATGCTGTTGTGGAATCGGGAATCTCATGGAGTTCTATTCCTAAATATAGAATTAGAGGCTAATAAGTAATGCTGATCAAGGGGAAATTAGTCATCCCAAGAGATGAGTATAATTTAATTTACATAAAAGCAATACTAAAGAGAATCATCAGGTTGTATTCATATGTTTGTGAATTTATAAACACACACACACACACACACACACCCATACAATGATAACCAAAAAAGTGTGCAATGAATTTGTGAGGGAATTAGAGGTAGTGGGGGTACATGGCAAAAGTGGGAGGGAAGGGGGGACAGGCACAATATTTTTTAATTTAAAAAAATAAACACTTTAAAAACAATCTCAACTATCTACAGACCCAGAGAAACTATGTATCAAGGACGGCCCCAGTGCAGACACAGTGGTCTCCCTGGTAACAGGAAATAGAACAGACACTGCAGGTGGGCTGCAGGAGAATAGGAATAGGAACAGAGTGACTACTAATTTGGACGTTCAAGGATTAAAGCTGCATCAAGGTCAGCCAGGAAATGAATAACACAGGTTAGATTTAATCCCAGAACTTCTTATTCTAAATACAGTGCTCTTTAAAAGCCAAAATATATTTTCAGATCTTTGTCTTGTCTTCTTGCTTTTATTATTAATAATGACAGCATTTACTGAACATTTTCCTATGGCATGCAACTAAACTCATAGGACTGATTATCACATTTAATCCATCAGTTGTTGTGAATGATTCACTTATTTACGGTACCCATTTACAGATAATAAAATTGAGGTATGGAAAGGTGGGGCAATTTGCCCAAATTTACAGAATTTGAACACAATATAGATTTATAGTTGATTCTTGACAGAAAAGTTGACTTCCTAGGATTTTGATACAGACAAATGAGTTCTTGAAACCAGATTCTGGTGCCATTAAATATCTGAGAGTTTTTCTTTTTTGAGCATACAACGTAGTATCTATCCATGTTTTAAACAAAAATAAGTCTAATTCAGCTGTTTAGGTTTTCTAGTTTAGCTGTTTAGGACACGTGATTCATTGTGGAGTGAACATTTGTGAGTATGCATATACATATATATCATGAATGAGTGAGGAAGCTAATTATATATAATATATATGTACAAATATACATACACGATGCATGTACATACATATATGTGTGTGTGTGTGTGTATTGTATCAGGAAAGAATGAATGTATTAATTAATTTCATTTTATTTATCTGCTGTTATCATTTGAAGTTGTCTATCTTTTGGTTGATAATGATAAATAAAATATTCCTCCTCCTTATGTATGCATAAGGATGAACTGATGAACCCACCACAGGTACCTCTTGAGTCTAAGAGTAATGCATAAGCACAGCAAAGAAGTAAGAAAAAAGATCAGGATTTAGAAGTTTTGTCTTTGGAAATCACTTGCTAAGTGAACAAAGAGATACTTTTAATGAAAATGTGTGATGTTGTATATACAACCCATCCACAGTGCCAGATAAGTGATTCAAAGGCCTTCTCTCCAAAATTAAAAATTCTGTAATATTCCTAGGGCTCTAGGTCACCAAATGACAGACTGATCTCTTTATTGGGAGACAGGGAAATTATTTGAAACAATCTGAGATGTTGGCTATAACAACATCACTTTACTTAGCAAGTAGGGGATCAATTTTTGCTTTTTCTGAAAGTGCTGATATGCAGTGGGTTTTCCCAAAGTGTCTAGTTTAGTGATGGGAAACTAAGGCTTGACACAGTTTAGAGTAGAACAAAGATATATGATATATATGATATATATATATATATATATATATGATATATGAACAATATTCTTACCACTTAATCTTATCTATTTGTATTTACTAAAGATCTGTGTCTTTGAGCAAAAAAGAGGGAGAAGAAGGTATATGAGAAGGTCCCTAGCACTGCTGGGACTGGCCAGTATATAAAGAAAGAGCGATGACAAATACACTAGAGATAACTACATATACAGAATTATGAGGAGAAGCTGTGTTGCTATTACCTGTATGGTTTTGAATACCCCACTACTTTTTTGAGTCTTGATTTTTGCTTAAATCAATATATGTAATATATAATATATAATATTTATAAATATTTATCATTACATTATACATTATTATTATATGTTACATATAATACTATAATTATATATTATATATAATAAATTCTTAAATGATAAGAATGAAAAATAAAAAATGCCTAATAGCAGAGAGTTGGTGATTGCTTAAGGTATGAAAATCTTAGGAATATTGTTAAAGGATGGAAGGGATTCCCTCCATGCAGCTTTTCCCCAATGTATGTCAGTCTCTAGATGTTTTTAATTTTTCCATTCAAGTGACTTTCAATTTGTCATGAAAACATTTAATGAATATTTACTATGTATAGAATGCCACAATATGTTCTGCGATATATAGGCTTTTATAAGAAAGACGGCCTTTGAATAAATAACCAATGATGGATAAGAAAAGGCTGCAGCTGTAGTCACTGAGCTCAGTGCCTTAAGTAAAGTAAGTCTTTGTCCTCAAAGCAATCTGTGAGTGAGCTCCACTTAGACAACTGTTTAATTTTCCCCATTAGTTCCTTTTCTTCAGTATGCTCTCTCCAACTCTTTTGGTGCATGGAATCAGAAGATACAACAAGTTCAAATACTTCTGCTTGGGATTCCGAGATTCCCCTTTTTGTGGCCTGTGATTTTTCTCTCTTCCTTGTCCTCATTGTGAACTCCTCACAATTCTTTGGCCTTGCACTCAGTGCATAACCTCTCGTATTCCTGAATAATCTACTTGCTGCATAACCTCTGCTATCCCTGAACAATCTACTCGCTGCATAACCTCTCCTATTCCCAAACAAACCTCATTTCTATCTCTTCCTCTGTATTGACCTTTCATTTTAGCAAACTTTCTCATCCTTCAAGTTCCAGCTGCAAATATGCCTCAGCAAAACAACATAGTTTTGTTCTGAACCATTGAGGCTTTTAGTGATTCTTTATTTGTTCTTTCTTCTCAGTTTGAAATTTGAATAAGGAACCAGCTTCATCCCTTCCTGTTTGGTTGCTTTTTGTGTTTGTTTGTTCCTTTTTGTCTTCCAAAATTTTAGACTAGTGAAGCTCAAAGTATTATCCTTTGGTTTCTAACATGCTGACATTTCTGAAATGGTACAATATTTTGAAGTTTATGATAGGAGTTTTAAAACTTTATTTTAGCCATAGAATGGTTTACCATAAGTAAAAGTCAACAGTCATCTTCAGTATTAAAAGAAGAAAGGTCAAAGACAGCTCCTGGTGAAGTGGAATGACTATAACTTCTAGATAGTTCCCATGATGCCTTTAAAGAATACTTTGGGATCCCATGTGACACAGTTTTACAATCCCTGCCTCAAAACACTCATGGTCTAAACTATATTAAAATTAAAACCTATATTTGGTGAGTGTTGACTGACAAAGTTACAATTAAGCAATTCAGTGAACATAAGATGTACTGTGGAGCCATGGTTAAGCTCATGTTAGGAACTAGGAGTTATAATAGTCATTCACAGAAAAAGAGAGGGAAAGCTTTCAAGACCACATATGCCTAGTAAAGGACCTCTGCTACCAAGAAAAAAAAATCAAGATTCCAGGACCTGTTTTCAGAAACATTTGTGTACTCTCTTTAGCCCAGTCCATTGCCAAAAGTATAAAGTTTACTTGTCTGAAACTTATTCCTCTCAGGATCAATTTCCTACTGTTTGAAATAATTAGCATCTTGCATCCAAATAGACATATCCTTGATGAAGTACAGTCTTTTAAACAAAAACAGGGGCATATATTTTAATACACGAGACACAATGACAGGATAGTTTGCTTGATTTTTTATTTTTGTTTTTGTTTTTGTTCTTTTTTCCTGAAAAAACTTTTCATACATCCCAGTTTTTATACATCACACCACGATAAACAGTTGGAGCAACCTATGAGTTATAATCTTTGCCCTTTGTACTTAGCAGAGGTATCTCAACATGAACTTTCCTTTCCAGAAAGGAAAACATACTCTTTCTCTGGATATCCATTTTCCTAACTACAACATAATTTCATACATTTTTCATCCTAAGTCAGAATATTAATATTCATTATAGACTATATATAAAATATAACATATTTTATAGAGTTGTATTAGTTTGAAAAACTTATCTGTATCTTTTATATTCTACTACATAACAAATATGACTTATTGCAGTATAAGTCTTTCAAATAGTCTAGTAAAGCTGTGGGTCTACCTCCCTGCTGCTGGCTGGATAAAGAAACAGTAGTGGTTTGAATAAGGGAGCCAGGAGACAGTAAGTGAAATCTGTCTGTGTACTTGTATAGCCATATAACTTAGCCTTAAAAAGAAATCTGTGTCGCTTGTCTTGACTAGAATTACATATTCATTTTCTCTAGTTTCAGTGGCCAAGCAAATCACTGACAAATAATACAAGGGTGTGAGATGAATTTTTTTGTCTGCCTTGAAGGTGGTGACAAGTAAGGTATAAGAAAATGGTCAAGGGGGTCATGCATGTATCTGAAAGAGAATTTTCCAAATGAAATGAGCTTGTTAGCTGTTCTAAGCAACCTTACAGACTTACATGTACTGATGTATATGGTAGATTCTCACAGCCCCTTCTTTAAGAAGGTGGAACTAGGCTCATTCAGAGTAGAAGTCAGAGCAAAGAACAAAGCTATAGAAACTATCAACAATCTGTTCATCCTCCCTTTCCTGTAAAACCTGTAGCTGTGTCTACAGAAGAAAATAAATTTGTACCTCTGAAGGCAGGTAAGAATTTCTTTGGAAAACATCTCAAGGTACTTCTGACTTCAATGGGGAGTGAGATGTCCATCTAAAAACATAACTAATACTATAAAAATTGTTTTACTGATCAAGAATAGAAACATGTATTTCTTCACTTTCATCACATCCTGGCTGAAAATAACTCCTTTGCCCTTCTCCATTTATACTACAGGATTTATTGCTACCTATTTTCATGGAGTGCTTTCAACCTTTCACGCTAGATACTAGGTCCCTCTGTACCCCAAACAAGTTCCATCTTTATCCTTCCCTTTGCATTTGCTGGTTCTATTAATTTCAGACCTAAGTCCTGTTGTATTTATGAAGTGAGATTATTTTTATAACAGAGCACAATGTGTATATGCCTACCTGGGATATATGGTTGCCTCATTCCAGAGAATGAACTACTCAGAGCAGGAAGTATATAACTTTAAGTACTCAAAGAGCCTCAGCACATGACTGGTACAAGCCCAAGCATGTGACTAGTTCAAACAAATTTGTTAAGTGAGATTGTATTAAGGTTTCTGGGAAGAAAATTTACATTATTTCATTAAAGAGAAAATTATTCTTCCTAGCTCTAGCATAGATTACTAAAAATCCCCATTCCTTCCAGGTAGCTCCCTGGCCAGGTAATTGATTAACTCAGCTAGCTTAACCCATAAGAGAGAAAATGATAGCATATGTCCACTCTGAGGTTGAATCCATTCTCTACTGTATCAAAATTAAGTTCTTACCTCAAATCAATGAGAATTGGTGTTCATTAGGTAATATTAAAAATTCAGCTCATCGTAGAGAAAAATAAAAGCCAGACATGTGTGGTACATACCTATATTCCAGCTCTAGGGGGACTAAGGTAATAGGATCATGAATTCAAGACCAGTCTGGGATAAGCAAAACTATCAAAGAATCATTCTTACTGCATCTAAATAAATAATCCAGTAAAGAAAAATTCCCAGAAAAGAGTGCTCCTATAACCCACATATTTCCAGGACACCAAAGAAAAAGACATTCCACTCCAAAGCCATTGATTTAAAAGCAGTGCTTCTCTGCTCTGATGACAATTATGGACTCATTCACTTCAGTTCAACAACACAAGTAGTTATCCAAGTTATAGCTTAACCTTATGGTACTAAGGAAAGGAAAAGAGAAAAAAGAAGGGCAAACAGGCTTATCATATTATTTGAGCTGTTTAAAATTATAAACTATTTTTTTTGTAAAAAAGAGAAGTCAGGGCAAATTCAAGGAGTGGCTTAGAAGCATGTATTCCTTGTACAATCTAAACAAATAAGGGCCTTAAAATTCTATACCAGTTTCTGAAATCATCTTTTCATACGCTCTCACTGAGTAAATGAGAGATCTGAGGCACAGATATAGAGAGGCCCTGGTATTAAATCATATGACATTAGTGTAGAGTTGGATAGAAATGCAATGGTGCTATTACTGGGGAAACTAAGGTTCATTTTAAGGATTTTAGTCTCACTAACATAGGAATTTAGAAACTGACTCAAAAGACAGAGGACAAACTTACTAGCTTTTAAGAGGGAAACAACAGGACAGGCAAACAGCTTCCAGGAAAAAGGAAATGGTAAAGACAAAGACACAAAGTTATGACATTTGCTGTGGAGGTCAACAGGCAGCCATATAGCAAAAGCCTAGGGAAACTTCAGAAAAAAGTGAAAAGCCAATTCCAGGGAAAACCTACTTAGCTTTTGTCCAATAGCCAAAAAGGGATAAAGAAAAGTTAAGTTTTCCTGAGGCAAGCTGCATGGCAATAGCACCACAGTGTTCCTGGATAAAAGGGCATACAAGCATGTGCGCTGGTAAGGAAAATACATTATCTCATTAAGGGATAATCCCTCCCATCTCCTTTTGGGTAGCTTAGAATGACTGGTTTTCTACTTACAGTTACAGATGGAATTTAGAACAAAGGCCAGATACCTTATGATAAAAATTACTTTATTTATGATGGTTCAAGGAAGATTGAGATACAACCTTTAAGATGCAAGCCTATACCTAGAAGGCTTCAGCCTCTGAGACTTAACTTAACTTACTCTGAACCAAACTCTGACTAGTTGCATTCCACACACCTGCTTCTGCAATTCTCTTGCTTCTCTTAACTCTGCCTTCTCTCTCTGCTTACTCTCCACTTCTATGCTCTGCTTCTACTTTCTGCCTCTCCTCTCTGCTTCTTGCCTGCTTCTACCTCTGCTTCTACCTTGCTTCCTTTCCCTTTCTACTGACTGCTCCTTTCATATTTTGAGAGTTGGGTTTGAAGATGTATGCAACCACTTCATTCTGAGTTGACTTAATGGCATGTGTGAAGTTGCCCTCAGATACAAAATCTTATTTTTCATTAATGAAGAGAATGCTATAATCCTATAATTCACTTCCCAAATTTCATGCCAATCAACCTTGCCAACTTTTGCCCCTAGGTAAAAGGTCAGACTGATAGGCACAGGGTGTTCCTCATATCTCCATGTTAGTTGCTGGAGAGGAACCACATGATTCCCTTTCATTTAGCATTAGCACAAATAGGGACAGGATTATCCTGATTAACATTCTTTCTACCCTAGAGCAGTCATGCTACTGGATCAGAGATCAAGTGTCTATCACACAGGCCCTTGAAGGTGATCTTTTCCCAGAGGAGCCATGCTGCTGGTTCAAGGATCAAGGGTTCCTCTAAGCCTTGTATCTTTCACATGATTTTTGAAATTCCTAGAAATGGTCAATCTGTTGTTTACATTTGTTGTTTTATCTGGGAACACAGAAGTTAGGGTCCAAAGTTTCAGTAACTGAAGGCTATTGTAACACAAGTTTAAGCCTAAATAGTTATACTATTAACATTAACAGACTAGGCATTAGTTTTTTTCATTTCTATTTTTTAAAGTGAAAATAAATTATGCTCTCATATAATGCATCCTGACCACAGTTTCCCCTCCCTCTGTACTCCACCTTCCTTCTTCCCCAGAAAAGAATAGGCCTTCAAGATTTATCAAGCAAACATGGCACAACAAGATACAATAAGACAAGACACAAACCCTCAGATTGAAGCTAGATGAGGCAACCCATTAGGAAGAAAAGGGTCACAGTTTTCTCATTTCTAAAATATGAAGGAATCATAGATCCACCTAGGAATTGTTATGCTGACCTGCTGAGGTAATGCCTTTGAGGATTCTTTGGCTGTTTATGTCTTGGGAAAGGAGAAATTAGGGAGAGAGTATTGTCTTGAAGTGTGATGAGGAATTCGGAGTCAAGTGAATGTTCCAGACCTAAAGTAGAGGCAGACAAGGTGAAAGCTTCAGAGAGGAGAGGTAGGAATCTAGAAGACTTAAGCTTGCAACTGCCGTTTTGGACTATTCAGTTAGCTCAAAATTAAATTAAATCTGCTTGTTTTATTTAACAAATATTTGCACAGTGTTTACTTTATGAAAAGTCCCTAAATGTTTTGCAAATAGTAACTCAGTTAATCATCCTGATAGCCTTTTTAGTTAAAGAATAGTATCATGGTTCATTTTTCAGAAGAAGGAAAGGTAACATAGCTTACTTATGTCCACATAGTCTGTGAATGGCTGTGAATAAATTGAAACCCCAATCATATGATTTGGCAGTCCATGCTGTTAATGGCTGAATTTATTTAGTCAGCTGAAATAGGTTGTGTGTAAGTTAGAATGATGGAAGGGCCTAGACTCTAGTTTAAGTTTTATGATTGAAAAGATTTTCATAATTGGGTTCATCATTCTTCATGCATCTTGCTATGAGTACGAGAGGTTTACATTTTCCATTACCTTTTCTGATCCTCTGAATTCCTTTGCCCATTCTAAAGAAATTTTATCAAGCAACAGTTTCGGTGTTCTTTATTCATCACTTGTCTCAGCTCAAGCTGACTTATCTACTCCAGAGAGGAATTCTCTTTCAGCCCCAAGAGAATTCCACTGCAAAAGCAGAGAGAGCACCAGCAAAGTTTACTTTTCTGCTGTTCATTTAGATTTAATAAAACAATTATTGACTTATTTAAATAATATTGGGTTATTAAAAGCATTAACAATGTCTTTCTTTTCATCTTGTTTGTTTAATGTCTATTTGGGAACAGAATGTGATTAAGCCAGCATTTGCTAGCAGATTTATTTATTTATTTTTATGCTACAAATGTAAAGTTAATATAGAGAGGAAGCTCAAGACATGGTCTAAATCTGTCTCTACAACCTAGGGCACATTGTTTAACCTTGGTGATTCAGAGTATCTAAGAAGCTAGGGGTAGTTTTTCGGATTCCCTGAACATAGATCTTGCCTTTGATGAAATGCGAAATATGGTATGTCCAAAGTGGAACTCTTATGTATACTGGTTGCTACCTTTTCACTGATAAGGAAACTCAAATGAAACTCAGATGAAGGGAATTGCTCATGAGTCACTTTGAGTGGCTAATAGTGGTGCATAAGTATTATACTGAAAGCCTTATGAGTGCAGGCACTATATCTAGTTTATTTGCCAGTTTCCTCAATAATTGGGCATAATGCAAGGCCCAATAATGGCAGTTAAAAATTACTACGGACTGAGTCACTGGAATAGTACAGGTCTACTGACTTCTAAGTGAGAGAATTTTTAATAATGACTATAAGAAGCTTTGCAAATTATCTTGGTAATGGAAGCCTTTCTCCTGGAAAAATATCAGGCTTTAAATAACATAATTTTCCTTTAAACTAAAGATATGCAAAAGTTCTGTCTATCGTAATTCTCCCCAATCTAGTGCTATTTTTTATGCTGCGGCTCCTATTACACCCTAAACAACCTGGTGTGTAAGAAAAATGGTGTGTAATAGATAGACCCAGGACTTGTAACAACTATATATATATATATGTATATATATATATAGTATATTGAGCTAATTGTTACAGGTATATAGTTAGTATATAGTATACAGTATATAGCTAGTATATATTTATACACATATGCACGAGAAGAAGCATTCAGCCAAAGCTTACTGAAGGAACTGATATGGTTTCCTAGAATCTGTTTTTCTGGGCCTTGAAAGTTGGAATTCTAATGATATGTTGTGCTGATCAGTGAAGAACACTCTCATTTTCTATAAGGTATGAAGGGTGACAAATTCAGACATTATTTTAGTAGAAAGTTTACCTAGTCTAATCCTCTTCTAAGTCTTTATTTATCATATTACCATTATGTGTTAACCATAGTGTCAAATGATATCATTTAGCCTTTACTATGACTACTTTTATAGTTTAGAAAATTGAAGCATAGAGAGTAGTAAAAATTTTGTCTAACGTCACATGCTGAGTGAATAGCAAGTTAGTGTTATGAATGTTCTGGGGTACATGAGTGGGGAAACTTTTATATAGTCTCATCTTCTGAATGTCCAGTGATGGGCATGAGACATTATTTTTCCCACCTGCCATAGAAGAATTAATTTCCGTGCTTAATAGCACAATTCTTTAAGATATCTCTTAATTATGTGGGTAGAATATGTGCACCTTGATCAGCAGGCAGTACATTTTAAGAACACCATTGAGACCAAATTTGAGTGTTTTCATTTATAGCTATGAGAACTTGAGTGTATCAGTCTGATTTCAGCATTGTTCTCTCCATAAACTATGATGGCAATACCTATCTTGATAAGGAGCATGGGGAGAATAGTGTATAGATTGTCTGAATTAAGTTAGATCAAATTGTATAAAAGTATGCAACATCCTATCTGGCACACAGTTTAAATATTTGAAAAATAATAGTTACCTTGTCCATCAACCCATGATTGGCTCAAGTCTATTCTTTTGGAGACTGATGACAGTGAATATTCTCAGGAACATTCTACATTTTCTGTCTTTTCATTGGGTCTGTTTTGGAGATGACGACTTAATATGAGGATTTCTTATAGTCCCATATCCACTGCCATATGGAAATTTGACAGACACAGACAGGCTCTTCATTTCTCAGCTCTTTATTCTATAGCCCTGAAGGTAAGACCTTTCTAAACCTCTGGCAGCTTTGTATGCTCCATTTTACTAAGTTTTTCTTTCTCATTGGGATTGTATTGATGATGATTACGTCTAATTACTAATATTTATGTAAAATTTTATAATTAAATGAATTATATTCCACTTTGTGAAACAATGGGTTATAGATACAATCTATAGCCCAATCTGGTCTCAAAGACAAAGTGGTCTTTCTGCCATTGACTTTCAAGCCCTGATATAATAGATGTGCACTGCCACACGCACACACACTTTTTACATTTAGATCCTCTCTCACCATTCTAATAAGTCTGGCATGAGAAGAGAACATTGTTTTAGGTGAAGCCTATATTTGTTCTTCTTTACCAGTGTGTGTGTGTAAACACAGAACTCTGAAGGGAAATGACCTTGAACTAAAAGAGTGCTTTAATAAAGGGTAGGTTTGGAGAAGACTTTAGATCCTTTATATTTGCCAACTTCTCAAACTTCTTCAATGTACTAGACTATATATAAAGTCAATGCACTTATTCATATAAGTAGAGCTTGAAGTTAAATTCTTATATCCACTTCTGTTCTTCTTTATACAGAGAACTTGAAAATACTACTGTTGTAAACAGTGGAAAGGACTGAAAGCTTAACTAATATATACTTCCCTGTTTTATTGCGCATGACATCTGACACGTCTTGTATCTGACACTGTTTCAATTAGAAAGGCAATTTGTCAAAGTAATCTCAGAATAGCAACTTCAGAGGACCCCATACAAGAAGCTGTGTGCCTGCTCTGTTTCTTCTGAGAAGGGATCTATCAGCGTGGTAGAGATCAGTGTATATGTGGGCATCTAGATGAGCAAGACTCTACTCTTAACATTTCTGGAGATCAGAGCTTAAACAAGAGAGATACTCTGGATGCTGTCTATGCTTATCATACATGCAGATGGCATGCCAGAGTTCAGGTAATGATGGGTGTGGAAATGTGAATAAGCAGAGAAGCATTGGATTCATGCGAAGGCCTGTTTTTCCAACTACAGAGACTGAACCTAGAAAATAAATATTTTTTGACTCCCCCTCTTCTTTTTCTATGGTTTATTCCGCCTCCCACCCTGGACTACAGTCCAGTTCCTGGAATTTACCACATAGCTAATTGGCCAGACCTCAGCTGGGAAGACTGTGTCAAGATTTGAGCTTCAAATTTTAATGGGGACATAATAAATCATGAAATTGAGCACAAGGAAGTGACCTGAGAGAAAAAATAAGATTCCAATACTCATGAGGAATGAGTGAAAGAAATGATGCTCTTTGGCTGAAAATTATGAGTACTCAGGGGGATATGATATCTACAGGATTTCTGGAGGTCTTCTCATGAGGCAGAAAAAATGTGACACATCTAGTGAGTCCCAGTGACAGAGTAAAGATCTGAAGATAGATTCTGCAATGAGTCAAATGATTTTCTTTCTAAGTAATTCATGGTTGAAATGGACTGTGTCTGGGGTGAGTATCAGAACACAGGACTAAAGTAGACTTTCTTAGCTATTCAGAAATCCTTAGATACTTTTCTCAGTCTATAATCAGACAGCTACTAAGAAATGGATCCAGGAATCAAAGTCTACAAATCTCAATGACCTATATTGCTCTATTTGGTTAGTCCTGCCTTAAGACCTGGGTAAGGAATACAATTTATTCCTAAAAAATGGAGAAAGCAGAGATATTGCCTATGGATGGTTTCATACCCATTTCCCCAGACTGCATTCTTATCAACATCGGAAACATCTGTTCCCAATGTGTTCACAATCTTGTTGCTACTCCAAAAATCCTAGAAATGCTGAAAGGAAGAAGTCATGGAAGGTCAAATTTTTCTGGGTTTCTCTTGGACCCTCTGTCTGCTTTCTTTTCAGCCTGTCTGGTTTTATTTCTACAGTAGCTACTACAGAATATATGTGTCTGTGGCTTGTGTTATAGTGGTGGGAGGCAGTAATTTCCCTGGTGTTAGTTGGCCTGCAGGCAAGCTGAGCACCTACACTGCACTTCAGAGGACTCACCTCATGTGCACCCATTGCTTAAAATGCTTTAGTTTTCACTCATTTTATTCTACATTTAATTTTCTTACATTTGACAGGAAAGGAAATTAGGAGGAAAAGAATAAAAGAAGAAAACAACCTAGAAAGGGCTGAAGGGGAAGGGTGTTGGGGCATTAAAACCACTGCTATGTAACCAGCCAACAATGATACTGCATGTTTATGGGCTTCAGTTGCCATAGAGACAGTTACGTAACTCCAACTGGTGGTGAAATTTCATACTGCTTGTGGTGGCAAGCGATATTTCAGTCACTTAGGGGCTACTTTTAAAGAGAACAAATAAAGTAGCTGAGGGGCCCTTTGTCTTGCCGGCTACAACCTGCACTGTTTCAGCCCCACACACCAGTCATTTTCCAGTTTTCTGTGTGTAGCAAAATGTTCCCAATTATTCTCTGAGTAGAGCTGGGCACTTACTCCTCTCCTCAGTCCAGAATGGCTAGGCATAAGGCTCAGAGCGAAAAGAAAAAATAAATAAAGCCTCCTCTGGGGTGGAAAGCCTGTGTGGAAAATTTCAGCTTGGAAAGCTTGTTTTCTGGGAAAGTTATGAGTAGAAAGGAGTGCATGTGTTCACTAGCACAGAGACCAAAGGCTAGATGTGTCCTCCTTGTTCAGTTTCTCTTTCCGTATGGCATGCACACACACACACACACATGCATATGTTTGAACTCACATATAGACTCATATAGATGCATATTTACATGTTCTACAAATGTGTACCTACTTGATTTCGCATGTCTCATTCACAGCAAACATCTGTTTGAACATACGTATCTATTTACATATATATAAACACATATGGTAGTCTAAAATATAAGAAATTTCCTATTTACATTGTCATGAGCTTATAAAAATGGTGATTTCATAAGATCCAACCTATATGTTTTCTATACATTTATGTACATTTTTAATGCATACTGTCTTTATACTCATTCTCTCACAAAATGGGAATCTCACAAACTCACTGATATTTATATTTCCTCTCCCAGATTCTCTCATGCATTTTGAAATTATCATGTTCATTCTTACACAAATACCCCCACACTTTTATGTTTTCCCTGTTCTTTTTCCCTCATAGTTTCTTACACTTTCTCACATTTTTCCCTCTACAATCTCACAGTCAATTATGTTGCTACACACAGTGTCCTGCTAAATGTCTATCACTAATACACATATTAGTTACTCTGCCCCTCAGGTATAAAAACCATGCAACTAGAAATTCTTATCTATTGTTATTGTTTTGTTTGTTTTAGAGACAGTCTTACTGTAGAGCTCTGACGACCCTGGAACTCACTTTGTAGACCACACTGGCCATGAACTCACAGAGACTTGCTTGCCTCTGCCTCCTGAGAGCTAGGGTTAATTGTTTGTGCCACCATTCCTGGCCAGA
The DNA here is from genome assembly GCA_026225945.1 of Cricetomys ansorgei. Taxonomy (NCBI): domain Eukaryota; kingdom Metazoa; phylum Chordata; class Mammalia; order Rodentia; family Nesomyidae; genus Cricetomys; species Cricetomys ansorgei. Next base: position 3,855,711 of record JAMJFZ010003399.1, read on the forward strand.
ATTCTAGAGTGCACTAGTTACTAGTTTTTCATTTGGAATCTCAAGGAAGACTGAGGAGCTACGTTTGGGAGAAATACGGGGATTTGTACAATTATTCCTATTAGATTACAAATTAAAAGACAAAGAATAAAGATTGACCTATGTTCACACAAGAAATAATAAATGGATATTGGAATTCAAACATTTTGCTGAGATGTTTAGTCTCATTGCCCCAGTATCACCTGTCTGTCACAGGTAAAGATGTTTCCAGTGAAAATATTGTACTCAAAACAGAGACTGGAAATCTCTACCTCTCCTGCACTATGAAGGAGGTCAAAGTTAGTCTTTTGGTGATAATATTAGCAAAGGAGAATAAGATTGTCATTTTCTTCCAACTTAGAGTCTATTTTCCTAATCTTGAAAAAGTCTCCAACCCTTCCTCTTGGTCTGGTCAGTGAGTACTAGAAACTCTCACTTTGTGGCACCCATCTTTTTGATTATTTATAGTGTAACAACACCTTGCCTTCTGGTGTATAGAGAAGCAGTAGATTCAAAATCTGCTGATTATAAAATAGTCTATGTCTGCTGCCTGCAACATAAATTGATAAGGAAAGAGTATTTTAGGGTCATTGGGCTTTAAGAACAAATATTCCTAAAAAGATTTCAGCATGGCGGATCTCTGGAGACAACGATGACTGGGAATGTATTATACTGGAAGTTTTGGAAACCATAATGTTTTATGTTGGAGACTCAAAATTGGAGTCTGAGCATTTGGATTTGAAAGGATGTTAAAGTAAAGGCAATGAAACTAGCCCCTAGTTTGTTGTAGGGGTAAGGAGGCACAGGGAGCTGAATTCTCTAGCATAGATGGCTGGTTGTTTTTCCTCCTTGAATCCACTATCCACTGTCCTCCTCTTCTGTCTTATGATGTTTCTTTGTATCTTAACAGGTCTCCAGTTGGGTTTGCTCGTGCCGTGCTTGGCAGGATAAAAAGGTGTGGAAAATGAAACTGGGGCCTTGAAGCTCCTCTTCCTTTAGTGTCAGCTTTAATTGGCTATGTCCCTCAACTCAAAAACCAATATTCCTGTCAAAGCAGTCCCCCTGCTTTCCAAATTTCACTAACTTTCTTCTTCCATTTTCTAGACCTCATGGCTTGGAAATATACATTTGTAAACAGTCTTTTTATTAAATATTCCTTGATTTACCCTAATTTGCATGCATTGTCTGTTTCCTTCCAAGGCCAAAATGCAAGGCCAAATTACTGGAAGATCTTTTGTTCTTCTAAACTCTGGAGACATGTTAGAGAGAAGAGAAAGCTAGGTTGCTGTTTCTGTGTTAGCCTGCTATTCCTTGTCCTCATTACCTCGACCACTCTTACATAGTAAATAGCTCTTAAGGATTACTTACGACACTTCTTAAGCTCCAATCAGGTTTTAAGGCGGCATAGACTCACTCATTAGAAAAGTATGTCCTATTATTTTAATTTGCATTCTATTCAATTTCTCCCATGAACAGTACCTAAGGCTTGACCACTAAATTGCAGAGAGACATATATTTCAACCTGAGTAAGGCCCAGAATAAAAGACAGTTATGACACCCTAGAAGATTGTTCCTGTGTGTGTGTGTGTGTGTGTGTGTGTGTGTGTTTTGTGTGCGTGTGTGTGTGTGTGTGTGTGTGTGTGTGTGTGTGTGTGATGTATACATGTGCTCAGAGAGGCCAGTTGTGAGTCCAATGTGGGTGCTGGGAACTAAATGCAAGTACCACTTTTCCAGTCTCCCTCTTGTGTTTTTGTCCTTGAAGTTAAGGGTTAGGAGAAAGGGAATCCTACCCGCCCTACAACTTGCAGTCAGCATTTCACTCATAGACCCCACGGAAAGCCCAGAAGGGATTCTTTAGCCATCCTTTACCTGGTTTGTTTACTTCTTCCTTATTTTTAAGGCATCCCAAGTTCCCTAACATTGGTCACTTTAAACATATCCTATTAAACCAGAAATCTCAAGATTAGATGAGCTAGTTTCAAATTGTGTTCCCTTCAATTGTGTTAGGACTACCATAGTGGCACAAAAGAGAGTTTAAACAGATTACACTCCAGCACAGAATGCTTCCCCGTTAACCACTACCATCTCTTCTGCTGTCCCTGCTATCCTCGGTCTACATGAACAACTTTATGCTTTGTTTTGCTGTATATGTTTGTCTTTGATTACTTTACAATTATAGTTTAAATTAAGTACTGTCTTTAATAACAAGAGAATAGTGGACCTATTCCAGTATCTTTGTTTTTGTTTGTTTTTTTTCTCCAGATATGGAAATTGGGATCTGAAGAAGAAAAAGGTTTTTTCCTCAAGATCCCACTAGAAATCCATCAGTAGCATGTTCAACCAGGCAAGACCTAATGAAGACTTTCTCTATGACCCTCTCCTAACTACTACTTGCCATAAGTGTTCCTGTATTCCTTGCCAGCAGTTTATGGGGTAAAAGGGTAGGAACTAACACATTACTCCCTAGAGTCCCAGAGGATATAGCTTTGAAAGTACAGCTGATACCTGCATGTACATGGTGCTTGCAGAGTGAGGCCCTTCCAGGCAGCTCTTTGGCATGCCTAACACTGGATTGTGCAAGGAAACAACCTCTAGCTTGGCATAATCCCCCCACCCCACACCCAATGTCTTCATTTACCACAGAGGTTCCCAGCCAACTAAATATATTTTCAACTTTAAATAAGTATCAGTTATCCTAACTTCTACAGAGTGACAGCTCAAGGGGATACTGACTGTTTTCTAGGCCTGAGAATGATTTTGGCTTTTACTGTACCAATTTGGTGGCAGTAGATGTGTTGGGGACAAAGTACATTTGGTAATTCTTACAGATAATACTCCACTACCAGAGAGTTGTGAAATGTTGCTCTCTTCTTAAGCCTAAGTCATTGAACACAAAGGTGAAGAAGTGTTTCAGTAGTCAGCTAGGGACCTCTCTGAACAATGTGGCTCTGGCCTGTACATCTCTAGACAGGCCCAGAAGTGAAATATTTGAGAGTTTCAAGTTAGCATTTGATCCACATAAGCTAAGTCTGATGTTTCTAACATAGAATATTAGTTAAGAGTGAAGACTCTTCCTTCAATTAGTCTGCTTTGGTTCTTATCCTGGTGCTATCACTTACTAGCTACACATCTTGTGCAAGTTTCTGAGTCATCCTACACCTCAATTGCATTATTTGCTGAAGATAAATAATGCCCTAAATTATAGAGATGTTGTGAAGAATAAGTACAATGACTCATGTCTCAGCATCTAGAAACATAGAAAGTTCTAGATAAGTATTAGCTATTATTAATATTTTCTAGGCCCTTGGACTCAAACAAAAGTCTTAAATATTGAGACTCAACTAAGCTAGAGCTTATTCAGGAAAAAGATGTCACATAATATAATTCCTTGGAATTATAGATAAATTATATTACAATTTATCATTGAAGAGAATTTATTCATAGATCAAAGTGGCATGGTTATCAAATCAAATCTGCAACACACACACAAACACACACATTTTCATATATAATTATGTATATCATATATAAATATATAACATCATATAAATTGTATATATCATATATAATATATAACACTAAAAATATGTGTGGCTGAGGGCTGAGGAAAGAAAATTGAAAAGTTTACCCAGAATTAGTATTTAAACCTACATTCCTATGTACTGAGTCCTACAAATGTAATCTGTACTTATGGCCAAATGGAGATGATAAGGAACTCAGATCATAAAATTAATATTAGAAATGAGAAAGTGATGAATCAGAGATGGCAATTATAAAAACAAACAAACTTGAAAACATGAGAAATTATCAAATTAAACAGATGATGATGGAATGTTTGCATCTTGTTTCAGCCTCTGAACTGTTCTGGTCCTTTCCTAGTAGAGTCTGATGGTCATGTCTAGTTCTTCCTTCTCTGCCTCCTGAGTACTCGAAGACACTGGAACAATCATTTGTGACTCATATTTGAAGTGTGACTCTGTGCAATGGGCTCAGGCCATTCTCAAATTTCAGAGCTCATTCCACTGAATCTTCAGTGGGCAATTGTCTAACAAAATATCCTAACAGAAGCAAACAGGGTAGACCCAGGAAAAATGATGGGAAGCACATGAGCCTAGGAAGTCACAAAGTTTAAAGTTTGAACCACTTCATGTGTCCTCTGTCCCAGAGCACCAAGGTTGGTTATGCAAAAATTAGGACTTTTCATAGAACTTTGTCTGCTTTAAGAGCAAAAAAATGTGGTCATGACAAGAAAACACACTCTTATTAGTTTGACAGGGTTTGCTATGTACATAAATAATATTAATTGAGCAGGTAGAAGCAGTTGTAACTGGGAAGAGGTTATCTAGCCTGGGGAAAAAAGCAAGCAGAGTAGCAAAAATGTCACACAATCCAACAGACTGTGAAAAGCTAACCAAAGAAATACCTTTCAATAGGGACCAAATATACACATAACACTGTAAGTATCTCTATATTCAGGGAAAGTAGAAAACAAGAAGATTGGGTAATAAAAGAGAGAATTTCAGGTCAAGGATAAATAATTTGGAACAAATTTGTGTCAAAAATAGCATAGCAGTTGTAGACTTTTGGGACAGTTAGGTATGAGTAGAGGGTGTTTAACGTCTTCAAAAGGGGGAAAGAACAGGATAAGGACAACAAGACTCTAGAGTCAAGCTACACCTCCTTCACCAGCTCCCAAGTCCCAAGTGCCTTATAGTGCCTAGCATGCTGTTGGCATTCAGCAAAGGAGATTTATTACTGTGCTCATTGGATGAGACAGGCAGGAGTCATGAGTCTTGGCAAGAAAACCAGGCCAAAAGATTTGCTTTGACTAAAAGCCATATAACTTGAAAGGTTTATTGCTGAACTGATTATGTAATGTAGCTTTGAAAGAGCAGTATTTAAGATAAAGATTTGAAGCCCTCAGGCAGGTTTGGAAAGAGAATTGGGGAATAGGACTGAATGCATTAATAGCCCATTTAAGAATTGCCTGCCTCTTAAACCTAATTTCAGACTGTGAAGCAAGAAGGCAGTGAGGCACAGTAAAGGGCACTGAATCGGAGTCTGACCTGGGCTCTGGTAATGTCTTATTGTGATATGAAGTGAAACCTTTCCCTTTTGTGAACATTAACACACAAATTCAATTCAGGAAAGGTGGGACTAGGGTACGTGAGTTAGACTTGAAAATCACTAATACCCAACGACTATAACTCTACCTTCTGTACCCAGGTGTTTGGCTCCATGCAACCCCCAAAATTTACCAAAAGTCCCAATTGGACCAATCCTCCAGGTAGAAAATCTCCCTTGGTTCTTTCTGTTTTGGTCATATTCAGTTTCAATTGGCCTGGACTAATAGTTTTCCATTCTGACAATCCCTTATACTCACTCCTACAGGAAACGTTAAAAATGCCAAGATTCATGTCCCACCTCCAGGACTTACTAACTTAAAAAGGTCTTCTGATAATCTCAATTTGCAGCCAGGGTAGAGAATTATTAAATGCTTAAGAAAATTCTTGGGTAGATCCCACGTAAATTTCTTTAATTTCCCCAAGCTTGATTTTGTCTCTCATTTGTTTACAACTGCTATGTTCCTTTGAGTATTCACAAATAACATACTTCTAATGCATTTTGTGCCTTTGGTTTAGATACTAATATTGGCTAACTATTGAAATTAAGGTTCCTAACCACCAAAAACAAGCTCTGGCCCATTTTAGGGATGTTACCGCTAGGAATTTTGTGTATTGGTATGTGATTGCCATGTATTTATTGATTCATAGCTTTGAAATGATAATAAAATACCTTATTTTTGCATAGTATATTCATCTAATTTTATGCTGATTTAGTTCATTCTGTCTTTTGAAAATAGCTTTTAGAAATATTGCATGGAATGATAGAATTCATCTATTTAAGTGTACATTTGTCAGATTTTTTTTGTATATATATATATATATATATATATATTATGTGTACCATTATCATCACAAAAATTTTCAGCAAGTCTTTACCATATAAAAAAAATCACTATGTCCTTTAGCAATCATCATTTGGTACTTCTTATGTTAGTAAGTAATTACAAATCAAATTTCTCTGTATATGTTTTTGTTGTTGAGTTATATATACAAGTCTCTTGTTGAATACTTGTTTTAAAATATTTGCTCTTATTTGTTGTCTTTTTACTTTCATCTCCATTTTATTAGTTATTTTTTTTAGATAGCATTTCACTATGTAGGCCATATTGGTCTTGAAGTTATGACCCTCCTGCCTCTGTCACTCTAATGTACCACCATATCTAATTTCTCTCTATTTTCTTTCTTTTTGGGGGGCATTTCGAGACAGAGTTTCACTGTTGTACCTCTGACTGTCCTGGAACTCACTCTGGAGACCAGGCTGGCCTTGAACTCACAGAGATCCATCTGCCTCTACCTCCCTAGCACTGGGATTAAAGGTGTGCCCCACCACTGCCCAGCTCTTTCTATTTTCTTGATGGTATTCTTTGAAACACAAAAATTAAAAATTTGATGAATTCCAATATAAATACTTTTTTCATTTGTTGCCCATGGTTTCGATGTTATATTAGAGATTTTCATCCAAGTCTGATCTCATCAAGATTCATACCAATAAAAGCATCATTGTTCCAACATTCAGAGCTCGGATTTACTGTGAGTTCCATTTTCATTCAATTGCATGTGGTTATCCATTTGTCCCAGAATTGTTTGTTTTAAATATTATTCCTTCTTTATTAAATGTTCCTGATGCCCTTGCCAAAAATCAATATTTATTTAGGGACTCTCAATCTAATTCTATTGATCTATGTACCTTTCCTTAAGCATTGCTATAACTACTCCCCATGTGTTTTTATGTGCCATATTCTATTTCAATGTGTTTTCTGAATTTCCCTTTTAATTTCTTCTTAACTCATTGGATATTTAAGCTTATTTACTTTTCATGTATACGTCCATTTCCCAAATTTTTCCCAATTAATGATCCTATTCCACATTCATCTAAGAACAAAACTATTATTTGTGTGTATAAATTTTTTGGGGTTTGTCATATAGTCTAACACATCCTGGAAAACATCCTATTGGATTAAGAGAATATATATTTTATTGCTGTGGAGGTGAGTGTTCCAGAGATACCTGTTTCATGTTTAGTTGTAGCATTGTTTGAGTCTTCTCCTTCCTTATGAAGTTGTCTTATTTACTGTGGAAACTGGGGTATTGCAGTCCATATGTTGTTAGGTTGCATGCATACATATATATACATATATATTCCTAAATATAACCTTATAAATTTGTATAATGTTATCTGTCTGTATGTTTTCAGGGTTGAACATTCGGTATAGGATAATGAATTGGTGCACCCTTCACTGGGGAAGACTATTTTTCCCACTTTCAGCATTAATTAATTGCCTGTAATTCTCTGTGTAGGCCTGAGATCTTCCAATCTTTCCCTCATTTACTTTGGCATGCCTGTTGTTATTCTTGTTCAGTTCATATTTAGGCAGTCGTTTTGGCAAGAATTTGTGGGTGTATCTTTTGACATTACCAGGAGACACAATCCCAAAACACCAACACCCCCAATCTTCTCTCTCTTATACTCTTTACATCCAGTCTTCTACAATGTTCCCTGAGCCTTACATGAAAGAGTTGCTTTGGAGATGCTCCCATTGGGACTGGGATCCACAATTCTGAATTTTGATTAGTTGTGGTTTTCTGTATTAGTCTATTCATTACAAGAAGTTTCTTTTTTAAGGAGTGAGAACAACACTTATCTGTAATAGGAAAATATTTGTAGTGTAATAAGGAATAATACTGATTTAGTAATGTAGAAGCTGTAGGTTCTCCTCCAAAATCCTCAATTTCAAAAGCCCTGGGCAGTTGACTAGGTTTCTTTTACAAAGTATACGTTCCTTCTTGTTGATCAGGTCTTCAAACCCATCAGAGAGTTGTTCGTTAGTGCCAAGGTATATGTGTCACTACTGCACTCTTAGGGTTATCTTTGCATGGTGTTCATTGTGATGATTCATACGTGTCATAGCTGGGTAGGACTGTTGTTTGTGTCTCTCTCTGGGAGCTTGCATGACCCCTTCTTGTACTCAGAAAGCTAGTCCTCTCCCAGGGAGAAGGCATTCAGGTTACCACCAGGTAATAAGCCTGTTTGAACTGGATCCTGTTTGAACTGCATGGTGCCTTCAGCAATAAGGATTTACTTTCCACTTCTGACTGGCAACCAAGTTCAATAGCAATAGCCAGTGTTTTGGGAGTCTCTTGGACAGTCCTGAACAACAACGCAAAATAAGGCTTCTCATGCCTGGTGTGGATAGGATTTTTCTTTGTTTGTTTGTTTTGGTAGTCTTTGGATCCTGACAGAAACGTTTCAGCCCAGATCAGAAATTTCATTAAAGCTATATATGTATATTTACACATAGACTTACATGTATTGTTGAATATTTTAGGTAAATAATTAATAGTATACTTCCTTATGGCTTTTTAGTCATCTTTATCATTATTTTTACCCCTTACTGCTTCTATATTTAATCTTCCTCTCCCTCCCTAATTAGAGCACCACTTATTTTTTTCCCATTTCCTGTGATCAAATCACTTGTATCCTGCTCTTCTGCTCTCTGTTGCCCCTGCCTCATGTGAAGCTCCTAGCTCCAAATCTTCAGATGTAGATGTGAGTACATATGCCGGAGTAACTGCAGAAACCAGGATAGGAGTTAGAGGCAGGAGCATTCAAGTTTTTTTTTCTTTTTCTCTTTCCGGGTCTGAGTTACCTCACTCAATATGGTCTTCTCTAGTTCCATTTGCTTGCATGCAAAATTCATGATTTCATGTGTTTACAGATGCAATATTCCCTAATGTATATGTATCATAATTTCAATATTCATTTCTAAGTTGAAGGCCATTTGGGTTGTTTCTATTTTATACCTATTGTGAATAGCTCAGGTAATAATTTTCACCAGCTACCCATCTGAAAGAAGATTCTTTCCCATTTGTGAATAGTGAAATATTTGTGATTCTTTTCTGCTGTGGCAAAGATTCTTTCCCATCATGAATAGCTAGAGTGGTTCCCACTTGTGAGTAGCAAGTCTCTGTGGAGCAGAATGTCAAATACTCTGGACATATGAAGCAAGTGGTATAACTGGGTCACAGAGTAGACTGACTTTTAGTTTTTACAGAATTCACTACACTGATTTTTATAGTGGATGCACCACATTACAATCCCACCAAGAGTGAATGAGGGTTCCCTTTCCACTCACAACCTCCAGCATTGGTTATGGGTTGTTTTGTTGATCTTTGCTTTTCTGAATAGGGTATGATGAAATCTCAAGGTTGTTTTGATTTGTATTTCCTTAATTGCTGGTGACAATGGACATTTCTTGAAGTATTTCTTAGCTACATTTTCCCCTGTTTTGAACTCTCTGTTCATATACTAGGCATATTATTTGAATGGGTCATTTGTTTGCTTTTTTCAGAACTTTATGTATTCTGGATATTAATCATTTGTCAGATATAGCAGTCAAAGATTCTTTCCATTCTGCGAGCTTCTTTTGTTATTCAAATGATTATTTCTTTAGCTATGAAGAAGTTTTTTAGTTTCTTAAAGTTCCACTGGTCAATAGTTGGCCTTAATTCCTGGGCAAATGGAGTCCTGTTCAAAAAGTTCCTCCCTATAACTATATCATACAGGGTATTACCTATGTTTTCTTCTAAGTTTCAGTACTTCAGAGTTCATGTTTAGGTCTTTGATCCATTTGAAGTTAGGTTTAATGTGAGATAATAGATGTGGGTCTAATTTCATTCTTTTGAACATGGACATTCAGTTTTCCCAGCAACATTTGCTGAAGATGTTTTATATTCTCTAGCCTATGCTTTTGTAATTTCTGTCAAATATTAAATGGCTGAAGTTATATATACTTATTTTGGTTCTTCGATGATGTTCCATTTGTTCTAAATGTCTGTTTTTGTGCCAGTACCATCTTTTTTTCCTATTTTTAAAAATTACTTTAGCTCTGTAATATATCTTAAGATCTGCAATGGTAGTTAAGCACTTCAGAAATGATCTTTTTGTTCACTATTATTTTAGCTATCCAGGGTCTCTTGTGGTTTCATATAAATTTTGGGATAATTATTTTGTCTATTTCTGTGAAGGATGAGATGAAAATTTTGATTGAGAGAACATTGAGTCTGTACTGCTTTTAGTTAAATGGTCACTTTTGCAATATATTTATACCAATCACGATCATAGATGTCTTTCCATTTTCTTGTATTTTCTTTATCTCTTTCTTCAGGGGTTTCAAGCATTCATTGTAGAGGTCCTTCATTTCCATGTTTAAATTTTTCTTAGATATTCTATTTTCTTCAATGGGCTATTGTGAATGGGAGTCTGTCCATGTTATGCTTTCCTTTAGGTTTGTTATTCATATATAGAAAAGCTATTGATTTAAGAAGGTTTATTCTCTGTCCTGCCACATTGTTGAATTTGTTTCCCACTTCTAGAAGTTTACAGGTAGAATTTTGGGGACCTTTTCCGTATAAACTCATGTCATTTGCAAATAATGATAGTTTTACCTTCTTTCCTTATTTGTATCTCTTTAGTTTATTTCTCTTGATTTATTTCTCCAGCTAGTATTTCAAGCATAATAAGTTGTATGGATAGTTGACACCACTGTTTCATTCTTAACATCAGTGGGAATACTTCAAGCCTTTCTCCATTTAGGATAATATTGGCTGTGGGTTTCCCATATATAGTATTTATCATGTTGAGCTATGTTCCCTCTAGCCTTACATTCTTTAGGAATTTTATCATGGAGGCATATTGGATTTTGTCAAAAGATTTTTCTGATTCTATTCAGGTCAACACATGATTTTGTCTTAAAGTCCACTGACATTTTTTTCACATTTATTAACTTTTGTATGTTGGCCCATCTCTGCATTTTAGGGATAAAGCCATCTTGGCCATGATGGATAATATTATTGAGGCTTGTGTGCATTCTATTTGCAACTATTTTATTGACCATGCTTGAATCTATGTTCATTGGGTATATTGGTCTATAGTTCACTTTTTTTGCTGTGTCTTTACCTGGTTTTGGAATTAGAGTGATACTGACTTCAGAAAATGTGTGATTCTCCTGATTCTCTTCCTTTGTTTCTTTGTTCCTTCTTTCCTTCCTTCCTCCTTTCTTTCCTTCCTTCCTTCTTTCTTTCCTGCCTTCCTTCCTCATTCCCTTTCCTTCCTCCCTCCCTCCCTCCTTTCTTTCTTTCTTTCTTTCTTTCTTTCTTTCTTTCTTTCTTTCTTTCTTTCTTTCTTTCTTTCTTCCTTCCTTCCTTCCTTCCTTCCTTCCTTCCTTCCTTCCTTCCTTCCTTCCTTCCTTCCTTTCTTTCTTTCTTTCTTTCTTTCTTTCTTTCTTTCTTTCTTTCTTTCTTTCTTTCTTTCTTTCTTTCTTTCTTTCTTTCTTTCTTCTTTCTTCCTGAGTAGTATAAGAAGGATTGTCTATAGATCTTCTTTGAATTGCTGGTAGAGTTCTACTGTCAGTCGATCTCATCCTGGCTCAACTATGTTTATAGCAGCTTTGTTCATAATAGCAGAAGTTAGAAACAACCTATTTCTCTTAACTGAATAACGGATAAAGAAACCAAGGTGCATTCACACAGCAAAATATTAGCAACTATTTTAAAATGACCTCATGAATTTTATCGGCATGTGGCTGGAACTAGAAAAAATCATCCTGAGTGAGGTAACACAGTCCCAGAAAGACAGATATGGTATGTACTCACTTACACATGGATATTAATGGTTAAGCAAAGGTGCTACAATTCACAGACCCAGAGAGACTATGCAACAAGGAAGGCCGCAGTGGAGACATAGGGATCTCCTTGGTAAAGGGAAAATAGAACAGATGATGCAATTGAGCTGGAAGAGGAGGGTAATTGGAAGAGAAGGGTGAAGAGGAATGGAAGAAGAGAATATATGGGTAGATGACCAGAATTGGGGGACAATATGGGGGTGATCAGGAGAGCTAGTACAGTGGAAACTCACTAAAATCTATGAGGAAGACTCTAGTGAGGACCTTTAGCAATGGAGGATAGGGACCCTGAGCTGGCTATCTCCTGTATCCAGACAAAGCTTCCAGTGATGGGACTGGGACACCATCCCAGCCACAAAACCTTTGACGTGTGGCCTATTCTCCCTGCGAGATCTGCTGGAACATTGGTAGGGCAGAACCCCATCCCAAAGGAGGGAAGCTATGCCTGATACTGCAGGTCAGGTCAGGAACTAAAGACTGGATAGTCTAAAGATGATTTCTAATGAAGTAATCTTCTGCTCATAGATTGGAGCCTAGCCCAGTCTTCATCATCAAAGAGGCTTCCTTCAGCATTTGATGGGAACATATACAGTGGTCCAGGGCCAAATATTTCACAGGGCCCACAAAGAGGAAGAGGAAGATGAATTGTGGAGACCAGAGGGGTTGAGGACACCAGGAGAACAAGCCCAACAGAGTAAACTGACCTGCACTCTTAGAGGCTGACAGAGATTGAAGCAGCAGACACATACTTCTAAAAATATCTTAGGATATGTTCTTGTAAAACTCATACAGGATGGAGTGAAGGAGTCTCTGGCCCTTTTGCCTGCCCTTGGGACCTTTTTTCTCCTGCTGGGTTGCCTAGTCCACCCTTGATGTAGGTAGTAGCACCCATCCTTGTTCCATTTTGTTATGCCCAGTTTGAGTGGTCACCCTAGGAGGACTGGGGAGAAGGATATGTGTGTGTGTGTGTGTGTGTGTGTGTGTGTGTGTGGGATAATTGGTGGGTGAGTATTTGGGGAATATCCGAGGGAGAGGGGAGATTGAGAGAGCTGGGAGGAGTGGATGAAAGGGAGGAGGGGGTTTGGATTATTGTATGAGAAAAAAATTAAAAATAAATTTAAAAAGATACTGGCTTGATATTTCATAATATCTGTACTGTTGTTATGACATTTGATCATGTGGATTTCTTTTGTGAGTTCAGAGTCTGATATGGACAGTAGATTGAGGAAGATGGAAGTATGTCAATGCACTTTGTGCCTATATGTAGGAAATGGCTTTGGTGGAATAAAGTCAGGTTTACAGGGGATACCGGGATTGTGTATGGGATGTGCTTTCTGGTAAACGCCTGGAGTGTGGGGTAGATCTGTCTGAGTGAAATAGTTCAGTGAGACCTGTAAGGGGCTGGTACATTGAAGGTTATATAGGGAGGATCATGGAAGAAGTCTAGAGATTGTGAGCAGGCAGAAAATATCACACTAGATTGGGATACTGGATGTGGGAACTGGGATAGATCTGGTGGCTTGGGGAGAAGGCATGCATAGTGAGGTCAAGCAAACCCACATAACTAGACCCTTGAGAAGAAAGAGATACATTGTTGTGTGGCACAGTCGTATGTGATGATGTTTTCTATTTGTAACTTATAGTCTGAGGTATATTGTTAGCATCTCAAATAGACAAACGTAAGTTTGTACAGGTCAATCAGCCAGGTACAGTCCTTGTCTTTCAGGACATCCTAGGGAAAACAAATGAAAACAACTACACATACTATACACATGTCCACATGTATGATTATATATATGAAAAATGGCAGAGAAATATAATGCCACAAGAGCATATAAAACATCCTTTGACTCAATCAAGATGTTCAGAAATTAAATCTTGAATAAAGTTGTAAAAATGGAAAATAATTTTTGTGGAGATAAGCACATGCAGGAAGATGCAAGCAATAACATTTGCTGTCCTAAGACCAATAATGAAAAAAAAATCTTTTCAAATAACTTTTCACAGTCAGGTGACATCGCCATCATTATGCTATTTATAGCAGCCATGTGGAGGATATTTTGGTACAGTACATTGAGAAAAATGAAGTGTTCCTTTACTCACAGAGATATGTGAATTACTTTTTCCAATTACAGTCATATCTCCGGTTATCTGTGGACACAGATTTATGTCCTACATTTTGGTTAAATATTGTCAGTTTTTGAAGTTAGTATCAAATACCACAACTTATGGTCTTGTATCCCCTTCAAACGCCAATCCTTTGACTGGATGTCCTATCCTTCTGATCACTAATAGAGGCTACCCCCCCATGTTAATCCCTTGAATTTGATAGTTTAGTGAAATGGTTTGCAAAACTCCAAGAAGTATTTTTTTAACATTTATTGATTTATTATGAAGGACAATATATAGGAATCTATACACAGGTAAAGAAGCACATGGGAAAATTTCAAAGATTTCTGTTTGGAGAGCAGAAATTTCTGTATCTTGACAACTGTGGATATTACCTTCCTGGAATGTGCATGTGTCCAACAATCTGGAATCTCATCAAATCTCATTGTTCAGGAGTTTTTATAGAGTGTAATCAGAAGTATTCCGACTTCCCAGAACTCAGTGAGCTTAACTGAAAGCTGCAATCCTCTAATCACTGGACCTTTCTGAAAAAATGAAATGGAGTAGCCTCAATAGCATAAACTCAATGATGATTCATAAATATTCATTATGAATAGAAAAAGACACATCTATCACTTAGAAGACTCTATGAATTTTGCCTGCTCTGTGCCTGGTCAAAAGTCAAATATATTTGACAAAGGTCAAATATAATTCTTATTATATCACAAGGTCAAAAGCAGAGCAAGATCACATAGAATGACAATAGTGTGGTACAATGTTGTAAGACTTAAAAAAAAAAAAACCCTACCTGGATATACAGCCAGTAAACAAGATGATTGATCCATGGTATGAAAAAAAAGAATGGCAAACATGAGTCCAAGTTTCAGTCCACTACTCAGAGATAGTGATTTCTGGAAGATCAGGTTTGAAGGATGATACCATAAATATTTAAACAATCATTCAGATATGTTCATCCCATTAAATTAGTTTGCAGAAAGAGCACAAAAGAATTATTTAACTCAAGGTGATGTCTATGTGAGAGATTGCTTTGGTATGACTCATTACAGCTCTGGCCCAACAATCCAAGTTATATTACCATTTTAGGTGTTAATTGACATGTGAAACATTTAGCAGTCCCTCTTTCCTAAGGCCTCTGTGGCTCTATGATTATAGTGGTCTATCCAACATGGAATGGTCATATAAATATCTATTGCTTATAGTTTATAACGTGTTATTTCAGAAAATAAATGTTATTTTTTGTATTTTCCTCACAAATTTAATTAATCATCGTGCTTTTTTCTGGAATCTTATTTTCTGTTAATCTAGATTACATTTTTAAAGGTATAGAGTTTTGAACATGAAACAGGTGTGATACTGATTAAGTTGAAGTTATTTTCACATCATCCGAGTGCTATTCTTATTCCAATAATGTATTGTTATATAAAGAACTGATCCTGCACTTAAAGGATTATATCAAAGCCCATTTCCTGGGTCAAAAAGTTGACCTAGTTTCAGCTAGTAAGTTTTTGTTCCATACTGTGTAGACTGGGGTCAGAAGATATCATTCAAGTGACATCATGTATAATGTGGAGGTTCCAAGATGATTTTACTGACATACCTGAGGCATCAGTGAGAACATACACAAAATGGAGTAGACTACTCTCTGCATACATATAATCTTTCTGTAACTACCCTGGTAGACAAGGAGTTATTCTAAAGAAAGATGCATGTGTTCTCTCTTCAGCTACTGGACTATTGAAATAATTTACCCTAAAGTGTTTCTTAGAGAATCTCATGCTGAAGGAAGGGAAAGAATGAATTCCTTGTATCAAGCACAGGCAAAACTTGTCTGCAAGGAAAAGATTGTACACAGTTCTGATAACTTATTTAAACACTTTGCAGGAGAGACCACAGCACAGACAATGTTGAATCAGTTATGGGCAGGATCGCAATTTAAACAACCACTGCGTAATTACTTCTTAGCCCCTGTTTCAACTTGAGCCCTATGTCTGTAGCTTAGTGATAGACTTGAGGTCAATTGATCCATTTATTTCTATCTCTTGCCAATGTAGCCACATTGGATGAATATTTCTGTTTTCCACTATTGTCTTCTTAACTGGATTATTCAGAGTGGAAAGCCAAGTCTAGCTTGTAGGGACGATCAGATCCCAGACTTCTATTCTAAAAACTCTGGTAAAAATAACGAGAATTGCTATATAGTATGTTGATTTATTTATCCATCTACATAAAGGCATATAGAACACAAAAAGTCTTCCCATTTTCTAATGTCTTCCTCAATTTCTTTCTTTAGATTGAAAAAAAAACTTAGAGGTCTTTCATTTCCTTGACCAGGCTTATTCACATATATACGTATATACATATATATGTATATGCATAAATATACACACATTTATATACACACACATATATATATACATATATGTGCATATGAATATGTATTTATGTATGCATGTATTTAATTTATTTGTTGTGTAACTGTGACTGGAATTGATTCCCCATTTTCTTTTTCGGAACAATTGTGATAATACATAGGAAGCCTACTAATTTTGTGTTAATTTTCTAGCCTGCTACTTTGCTGAACGTGTGTTTCAAGTCTAAGAGGTTTTGATGTATACTTTAGGGTCTCTTATATATAGATTCATATTTTCAGCAAGTAGGAATAATTTTTCTTCTTTTCCTATTTGTATTTCCTCTATTTCCTTCTATTGTCTTCATGATCAAACAAAGACATTAAGCTATATATGGAATATAAAAGAAGAAAGTGGGTATTCTTGACTCCCGATATTTTAAATTATTCTCTCTTTAGTTTTATGTTGTCTTCCAGATTAGCATATGCTGTGTTTACTGTGTCAGGTTATGCTTTGTTCATGCCTAGTCTCCCCATGATATTGATCATGAAGGGATGCTGGATTTTGATAAATGTATTTTCTCCATCAATTGAGATAACCATGATTTCTTTTAATTCAATTATGTGATGTAGGACAATTATTGATTCTCATACATTGAGAAATCTTAGCATTTCTAGAACAAAGCCAACTTTATCACAATGACTGATGCTTTGATTTGGTCTTGAATTTCGTTTGTCAACATTTTATTGACACTTTTGCCTTTATGTTTATCAGAGAGAGAGGACAGCACTTTTCTCTTATTGTTATTATTTATCTTGATCTGGCTTTAATATCATTGTAATGCTGGCTTCTACACATGCATGCACACACATATACACATGCACCTAGGAAAAAATATACCCCTCACATATACATGCATAGATAAAGTGATTTAAAAAACATAAATACAAATTAAAAATAATAAAACCCAGTTTGACAGAATAAACATTAGGAAAACAACAGCAATAGATTCTTTCCTAGAGCTCCATAAATCTCTAGCATAGGTTTTGAGCATGTTTATAGTACCAGTCAGGAATTACTTCGTATGGCTTAGGCCTCACATCCAACTAAGAGGGCTGGCTGTTATTTATACCCATAGTCTTATTACTACTGCAGCAGTAGGCAAACTTTACTTGGACGGTCAGTCTTGCAGTATGCAGTGTTCAGTGCTAGCTAAAACCATTTATGTCCTTTCTCCACCAGTAGTGTGCATAGCATCTTTTGAAAGTATTAAATGTAGCCAGCAGGGAGAATTTCTGAGTCAGTCCCAGATTGATTTCTCTACACTGTATCATGTCTTCAGCAATAGAATCTTACCACCCAGCGATGATGGGCAAACAAGAGCAATGACAGCAGTCTTTCTAATTGTGGGTAACACTGGAGCCTCACTGATCGATAACTAGCAGGAATGTATCCTGTGCCTTGCACTGAAACTTTCATTTAAGAGCTCATATCTTCTGGGAGCAGCATCATTCTCTAATGTTGGATTTTTCTATGCAAACAATAAAAAAATCATTTAAAGAAATTTATTTATGATTGTGTGTGTGTGTGTGTGTGTGTGTGTGTGTTTGTGTGTGTTTGTGTGTGTGTACTCAGAAGCCATAAGAGTTCATAATATCACCTGGAACTAGAGCTACAGGTGGTTGTGAGTTACATGACTGCGTGCTTAAAACTGAACTTGCACTTAATCATTGAACCATCTATTCAGCCTCTTTTCAAACTTCTTTTTTAAAAACTAAAAACATTCCACTCTCACCAATGTGGGTGGGCATTATCTAATCCATTAAAGACCCAAATAGAACAAAAAGTTTCAGGAAAGGTCAAATCTCTCTGTATTTTGAGCTAAGACACCTCCATTCTCCTGCCTTAGGATGTTAGAATGCCTGGTTCCTCAGAGTCTAAAACTTAGCCCTGCAGTGGGAGAAATACTGGTGACTATCTTAATTTTCAGGTCATTTGACTGATTCAGAGTCACAGTCTCAGATTTCCTGCTTCTACAGCTCAGAGATGTCACATTATAGAATTTTATGGCCTTCACAGTGACCTAAGCCAATTCCCATGATAAGCCTCTATGCTTGTCTGTATAGTTTTTGTTTGTTCTGTTGCTCTTGAGGACCCTGGCTAACACACATGGATTATATTTTTCCAACTCTCTGTTTCCCTATCAGATACCTGTTTTTGTCATTCTATTTTTGAAAACTGGATTTTGTAGCCTCCAACTATTAGTTTTTTAATTCATTTTAGTCTCTTTCTTTAATGTTGCCATTGTTTTTTTTATATCTTCTGAGATGCTGTTATGAGATCCATAGTAGTTATAATTATTATATATTCCTGAGGAGTTGACAGCTTTTAATTAGCTTACAAAGCAGTAATGGTTCATAAAACTTTATTTCCTATAGCTTTAGTTTGGTTAGCTCTCATCGTAGCTTTCCTTTCACTCAACCTATTCTCCCCAACCTGCTTCAACCTTTAGCTCCATGTATTTTTCCCTCTTTGATTTCATGTCACGTGTGTTCTGTTATGTCCTCTTATTTGTTTGCTGTATTACTTATACTCTGTTGCTGTAATAAAAATGCCATGACCAAGGCATTTACAGAAGAAACAGTTTGTTTTGGCTTATAGTTTCAGAGGACTAGAGTCCATAATGAAGTTTATAATGCAGAATTAGAATCCACAATGAAGGTTACCACTTACTCCCCTGTTTATGATCACTCTAGTGTTGAACAGAAAAGACTCATCTTCACTGATACAGACCAAAGCTGGAATTTGTTTTTTTTTTTTTTTCTTTTCAAGGCAAATATTTAAGGTTGACGTTTCTTAGGATGCTTCTTCTAAGCTTTCTTGATCAAGAAGTGTAGTTCTTCAATTCTAGTCAACTAAGAAAGTTTTCAAGGAGCAGATGACAAGCATGGCATCAGGAACAAGAAGCTGAGAGTTCATAATCTGTTTTTAACAAAATGTATTGAAATTAAATATAATTATATCACTTACCTCATTCACTGTTTTCTTTCTAACTGTGCATGTGTCCTTTGACTCTCAAATTGATAACATCTTTTTCTTTGATTTTTATTGTCACACACACCTATAAAACACACACACACATACACACGTGTGCATGTGTGTGTGTATGCATGTGTATTGTTTTCAGAGATCATTTTTAGATAGAAGAAAAGAGGATATAGACCCAATCTTTTTATGGAGAGAATATTTTAAACATATAGATATATTTATCCTACCATATTGTTTGCACTTTTCTGTTATATTTGTGTTTCACCATATCTGTAACTTGCAAAACAATTTCATATCAGGCAAGTGAAACTCCTAACAGAAAATAGTTCATTTTCATCTCTGCCCAATTGAAATTTTTGTGTCAAAGTATGTTATTACAAGATATATTCAGCAGTATACATACTTATCTGTTCATACTTAGATAATAAAAACTCTTATTCACTTTCAGTCCAAGAAAAATTTCATTTAATAATTAATATGCCCTTTCCAGTATAATAATAAAAAGTTCTGACTTCATTCAAAATTAACAATCTCCTTTTACATAGCTCTTGTCTGCTTTTGGCTGTCTGCTTATAGTTGTGGGAAAGAGGTACTATTTTATGTTTAATTCTCCATTGCACCCTTTTAAGTGTCCTCATCCCTCACTAAACTACTTCCAGTTTCTTTGAGGTTGGGAAGTTGTATGAACAGAAAAGTATTATGTGTGGTTATACAGTTTGTACACTTGTCAGTTACTCCACGATTTATGATAACTTTAGTGTGAAACAGAAAAGGTTTAACTACCGTGATACAGACCAAAGCTGGAATTTGTTTTTTTTTTTCCTTTTCAAGGCAAATATTTAAGGTTATCTTTCTTCAGATGCTTCTCCCAAGCTTTCATGTTTTAATGATCAAGGAATGTAGTTCCTCACTTCTAGCCTACTAAGAAAGATTTCAAGGAGATCATATAGACAGTTTAAATGACTTCCAGTGATAAAGATCAGACTGATTTCTAAACTCAAACTTTGAAACACAGGCAATCCTGGAGCAATGCATGGCAAGTTCAATATGACAACTTAACAACCTAGTCTTACCAACCCAGCAAAACTGTCAGCCATATTTGAGGGATGAAGAAAATTTTCCATGACTCAAACAGGCTAAATGAATTCATATCCAGCAGCTAAATCATAAATAAAATAGGGTAATAAATACTTTAAATTGAAAGGAAGAACAGGCATAATGAAGAGACTGCTGAAAGAAAACAAATAAATGTGTAATTAACTGAAAGACCAAGTATGACTGAAAATGCAAACAACAACAGAACAGTCAATACTCCTCTTCCAATAACAATTTTAAACATTAATGACCTCAATTCTCCAAACACATGATACAGGCTGACTGAATGGATTAAGAAACAAATCCATCTTTCTGCTATCTATGAGAAACTCAGCTTTAAAGATAGAGACCATATTAAAGTAAAATGATGAAAAAAATACTCCAACTAAATGGAAGCAGGAAGCGACAAGTTGTTGTCCTAATATCCTCAGACTTCGTGTTAAAACTAATTATAAGAAATAATGAGACTCGTCATGCTAATCAAGGTGACAATTAACCAAGAAGACATTACAATCCTAAATGTATATGTACCAAAATCTGATGCATCCAATTTCATTAAAAAAAAACTTTCTACTGAATTAAAGACATAGATTAACAAGAACCATTTAACGTGGTTGACTTTCAAATCCCACTTTCTCCAATTGATAGGTCATATTTTTTAAAAAAGTAAACAAAGAAACATCAGAACTAAAGAATACCATACATCAAATATACCTAACTAACATCTACATAGTATATTCAGCAGCTCATAGATGCTTCTATGAAATAGACCACACCTTGGAACACAAATCTTAACAAAGTGTGAATAATTGAAATAAATCAATGTGTCCTATCTATATATAATGCAATAAACCTTAAAATAGACAAGGAACAAATCTCTAGTAACTCTTATAGATTAAACTCTTATAGATTAAACAATTCATTGCGGAATGAAGAATGGGTCAAAGAAGGAATCACAAAAGAAACAAAAACATAAAAACATTCCTCGAACTAAATGAAAATGAAAACACAACAGAACCAAACATCTGGGAGTCATTAAGAGCAGCCCTATGAGAGAAGTTTATAGCTTTAAGTACCTAAAATAAAAAAAATCAGAAAGAGCACAAACAAATGACTCAATGATGAAACTCAAAAATTTGGAAAAACAAGAACAACCTAAACTCAAATACAGTAGACATCAAGAAAAAATAAAAACTAGAGCAGAAAATAATGAAATAGAAATGGAAAACTAATACAAAGAATCAACAAATCTAAGAACTGGTTCCGAATCCTCAGACTCCAGTACAGCTATAGTTGGAATCAGAAGGAGGTTAAGTTTAAGTGAGATCCTGTAAGTTTGATAGAATATTTTTCTTATAAGGAAAAATTTCTAGTATTATTAAATGATATTTAAATGACAATTGTATAACTCGTTAAAAAGTATTTTCTCATACTGGAAGCTGAAAATCCAAAAGGATGATGTTAGCATTGGGTGAGGGCCTTCTCACTGTATCATCCTTTGACAGAAGGTGAAAAAAAGAGACTACATTTTATTAAGCAGTGAGGGTATAAACATGCAGATATATCCTTTATTTAAGACATTTTCCCATAGTAATTAACACATTTCTACAGTAATGATATTATCTCTTCATTTCTGACAGTATTCTCCTGATCCAGTCACCTATTAAAGGCAATTAAATTTCAATATAAATTTTGCAGGGGATACTAATACTATACACCCAACCCATATTACCTTGCTTGCATACACTGAGGATAGGCAATGAGATGACATTATGGGAACATGACAATATGAAAGCTGGGATCCCATCATGTTGATCATTGATTTTTAGCCTCGAATGCTATGAAAAAATTAATTTCAATTGTACTTAGTGAAATTGTTAATGTCAGTCCAAGTCTCGAATATACAAGACTATGAACCTTTCTCTGAATAAGGCTAAGTTTGTATTTTTCTTAGTGTTGGGGATCTAAACTAGCATCATGATGTTGTTCTGAACAAAGAAAATGAGAATCAATTTATCAATTTCATCAAGTAACTCTGTTTAGAATTGTGTTGGTGTTTGAGGTTCTCCTGACTCAACTTAGCATTTTGTCTCAAATCACTATCATATACCCACTCTACTTCCTGGGGCACTGACTCCTGAGGCAGCTAGATCATTCCTCACCCTCTTCGCTTACTATTTCAATTTCTTTATGAAGTAGTACAATATTTTTGCAGTAACTAGTATTAGTAAGTGAGTCAAACCCAGTCTGCTATGATTATATTCCAGTGGAAGGTAATAGATGATAAAATCTATTCTTTTACTTACAATGACAAGAGTACGTAATATTTAGCCAAGCATTGTCTCAGAAGGAATAGCAATAATCCTGTCTCAAAAAATAATTTTAACAGATTTCTTTCTGTACTTGAGAGAGTCAAAGTTTTTCCATAGCCCTGAAGGAGTCTAGATTTTGAGCTAGGCTTTAAATTGAAGGCTACCAGCTGGAGCTCAACAAGGATAGAAAATCTCACTAAAATCAAATGGCTTGTGGAAACCGAAAAAGGAATATAAATCTCAGTAGAATTTTCTTAGAAAAATCTTCATGTTTTTGGGGATGGAAGGCCCAAAGCAAAGTGTTGTGGTTATCAATATTATATTTTGTAAGAAAATAGTTACAAGAGGGACACCTCAAGCCAGTTGCATCTGTAGAACATTGTTATCAAACACTGGGAGCTCAATTCGAGCCTCAGTCTTTCCACTCAAATCATTTTCTCTTATTTGGAGAGGAAAGCATGAATGCATGTTTATGAAAGAAACAACCTGCGTCTTTGTGAATTCATTTCATTGAAATAATTGAGATTTAGTATAATTCTTTTAAAATGACTCAGACTCTGAACTTTATTAATGTTTGTAAAATATAATTCTTTGTTACAAATGAGAAATTATCTTGAATTAGAGCCAAGTACTGGGAATGAGTGAATAAAAAGTCTCAAAAAGCTACTATACGTTGACATTTCTTTCTAAAGCAAAACAGAATCTCTACAATCAATCTTCAACAAACGTATTCGCTATTTTACTGTGGCCTTATTTTATATTTTATATTTTCCCTGTATGGTTGACTCTGGAGTAAGTTCTATATAAACCCTCCAGAGCAAGGATATGCAAGTACAAAATTGGTAGTGTTAGTAACAATCTCCTGTAAAAAATAGTCCAATCTCCTCTATACAAGGAATATCAAGCAGTAAGTGAATAGTATGTTAGGCTCCAGGAAAATGCTGTTTCTACATCACCTATAGTACTCTTAAACCATGAAATCCTCAGACTCTTCAACTGTCTGATGTTGTGATTCTTTCTTTCCTTTCTTTCCTCTTTGTCCTTCTCCTCCTTGTCTTTCTTCCCATCCTCACCCTATTTCTCCTCCTTCTTCTCCTCCTCTTCCTTTTTCCTTTTGAAAAGTTTAAAAAAATCTTAGTAATTTTTTTTTTATTCCTGGTACTATTCTTACAAACCACAGGTCAATGTATAAAACCAGAAACAAAAAATTACAACAAATAATAAAAGAATCCTGGAATGTACACAATTGATACTATGTTGTACTAATCAATAGTGGCAGTTTTATTAATTGATGGCCATCATAGTCCTGAACCAGAGAGCTTTCCTGACTAAGCTGCAGTAATTTTCCTGACTGAGGACCATCGTTTCTTTTGTGGAAACTTTTTCAGTTTTTCTAATGTGCTTGGGATGACTTGTAGCCCCTCTTTTTCTTGATTTGAAAACTCTGTTACCATATTTGCCGTTTGAATCACAAAAACCATAGCCACTACTATAGTGACTGCCTGAATTTCTTCCTTTAACCCACATCCTCGCATTCATAGGTTCACAATATTATTGCTGTTCTCCACTATAAAATTCCATAATCATTATAGTTCTCATTGCCACGTTTACCTGCAGAAAAATTTCTTCCTTTGTTATAACCATTATATCGTCTTCCAAAATCATTGTATTCACCAACTTGATTTCTGTATCTTGGTTCACCACCACCATATCCAGTTTAGTACTATAGTGAGCCATACCACCATAGTTGCCACCACCACCACTGAATGCATTATAGCCACCGTCATGGCCTCTGTAAGTACCTCTTGTCCCATCACATTTGTTATTATTGCCCTTCTTCTACCAAAGTTTACACCACAACCAAAATTACTTCACCACCTCCAAAGTTTTCTCCATGCACCATAAAGTCCTATCTCCACTACCACTTTGTGATCCAGCAGACTCCACCTTTTGTTTACAAAGTGCCTTTTTCACTTCACAATGATGCCCAAAAACAGTGTGATATTTCTGAATGATACTTTAAAAACATTTGCATTATTTTAATTATGTGCATGTATGTGTCTTCATGTGGATATGTGCATGTGAATGAAAGTGCATGAGGAGTACAGTGGTGTCAAATACTTGCAGAGGTGGAGTTACAGGTCATCACCATCTACCTGATGTGGTGCTAGGGACTGAACCCAGACCCTCTGGTAGAGCAGCAAGTGCTCTTCACAGCTAAGCCATTGTTGCAGGTCCTCTAAATCAATTTTGCTGATAGCATTCCAATCATCAGAAGTTACAAACACATATCCTTTTTTTCCACTTGCCTGTTTTTCATAAATTCTGTGGTTTCAATCTTGTCATACTTTTCAAAATAATCTCCAATAAAAGTAAAAGTAAAGTAAAAGGAGGAATCATAGCCAGAGAAATGAAAGAAAAAAAACTTGTCTAATGGTATGGTTATTTTTTTGGGAGAACTAACATGTTTAATCTGATTTTCTAACTGCGTGTCTAGTAATATTACTTTTCTGTCCTTGAGGTACATCCAAATAAAATGTGTTATGGTATATGATATAGAAAATTGTGTAGCATGTCGAAGCTGAGATCCTTTGTGAACTGAGAGGAAAGAAATTTAAAGAAATGGCTGTGGAAAATAAATAGCTTAATGAGCTACCCAAAAGAAATGCTCAGAGACTCGAAAAATCAACTTGAGAGCTGACTCATAGTACCTGAAACACAATATGTGTATTCCCTTACATATCTCCCCCAAAAATACATAGTTAAAGTTCCCTGGATGCTTGATTATATATTCATAGTATTTAAGGGAGTAATTATAATGTATCTGTGTAACTTGTTTCTTTCTTGTATATAAGTATCATCTAAATCAATGATACATTAATTCACAAATATGTATGTAGGTTGAGTCTGTTCCAAGCATTATGTTGTACAACATGGACAGTGTTAAGTCAGACATAATCCTATACCCAAAGATGTCCTAATCTAGTAGGTTAAATAAATGAAGAACCAAAAACTTACGTATTTTATAAAACACTTCTATTAAAGTTGAGAATGGAAAAGTATGTACTTGTCCCTCTTGCAATGTAATTGCTCAGTCACCAGCAAAAATCTTGAACATTTACATAAATTCACAAATTGAGAAAGTTGTCACCATTCTAGACAAAGACGATCTGCATTTGTTAATTTTCTTATGCCTATGACAAAACACCTAGCAAGAAGCAAACTAAGGGATAAGGAGTTTGTTTGGATTGAAGTTTGAAGAAACTGTTCTGGCAGAGAATCATAGAGATAAGGATTCAAGATAACTTGTCCCATTGCATCTGCCATTAGGAAGTAGCGTGAGTAATGTTCATGTTCAGCTGGTTTCCTCTGTATATTTTCTGTGGAATTATGCTGAATTTTAGGGTCAATCTTCCCATCCCATTAATCTAATAAAGATACTATTTTCACAGGCATAGTCAGAGCATAATAAAGATTATAGTCCTGCCCAGAGGATTATTTCCTAGGTGATTCAAGATGAGTTAAGTTGACAATCAGCACTTTCACACAATCTATAATATTTTTCCACTCCAATTAACACCTAAAGGCCAAAAGTCATCACAGATATGGACAGAGTAGAATTCAAAGGAAGAAAGACAGAGAAGCAACTCAGTAAAAAAAGAATTATATCTGAAAGTTCAATGACAAAAGAATGGTTAAATATACCAGGAAGCATTCATTCAAGAAATTACTATGCATTTATAAAAAAAGAATGAAAGAGAAATCCTCATCTTCTAGGGTATTGCCTAAGTTTCTTCCAACAATGTGGCCATTTCAGATTCTGCACTTGAGTTCTCTGATCCATTTGGAGTTAGTTGTATGAAAGGTAATAGATACTGTTCTCATTTCAGCCTTCTATGTGTGGATATACAGTTTTCACAGCAGCATTTGTTGAAGATACTGCCTTTTCTCCAATGTCTAATTTTGGTAACTTTGTGAATTATCAAATGTGTACTCATGATTAAGACTTCCATTATGTTCCATTAATCTGCATGATGTTTTTTGTGCCAGTACTGTACTGTTTTTATTACTCTAACTCTGTAATATAGTTTGAAAAGTTGTATGGAAATTTGCTCAGGAATTAAGACAAACAGTTGGCATATGGGACCACATGAAATTAAAAAGCTGTACAGCAAATGGAACAATCAATAGAGTGGAGAGGTAGCTCATTGAATGAGAGAGAATATTTGCCAGCTACATATCTGGTAGCAGATTAGTATGATGAATATTCAAAAAATACAAAAAAGACAAGGAATGAAGAAAACAAATCCCAATTTAAAAATGGGCAAGATCTAAGCAGAGAGTTCTCAAAAGAAGACATAAAATGGCTATGAAACATCATTAAAACAATTCAACATCCTTAGTAATTATGGAAATGGAAATTAAACTAACTTTGATATTTCATCTTATCACAGTATAATTGGGAAAGATCAAGAAAGTAAATGCTGGGAAGGATGTGAGGAAAGGGGAACACTCATTCACTGTTGATCAAACTGCAAACCATTTTGGCCACTGTAGAAATCACTGTAGAGAATGCTCAAAAACGTAAAAACAGCTCTACCATATGATCCAGGTCTACCACTCCTTAGCATATGCAAAGCCTTTACATCCTACTCCAGAGTTGCTTAGCCATGTTTATTGCTGCTCTATTCACAATAGCTAATAAACTGAAACTATCTAATGTCCTCCAACTGATGAATGGATAGAATGTAGCACATATACACAATGGAATTCCATTCATCTGTAAAGAAAACTGAAATCATGAAATTTGAATGTACAAAGATCAGACTCAAAAATATACTGAGTGAGGTATCTAGACACACAAAGACACATGCAGTATAATTGTGCACCCTAGCTTTGATGTTTTAGATATGAATATATAATCTAGACTAGCTGCAGAAACCAAGATAGTAAAAAAGTGACTATGGGAGCTGGGAGAGAGAATTAAATCTACAGAGGAAGATGGTAGGACACGTGAATAGGGAAAATGGGATAAATGGGAGGTATTAAACTGGGAAGTTGGAAGAAAGTACACATGGAGATGGTAGTAAAAGGGATAAATGAAACTAAAGATGTTTGGAAAAGCCATAGGAAAACATTATTTTGTATTTACTTAAGAAACATATAATATATATATGAAACTTTCTGTATATACACACACACAGATTCCCCCTCTCCCGTGTGTGTGTGTGTGTGTGTGTGTGTGTGTGTGTGTGTGTGTGTAAATGGAGTTACTCCACTTGGGGTATGTATTCCCTAGTAAATGGGGATAGGGAGCTAAACAGGCCATCTCCTGTGGCCAGGCAAGGTTTCCAGTGGTGAGACTGGGACACTATCCCAGCCACAAAACCTCTGAGTTATGGCCTATCCACCCTCCAAGATCTTCATTGACAGTGGAAATGCAGAATCCATGCTAAAGGAGGGAATCCTGCCTGAAACTATAGGTCAGGCCTAGAACTAGAGACTGGATAAACCAGAGATTTCCAATGGTGTCATTCTCTGCTCACAGATTGGTACCTAATCCAGTCCTCACCAGAACGTTCCCCACCTCAGCAGCTGAGATATCTGGAGAGGCCCAAGGCCAAATATGGGCAGATATTGGGGAACCCCACAGAAGAGAGAGGGAAAGGATGGCGGACACCAGAGGGGGTTAGGACACCAGGAGAAAAAGCCCCACATTGTCAACTGACTGGCACTCTTAGGGGCCCACAGAGACTGAAGCCATAGACATGGAACCTGTAGGATCCCCTAAATACATTAAATGGCTGTCTGGATTGGTGTCCTTGAAAAACTCCTCCAGGCTGGAGTGGGGGCGGTGTCTGACCATTTTACCAACCCTTGAGATCATTTTTCTTCTGCCTGGCTTCCTGGTCCATGCTTGAAGTAGGGATTGGTGCTTGGCCTTGTTCTATCCAGCCATGCCCTGATTGTGCTGTAACCCTGGGGAGATGGTTCTTTTCTGGGGAGATGGAGGGATGCTTGTGAGTGGTGATGGGAGCTAGATCTGGGGGGGGGGTGGAGGGAGCTAGGGAGTGGAGGGAAAGGAGGAGGGGGCTGGAATGTATTCTATAGGTTGTATGAGAGAAGAAAAAATAACAACAACAAAGAATGTCAGTTTACTTTCCACTCACTAATCTTCAAAGACTAAGAGGAATGTTCTTGGACCAGTACGTACCAAGGGAGAGTGGTCAAATTCTAGTTCCCAATCCTTTGAAACCATAAAGCATCTGGTCTGAGACAGAATTCTCCATAGGCATACAGTTTCTTCACATTAACTCTTTCTAAGATTAGTAAATAAAGGAAAGTGACTTCAAGAAGTAACCAGGTTAGTGTGATCACCATTTTGGTAGTATATGCAAAGGGTCTCAAATGAGTTCAAAAAATGTCTTAGATTCTGAGAAAAAAAATATAAAAAATGAGTTAGTATAATTTGGATACTTGAGCCTTCCTACATTCAACAAAATATTAATACCTACTAATGATTTAGATATTATTTGTGTCTAGGTCCTCTATTTGAGGAATCCAGAACCTAAATTGAAAGGGTACATAATTGAAAAGTAACTTTGAGCACATCACTTCTTCAAAGAATTTCTTTGTGATTTTTGCATTTGTATCCATTTGTAGGCTAAATTTTGAGATCCTAACAATGTAACATCAATAGACACAATATTATAAAAGGATCCTACTATATAACAAAAAGACCACAAATATACAAGTAATCATAAGTATAATGCTCGAGGAATTATAATACCCAACTTCACAGAAAAAAAGACAGTTTGTTACTGGCATATATGTAGACAGGCAGACCGATAGAACAGAATAGAGGACCAGGAAATAAAATAGCAAGTCTATGTCCACTTAATAGTCGATGTAGTTAGCGAAAGCATACTTTGGATAAAAGATGTTTTGTTGAACAAATGGTGCTGGCACACTGGATTTCTGCCTGTGCGAGCATCAAATTAGGTTTATAATCTTTCACTTTGTACACAAATCAACTTAAAATGGATCAACATCCTTAATTTAAAATGAGAAATACTGTAGCTTCTAGAAGAAAACAGAAAATACCCCTCAAGATATTAAGATAGGCAAGAACATTTTGGATAAAATACCAATAGCATAGGAATGCCAAATGTCAAAGGATGGGACTACATGAAAATAAAAAGTCTCTGTACATCAAAGCAAATAACTAGCAGAGAAAACAGACAACCTATACAACTAGAGAAATTCATATCTGCTAAACTTCAGACAAGGAGCTAATATTCAGATTTTACAAAGAATTGCAGAAATTAAATACTATGCAACAAAGCTGCCAATCAATCAAGAAGTGTGCAAATGAACTCAATAGACAGTTTTGAGAAATGAAGCAAAAAGGGTAAATAGCTATTTTTTAAAGTGTTCAACATCCCTAGGTATCAGGGAAATTCAAATTAAAGCCACCATGAGATTCCCATGTCACTCCAGTCAGAATTGTTGTCACCAACAAATCTGGTAACAAATATTTGAGAAGGAGTGTAGAGAAAGGAAGCCTTAATTATTGTAAGTGAGAGTGAATAGTAATACAGTTACTTTGGAAATCAGTTTAGAGATTTCTCAAAAGAATTTTTAGGTAGAACAGCTATTTCACTCCTGAGCACATACGCAGAAAATTCCATAACCTACTATAGATATATTTGCATCCACAGTTACTATTACTTTATTCAGAATAACAAAGAACTGGAATTAACTGAGTTGTACATTAATGGATAATTAAAGTTGTTATATACATATATTATATATTATGTATCTACTTATAAGAATACTATTCTTCTCTAAAGAAAAATGAAATTACAAATTTGCAGAAAAATGAATGGATGCAGAACATATAACAGTAATCTAGGTCACATGTTAATATTTTTCTCAGAAAGGAAAGAACAATGTTGTCCCTCATATGTGAAATGTAGACTGAGGAAGAGTATGGTGATTTTAGGTTAATCTGTACTACATAGTTTCAGGATCGTCACAACTGCAGAGCAAGAATATATCTTAAAAATCACCAAATAATTTTTAAAAAGAAATCAAATAAACAGCTATTAGAACTTAAATTCAAGCCAGGTGATGGTGGCACATGCCTTTAATCCCAGCACATGGGAGGCAGAGGTAGGGGGATCTCTGTGAATTCAAGGACAGCCTGGTCTACAGAGTGAATGCCAGGATGGCCAGAGTTACAGCAGAGAAACCCTGTACCAAAAAATAAAACAAAAACAAATAAAGAATTTAAAGTCAGACATGAGGAATTTTCACTCATCACGAACTGTATGTGACATTTTATTAGTTACTCTTATAATTGATGTAACAAAAGCAACATAAGAAAGGAACAATATCCTTAGGTTCCTCATTTTAGGGCACAGTCCATAATGCTGGGAAGGCATAGTTAGTGGGGCTCTATCTGTTAGATCTGTTAGATCTGTTAGATCTGAAAGCTGAACAGATTGCATCCACAATCAGAAAACAGAGCAAGGAGTGCTGATACTACACTCAACATCTTGGACTCCAGCCTATGCTGTCAACCATGTTCAGGGTAGGTCTTTTCATCTCAGTTAAGCCTCCTGAAAATGCTTTCCCCCACAAACATAAAATTTTCTCTGGAAGGTGATTCTAACTCTTATCAAGTTGAAAATCAGGATTGACTATCACAAGCCCAACCATCCTTAAAAGATTTTACTCTCTTTATTGGACTGCTACAACTCTCATTACCCATTTGCAACAGTGACACAATTCAGGAAACTAAGAGCAGGTCAACAAAAGATAGTCCCATACTGAGGACTGCTCAAGAAAACATATTCCCAAGTTGAAGATGCATAAAGCTCTTTATAAATATTAAATTCCTAGATATATAACATAAGAAAAAAGCTCTGCACACTGGGCTTTCTCCAACTGGCAAAAACACATATTTCAGCAATTAAAGACATGAAATGATCCATTTTAAAAATGCACAGAAAGAACAAAAAATGCAGATAAGCTGAGCACCTATTATTATCTAGGTTCTGTGGTACACTTTGTGAGAAGAAAAATTTGAGGTTAATCTTGTCTTCAAAGAGCTATGCTAACTTATTAGTCAGAAGATATTGTACATTTATTATTATTCATCAAGCATTTCTGTAGGTGCCTAGGAGTAAACTTTGACCAAAAATATAAATCTTCTTCACCTGGAATACATAATAAATGTGATAAAGATAGTAAAAGTCCTCAGCACTATGGATACCACAAAAAGAATTACAAACCTCATTCCCCTTGAAGTTCTTAACAATTACTTGGAGGCAAGGGTTCCAAGTGAGTACCACCTTGATTTTTCTTTGTACTATGACTCAAGTATGTAGTGTCCTCAGAAATAGGATCCTACCATCAATTTCTGGAAGGTACCTGCAGCATTATTAACAGTTTTAATGTTTTAAGTAGGGAATCTATGGAACCTCACTGGACAACAACTCCAAAAGAGCTTCTGTAGTAATGGTGGTATGCATGCTACTGGAGGAGTAAAGTAATCATCTATCTTACCAGGCTGTGAATTCTGAAAGTTATAATAGTGACTGGCCTGGCAAGATACGCCTACTGGTAAAATAATGATACAAACTTCACAGAAATAACCAACTTCTATTATTCTGATAAATGGTTATATTATTAAAACAACTACTAATGACTTATCATTATACCTGTAGACTAACACATCTTCCAACCCTCATCAGAAAAGACTCTACTTGTAGTACGTCATGATTAACACAGAGACAGTTGACCAAGGTGCTGAGACATAAATACTGTGTAGTGCTCAGTTTTAACTGGGACATCTATATCACATACCCTCCTCTCTTTTGACGTGGGAAGATATGCCTTTATTCTGGGTCACACCTGTTGGAAGACTATATAAAGGACACAGAAGAAGGAAACCTGCTTTTTCTCTCTTTCCCCCACTCTCGCTAGCAAATCCTTTTAGTCATTGGCATTATGACCAATTCTTTAGGATTCTGACATATACTGAACACCAATTGAGACATCCTACTTTGTAGACTGAAAAACTACTAGATTATTGGACTTAGCTGAACCACAGTCTGTAAACCATTCTAATAAATTCCCTTCATAAATATATGTTTTTGGTTAAAGGCAAAGTTATTTTTATTGATTTTAATGCCATGTTTTAAAATATTATTTTGTTTAACAATAATTGTAAATAATAGACTCTTAATAAGGTACAAAATTAGAGCCAGCTCTCTCCCTCTCTGTCTCTCTCTCTCTTTCTGTTTATTTGTGTGTGTGTGTGTGTGTGTGTGTGTGTGTGTGTATTTGTTCTATCAGTTCTGTTCCTCTAGAGAACCCTGAATAATACAGCCAGCAAGGCAAAAGAAATGAGCACAAAATCATATAAATATAAGCACACACTATGTAGATTAGTATCTCTATTCTTTAACATCTTTCCTTTCATTTATCTTAATTTATTTTCCAGATTTATCAATGCTGTTGAATACATAAGTAATTGTTTCTTTTGTAATCCTGAGTAGCATCTAATGGAGTTTATATGCCACATTTACCTGTAGATGGACATTTTCCACATATTGATGACTTAGAATACGGTTGTTATTAACATCTCTACTAAGGATTGTATGTAAATATCAATCTGAGTTTGGGACAAATATCTAACTATGTACTACAGACTGACCTCAAACTCACTGTTACTCCTATGTCAGGACCTGAATACTGGGGTTATAGGAATGTGCAGCCCCACCAGCTGAATATAACTTTTTAACTGTCTAGGTTAAGTACTTAAAGTGGTATTTTTTTCATCCTACAATAAATGCATTTTTAACTGTTTAAGAAAACTGCTAACCTTTCTTCAAAACCAGTTGTACCATTGTTTACTTCCACTACTTGAGTGGATTTTGTTGTAAACAAAAATTGAGTTTCTATATCCACACACCTACTCGTTGTATGCTCCAGTGCTCCAAGTCATAGTACTCCTCCTCACAGAAGCCATGTAAAGGAGATTGGCATCAATTATGTATGTGTCTTTCCATTTTAACCTTTTATACTTGGCCTTTGAAACTATATTTTCCTTAGTGATTCCCTTGTAACTTGTAGGCTAAAAGTTAAATGTTTCAAGTTTCATCCAAATCTTTTTAAACATGTTCTCCACATTTTCTTTTCAGACACATTATCACAGAGCACCACAGCCCATTCAGCAGCAATTGCAGGAACATAATTCTTTCTCCCTGAAACACTCTGTCCATCTCATATGAATGTTAAGATTAGTTTTAATAGCTATATTCACAAAATATTTCAAGCTAATATTTCTAATAGGTACTTTATATTGCAGGAGTTTATTTTATTACCCCTACTTTACAAAATTAGAAACAAAAATTCAGACAAATCAACTAATTTACCAAAGGTCATCAGGATAATGAATTTTAGAGATAAAAATTTATCAAAAGACCACATAATAGAGCACTAAATTCTTTCCTAATCATTCAATATCTTTTACAATCTCCCAGTATTTGTCGAAAGTTATTATACTGTAGAAGTTGAAAGCATAGGTTATGTCTGGATGTAAATATTCTGGGTTGAATCTTGAAACTGCTGGGATCTTGAACAAGGTAATTAACTTGAATGAGGCCTCATTAACATAGGCCCCTTTCTTTCCCAATTGTGAGATAGTAATACTGTTACTGTCGGAGGATTATTGTGAGGATTATTAGCACGCTAGTGGCTCACCATGTGTTTCTCTTTGTCTTCTTCTTTGATATTACCTCATACTAGTTGGTGTCATAGCTTTAACTGATTATTTCAGCCAGAATCTATTGCTTGCGCCCATCTGTGGCCTTCATCTGGACATCCATCTTATCTTCAAGTTTGGACACATACTCTAAGACTAAGTTCCACGAGAGGTAGAGGTTTGTCACCAGACTTCTGAATCCATAGGGGTAGGGTCATGTCAAACTCCTGCAGCAGGGTTATTTGTATCCCTCTGTGCATAGTTCAGTGTGGGTGCTGTGATTCATGAAAGAGGCTTGCAATCTGCTCTCTTCCAATAGATATTTGATATTAACAGTCTCATCCAGGCCTTTGCAGAATATGTTTCACCAGAACTCTTCATTTGCCTTGGCAGTTGTGTAGAGGCCACACAACTTTGGTAAAAAGGAGAGATCTTGCTCTGTGACTGCATTCACTTGTGTGTCTTCTAGATATCAACTACAGTGTTCTGGCACCTTGAACACTCTGAGTTTGCTTAATAAGTTGATGGAGCTCTGTGAAAAGTTCTGCAATACAGGAATCAGCATAAACAAGAGTCATAGTGTAGGCCTGTGAAGCACATTGAGTCTGGGGCAATGCCAGAATGTTGCACTGACTCATAACTGCTAAGTCAGGATCAGTTATGCCCCTAGAACACTTATATAGATGAAAGTATCACACTTGTGTTAAAAAATTCATGATTCAGTGAGGAAAAATTCTTACAATAAAAAAAAGATTCCTGTGATTGCAGAGGTACAAAGGGGCCTGGGTACAGAGGAGAAGAGGAGAAAAAAAGAAGAGAATAACCAAATTTTGTTTGAAAATGTCATAATGAGCCTAATATTTTATGCTAATTAAAATAATAAATAAATAAGAAGGCCGTAAGGATCTATTTAGCAAAAGGAATAGGACCAAATGGGAATGCATTGACAGTGGGATAAAATGGGCTGTGAATCAAAGTATATTATATACATATATTAAAATGCCACAATGATATTCATTATTTTGTACAATTGAAATATGAAAAAAATAAAATAAATAAATATATTGGCTTAAACATGTACTATTTTTTTTACCTTTGCTAAATTTCTTTTAATTTATATGGGCCTAAGTTTAATAATAGCTAACAACGGAACTAACTTATGTAATTGTTCTGTTGATTCAATGACACAAGGTACATGTACACATATAAGCTTTGAGCATGGTAGCTGTCCCACAAGAAGTTTTTGTTTTATAAATTATATATATATATATATATATATATATGTATATATATATATGTATATATATATATATATACACACACACATACATACATACAGAGAGAGAGAGAGAGAGAGAGAGAGAGAGATGCACAAGTTCAGAAGTAAGAAAACAGACAAAAAAGGTATATATATGTTCACCCTTTCCTGCTACATATTGTCATACTTTGTATCCTTGTTTCTTCAGATGTTTCCATGGAAACATCTAGTTCATTTTCCCCCACAATTTCCTCCCACAAGGACTTAGAAATGAGTATATGAAGATCTGGAGGATGGAAAAATACAACTGACATCCACTGTGCTGAATTCATTATCATTCTTTCTCTCCAACTGATACATTCTTATTAAGCTAATTTTGTATGGCTGACCCTCTCTTCTCTTAGAGTGACATATTTTTACCCTAAAAATCCTCCTTTATAATTTACATGCAAAATAAATGCCTCTGCTGGTCTTATCACATCTTCAATAATGTTTACACCTCAATAATGAACTAAAGTTCAAAGGAAATAGATATTTGTAATTTGGGAAAGCAGGTTAATTCTCCTTCAGTATCCACTATCTCTTTCTCTTTTATAATTAGTCACTTTTATTACTTCTTTGAGAATTTTATATAGTTGTTACTGATCATATTCACCCTCTTTCCACCACCTCGTCCCAGATCTAGCTATCCTTCCTTTTCCACTCAATTTTGTGTCTCGTTTTCCTTTTTTTTTTCTCTTTCATCAAGGCCAATTTGTGCTGCCTAAATATCCTTGTACATCTGGATTTTGACGTTTTGGTTAACATATCAGGGGCAACACTCTTAGAGAATATTGATCCTTCTTTTCCCATCAGCTAACAATAATCAATAGCTCTTGGGCTAGGAGTAGAACTTCACACACAAATCCCTGTTCCATACCGGAATTTTGTTTGGATTGGGTTTGATAGTTCTTGTGCATGCTTTCACGAACTATTCTAAGTTCATATGTACAGTTTCCCTGTTGTGTCCAGAAGACATTCTTTCCTCCATCTCTGTTTCTTACATGATTCCTGCCCTTTTTTCCCCACAATAATCACTGAATATTTAGAAGAGGGGCTAAGACATATCTATTCCCTTTAAGACTTAAATTCTGTTTCCTTTTATCCTTTGCAGCTTAGCCAGCTATGGGTCTCTGTTGCAGAAGTTTATTTTTAGTTTTGTATACAATAATTGTTTTGTGTACTGTTGGTAAAAGGGCTGCCTAGGTCTTGGCATTTTGTATTGTTTGCAGGTGTTGGACTTAAGCGAGGGACGTTTAGTTGCTCATAATATACACATGCTATCAGTAAAACACCTGAGAAGTTTTGTGTCAAAAAATATATATATATCTGAACTCAGATTCTCAGGATTCCACTGTCAAGGATGGCACTTGTCATAATGGTGATTCCCTCTGCTGAGGTCTGAAAGGGTTTGCACCTAAGAATATGCCTCCTTGTCTCTCTTGGTTAGCCCACACAGAAACATACTACAAGTGCTGCCAGAAACATGGGCCATGCCATCACACCAAGTAATCCAATGCGGAGACAAGGGAAAAGAAAAAGAAACTCCAGACCTCTCACAGAGTCCTTCCCCTGCCTTCAACCTGTCTACAAGTGGTCCAGATACTAGTGAGATGGTCTGACAAGATAAAGCTGCTATGTTGATGAGAACTCCACCCCATGAGGGCAACCTTCCTGCAGACAAGGTGACCTGTTATTTTTCCTGCAAACCAAACTCTATTTTTAAAATCTAGAAAGTGTATCCTCAGAGTCATCACATAGAAGTTGTCTTCCAAAACTGGTCAAGGCTGTATCTCCTGTTGGCAGCTGAACATGGTACTGCAAGAGTCACCAGGTGGTGCTGGTTTGGAAAGCATTAAGGGGTCATGGGGAGCAACTGAAGCTTGGCACTATGAGAGGCCAGGAGATGCCATTGGTAAAAATATAGCCTCAGTAGTAGTGGAAAGCCTAGATTGTAGGGGTCATGTACAGAAGTTGAGATTTGGCAGCATGAAGAGAGCTCAGAAGATGCTATTGGTGAAGGTGCAGTCTAGTGGCAGTGGAAGGCCCAGATTGAAAGGGTTATGTAAAGAAGTTGAGGCTTGATACCTTGAAGAGAGCCCAGGGGAGGCTATTGGTGAAAGTGCAGACCAGTTTCAGCAGAAGACCGCAGTGTTTTGGAGATGACAGTACCATGGGATGACCACTGAGAACAGCAGCTGCAGTGGAGTGAATCCAGACTGAGCTTGGAGGACAAGCTGTGTATGCTACAGAACGCAGAACCAGAGAAATGATCCAAGCCCATTTGGAGGAGCCCAGTAGATCATGAGTGAATTCCAGATAATTGGACATTGATATTGCTTTTCTGCTAAACAAAGACATCATGAAAAACTTGATAGATGTTTGATTTCATTTGGTCCTATATATTAGCAACCTTGTGATTGTTCCTCTTCTAAATAGTTTTGCTGGTGTAGTGTTAAACTGTGTTGTAGAGATAAAGCATATTTTTTTGTCTTATACAAAGAAATGTTGTGGAAGTTTATTTTTAGTTATAGATAAAAAATTGTTTTGTGCACTGTTGGGTAAAGGGCTGCCTAGGCTTTGGCATTTTGTATTGTCTGCAGGTGTTAGACTTATGTGGGGGATGTTTGATTGCTCCTGATATGCACGTGCTATCACTAGAATGCCTGAGGAGTTCTGTATCAATAAAAACACCTGAGCTCAGATGTTTAGCATATCACTGTCCAGTATGGCAACTGCCATGATAGTGATTCCTTCTGCTTAGGTTTGGCAGGGTTTGCACGTACGAATATGCCTCCATGTCTTCCTTGGTGAGCCACCAAAGTAGGGGTACTACTACAGGTATCTGTGATGATCACCATTTATTACAAACAGAATCTTCTCTGATGGGAGTTGAAAGATGTCTAAATTAATGGGTATAACAATAAGCCATGTATAATTAGTTTAATATTATGTCCACTACCAGAATAATAAAAATAGTGTTTACATTAGGGCCTGTGACCCACTAGCTACAGGTTCACAGCCTAATAATGATGCCAGACATGGGATTGATCTCAGGAAATAGGCCTTAAACACAATCAGAATGTAGTTGCTTCCATAACTTTAATGCCACTCTGACACCATGTGACACATCTAGCAAGACCTGACACAGTTATAGCTCACAGTGTTCACAAGTTTGTATAGCTGCTGCTCACTTCTCTTTTAAAGGAGCATACGCTTTCAAGATTTGTGATAGGTACCCTTATGGATGAAGTTCCCAGGTCACTATGATCTTGATTTCTTGATGTTCTATATACTCAAGTCTTTGATGCCTTCAGCAACAGGGTCTTAACATCAAGTTCTGGAGGACACCAGGAACACTGTCATTAGCATGTATCTTTTGCAACACGTTTAATGTTGCAAATTCACTGGATAACAACTCCAAAAAATGCAACCCATGGCTGATACTGGGGTTTTATTTCTTGTCCTTTGGTGTCTAGTGGGGCATTTGTTAGGGAATACTTGAACATGTCTCCAGATACTGTATTTACTGACTGCTGTGCGTGTGTAGCCCTGTATCTTTAATGATAATCATTGTTCCTGCAGTCTGATGTGCTGGCAAGATGTAATTTCTGTAGCTGAAAAGGCCTGCTTTATAGATGTAAATGGTTGATGCTTTTTGTTAAAGAACTGCTTCCTATACTTGTCCAAAGATTGTGAGCAGAGTAATTAAAGCTACACTCTAAAGTTGTTGATGAGGAAGTCTCTTGGCACTCACCCCAGCCTCAGGCAACAATGTGACCGAGTTATTCCCATTGGGCTGTGATCCTCCCCACTGTAAAGGTGACATAGTTTGGATGCCATAGGGCTTTGTGAGGAGTGAAACTATAAGGTTTATTTTATCATGCAATAAACCTTTTTGCATCAGGAAGTAGGGGCTTTTATTGAGTAAAACTCTGGAAGATTAGGCAGTGTGTTATTGGCAGTTGAAGATGTCTCTTACCATGGTGCCCTTCCCTCTGCTTTGGTCTGGCAGGTTTGTCTCTCTTAAAATGTCTCCTTGTTTTTATGAAACAAATTGGATTTGTTGGATTAATTGCCTACAACATGCAGCACCCAATGTGGGGCATGAGAACAGGTGACATACAACAGGCGTTGAGGATAACTCCATTTTAACTTTTTGTATACATGTATAGATGTTTTTAAAGAAATTTCTATAGTAGTAGAATTCCATTTTTTCACAATATTTTGTGAAAAATATTCACACATTTTTTGAAATATTCAAAAATCACTAGTGTTATTTATCCCTCCCAGTTTCTCTCTTTTATTATGCCCTCCACATCAATTTAACTCTTCCTGTTCCATAAATTCCTTTTAACCCTTTATACCAGCACTTTCTATCTCCCCTCTATTTGAAACATCTCCCAGGCACCATTAGTAATGTCCTGACTTTTGTGAAAATTTCAAATGAAACAAATAAATATAAAGATTCAAAGCTAATATCTACAAATGAAAGAAAATATGTAAGATTTTTCTTTTTGGACCTGGGTCATCTAACCAAGAATCATTGTTATTTCCCACTTTGTATCACCTGCATGCTACTATCACCTTCTTCCTTAATATCTTTCTTCCTCTTTCCCCAAATAGTATCTTTCAAGTTTCCTGAATTCTTCATGTACTCCAGGTAAAACACACAAATCTTTCTGAGTCTGGGTTATCTCAGTGTAGTGTTTTCAAGCTCCATCTATTAACCTGAAAGTTTCATATCTTTTTTTCTTTACAAGTGAACAAAATTTCATTATATGCAGAATCTATATTTCTATTTTCTATTTATCAGTTGATGGATATCTTGGTTGTTTCCATGTCTTGGCTACTGTGAATAGAGCACCTATGAATATTGATATAAATGTATGTATGTAGTAGGACATAGGGTCCTTTGGGTATGTGCCCAGGAGTGGAATGGTTGGTGTATATACATATATTTAATTTGCTGAGGAACTGCCACACCTATTTTCAAATTGACTACAACAATTTGCATTCTCATTAACAGTGGATAAGTGTTTCAGTTTCTCTATATCCCTGCCAGAATTTATTGCCTTTTCTTTGTTTTTATTGTCTTTATGACTGTAGTAAGGTGAAATTTCAAAGCAGTTTTAATTTGCGATCTCCTGATAGCTGAAGATGGTGAAAACATTTCAAAGTATTTCTTAGCCATTTGTATATCTTCTTCTGAGAACTCACTGTTCCGTTTCACAGCCCACTTTATAATTTGTTTTGTTGTTGTTGTTGTTGCTTTGTTATCTCTGTGTTTAGTTTTTTTGAGTTCCATATGTATTCAAGACACTAATCCTCTGTCAGATATATAACTGACAAAGATATTTTCTCATTGCGTAGGCTGCCTCATAACTCAAATAATTGCATTTTTGTTTGTTTTTGTTTTTGTTTTTTGCTGTAAGAAGCTTTTAAATTTTATGAAGTCCCATTTATTCACTGTTGATATATTTTCTGAGTTATTCAGAAAGTCTTTACCTGAGCATATTTTAGGAAGTACACTCCCTATTCTGTCTTCTAGAAGTTTCAAGTCTAACAATGAAGTCTGTGATTCATTATAATTGGTTTATGTGTAGGGTGAGAGAAAATGATCAAGTTTAATTCTTCTATATGTAGATATACTGTTTCCCCAAAACCATTTGTTAAAGAATCTTCTTTTTCTCCAATAACATAATTTTTGGTTCTTTAAAAATATTTTATTTTTAATTATGTACAATTGTGTTCTGTCCAGATATATTGATTATAGTACCCATAAATATCAGAACAGAACATCAGTGGTCCTGGAGCTGCTGTCAGATGTGGTT
This sequence comes from Cricetomys ansorgei, assembly GCA_026225945.1. Lineage (NCBI taxonomy): Eukaryota > Metazoa > Chordata > Mammalia > Rodentia > Nesomyidae > Cricetomys > Cricetomys ansorgei. The sequence continues at coordinate 3,897,375 of JAMJFZ010003399.1, forward strand.
AGTTGTGAGACACCCAATGTGTGTGCTGGGAACCAAACTAGGGTCTGCTAGAAGAGAAACAAATGTTCCTAATAACAGTAATCTTTCCAGCATGTTTTATTTTTTATTTTTTAATTTTTTTAGCCAAAACTTAGGTGATTGTGAATAAAAGTTGCATATATCTGGTCCTTTAATTCTATTCTACTAGTCAATTTGTTGCTTTCAGTAAGCCAGAAGCAGTGCTACTTTTACCACTAGGGCTCTATGGTATGGCTTTAAGTCAGTACTGGTGATATTTCCAGTAGTGCTATTGATCAGGACTGTTTGGGCTGTCAGGATACTTTGTGATTCTATATATATTCTTACATTGCTTAATCAATTTCTGTAAGGAATCATGTTGGAATTTTGATGTTACTGCATTGATTTTGTCGATTGCTTTTGTAGGATGGCCACTTTTACTATATTTATCCTATCAATCCACATGCACGTGTAGTCTTTCCATCTGCTGGTGTCATCTTCAATTTTTTTCCTTCAGTGTTTTAAAGTTTTCATTTTATAGGGATTTACTGCCTTGGTTAGGTAATTCTAAGGTATTTTGTAGTTTTGAGGCTATTATGAATGAGATTGTTTCCTTGAATTCTTTCTCAGTTTGTCATTCATATATAAGAAGATTAGTGATATTGTTACATTTATTTTGTAAAATGCAACACTGCTGAAAGCTATTATCAGGTTTTTCTGGTAGACACTTTTATGTCTCTCATACATAGAATCATGTAGCCTACAAATAAGGATGCTTCAAATTTTTCCTTTTCTCTTTCTAGTCTTTTCATTTCCTTCTCTTGTCTCATTGTTCTAGCTGAGACTTGAACTGCGTTGTAGAAGTTTGGTAAATATGGACAGCCTTAATTTCTTCCTGATCTTCTTGGGAAAGCTTTGAGTATTTTTTTCCATTTAACATGATGGTAGCTATCAGTTTGTCAGAGACAGCCATTATTATGCTAAGATACATGTTTCTCTCCATCCCTGGTCTCTCCAAGACTTTTATCATGAAGGAATGCTGAATTTTGTCAAAGGTCAACTTTGCATCAATTAAAATGATATTATTTTTATACTTGTATATATTTATATGGTGAATTAAGTTTATTTGTTCATGTCTGTTTAACTATCCCTGCGTCTTTGTAATGAAGCCAACTTGACTATAATGAATTATCTGTTAGATATCTCCTTGAATATAATTTCCAAATATTTTATTGAACAATTTTACATCTATATTCATTATGGAAATTGGCCTATAATTCTCTTCTTTTGTTAGATCTTTGGTTTTGGTACCAAGATAATACTAGCTTCATAATAAGAGTTCAGAAATGTCTGTTCTTTTTCTATTTTATGGGATAATTTAAATAGTTTCTGTATTAGTTTTTCACTGAATTCTATCAGAATTATGTGCTGAATCTACCAGCCCTTGAGTGTTTTTGTTGGAAATTTTTAGTTGCTATTCCTATTTCATTAGTTTCTATAGAGATGATTAAATTATTTCATCTTAGTTTAACATTGGTAAATTATATGCATCTACAAATTTATCCATATATTTTAGAACATCAAATTCATGATCCTCTACATTTCCTCAGTGTCTGTGGTAATGTCTCCCTTTTCAATATAATTTTATTATTTTGGATATTCCCTTTTTTCTTTTGGCTAGATTGACTACAGGTTTAAGAATTTTCTTTTAAAAAAAGACAGCTGTGGTGGCACATGCCTTTAATCCTAGCCCTTTGGCAACAGAGATAGTTGGAGCTCTGTGAGTTTGAGAGAGTTCCAGAACAACCAGAGTTATAATAGAAAAACCCTGTCTTGGGGGGGGGGAAGAACTTTATCTTTTTCACAGAACCACTTCCTTGTTTATTTTTATTTTTATTTTATTTCTATTTCATTAATTTCTGTATTGATCTTCATCATTTAACTCCACCTACTGTCTTGTAGATAGATTAGTTGTTTTTTTTTATTATTTTGTCAATGCTTTAAGGTTCAACATCAGATTCTTTGAAATCTCTTTGATTTTCTAATTTAGGCACTTAGAACTATAAACCTCCTTCTTCATTGATTCCCATTGGTGAGAATATGTTGTGCTTTCAGTATCATTTCATTCTAGGAATGATTAGATTTTCTTCTTGATTTTTACAATGACCTATGCATCATTTAGTTGTGTGTTGTGTAATATCTATGAGTTTACATATTTTTCAGTAGTTACTCTTTCTGTTGACTTCTTGTTTTACCCAATTTTGATCAGATAGAACACAAGATGTTCTTAAAAATTTTGAGTATTTGGTGAGACTTGCTTTGGTTCTGCCTACGAGAAATAGGGCACTGCTTATGAGTTGTTATGATTTTTCTTCTTTTAATTCTGGTTGTCTCTATTCCTTCAGTGCATGTGTTGGCAGTGTTTAGGATAGACTAGGTTGTTGTGCAGTTGTATTGATACTGACAGTCTAGGTACAAAGCTCTGTCTCCAGTTTATCCCTATGGACTGGGGATTGTCCTCAACAATAGCCACTGTCCAGTAGATAACCCACATTAACAATAGTATGGCAGGTGGCTACAAAACAGATGCTTAAAATATGCCAACTGGTTTATGCAGTAAAGGACCCCAATGGTAATATGTATACTACTATGTTAGCATGAATGTAAAGGGAAAAAATAAAAGGTCAGGAATGATAATGATAAATATTAGGTTTCAGATGGGAAGAAATGGAGGACAGAGAGATATACACAGGACTTGGAATAATTAGGGCCAAGGAACTAGTGGAGTAGATCTGTGAGAGTGTTGGTTAACAATAAACTAAAAGGGAGAGGGAAAGATAGGTACCTCATTATCATAAGGCAGGTCATCCTTTAGGTTTTGAAAGATCTAACACTAAGAGGAATGTCTATAAGAAAAGAGAAATGGAGGAGGAAAGTTTTTAAAAAGAAAAGGAAAGAAAAGGAGACAGAATAAAACTTCTAAAGGTGCAAACAGTAGGGGACAGTGTTGGCCTGCTGCAATACTGTACTCTTTTATATAGAAAAGAAATAGCTGTAGAGAAGGAGGGAAAGATGGGTGGAGATATAATATAATATAATCAATGACTGTTAAAAAAAAGCTATGGAGAAAAATTAGAGTTGGGTGGAAATGTAAATGGAGGGAAATGAGATCACTGACCAGAAATTCGACTCCTTCTCTTTGGGTAATTTTCATTGCTTCATCTCACTGGTAGATGAATCAAATTCTGCTCCACTATAGTTTCTATGTTCACATGAAGTCTGTAACAGCAGCTCATGGTTCTGTGATGCCAAAACAATGTTTAAATTTGGGCTTAGCTCTCCAAGTCTTACCTTTCCCTGCTTGGGCATTGCTGGTGCTCACGGCAGCAGTTGCCCTAACCATTTCTATAAAATAATTCCCAACAATACTTCTGTAGATTTCCTAATAGAGTACTTTAACTAAGTTTGTCTGGGGTAAAATGCCACTACAGAAGCAATTGCTGCTTTCATTGTTGTTCCAGCTGCAAGCCAAGTCCTATGGTAGAAAAAGTTTGTGGGGTTTATGGTAGAACAGGTTTATTGGGCTGTTGAACAGATCAATTGAACAATTGAAGTAATCAAATATTTGTGTTCTCTTTAATCACCAACCTGTAATCAACCACTTGTTCTTATCTGATTTCTAGTCTACCACCTAACACAGAAACACATGTCACTATGCTGATATCTGTCTAAACAAACTTCAAACTAACACGAGTCAGAAAATACAAAGTCACTTCATAATGACTGAGAGCAATTTATCAAGAGGACATTAAAATTCTAAACATATTCACACTGAGCACTGTTGTACCCAAATTCATAAAACAAACACTAATAGCTTTAAAATCATAGATTAACTCCAACACAATGAGAAGAGGTGACTTAAATACTTCATCCTCAGCAATAAATGGGTTATTGAAAAAATGACTGCAGAAACACTGAATTTAAAAGATGTCATAGATCAAATGAACTTAATCTCAGGGTGGTGGTGATACACTCCTTTAATCCCAGCACTTGGGAGGCAGATCTCTGTGAGTTGGAGGCCAGCTTGGTCTGCAGAATAAGTTCCAGGATAGTCAGAGTTACAACAGAGAAACCCGGTCTCTAAAAACCCAGAAAGAGAAAATGAACTTAATATTATTTAACATATCCAGTAGGCATCCTTCTCTGAAGTCCATGGAATTTACTCTGTAATTGATAACATATTAAGACATGATGTAGGAAGTACAGGAAAACTGAAATAACTTCATATATTCTATCTGAACACAAGGAAATAAAGTAAAAATCAACCAGAGAAGACAGAGGATGCACACAAACTCATGAAAACAAAATCATACACTATCGAATAATTATGAGGCTATTGAAGAAATCAAGAAAATAATTAGGAAATTACAAGAAAAAATTAATAAGAATATAACATAAAAAAACTAACAGTCCAAGTGAATGCAATCCTAAGATAAGAAAAAAATCATAGCTTTAGGTGTCTGTATTACAACACCAAGGAAGCCTCAAATAAATAACTTTATTTCATTTGTTTTCCTCTTATTGAAAACAGATTGTTTTTCATACAATATATCCTGATTACAGTTTCTTTTTCCCCTACTCCACCCAGTTCCTCCCCACTTTTCCTCTACTCTGGATCTACTCTCTTTCTGTATCTCATCAGAAAAGAAAAACCAAAACATGACTAACTAAAATATAATAAAGTAAAGCAAATGCCATCACATCAAGACTGGAAAAGCAACCCAACAGAAAGAAAATAGGACCAAGAACAGTGACAAGAATCAGAAATCTACTTGTACACACACAGAGAAGTCCCCTAAATTATTCAGGTGATAGCATTATTATACATTTAGAAGACCTGGTGCAGACCCTTTGTAGGCCCTGAAGTTGCTACTTTAGTTTCTCTGAGTTCATGTTAGCTTTGCTTAGTTGATTCAGAAGGCACTGTTCACCTGGTGTCCTCCATCTCAGTGTTAGAACTCTAAAATAAGGGATTACATGGAGACATCCATTTAGAGCAGGGTTCCCTGAGCTCTAAGGGGAGGTATTAGATGGAGACATTCATTTAGAACTGTGTGTCCCAAGGACTTTTTCTGCATGTCTAGCTGTGAGTCTCTCTGCATCTGTTCCTGTCTGCTGCAGGAGCAAGTGTCTCTAATGATGACAGAGTAAGGCACTGATCTATGAGTATAGCAGAATATCATTAGGAATCATTTTATTGATATTATTATTATTATTACTATTATTATCATTATGTTAGACCAGAAATATTTGGTTTTACCCTAGGTCTCTGCACTACCTAGTCTCTGGTTCTTGGTCACCCAAAGCAATGCCAGGTATGGATTCCATAGAGTGGGCTTTATTCAAAACAGACATTGATTAGCTACTCCTACAAGTTCTGCACCACCATTGCTCTAGCATATCTTGCAGGGAGGACAGAGTGTAGGTCAAATGCTTTATGACTGCATTGATGTTTACATTTATCCTTTCGTAGCCTGAAGAGTACTTTCTTGCACCAAAGACAGTAGAATGTAAGGATAAAGGCTCCAAGTAAGCAACAGCTAAACATTCCGTCTTCCATGAGGTGTGTGGGGGTTGTCCTCGGCAATGGGACCACTCTGTCAGTTTGAAGAGAGCCACCCATTTTCTTGGCAACTGCCTGTTTTGTTTTGTTTTGTTTTTAAATGGGAGATATTCCATGGCACCCCCTTGGCCAACAACTCAATTGAATGCAACCCTGTCTCACTACTGGAAGCCTCTTTGGTAACAAGAGATGGCCATTTGGCACTCTGTATTATCCATTACTAAGAGACCTCATTAGGATCATCTTCACATATTTTAGGAAGTTTCTAATGCACTAGGTTTCAATACCATCCCTCAAAATGTCCCCCAGTTCCAGCTGTCTTACCCCCCTCTCCTTTCTTTCCTTGTACCCTATCTACATTCTACTCTCAACCTGATCCTCCCTTCCTCTCCTCATTCCACCCACCCCAAGTACACCTGTAGAATCTATTCTATTTCCCATCCCAGAGAGAATCATGTGCCCCCACCACCACTAGTCCCTTCCTTTTTATCTAACCTCATTGTATCTATGGATTGTAGCTTGATTATTATTTATTTAATGGCTAATAACCACATATAAGTGAATACATATCATATTTATTTTTCTGTATCTGGGTTACCTCACTCAGGATGATTTTTTTCTAGTTCTATCCATTGGCTTGCAAATTTCATGATGTGAAATTTTATCCATTCTTTATCCATTCTTCTGTTGTGGGACATCTAAGTTTTTTCCAGTTTCTAGCTATTATGAATAGAAAAACAGTAAGAATGATTGAACAAGTGTCCTTGTGGTAGAATGAAGTGTCTTGTGATATATGCCCAAGAGTCGTATAGCTAGCTGGATCTTGAGATGCATCAATTCTCAATTTTCTGAGGGATCACCATATTGATTTCCATAGTGGCTATAAAGTTTGTATGCCTACCAGTTCTCTTCATTCTACATGATTACCAGTATGAGCTGTCACTTGTGTTATTGATCTTAGCTATTTGGACAGATGTAAAACGGAATCTCAAAGTAGTTTTGATTTTCATTTCCATGAAGCTGAAGAATATTGAACATTTCTTTGAGTACCTCTCAGCTATTTAAGTTTCCTCTATTAAGAATATGCTGTTTAGATCTGTACCCCTTGTTTAACTGTATTGTATGTGGGTTTTTTTAATATGTAGTCTCCTGAGTTCTTTATATATTTTGAATATTAGTTCTCTATAGCATGTGGAATGGGTAAAAATCTTTTTTCATTCTGTAGGCTGCCATTTTGTCAAAATGACACTGTCCTTTGTCTTATAAAAGATTTTCAGTTTTGTGGTGTTCCATTTATTAATTGTTGAGCTTAGTGAGTTTTAAAAAGTCTTCTCCTTTGCCAAAGAATTCAAGACTATCTCCTATTCTCTTTTCCATCACGTTCAGTGTATCTGGTTTTATGTTAAGATCTTTGATCCACTTGGACTTGAGTTTTGTTCAGGGTGGTATAAATCTATTTGCCTTTACTCCTGTGTGGATTTCTGGCTTCTTTATAAAAAATCAGGTGTCCACAGGTACTCAGATTTGTGCCTGTGCTTTAGTTTGAGTCCATTGATCAACATGTCTGCTTTTATGCTAATACCATGTGGATTTTATTACAACTTGAATCAGGAATGGTGAGAGCTTACACAGTACTTTCATTGCTCAGAGTTGTTTTAGCCATCCTGGATTTTTTTTTTCATGTGAATTTGAGAATTGTCCTTTCAAGATCTGTGGAGAATTATGTTGTAATTTTGATGGGGATTGCATTGAATAGGTAGATTGCTTTTGGTAGGACAGTCATTTTTACTATGTTAATCTTACTGAACCGTGAGCATGGAGATCTTTCCATCTTCTGAGATCTTTTCTAATTTCTTTCCTCAAAGATTTGAAGTTTTTGTTATATAAGTCTTTCACTGGCATGGTTAGAGTTACCTAAAGATACTTTGTATTATTTGAGGTGATTGTGAAGGGTGTTGTTTCCCTGATTTCTTCCTCATTCATTTATCATTTGTATATAGGATGGCTATTGACTTTACTCGCTATTAACTTGAAATAATCTTATATCCAGCTACCTTGCTGAAAGTGTTTATCAGATGTAGGTGTTCCCTGGTAAAAATTTTAAGGTCACTTACGTATGCTATAATATCATCTGCAAATAAGTATACTTTCATTTCTTCCTTTCCAATTTGCATTCCCTCTATCTCCTTCAGGTGTCTTAATACTCTAGCTAAAACTTCATATACTATATTGAATAGATATGGAAAGAGTGAGCAACCTTGTCTGGTTTCTGATTTTAGTGGAAATGCTTTTAGTTTCTCTGTTTAATTTGTTGCTGGCTATAGAGTTGCTGTAAATTGTCTTTATTATGTTTAGGTATATCCCTCATATACCTTTTCTCTCCAAGACTTTTATCATGAAGGGGTGTTAGATTTTGTGAATGGCCTTTTTGGCATCTAATAAGAATATAATGTGGTTTATGTTTACATAGTAGATTATATTTCCTAATTTTTCTATATTGAACCTTCCTTGCATCTCTGCAATGAGGCCTACTTAATCATGGTGGAAGCTCTTTTTAATATATTCTTGGGTTTGGTTTGCAAGAATTTTATTGACTATATTTGCATCTATGTTCATAAGGAAAACTGGTCTGTAATTCTTTTTCTTTGTTGAGTCTTTATGTGGCTTGGGTATAAAGTTAACTGTGGGATTCATAAAATGAATTTGGGAATGTTTCTTCTGTTTCTATTTTGTTTGGGAATGTTTCTTCTGTTTCTATTTTGTGGAATAATTTGAGGAGAATTAATGTTAAGTCTACAACTCTACTTTAAAAGTTTGGTAGGATTCTGCACTAATACCATCTAGCCCTTGGCTTTCTTTTTTTCTTGAGACTTTAAGTGACTGCTTCTATTTCACTAGAGGATATAGGTCTGTTTAAATTACTCATCTGATCTTGCTTTAACTCTGGTAACTGATGCATATTGATAAAATTACCCATTTCTTTTAGGTTTTCCATTGTGGTTGTACAGGTTTTTAATGTATGTACTTATGATTCTCTAGATTTCTTCAGTGTCCATTATTAGGTCCTTTTTTCATTTCTGATTTTGTTAATTTGGGTATTCTTTCTCTGGCTTTTAGTTAGTTTAGTTAGTTTAGTTCCTATCTTGCTGATTTTCTCAAAGAATCAACTCTTTGTTTCATTGATTTTTACAGTGTTCTCTTTGTTTCTATTTTATTTATTTCAGCCTTGAGTTTGATTATTTCTGTGGACTACTCCTCTTGAGTGTAATTATTTCTTTTTGTTCTAGAGCCATAAGGTGTGCTGTTAAGTTGCGAGTATGAAGTCTCTCCATTTTTTTTTTAATGTAGGCTTTTATAGTATGAACATGCCTCTTACAATTGCTTTCATTGTGTCCCATAAGTTTGGGTACGCTGTGTACTTATTTTCATTGAATTCCTGGAAGTCTTTAATTTATGTCTCTCTCTCTCTTTGTTTCTCTCTCTCTCTCTCTCTCTCTCTCTCTCTCTCTCTCTCTCTCTCTCACTATATATATATATATATATACATATATATATATATATATATATATATATATATATATTGGCCTATTTTTCATTCAGTAGAGAATTGTTCAGTTTCCAAGAGTTTATAAGCGTTCTGTTGTTTCAGTTGTTGTTGATATTCACCTTTAATCTGTGGTGGTCTGGTAAGATTCTGGGAGTTACTTCAATTCTCTTGTGTCTGTTAAGACTTGCTTTGTATCTGAGTATGTGGTCAATTTTGGAGAAAGTTCCATGAGGTTAAGGGAAGAAATTATATTATTTGATATTTGGGTGAAGTTTTCTGTAAATACCTGTTAGGTCCATTTGGTTTATAACATCTGTTAGCTCCAGAATTTCTCTGATTAGTTTTTGTCCAGATGACCTGTCCATGGGTTAAAGTAGAGTATTGAAGACTCTTAGTATCACTGTGTAGTTGTCCATATGTGACTTAAGCTGTAGTAGTGATTCTTTTACAAACTTGGGCACCCTTGTGTTTGGAGCATAGGTGTTAAGAATTGAAACATCATCTTGGTGGAAGGATGAATCCTATTTTGCATCCTTTTTTATTAGTCTGTTTCTTTCTATTGGGGATTTGAGACCATTGATATTGAGAGATAGTGAAAGGATTTAAGAAAGGAACAGCCTCCCCAGCCTCCTCCCCACCACCTATCAGCAGGGATTCTTCCTTCCCAGGAGCCACCCTGTCTCAAGGGTGGCTAGTCCAAGGGCACAGGTTGACCACGCCCCTCCCGGATCCCGTGAGTGCGAAACTACCAACCAATGAGTTTAACAGAGAGCTCTGAGCCAATCAAAGCTGCACGAGCCCCCATCCCCAGACCCCTTTCCCCTGAACCCCATAAAAGGGCTGGGGGGGAAGGGATCGGGGCCCGCCATACTCATCTCCTGCGTGGGATAGGCAGGACCCAGGACGCGTGCTGGTTATTAATAAATGCCTCATGTGTGTTGCAGCGGTTCGTGTCTCATGGTTCCTTAGAAACCCGCCCGGCTTGCCCTAACAATATCAATGTCCAATGATTGCTGATTCCTATTATTTTGTTGATAGTATTGGTCATGGTGATAGTGATGTGTGTGTGTGTGTGTGTGTGTGTGTGTGTGAGAGAGAGAGACAGAGAGAGACAGAGACAGAGACAGAGAGAGAAAGAAAGTGCCCCTTCTTTTGATTTTTGTGTGATTTCCGTGTGAGATTATTTATCCCCTGTGTTTCCATGGATGGAGTTAACCTCCTTAGGTTGGTTCTAGTGCGTTCTATAGGGTTGGATTTGTGGATAGATATTGTTAAGATTTTGCTTTATCACATTTCTTCTTCTACTCTTCCAGATCCATTTCCCCCAATCTCAACCTCAGCTCTGTAGTAGAAAGCCTGTTTTTGTCTCCCTTTCTTTTCTGACCCTATCCTCAATGGATCACAAAGATCTTTTTCTCCAACCTTCCTTCCCCAAACTGATCCCAGTATCCCAGACTCCTATACCACCAGGCATTCCCTGTGAACACATCATCTGAGCAGATCAGGGAAACAAGTTAGCTAACTGGAGACATTCACCATTCCTTCTTTTCCACCAAACCCAATTCCCCAGTTTCAGCCCTATCTCTGAAAATGAACAACTGCTGCAGCTTACCTTTCCCCTCTGTACACATCTCCAATAGATCTGACAGATCTTTCCCTCCTAACATCCCTCTTCCCACTTCTTGTTCTATCCCAGCCCCCATCTCCAAAAGGAACTCAGTCTCTGGTAATCCACATATCATTCCTGGCAGGGAAGCTAGTAAGCTGTTTGTAGTTTTCCACTTTACTTGTATTCCTCTACATCCAAGCCCCCAGTCTCATTCCCAGTTCTATAGCAGACCTTCTTGGGTGACTTCACTTAACTTTCTCCACCCATTCCAAGGAGATAAAATAATCACATCCTGGTTAAACACTTTGCTATCCTCCCTTCTGTGTACCCTTTTAGAATCCCTGCCTATCTCTATTCCTACGTGGCCACAACTATCAGGTCAAAGGAAATTTCCTACTAGGCAACCATCAAACTCTCTGACAATCCAGAGAGAAAACAGAAACCAAGGAAGAAAAAAAAAACATCCAATGAAGACAAATCCAAAAATCATCACTTAGATCTATAGTCAACCCAATCTGAGCTGCCTAGATGACAATGTGAAAACACAATAAATAACAGCCAGGGAAATATGTCACCACCTAAGCACAGCTATCCTGCTATAGCAGGTCCTGAATATTTCAACATAGATGAAAGGTCAAAAAGACCTTGAAACCACCTGCCTGTACGAAGATGATGGAGGTCTTTTAAGAAGAAATAAATAAATCTTTTAAGGAAATCCAGAAATGCAAACAGTGTAAGGAAATCAATAAAAAGGTTCAAGACCTGAAATTGGAAATAGAATCAATAAAGAAAACCCAAATTGAGGGAAATATAGAAATGAAAAGTTTAGGAATTTGAACAAGAGCTATAGAGGCAAGCTTCACCAGGAGAATACCAAGAGATGGAAGAGTGAATCACTGGCATTGAAGATACAGTAGAAGAAATAGATATATCAGTCAAAGAAAATGGTAAAGCTAAAAAACAAAACAAAAACAAAAAAGCAAAAAGAACCCAAAATGCCAACACGAAACACAAAGAAAATCTGGGACACAATGAAAAGACAAAAAAAAAAATCTAAGAATAATAGGAATAGAAGAGGATAAGAAACCCAAGTCACAGGCCAAGAAAATATTTTCAACAAAATCACAGAGGAAAATTTTCCTAATTAAAGGAGACGCTTATAAAGGTACAAGAAGCATAACACCAAATATACTGACCAGAAAAGCCTCCTTATCACATAATAATCAAAACACTAAACATACACAACAAAAAAAGAGTATTCAAATTATCAAGAAAAAAAATTAACATGTAAAGACAGACTATTAGAATATACCTGATTTCTCAATAGAGACTCTAAAAGCTAGAAAGTCCTAGACAGGTGTTCTACACAAGCTAAAAGACCACAGGTGCCAGCCCAGACTACTAGACTCAGTAAAACTTTCAATCACCATAGATGGAGAAAATAAGATATTTCAAATGAGTAAATTAATGATACATCTCATGGCCTTAGAGGAAGATAACAAAGCCAACAAAAACTAACAGACAGAGAGAAAAGACATGACAGAAATCAATGAAATGGAAATTTTAAAAATTGATTAAATGAAGAGTTTGTTTTTTCAAGAAATGTTTGCAATCTGAATTAAAAAACACATTAAAAGATCATCTATAATAGCAGGCATGGCGATGCATGTCTTCAAACATATCATTCTGGAAGTGGTTGCAGGTGGATCTCTGTGAGTTTGAAATAAACCTCATAGCTATTTAAAAACATGAAATCATGAAATTTGCACGTAAATGGATGGAACTAGGAAGAAAAATCATACTGAGCGAGGTAAACCAGACCTTCAAAAATGTATGTATTCTCCTCTATGTGGGTCTTAGCTATTAAATCTTCAATAGACATGCTATAATCCAAAGAATCACAGAATAGGGAGCTAAAGGGAGAAGAGAATCTCACAAGGAAGGACAAACAGAATATATAGTTATGGAGACACAGTGGGGAGAAAGAAAAGGATTAAGTTGGGAATGAGATGGAAGAGGGGATTAAGGGAAGAGATATAGGGAAAAACAATTAAGGCTAGATGAAATTTGAGGGATATTTTTAACATATATACATATATGAATGAAATCTCAATGGAGTAAAAAAAATGAGAGAGAAAATGCCCCAATTAGATAATTTTAGTGCTAGGAAGGAATTACATCTATTTGTGCTGTTAGTCAAAGGAACTCATGAAAACCACCACGGAATTGGGTGGGTGGATGTTAAAATAGGGAAGATCTGGGACAAGATAGGGAAGGTGAAATTGTGATCAGACTATAGTGTATGAATTTTCAATTATAAAATAAAAAAGCAGAAAATGTAATTCTTGCTTATAAAATCAATACATTTATGACAGAAAAAATGTGAAAACTTCACCAAGCATACTCAGATTTAAATTAGAGTATATTTTTCAGATATTTTGCATGTTCACAAAATTTATGTCATTGTATAAAACTAATCACATGTAATTTTTATAAAATGAAATGATTTGGTATGCACTGTTTTTCTTTTATATTTTCCCTTAATGTACACTGAGTGCCTTTCTTCATTATTCTACTAAGTAAGCTACTTCTACCATATCAGTGTTAACATTTTATTTCATAGCAATTATAGTAAAATTATGGATCAATTCTCTTTTAGTAGGTGCTTTTGTTTCTTAGGTCATTTGCTTTGATAAATAATATTTATTTCATATACAACTACCCCCTGATACTGTAATTTCTGTAGAGTGGATTATATGTGGATACTTCTTGAGTCATGTAATAAATGTATTTAAAATATTTATGGATGTTGCTAAAGTAACCTACATAAAATTATTTCAATTAACATTCTGAGTAGTAGTGGATAAAAGATTATATGTCTCCATATGTTATTCTTTATCCTTAGATGAAATGATTCCAAAGTATCACAGTCAAAGGCTAGGTTGCAGTCTAGGTCCCAAGTGGAAATACTGAAATATATGCAAATGTAGAGCATGTAGAGTAAAATTTTATGATAGTATAATTGCAGTCTTCATATTTCTAAAATGCAGAAGAAATAAACTTAATGCTATCCTTAAAGGGTGCCATCACACATTTGTTTAACTGATACAAGACATTGCTTTCTTACATCTTCCTCCTGAGGAAAGTGGGTTTCCTGTTACTAGAGGTGTAGAAGAAGGTGTTGTGTAACCACTTAGGGGTAGTAAGAAATTTTTGGAGAAATTAGATTACAAAAGGTCTAGCTATAGGCATTCTATATTTAGGAAAGAATTTGATTAGTTATAGTCTGTGCTACACTAAAAGTATTCAAAATCATAACTTTTGAAATCAAAGAGAGAGAATGACTCAATTGATTCCATTCTTGGCCAGACTCTAAATTCTTATAGGAAAAAAAAAGTCTGTCAATCTTGTCTTTTTGTTATTTTGCTTTTATTTTGATTTGCATTTTGTGGGAATTTTGATTGTATGCTTTTATTTTTTTGTTTGTTTTTGTTTGCTTGTTCTATCTAGAGAGAAAAATAGCAAAGTTTTTTGTCTAGTAAGGTGGGAAGGATCTGGGAGGAATTGGGGGAGGAAAATATGATCAAGATATACTGTATGAAAAATGTTTTCAATGAAATAAAAGATTTTTAAAAGAATTCTGTAAAGAAGATCATGTATCAAGAAAGGCCATCTGCCAGGAGTGAGCTAGAAATTAAAGTCTTCCACCAGCAGTTTATGAACCATACTGAAAGTGCCTCCTCCAGCCTCTTTCTAGCCCTTACATGTCAGTAGTCCTGGATGATCATTTGATTGTAATTTTATGAAAGTTGACAAGACAGACTGACCACCTAAGGCCCCCAGATTACTGACTTGCAGAAATAGTGGAATAGTAATTGTTTGTATTTTAAGTTTAGGAGGAAATTTTATAAGATCTGAGAATCCTGGTACTGCTATTCCAAAAGTTACTGACATATTCTATATGATATCTTCTTACAAGAATTACATCATAAGAAGGTAAAGGACATAGAGAATCAGATCTATTCAGCCTGTCCTTATTAACAGGCATGTCCTATATAATAAGTAGGTCTTTACCAATTTCTCTTAGATGTTTTTCAAGTACAGAGTTCTAGGACAATTTGTAAACAGAAGTGATCATCTTCTTGAAATAAGCTAGTCATTATTTGTGACAAGAGGTGACTGATGCTGACAAATTAATGTGAAGTCTAGCTCTATCATTGCCTGGCTATATGACTTTGGAGAAGTCCCTTAACTATTCTGAGCCTCACTTTTCTCATCTGTATAGAGAAAGGCTTTCACTGCCTGTTTTCTTTTTCCCCCAACTCTAATGCTCTATGAAGCTATGCCTTCTAGACTATTTAATCTTCTTCATGCTGTTGTAACATGCTATTACAAACACTATCACCCCATTTACTACTTTCTATTCATTCTACCTTGTAGTGGTTTGAGAGAGAATGGTCCCCGTAGACTCATATATTTGAAGGATTAGGTTTTGTCTTTTTTTCTTTTGGAAAAACTGTGTTACTGGGGATGGGCCTCTGGGTTTTGACACCATTTCCTGTTAGTGCTCTATCATTCTCTTTTCCTTCTGCCTGTGGTTCAGGTGTAAGCTCTCAGGTACTGCTTCAATGCCATATCTGCTTTCCTTCTGCCATGGTGCTCATGGACTCTAACACTTTGGAAGAATGAACCCCCAAATAAAATACTTCCTTGAATACGTTGCCTTGGTCATGGTATTTGTTTTGTCATGGAAGTAGAAAAGTAACTGATACATACCCTTGAGAGTTGTGAACTTCTTGATTAAGTGCTTTAATATGGCAATAATAGGTAATGAAAATTAGTGTTTGTGGAAGGGAAAGCCTTTTTCAAATTAGGTAATTTGAGGAACAGAGCTGATGTAGCCTGAAGTCCACAATTTCAAGCAGTACATGACCTTGATGAAATTACATAATGCTGTTATACCTTGCTTTCCTCTTCTATGAGTGGTGCTAAACATATTACTTGCCTTATGGATTAATGATGAGGATGGCCTACCACATATAAATCACTTACATGGAGGCTGGCACATAATAACAGTTAAATGTTGCAATTATTATTTTCTAATTATTTCTATTCTTTCAGCCACCAGGCCTGGGCTTGCCCCTCAGTCCTCACCTCTGTTGTTTAGCTTACTCCTTAGAGTTGTCTAAACATAAAGTTCTGACATATATGTTGTGCATTAGTTATTTCCTATGGTCCCATCTAATACCTCAATAATATTTTAGAAATATTTGTTATTACCGGTCATTAGACTTGATTTACACTGCAGTTCGTTTTCTAACTTGTCTCCCTGATGCCCAATTACCTTTATATAATGATTTATTTTACATATATTGTCTTGATGTAATCATGATCTAACCTCTGGTAAGTCATGTTATTTACAGGTCACCAATTGCTTCCTATTCATAAGAATAATCTTCATTGCCATAATTGATATTCTATACATATTAGTAATTTCACAATAGTTTCAATCTAATCACCATGCATAAATTTTAGCATGTAGCAAAATTTTCTGCAGGGATGTGAAAACATTTCAATGTAATATTTTATTTTTAATAAGAACATTTAAAAATGTGCCAATGAAATCAAATGTTCAAACAAATTAAGTTCTTTCAAATGCTGTCAAAAGAAAGTTACCTTAAAAATAATGTTTTAAAATAACATCAGTGATAGTTTTATTTTCTTAAATAAGAACTAATTTAGTGAAAGTAACCTCCTAGTTTCTGGGTAACTTTCTCAGGATTTTAAAGGAGATGTCTCTTTAACTTATTGAAATCACTCATCAAGTCAACCATGACTGGACACTAACTTCAACAAAGCAATTAGTTTGCAATTGCATTATATACCAGCTAAAATAACCTCAAGATTTAAAAGATCATTTTTGGATTTATAATAATGATTATAGCATGTATTTGTTGAGCACTTATTTTATAACACATACTAAACTATCATGTGATAGTATCAATAGAAACAATTATGCTATGCTCACCAAGGTATCAGTGAACATGTAGTAAGGCAGTAGGCATCCTTTATCTGTCCTTGTATTCTTCTTAATAAGGAAGACACCTACATGTAAGGTTTTAAAAAGGAAAAAAAAAAAAAAAGATGTACCGACTGCAAAGTTACACCTTACAAGTCTTACAGCATTCAAGTATTTACAATCATAAACACCCATTATAAAATGAATTAGTATAAGTGTGAAGGTTTTATATAAATCTCAGCAAGTAGCTTAAAAGTATATCCAACATTGTCTCCTATTCAAAAAAGCACATTGTAAAACAAGATAGTAAAGAGGATCTTATTATAGGATAACCTTGAGTCTACTTTATTCACTTTTCTTTTGAGGTAAATCATTTGCAAACTTTGGTACTTTAACTCTTATGGGTAAAAGATTACTTTTGACACATCATTGAGTTGCAACACAGGGTTTGATATTCTGAATAAAGTCCAAGGCCTTTTGGCTGGCCTTCAGGAGAAGCTGGATTCTGGTTCTCTCTTGAAAGCATGTTTACAATGCTTGAACCAAGTACATCTCTTCATTGCTCCCTAGTTACATCAATCTGCATTGCTTTTCTTCATACATAAAAATAGGTATTTGAGGCAGAATCCAGTCTCAGCCTGGCAATCTGGCTTCATAGCTCTATTATTTTATTATTACAGTGTTACTCAGATAGCAAGAGAAATACTGTATGAATTTTATGAAAGACAGATCTCTTTTGTGTGTTGTTGACCTGATTGAAAACTTTCTTGTAGTAAGTATACTAGGTATATATTTAGCCAGTATTTTTGCTTGCTAGTATAGTAAAAATGTTAATTCCATTTTAAAATACATGTATTTCAGTTTAGAGATGCTACATTAAGCATTGTCTACAATGTATTTTTATATTTGACCCTGTGACAAAGCAAACTAAAAGAAAACTGGAGATAAGAAAGCAAACTATATCCTGTGATTTGGATGATCTATGTCTTTCTAAGCTGTGAGAATATAATCCACTGTATGAGTTCTAATGTACCCATGCCTTCAAATCTGAAAGTAAAAATCTCTAAAACTTGATGACAAATTGCAAAGCTGCAGCATTAAGTTTTTACTGTTTATGTATGAAATGTTCTACTTCTTATATTTCTAGTCATTTGATATTGAAATGAACACCTGAAATTTTCTCTCTCCATCTGTATTGTTGGAATATATCTGGCAAATATTGTAGTAATAAACCAAAATATCACAATGTATATAAAACTTTTATTATAAATTTTAGAATTGATTGTTGTCCCCAGACATACCAGCTTTCAACCCTTTTCATCCTTTCACTGAAATAATAAATTCTTAGTGTGGATTAAATATAAAGGATAAGTCCTACTTAAATGCATAAATTTTGTCCAATAACTTTTAGAAGAATAAAATGAACACCCATCAACTATTAACTAGCAATTTATTATGTGACTTCTCCTGTAATCTGTAAGTCATCCCTGCTAATTCCCTGTCATTAATTCCTTACAGGAAACAGAAGACACAATCTTGCTTAATCTATCTGCTAACTATTTCAAATATACTTTTTCATTTGGAAACTTAGCTAGCTTTCTAACACCGGGATGTTACAACAACACCCTAATTGATATTGTTACAATTAATTCCACTCTCCTCACTGTTACTAGTGATGACTCTTCTGAAATGCAAACTGAATCATGCTCCTTTCTGGCTTAAAATTCCTCAGTGAATTTATCATGCTTGTGGTATGAAGAACGAGAAGGCTCTTTAACGTGGCTTGTGGGCCAGTTAAAGCTGACCCCTGCATTCCACACACAAGCTATGCTTCTGTAAAATTGATGAACTTGAAATTCCGACCAAAATTCATCCCTGCTCTGTTCTTTTTTGTTCTCTTCCCCATCCTTTGTTCATTTTTTCAATGTTCCAAGACCTAATGTTGGCTAAAAATATCCCTGTATCTCTTTGTGCCAGCCATTGGCTTCCCTCCTTTGCTGTTACCTTTATCAAGTGAGAAACACTCTCAACTTAGGATCTTTCAATATGCTACTACCTTTGTAGCATACACACAACTCTGTTCAAATGTCATCACAATTCTCTTTATAAGGAGAAACTAATGGAAAATAGTCATAGAGCTGTTTGAGGTGTGGTGGCCACACATCTATAGATTTTCTAATAGATTTACTGGTGACACTTGTTAAAGTATGAGCTATTTTCCTGAGGAACACAATGGAAAGGCAAGAGAACAACTTATGAGGGCATCAGAAGCAAATGTCATTGACCTTTCTAAGATTCAAAGAACAACTTCACTAGAAAAGATGGCTAACAGAGATTATGTCCTGCATATGTTCTGATTAATATTTGAGATTGACAATAACCATTTTATCCCCATCCTCTGTCTCGCTCTTTCTCTCCATTCTGATCCTCTTCATCTTCTTTTGTACATGTGTCTTATATTCTGTTATTTCTATTTTACAGATAAAGGCTCAATAATGTTGTAGTCAGTAAACAATTATGTAGCCCATACTGAAGCTCAGATATATTTGCTAAAAATTTCTTTCTGCTACATTATTTCCCAGTGAACAACTATCAGCAAACCTCTCTTATGAAAGCAGCAAAATATTATATCTCAATATGTTCTCATATACTTACTTAAGGGTTTTTGGATGGTATAACTCATAGAAAATAATATCGCCTTGTGATGATATGCAAGAGTATAAAAAGTCTGTGGGATTTGATGTAAAATATTGTTAAAGAAATCTGTCTATGTCTTCAGACCTCTCCCCTGCTCATAATGTGCTGTAGCTATTCCAAGGGTGAGGACGCTCTAAAACAATGCCCTATGGAAACATGCAAAATAAATGTATCCGTAGATTATTCTGGATTGTAACAAATGGTAAGGTTTTCTTTGAGGCAAAAATATGAAATAAGACCCACAGTTATGACATGTTGAAGCATAATTTTAACTTGGAATAAACAAGAGAATAAATAATGTTAAATCTTTCCGTGACTTGGGTCTATATTCTTCTGTATGGGGCTTATAGGATGGATCAGAGGCACTGATCAAGTTGTAACATTATCTGACAACTTTAAAATAGGCCAAGAAAATGGTATATGGTCTCCAAGAGCAGACCCTTTTAATATCTAGTTCAAACACTTTCTATTTCCATGCTGTAATTATTTTTCAAGAAAGTTTGTGTCAGCACGGTCTTGTGTTCTCTATACCTTCTGGAACCAATGAGGGGCATGCATCTACTCTGGAGAAAATTGGTGCCTTTGTCTCAGATGAACAGAGAGGAATAACCACTAGATAATATGGATTGGGAGATAGCTTGAAACAACAACAGCAAAGAAAACAAAACAGAAATACTGTGTTAGGCTGAAAAAGACCACCAGGAAAAATTTGTAGCAAATGTAGGCACTCATTAGACAGTCTAAACAGAGGTAGAAACAACTCTATTACCATAAGTTTGCTTCTCTCATTTTCAAGTGCCCTACTATTATTTGGGTGAGCTGAGTCTTTCTGTAGCCAAACAATTTGTGGCTCTTTAGAGTACTCATCCATTTCCTAAGGCCATGTCCTCATTGGGCTTGCTAGTTTGCTTCTGTTTCATCAAACCTTGCCGGTGCCAAAAGAAGAGAAGTTTCAGAAGTTATCAGCCTGTATCATCATTTTGGCCTTCAACCCCTTCCCCCAGGGAAGTGAGGGCAAGGAAGTTAGGAGCTACAGGTTGGAATAACAAGATAATCACAGACTATGGTGAGGGCTAGGGGGCCTTTGATCAGCTCCCCGTTACTGGATTGCTTTTCCTCATGTGGTTTCAGGGGGTGTGTGTATTTGTCTTCAAATTTTATTTATTTATTTACCCATGGGTCTGTGCTTAACAGACATGGTTAGTTATCTAAAGGTCACTAGGATGGAACTATTTGGCCAGATCCCAATGTTTCAGCTTTGCCAGGGACACAGTGTTCTACTGTACCTTACCGCTGTCAAAAACATCTAATAAAGCCTGTTTTATTTTCTTTCTTTTCTCATTTTATGGTTAGATTTTTTTCTTATTAGCACTCTTTTTGATCCAATACCTTAATTGTACCTGTCTTAACTTTTTCTTTTTTCCAGTCTTTATTGTCTTTGCTTTTTTCTCATGTTGATTTTACCTAGCCTTAGCCAATCTGTTTAACATCAGAAGCAACTCACAATGGCTAGCTCTGGGTCTGGTGGTCAGGAATAAAGTAGTAGGAAAGAGATCAGAGCTTACAGGTGATTCAAACTTTAAAAGAAATCTGGTTTGAAAGATTAGGATCTGTTTCTGTATACAATTATACAGTAGGTGAGGAAACAAGTCTTTGAAAGCATGAGCTAAAGAGTTGTTATACATCTTAATGAATTAAGAAGTCTAAACGATAAGAAGGTAGAACTACGCCAAGTGGAACAAAAGCTTTCTAATACTGTGAGCTTTAAAATAGTAGCAAGGTAGCTAGAAAGCTGTGGTGCTCTTCTAAGATTCCAATGACGGGATATTTGTTTGCTACAGACAAGACAGCACTGTATTTTCTGAGAGTGCTACAATCAATTTTAGGCTTTACTTATGAACAACATTGAAGCCATATCAAAAATTGTCTGAAAGAATTTGAAACACAATTTAGCTCTGCCCTAGGAAACCAAAACATAAAAAGTAGAATGTGAAAATGGCAGGTGTAATATAGATGTCTGCTGTCAAACACTAAAGATCTGTTATGTGGGACAAAAGAGTGAATATTCACCATGACTCTTAACTTTATATTTAGGCTGAGTGAGGCATAATTTGAGCTTTAGACAACAATTAATGAGGGAAAAATAAGGCCAGAAAAAACCTTCACTCTTGGAAGAATAAGAAAAATATAAAACTGTCTGAGAATCTTTACTTATTTCTTTGTTTCCTGTGAAGGCCTTAGAAAATCAGGCAGCATTCTCATAATAAGAGTAAAGAAGATTTAAGAATTAGAAACGGGATGAAAAGATCTTTCACTAGTTAAAAACACATACTTCTGACGCAAAGAAAAATAATTTGGCTCCTAGCACCCATGTTAGGCAGTTCACAATCCCAAGATCCCATACTGGCCTCCTCAGGTACCTCCATACACACACACACACACACACACACACACACACACACACACACACACACACACTCACACTCACACTCACACATAAATGCAGGCATGCATGCAAATAGAGAGTTAAAATAAAAAAATAATTCAAAAAAGAAAATTAGAAAGTATGTGTCCCTGACTTCATTAATAGTAGCATCATTTTGAAATCAGAGCTACTGGATTATGTTTTTCAATATTTTTATGACATTTTTAAACTCATAGCTTTGGGTCATACCCACAAGTTGATGAAAATTCCAATTCAGCAACTAATGCAATGCTAGGTAAATTACTCACTTCTGGGAAGGTTGAACATACATTTTTAATATGATGATAGCATCCACCACTTATGAAGAAACTTCTATGAGAGATAAGTGAGATGGTATATATATCATATATGAGATATGTACATATATATATGTATATATATGATTCTTAACACAAAGCTTAAGAAATTGGTAACACCCAATAATAATTTTGACACATGCTCTCACTATTTAATTTTGAATGGCCTGGAACTTGCTATGTAGATAGTAATGGCTTCAAATTCACAGAGAACAACCTTCCTCTGCATCTCTAGTTCTGCGATTAAAGATGTTCACCTCTATTCTTGGCCCAATAATAGAGTTTTTATACATAGAGTTTCCTCCAGCTCTTCCTCTAGAATTATGACTCTACTTGCCTTAATCACTCTGAAAACTTTTCTGGAATTTGCATCTAGGTAAAAATATCACATGCATTTGGGTTTTCATGTGATTGTATGAGTGTCTAGGCCAGAGTAACTCAATATTATTTTAAAGAAAAACCATGGTGTCATGACTAAATGAGTCCAGGAAGACTGTGTTCTCTTTAAGCTGATATGGATCACTGTGAAGTTAGGTTACCTAACAAAGCTCGCATTGTTCAATAAAGCCTGTAGTCAGTAATCTATTGCACAGCATACAAAGAAAGTTTTCCATGGGAACCAGCATTCTAAATTTTTTTTTCTGAACTCCAGGGATAAGTAAACCAACAACTACAATGGATACCTGACTTTATTAGCAAAACTTTAAAAGAAACTGAATCTGTCTGCAATTCAATTGGACTCATCCAGATTTTCTAAAACTACTCATTGAAGAAATGGCACAGGAAACGGCTCTTATATTTTGTTCTTTGGATATTGTGCTGCCTACTTTTGTGTCAACTTGGTACAGGCTAGAATCAATTGAAAGGAAGAATCCCACATAAGATAAGACTAGATAAGTCTCCAT
Source organism: Cricetomys ansorgei (assembly GCA_026225945.1). NCBI lineage: Eukaryota > Metazoa > Chordata > Mammalia > Rodentia > Nesomyidae > Cricetomys > Cricetomys ansorgei. The sequence continues at coordinate 3,920,553 of JAMJFZ010003399.1, forward strand.
AAGATTGGAGTGTAGTCAAGTCTGTAGAGCATTTTCTTAATTATTGTTTGATGTGAGTGGGCCCAGTTCATTTTGGGTGGGGTTATTCCTGGGCTGGTAGTACTAGGTTCAGTTGAAAAGCAGACTGAAAAATCCACGGGGTTCAAGCCAGTAAGCAGCACTCTTTCATGGCCTCTACATCAGCTCCTGCCTCTGGTTTACTGCCCGATTTGAGTTTCTATCCTTGCTTCCTTTGAACAGCTATGATGAACAGTGATGTGGAAGAGTAAGTCAAATGAGCACTTTTTCTTCACCAAGTTGTGTTGGTCATGGTGTTTCATCACAGCAATAGAAACCCGTAAGTAGTTATAATCAAGAAAATTAACAAGTTGTTCAGGAAGTCGGAACTAAGCAAAAATGAAAGACCTGTAATTCAGTCCAACATTCTATACTTTTACACAAGTTAATGTTGGCATTATCTTCTAGAAAAACTACTCTAGTGACTGAATGAGAAATGCAATTGATTTCTAAGAAGACAGGGAGTATGATATTTTTGAAATTTTCTAACATATACTTGTAAAGAAAATTAACTGCAGGGTGGGAAATGTGATTGAGGTTAGCTATATTGGAGGAGCTCTTTAAAGATTTCTGATGCCCATTGTCCAGTGAATAGGATATTTCAGTATGATAAAACTAACAATAGCACATACATCCTGAGTACTGGTGTCTAGAATGAACCAGAGACAAAATAAGCAACAAGTAAGAGTAAAATTAGCTTTGGGAATATTTTTCTATGAGATACTACAGACAGGGAAACAAATAGCACCAGAATACACTCTGTTACATTCTGTTAAATGGTGTTGTGGCAGGAAAGATGTAAGATTATACAGATGGTAGGATCCAAAAAGATTGCTTAAAAAACTCTAATAATAAACTCAAATTCATAAAATGAAAATTTGTGGAGGAAAAAAAAAACGCCATCATTCCCATGGTGGGTACAAGAAATCAACTGTAATGCATAGAATAACTGAGCTTAAGAAGAAGAGTTAGTGTGAACAAAATTGATGCTTTTTAGTACCATCAAGAAAATTTCATGAAAGAGAGATTTCTTCTGTATGTAATGGGCAAGAAGTAGATTTATGGTCACTCTAAACACCAAGTTATCTGAAGAAATGTTAAGTTACCACTTAAAAAGTTGTTGAAGTAGCACTTATAAATATCAAGCAGTAATGCTTCTTACTTGACAGGTTTGATAAGTTTGGTCACCTTTTTAAGACTGGACAAGATTCAACAACTGTTAATTAAATTTTGTATCCCTCCAAACCAGTATAATTTCTTCAAGAGCACAAAATGTGAAATATTTAAGCATGTCTCTTTAAACAAAGCTATGACATATGGCTATAGGAACATCTTGAAGACAAACTGATATGAGCTAATAAACAGCTAATTATGATATTGTACAAAATTTTTCTAGGAGATTATATATATATATATATACATATATATATATATATGTATATATATATATATATTTGTGTAGATCAGTAATATTAAAAACTCAAATCACATTAAATTTTAAATATTCTAAATGCAACATTTTTAAATGAAAAGAAATTAGAGAAAGTTAACTTAATAACAGCATAATTTATTTGACTCTATAAAGCAAAAATATTTGATGTGTATCTATATCTTAGGGTTTTTATTGTTGTGAAGAGACACCACGACCACAGCAACTGTTAAAAAGGAAAATATTTCACTAGGGCTGGCTTACAGTTCAGAGGTTTAGTCCATTGTCTTGGTGCTGGAGAGGTACCAAGAGTTCTACATCTGGATGAGCAGGCAACGGGAAGAGAAAGTGAGCATTGGGCCTGGCATGGGCATCTGAAAACTTGAAGTGCATCCTGATTCACACACATCCTCTAACAATGCCATGCCTACTCCAATAAGGCCATGCCTTCTAATAGTGTCACTCTCTATGAGGACATTTTCATTCAAACTTCTACAACTTAATATATTAAAATATTAAGTATATTAAAATATTAAATATATTAAAATAATATATTAAAATAATATAGTAAAATATTAAATATAAAATATGAAGATGACATTTTTGTAATTCTTGACATACTGTGTCTATTAACATAGTATATTAGTCATAATAACTACAATACAATTCAATTAAGAACAGCTATATTCCAAGAGCTCAATCATCATATACGGCTATTAAGTACTGTATTTAAGCAATCTTAAATTTCACATGGGAAAGCAAAAACCCGAGCCCCCCCAAATTAATAAAAATAATTTCTTAAACCAACCCATATTTCAAGTTTATTACAGTTCTGTAGTAATAAAAGCATCATGGTATTGGTATAAAAACAAACATGTTGATCAACAAAACAGAATGAAAGACCAATATGTAAGTTCAGATAACTGTGGACACACGTTTTTTGAAAATGAAGCCAAAAATACACCGGATAAAAATACAGAATAAAATATTAACAAACCAAATCCAAGAACATGTCAAAAAGATCCTACCATGATCAAATAGGCTTCATTCCAAAGATGCAGGGCTGTTTCAACATATTAAAATCAGTCACTGTAATCCATAATATAAACAAACTAAAAGAAAAAGAAACACATGATCATCTCACTATATGATAAGAACTTTTGATAAAATCCAACACCCCTTCATGATAAAAGTCTTAGAGAGAATAAGGATAAAGGGATCTAGATTAACATAATAAAGGCAATTTATAGCAAGCCTACAATCAACATCAGATTAAATGGAGAGAAACTCAATGCCAATTACTCTCAAATCAGGAACAAAACAAAGTTGTTCACACTCTCTATACCTGTTCAACAGAGTGCTGATTTCAAGCTGTACTACAGAGCTTTAGTAATAAAATCTCCATGATATAGGCATAAAAACATAAAAATTGATCAATGCAACCAAATCAAGATCTAGACATGAATCTGCACACCTATAGATACCTGATTTTTGACAAAGAAGCCAGAAATACATAATGGGAAAAAAGCATCTTCAACAAATGGTGGTGGTCTAACTGATATCTACATGCAAAAGAATACAAATAGATCTGTATTTGTCACCCTGCACGAAACTCAAGTCCAAGTGTATCAAAGACCTCAACATAGAACTGAATACACTGAACCTGATAGAAGAGAAAGTGGAGAATAGCCTTGATTGACACAAGCCTCGTTGACACAGGAGACAACTTCCTGAACAAAACACCAATAGCTCAGACAGTAAGGTCAACAGTTAACAAATGGGACCTCATGAAAATGAAAAGCTTCTGTATGGCAAAAGACACTATTAATAAAGACAAAAGAAAAGCTTACAGAATGGGAAAAGTTTTCACCAACTTCAAATCCGATACAGGGTTAATACCCAAAATGCATGAAGAATTCAAACTAAACATCAACAAAACAAATAATCCAATAAAAAGATACAGATTTGAACAGATAAATTTCTCTAAAGCAATCTCAAATGGCAGAGAAACACTTAAACAAATGTTCAACATCCTAAGCCTTATGGGAATTGCAAATCAAAATTCCTTTGAGATTCCATCTTTGTAGTGGAATATTTAATCATTCAATCTAGCAACATGGCTGCTCTGGGAAAGAATCACATTCAGGGGTCTATATGAAGGGATCATGTACAAGGATCTATATGAAGGGATCACATCGAGAGGCCTATGTGGTCCTGATGGAATGTAGACACAACTTTTATCCCAGTATTCAGAAAGCAGTGGAATCATGTGCCTTTAATTTGAAAGACTGAAATGTAGACATGAAACAGAGATCAAAAGGAGTCAGTGTCAGACAAGTGATATCTGAGATGAGCTAGAGTGAAGGGCAGGTGAAGTGCCATTTGAGGAAGAGTTGGTAGAGGTGAGTCAGGTTGAGGACATGCCCAACTTTCACAGTAGAAAGGCAGGCTCTCAATTTAGAGAGTCAAGCATTATGAAGTAGGCAGACAGGGGATATGACACAGTGACACACAAGACATAGAGACAATGAAGCAGTCAGACTGAGGCAGTATGGGGATAAGACAGAGAAGCAGAGAGGCTGACTAAGGCAATATGGAGCAATGAGAGCTCAGAGTTCCAGGATTAAATGTTTTAGATTATATGGAGGCCAGAACACTCCAGGGCTATAGAACTAGGACCAGTGACTCAATTAAACAAATAAACAAAAAGCACACACACACACCTTTGCACTGAATAAAAAAAATTCTTTGAACATGAACCAATAGCTACACATCTTACACCTGTCAGAATGGCTAGGATCAATAACACAAGTAACACCTCATGCTGGTGAGGATGTGGCACAAGGGAACACTTCATTGGTGGTGGTGCCAGGATCCAGAGACTGGATAGCCCATAGATGATTCCTAATTATATTCTGCTAGTCTCATAGATCCCTGACTAGTCATAAGAAAGGCTTCCTCTAGCAGCTATTGGAAACAGAGGCAGAGGCCCATGAATGTGTACAAGCATTGGACACAGCTCAGGTAACTCCTCTGAAAAGGGGGAGATGGGATTGTGGGGAACAGAGGGGTTGAGAACACCAGGAGAACATGCCCATGGAGTAAATGGACCAAGACTCATAGGAGCTCACAAAGACTGAAGCAAAGCGGCAGATATGGGGCCTGTATGGGTCTGTGCTAGGTCCTCTACATATATCTTAAGGTTGTCTGGATTGGTGTTCTTGTTGAACTACTAAAAGTTGGAGTGGGGTTATGTGTCTCTGACCCTTTTTTACCTGCCCTTTGGGATCCTCTTTCTCCTACTGGGTAGCTTCACCCAACCTTGATGTAGGGGCTTGTGCCTGGCCTTCTTCCATCTTGTTAAGTCCTGTTTTATTGGTAACCCTGGGAAGTTTTCTCTTTTCTGAAGGGAAACAGGGTAGGAGTGAGTGGGGAGATCAGGGTGGGAATAGGAGATGGGGTAAATGTGGGAGAGAGGGTAGATGGGGCAGAGCTGGGAGGTATAGAGACTCTATGTAATATATGAGAGAAGAAAAAAATATAAAATAATTTTTAAAAAGAAAGTATCTTCAAAAAAGTGTTTCTGGTCTGATTGGATAAGCTGCATGTAGAGGAAAATAAAATATTATCTATCATTTGTAAAAATTTCAACTCCAAGTGGATCAAGTAAAACAAGACATGCTGAATCTGATAGAAGAGAAAGTGGGGAATAAGTATGAATGCATTAGCTAGCACAGGAAAGGTCTTTCTGAATAGGATACACATAGCATAGTTATGACTAACAATTAATAAGTGGGATGCTGAAAAACTGTACAGCAGAAGACACCCCTATTCAAGCAAAGCACCAGACTACAGAATGGAAAATTTCCTTTCCACTTATACATCTGACAAAGGGTTAGTATCACTAAACTATACAAAGACCTAAAAATCTAAACATCAGTAAGACAAATAACTCAATTAAAATGGCATATAAAACTAAACAGTTATCAAAAGATTAAACATAAATGGATAAGAACAGCTAAAGAGACATTCAATATTTTTATCCATCATGAAAATGCAAACTAAAATAAATTTGTGACTGCCTCTTTTACCCCAGTCAAAATGGCCAAGATTAAAAAAAAATACAGCTCATGATAGTGAAGATGCAGGTAAAGGGAAATACTTAATCTTTACTGTCAAGGGTACAAACTGGTATAGCCACCACAGAAATCAGTTTGTATGATTCACAAAAAAATCTTAGAAATTTATCTATCTACTATCCAGCTATTTCACTATTGGGAATGTACCTAAAGGACTCTGTATCCTACTTCAGAGTCACTTGCCCAACTATGTTCACTGATGTTTTATTCATAATAGCCAGAAATTGGAAACAGCATAGATGTCCATCAACTAATGAGCAGATAATGAAACTGTAGTAGACTTATACAACATTATTCAGATGATAAGAAAAATGAAATTATAATATTTTCAGGTAAATAGATCAAGATACAAAGAGTCATCCTGAATGAGCTAACCCATACCCAAAAGAAAAAAAAAATTATTGTATGGTTTTCTCTTATATGTGGGATGTTAACTTTTAAACTTTAGATGTGTGTTTTGATAAGAATAACCAGAGGTTATGTTTATAATAAGGGAAAATAACTAGGAGGGTATCTTACAAGGAATAGGAAATAGAACACAGTGTTATAAAGAGATAAAAGAGAAACTACAATAGGAATAATTAAATAAGGAGAGAGATGGGAGGGCAGGGTAAATAATGTAATAAGGTATGGGACAAATAATACTAAAGGTCATCTGAGAAACTACATGGAGTTGTACATACTATTAGAAATTTCCTAAAATATACATACATAGCTGAAAAATTCAAATGATGCCACTATATAATGGGATAGAAAATGTCCAAACTAGATATCCTATGCTGTCAAGTAAAACCTCCAGTGCCCTGAATGTGTTACATTTTGTTGAGTCATTAGTCAAATAGATTCACCCAACCCAAACAACACAAGCTATTGCCAAATCTATGGATTACCCTCCGTAACTTGAATTTAAGGCCCTATCGCTACAGATACCACTTATTTATGTCATCAAATATGGAGAAATTGAGCTGTTGTCCAACTAGAAAGTTCATCCCTAGTGACTAGTATTCATGGTGGTTGAACGCACTTTCCATGATATAGAAAGATATACGGAATCATCATTATAATCCAGCTAGCTACAAACCCTACAACCTGCCATAGTGACCTGAACACAAGATACACTGGTATAATAGTGGCACAAATGACATGGGAGTGACCAATCACCTTCCAATTTAATTTAAAAAGCAGTCCATAAAAGGGAACTTGTATCTGACAGTGCTAAAGTGATCAAGAACATGAGTCTACATAGGCTTTGGGACCTGAAGGAAACTCCGCTACTATTAATTTACAAAAGGAACATAGCAATAAAATGATCCCTAATGACATATTGCTATAGCCATAGACCAAAGCATCACTCAGTCTTTATCAGACAAACTTCTTCATACGGTAGATGATGATTCCTACAGAGGATCACAATGGGACAATGTGCTGGGATTTGGTTTGGCTTGAGATTGAACAAGTCTTACATATGTTTCCAAACTCACTATCAATTCATACATACAACTACCATGATAAATTAAAAAAAAAAAACTCTGTTTCCTTGTAGTCATCCATCTCCTCTGACTTCCTGAACCTTGGGAGTGGGTACAGTGTAAATTTTCCATTGAGGGCTTAGAATTCCACATTCTTATTCTCTGCATCTTGGGTAGTTGTGAGTCTCTGTGTTTATCACTGTTTATTTCAAATAAAAACTTATCTGATGGGGGTTGAAGGATACATTAGTGAATGGATATACTGATAAATCATTTGGAGTCAGTTTAACACTTATATTCATTTAGCAGAATAATATAATAGTAGGTTTTCTCTTAGGGCCTATGGCCTGCTTAGTCATAAGTTGTTGGCCTAATAATGGTGCCAGGTATACTTTTTATCTTCTGGAGAGAGACTAATATCCAATCAGAAAGTGGCTAGTTACTTCTATAGTATCCTTGACATTATTGCACCATGGGCATGTTTTTTCCAGGCCACTCATTATTGTAGCTTGTAGAGATCACAGCTATGTAAGATTGATGATTGCTTTTATCTTCTTGTGGAATCCACAATTCTTTCTAGCACTATGAAAGCTATCCAGTAGGTAAAAGTTTTCATGTCAGTACCAAGTTGATTTCTATAGGTTCTATGACACAAATATGAATGTCTCCAGCAATCGAGTTGGGAAGGTAGGCAATAACACTGGCAGTAGCATGTAATGTTTCGAAATATTGTGTAGAAATGTCCTTGGAGCCAAACTGCTGCTGTCTTTCTTAGATCAGCTGAGCCTATTTGTGAAAGATCATCTGGACTGGGCTTATTTTCTGTTCACCTCCCTTCTTAGAAGGAGAGGGGGGTCAGGGAAGATGTTGGCACTCTCACCGAAGTATCAAGCCACCCCTCTCTTAAACAGTTGTATGCAAATCTGCACTAATTGAAATTGTTCTCAAGGTAACTTGGAATGATTAAAAGATAGAGGTAAAGATAAATTAGAGGAGAGAGATCCACCTACACTGCTGTGACAAAGGTATCATACATGCTGGATGCAAACTTTCCAGTGTGGTGACTTTAAGGTCAGCCATGCTCCTGAAAAAACAAACAAAAAAACCCATTACCTGCTGCTCTGTAAGTAGGCCTAATAAACTCATTGGTTTCCCAGAATAAACTTTGAAGAAGTCATATCCTAGTTTGTCATTGAGACAGTAGGAGGAGTACACACTGTTTACATCTCATTAAGAGAAATGATTGTAGCAGCAGAACTTCTATAGGAACTCTCTGGCCAACAACACAAAAAGAAGCAACACATACCTAGCACTGGGCATTTTATTTATCAACCTATGGAGTTTAGTAGACTCATGGTCACCCCATCATAGTGTAAATTTTTTATTTTAACTGTTTTTATGTACACACACACACACACACACACACACACTCATTTATGTGTATTCATGTCTGGGCCTTCTATTTTGTTCAATTGGTTTATATATATCTCATTTTTCCAGTATCAATTTTTATATCTATATCTCTATATCTTGAAATAAAAAATAGTAACCCTTCCAGTATGGTTCTTTTTACTCAGGATTGTTTTGACTATATAGGATATTTTTTGATCCCATATGAATTTTAACATTTTTTTTTCTATTTCAATGACAAATGTTGTGGATATCTTGATAGAGGTTGCATTTAATCCAAATTGCTTTTAGTAAAATGGCCACTTTCACAATATCAGTTCTTGTGAACATAAATCGTGTTATTATATCTTCCTCAAACTCCTTCTTCAGAGATTTGAAGTTTTCATTGCTTATGTCTTTCACCTTCTTGGTTAGGATTATTCCAAGGTATTTTATTATTCTTGAGGCTAGTGTAAATGTGAGAATGACAATGTTATGGTTTCCTAGTGTGTTTGTTGGTGGTATACAGAAAAGCTACTAATTTCTGTAGTTGATTTTGTATTCTGCCACTTTGCTGAAATTGTTAATTCTGGAAGCTTTCTGGTAGAATTTTTGGACTCTGTTATGCATAATACCATATAGTATATGTATATGAGGATCATTTGAGTTCTTCTTTTTTTACTCATATCCCATGAATTTCTTTGTCATGCTTCATTTCACCATATAGTACAGTATACAAAATGGAGTGGGAATAATGTACAGCCCTGTCTCATTCCTGATTTTAATGGTATTGCTTCAAGTATTTTTCCATTTAAAATATTGACTGTGGTTTTGTCATGTATAGCCTTTATTATATTCAGATGTATTCTCTTTAGATACTCTAGAACTTTTATCATGAAAGTTTGTTGGATTTTGTCAAAGGCCTTTTGCATCTACTGAGATTATTATCATGTGGCTTTTGCTTTTAAGTCCACTTGTATAATTTCCTACATTTATTGACTTTCATATTCTGAACATACCCCACATTTCAGTGGTAAGACCAACATAATCAGAGTGAATGATAATATGGGTCTATATTTGGTCAGCTAGGATTTTATGGAGGATTATTATTTGTGGTTCTTCTTAAATTATTCAATTGGATATCTTCAATGCTACTGTATCTGGATGGATTAAATGTAGGGGAAGTTATCCAAATATTAATATTTAAGAATTAAAATATTTAGAGTAAGCTACAAATAAACAGTTGGATGAATTAAGAGAAATTCTTTCAATGAAGACACAGGTATTTTGAAATAGAACCAAACAGAAACCTTGAAAAATAATGTTAAAGGAAGCTCAATGAAAAGCCCCACTGAAAGACAAGATTCAACATTACAATAAATATGAATAAATATGATGGCTTTGAGTCAAGGTTGATGAATAATCACTCTAAGACAATAATAAGTAAAAGATCATTATGATGATATTATCCAAGATATCGGGGATTCAACAAAGTCAACAATTTATGAATAATATGTGTGTACCAAACACAAGGAATTTAAGAACTTGAAAACTGAGTTCAAGAACATATCAAAAGATTATCTAGCATGTCCAAGTCAACTTAATTGCAGAAATGTAAGGAGGCTCAACATACATAAATCAATGACACAATAAAAATATATTATGAAATAAAGCAAAAAGTTCAAAAACATATAATTAATGAATGAAAATAATATAGGAAAATTACATTAATATGGAAAGCTAAAAAAGAAAAGAGAAAGGAGAATGTCAGATATAGGGAGCTAGAGAAGTCCTGAGTGAATGTGTGTTGGCATAGGCAAGGTCTAGTCAAGGACCAAGACCTCATACCAATTTTGTAGCAAGCTTTTCCCATATGAGGCTTGGAGGGCAGGCAAAGCCTTCTTCTGGTCCAAATGCTGACAGTGTTACCAGAATATATCCACCATAGCTTTATTCTTCTAGACGTTTATGATGTAAACAATTAACGCCTACAGAGATTGCTCCTACTCAGATTAGCTAAGCCTCCTTGTTTATCTTCATTCAAAACCCGGCCTCCTTGTTCTGCTGTATGCAATAACTTGACCTCCATGTTCAACTATATATAATAAACATGGTTAGCATCCAGGATGCTGAAGATGTGGCTTATCCACCAAATATCCCAGTCCACCTAATTCTAGTTTTCCTGTGTGCCTGTCTTTCCTTTATTTCCTCACTAACCACCCAGTCAGGTCAGTCCCTGAAGCCATGCTTGTCATGGAAGAGAGAAAAAAGTATAAAGGGAGATTAATTATATATTGGAATCTTTAACCCAATGCCTCTTAGAAAAGCCAGGAAAGGTATACTATAGATTCCGCATCCATGAAATGCTGAAGTAGTATGATTGTTTACTTCAAACTAGCTTGATAACACAATAAATACAAGGTCAGCATGTTTTGTGACATGCTGTCTCAAATATAAAAACAGTAGAAAAGAAAAAAGATGGAAAATCTGATGAACATAAAGAGGCCAATTAATCATATCATCATGAAGATAACCTACTCAAAGGTTCCCCAGAATATTTTGTGTTATAAAATATACTTATAAAAACATAGCATTTATATTTTCCACAATTGCTAGGCAATTGTGACTCATGGTAATGATCATTTTATTCAGATCTAGTTAAAGAAAAAGAATCTGAACGTAAAAGCTTGAAGAGAATGGTCTATGACAGTGTGTATTTGCAGATGATGGTAAAATATGACCATCCCTTTTCCAAATAGCACTCGTATAATTTTTCAGTTTTCTAATATACTCACACCTGGTAGGATCTGGCCTAATATTATAAGATATATTATCTCCTCTCCTCCTAATATTGTAGGAAACACACTCAGATATCTGCCAAAAAGTGTGAACATATCAAAATCCACACCCAGAAACAAAGATGAAAGAACTGTGGCTAATTAGAATACAGAAATCCCAAGAGAGGAGTAGAAATCTTGTCTTTCAGCAATTGAATGTTTGTCCAATTTAAGGGAAAGCTGGTTTAACTATGAAGATGTGGATAGAACAAGGATTAATGGTAGTAATTTGTGGAAAATAGCTTAAGAGCTATTTGAAGAGCAGCCTAAATTAGTTTACAATAGAAAGACAGGAGATTCACTACACATTGCATTCTGATTTCTTCATCAATGCTAAAGTTTAAGCAAAAATAATCATTCCTATATACCAAGAATAACATAGAGATCATGCAAATATCAGATGCCAAGGTTCTTAAGCAAATGTCTTAGATTGGTTTTAAAGAATCCATGAATTTTGGTGGAAAAATCATCATATTTGGGCCGACTTCATTCCCTTCACTTATGATATAAAGAACAAATTAATATAGCAATAGTAATACTTATAACCTTGCCACAAATATGTGTAACGGATAACTTTATAACATATTACACTTATCAAATGATCTATAGAGCATATATACTGAACTAAACTTTGAATCTATGATATGTAATGGATCTACTACCAAGCCCATTTTAATTTTACTATCAAGGAAATCTATCTTACTATGTAATCATTTGTAGTTCAATATCTTGCAATATATTTGGTCCTAAGGTTAAGAAAATATCTCCTGTGATGGTGTGCTAACAATCGATGAACAAAGCACTACATAAACAAGTCATGGTGACACACATCTGTAATCTTAGCATCTAGGTTGCAGACACAGGAGGATTAGAAGAAATTCAAGATGAACTTTGTGTTCACACTTTGACATAAATCTAAGCTACTTATGACCCTCTTTCAAACAAATATAATTGGTTCTTTGTAATAATATAATTTAGTCTCTATATTTATAAATATAAAAATGGGAAATGAGTATCTAAGGTTCTAAACCTAATGATTACCCAGATCGCAAGATGGGTTTCTAAGGTGCCACCCAAAGCTGAAATTATGGAATGGATGACTATCCTATAATTCATGGCAGCATGAAATATAAAATTACTATGAGGAGATATCCCACTTGTTATCATTTAATATAAAATAAAAAAATAATCATGCAGCATTTGAAGATAGAATAAAGGAAGTGTCATTCTTGCCCTATCCACAACTGTGAAGAAAGCTTCCAGATAACTGTGTAACCAGCATCCAAGGGCCTCCAAATAGCAGCTTTGTCTAAATCAACATGTCATTAGTATTGAATATGTGAAAAATCCAGTCCCAAACTGAAGTATAACCTAATAAATTCAAATGAAGCAGTGAAGAACTAAATTTAAAAAAGATAACACAGCAAAATATTCAAGTAGACTTTAAAATGGAGCTGGATGTATAGTTAACTGAAGGAACCTGTGCAAGGGAAACATTGACATTAAGAGATACAGGGCTTCACATTACTAGCTCATCTAACATTTACAGCAAATCTGAAAGAGAAAAAAGTTGGTTTTAGTAAATCTATGTAGTTTGAGAGAAATGATATTTAGGTGAAATAATTTTTCCAAGATCAAGTATGTGGCATATGGTTGAAGTAAAATTTAAACCCAATATTGGATAACTAACAAACTGACATTATTTTCCATAGTACTAGACTATTTATTAAGGTTTGAATTCAAAGACAAGTTGTCTTCTACTGTCTGCATATCATTTAACATGACAAAATACCTAAAAATATTAATGACAATGCCCATCTTGATCTAGAGGTCATCTTTTCCACAGATGTGTCAGCTATCTAACCCTCCTCCAAAAGAGCAAATGACACCAAATGAGAGACTATCCTGCCTGAATTTAATAAGACAAACTGAACAGATGTCCCAAAAATAGCAGGAAGGAAAGAATTACCTGCATAACTATCTTCCTAAATTCTAAGAAGCCCAGCAAGCACAGAAACATCCCCTGCTTGAGGAGAAGGCAGATATCAAGTCCAAGTCCTGCATTTGAAATTGGGTACCTGGCCTTCCACATTGGCCCCTAGTACTGGGCAAATCTCAACCTCACCCTCTGCCAACTCATCTTCTAGAACCGAATCAGACTAGGCAGAAAACAAACTGGGCCTCTTACTGTGTATCCAACTTTGAGCAACAGAATAGAGAAGAACTTTGTCTATGGGAGTGCAGTGTTTGTCTCAGAGCTCAGTTCAGACATTCTCTGGCTAGAGCAATCATCTAGTAAAAGTCAAAGACCCTATATGTAGCTGTAGGCCAAAGCTCAGAAACAACTTCTCTAGCAATTCAGCTCAAGCAGAGACCTTTGTAGCAGACTTGAATTTCTATTACATTTGTGACAGCCTTCAAGTGTTACTGAGGAGTGCCCACCACCCTCCAGAGACTGTGAAGGTCTTACAACTATGAGACTCAAGGACAGCTGAGCTAAGCACCACTCTCTGTCTCCAAGGGACTATCTTAACTACCTAATTTCCACCTTAAGTAGCGTTAATGATTGTCCGGCCAGTTCTAATAGTTGAGGCTCTAAAAAATTGCTGCATTACAAAATAGATACCTATGTCTCTATTGAACATTCCCTTGTTTCAGTTTGAATCACTCCTGGTTACAACGTGGTCCTCAGTATATACTTGAGATTATTCTAGCACTTGAAGCTGAGACTCTCAGACACAACTAGCTCAGGTGGCCAAGATTCTGTCTTCATAAACAGAGACAGAGAGAGAGAGAGAGAGAGAGAGAGAGAGAGAGAATATGTGTCTGGAGGTATACTTGTGTGTGTTGTATGGGTTACACAGAAATGTAGTGTATGTATGTACGGTGCCCAGGTAAACATTGGATGTTTAACCCTGTGTTTAGAGATACGGTCTCTCACTTGTCTGGATCATATGTAGTAGGCAATGTTGGCTGTCCAGTGAAGCCCAGAGATCCCCATGTAAATGTCACTCTAGTGCTGGGACTACAAGCTATTATATGTATGTTCCTGGTATCAAATTCAGGTATTTGTGCTTACTTGGCACTAGGCAAATACTTTATCAGCTGAGAAATCTCAAACCTACAATGTCTTTTGACCACAAACAATAAAGCTAATACTTAATAAGGAAAGTTTTGGAAAGTATGAAATACAATGAAATATGATAAAAATACAATGTACACATCTGTCAAAGACTTAAAAACAATATTTTATGCTGAAAATGTTTTATACATATATTCTAATCATGCTTTTTACCTTCCCCAACTCCTCCCAGAAACTGCCTCCATCACTCTGACTCCACATCCTCTGTCTCTCTCCCCCTGCATCTCTAAAAGAAAAACAAAAAGAGGAAACACACACGTGAAAAAACATAAAGACAGAAACCAAAATATATAACCAAAAGACCAATAAGACAAAAAATGCCTAAACAAAGGAAAAATGGGACGAAAAGTCCACTGAGTTTGTTTTGTGTTGCCCAACTACTCACAGGCATGATGTCTGCCCTGGAGTGTGGTTGTTTGACATACACAGAGAAAGTCTCTTGGAACAAAATATTTTTTTGTTTTCCAGTGGCTATCAATTGCATATAGTTTCTTGGTTAATGGTAGGATGGAGTCTGTGTCCACTTCCCCCTCTCAGTGCCAGGATGCCTTCTGGCTGCAACTTGGACAGGTCTTGTGCATGCTGCCACAGTCTCTGTGAGTTCCTATGTGCATCAGCTCTGTTATGCTTAGAAGACACTATTTCTTTGATATCATCCTGATCCCTTCAGCCTGTTAGAAATTTTACATTTCATTTTTTCCACATACATCTCTGAGAAGAGGGCTTTTATGAAAATATCCCATTTAGAACTGATTACTCCGAAGTTTTTCACTTTCTGCACATTGTCCAGTGGTGTGTGAGTTTCCTGTTATGACCCATCTACTGTAAGAAGAATCTTCTCTGATAATGACAGAGCAAGGCACTAATCTATGGGTATAGTACAATGTCATTGAGTCATTTTAATTGGTATTTTTTTATAATATTCTTTGGTTTTTCCCTAAGCCCATTACCTATCCGTTCTTGATTTCTTGGCTACCCTAGCAGTATCAGGCATGAGTTCATCTCATGGAGTGGTTTTTATATGCAATCAGATAGTAGCTGTTAGTCCTATCATGTTTGTAGCACTATTATACCAGCGTATGTCACAGGCAAATAAGTGTTGTAGGTTGCAAGGTTATTTGCTAGGTTGATGATAACGTCTTTCCTCTGGTAGTATACAGAGTACTGTCCAGTACTACGAACACTAGTCAGTATGGGTGCAGCCTCAAGTTAGGCACCAGCTCAACTTATTCATGTTGGATGAGATGTAAGTGTTGTCTTCAGCAGTAGGGCCTTACTATTAGTTTTAGAAAGAAACCAATTGTGTTAGCAATAGCTAAAACATCACAATAGCAATGTTTGAAGATTTCTATGGGGCACCTTCAACCAATGATTCAAGTGTTACTGAGGAGTGCCCACCACCCTCCAGAGACTGTGAAGGTCTTACAACTATGAGACTCAAGGACAGCTGAGCTAAGCACCACTCTCTGTCTCAACAAGATGGAAATAATTCCTGACACTGGGTATTTTACTTGGTGTCTTAAGATTTCTAGTTGGAGCATTGTGTCCTCCATTATTTGGTGGCTCCATTAGATTCTTCAGCAGAGTCTCACTTGGTATACAAACCACACTCAGGGGCAGGCCCTATGACAAGCAGTAGATGGCCAACACAAAATGAACTCAAACGGAATTTTTGGAGGTTCTTTGTCTTGTTACTCTTTCTCAAGGTTCTTCCCCTCCACTTTGATCTCTTTGTAACTATATTATGGTTTCTCGACTTTTGTTTTCTTTCTGAGTGGTTATCAATTGGAGATAGTGTCTGTGTTTGAAATGGGTGCCTTCGTGCAATTCCCGTCTCAGCACTAGGATCGCATCTGGCCCAGACCCATGAAGACCCTGGGCCTGCTGCTACAGTTTCTGTGAGTACATATGTGCATTTATTCTGTTTTAGCAATCCTGATTTGTGTGTGTGTGTGTGTGTGTGTGTGTGTGTGTGTGTGTGTGTGTGTTTCCATATGAAGCTGAAAATTGTCCTTTCATGTTCTGTGAACAAATGTGTTGAAATTTTAATAGAGATTGCATTGAATCTGTACATTGCTTTGGGTTTTATGGCCATTTTCACTATATTAATCCTACTGATCCTTAAGCATGAGAGAGCTTTCTATCTTCTAGTATATTCTACAATTTCTTTTTGCAGTGTCTTAATTTTTTTATTATATAAATATTTCACTTGCTTTTTTAGGATTTCACCAAGAACTATACTTTCTTTTGGGAGCTATTTTGAAATGCATTTCTTCCCCAATTTCTTTCTCAGTTCATTTGCCATTTGTATATAGAAAGAATCCTGATTTGCAGGTATTAAATTTGTATTCTAATACTTTGTTGAACATTGGTGTAAGATGTAGGAGTTTTCTTGTGGCGTTTTAAGGTCACTTATGTATCCTATGGTCTTCTTCCCTTCTTATTTGTATTCTCTTTATCTGCTTCAGTTGTCTTATTGTTCTAGCTAAGACCTCAACTACTATATTTAATAGGTATGGAGAGAATGAGCATCCTTGTCTTGTTTCTGATTTTAGTAAATTTCCTTGATTTTCCCTCCATTTAGGTTAATGCTTGGCCTTGCTGCCAATCACCTTTATTAATTAGGGCTATATTGCTTGTATTTCTTGTCTATCCAAGACTTTTTTTTTTATCATGAAGGGGTGTTAGATTTTGTCAAAGGCCTTTTCTGCATCTAATGAGATGATCATGTGGTTTTGTATATCACACTGTTTAAATGGTGGGTTACATTTATTGATTTACATATGTTGAATCATCCTTGCTTCTCGGGATGATGCTTCATCACTATGCATAACACAATAGTATTTGGTGTGCAAGTATTTTATCGAGAAGTTTCCATCAATGTTCATAGGGGATAATGGTCTGTAATAATCTTTCTTTGTTGTATCTTTATGTGGTTTAGGTATCATGGTAACTGTGTCCTCATAAAAAGAATTGGACAATGTTCATTTTGTTTGTACTTTGTGGAATAATTTGAAGAGTATTACAGTTAGCTCTTCTTGGAAAGTCTGCTGGAATTCTGTACTATCATCTGGCTTTGGATTTCTTTTGCTTGGGAGATTTTAAATTACTTTATCTATCTTATTAGGGGTTATAGGCATGTCACTTGACTGACCTTTAGTTAACTTTGGTAAATAGTATATATCCAGAAATTTATCAATTCGGTTTAGATTTTCCAATTTAATTGAGTCCTTTTTTCATTTTTTTAAGTATGTCTATTATATTCCCTGGATTTCCTTGGCGTTTGTTATTATGTCAGCTTTCTTTTCTCTAACTTTGTTAACTTGCATTTTCTTTCTCTGACATTTAGTTAATCCAGCTAGGAGTTTTTCAAGATTATAGATTTTCTCAATGAACCAAATCACTGTTTCGTTGATTCTTCATATTGTTTTTGTTTGTTTGTTTCTATTTTATTGGTTTCAGCCAAGTTTATTTCTTACCATCTATTTTTGCTTAATGTTATTTCTTCCTTTTGTTTTATAGCTTTTAGACATGCTGTTAAGTTACTAATATAAAATATCTTATTTTTCTTATAGAAACTTAGTGCTATAAATTTGCTCTTAGAACTGCCTTCCTTGGGTATGGGCGGTCTTCATTTTCATTCAACTCTAAACATTTTTTAAATTTCTTTATTATTTTCTGAAGTGACCCAGTTTTTACTCTGTGAAAGTTGCTCAGTTTCTGTGACTTTGTAAGCTCTCTGTTGTTTCTGTTGTTGTATTCAGCCTTAATCTGTGGTGGTCAGATATGATACAAAGTGTTATTTCAAGTTTTTTTTTTCTCTTTTGAGACTTTATGTTCAAATATGTGGTCAATTTTGAAGAAAGTTTCATGCAGTGCTAAGAAGATAGTATATACTCTTTTGTGTTTGGATGAAATGTTCTGTAAATATCTGTTGGGTTCCTTTTCCTTAGGATGTCATTTAGCTTCAGCTGTTTGTTTGTTTAGTTTTTGTCTGGATGACCTGTCTCTTGGAAAGAGTGGCCTACTGAAGTCACCCACTATCACTGTGTGGGGGTCAATATGTGATTTTAATTATAGTCATGTTTCTTTTATAAATAATGGTACGCATGAGTTCGATGTATAGATGTTGAAAATTGAAATATTCTCCTAATGTATTTTTCCATTGATGAGTATATTGTATCCTTCTCTGTCTCTTCTGATTAGTTTTGATTGGAAGTCTATTTTGTCAGATAATAAAATGGCTATACTAACTTGCTTCTTGGGTCCATTTTTCTGTAATATCTTTTTCTAGCCTTTTACTCTGCTGTGATATTGATCCTTAATGTTAAGACGTGTTTCTCTGATGCAGCAGCAGGACAGATCCTGTTTTCTAATTCAATCTGTCAGCCTGTGACTTTTTCATTGAGGAACTGATCCCATTGGTGTTGAGATTATCAATGAGCAAGTGTGTTGAGTCCCATAATTTTGTTGTAGTGGTATGTGTTTTTTCTCCTCTTTTGAATTTTGGTCTGGTATTATTCATTTTTTGTCTTTTCTTGAGTGTGAATAACCTCTTCAGGTTGACATTTTTCTTCTAGACACTTCTGTATAGCAGGATTTGTAGATATACACTGTTTAATTTTGGTTTTTATTTTGTAATGCATTTCTCCTTCATCTTGGATCTAATTTCTTCTCCATTTATCATAAGTTTTGCTGTGTACAATAGTCTTGGCTGGCATCTGTGGTCTCTTAGAATTTGTTGAACCTATATCTGTCATGGAACTTATGGCTTTTATAGTGTCCATTGCAAAGTTGGGTGCTATTTTAATAGGACTGGACTTACATGTTACTTAGTCTTTTTCCCTGTCAGCTTTTAATATGCTTTCTTTGTTCTGTATGTTTAGTATTTTTATTCTGTAATGGGAAATTTCTTTTCTGATTCAGACTATTTGGTGTTCTGTATGCTTCTTGTACCATGATAAGTACATTATTTATATTATGAAAATTTTCTTTCAGAATTGTGTTGAAAATATTTTCTGTAAATTTCTTCAAGCTGAGTTCCTTCTTCTATTTTATTATCATTTATATTTGCTGCTTTTATAGTATTCAATGTTTACTAAATGTTTTATGCCTGGATTTTGTTATTTTTAACATTTTTTTAAAAACCTGAGGTATCTGTTTCTTCAATGTCTTCATCTGTATATTCTATCTTGTCTTCAATGCCTGAGATTTTCTCTTCCATCTCCTTTCATTTTGTTGGTGAGGCATGCCTCTGTGTTTCTTTCTTTCTTTTTTTTTTTTTTTACTTCCTAAATTTTCATTTCCAGTTTTTCCTCATTTGGGATTTTCTTTAGTGACTTGATTTCCACTTTCCTGTTTTTAACTGTTTTATTCATTTCCTTCCACCGTTTGTGTTTTCATAGATTTTGTTAATGGGTTCATGCATATCCCCTTTAAGGTCATTGAACATATTTGTAATAGCTATTTTGAAGTTCATGGCTTTTGTTTTAGCTATATTTTATTTCTCAGGCCCTACCAGATCCTGGGATCAAATGGAGATATGTTGTTGTGGCTGTTATTGCTCGTGCTTTTATTCTGGTGTCTTGGGATTCTATGTTTGTGGTAGTTGCAATTCTATGTGTTGATATCTGGTCTTGTATTTTTTAGGTGTGTGTTCTGTTCCTTTGTTTCTCTTGCCTTCTCTGGATCTTTGAAGTGTGTGGTGGCTGTCAATTGTTTGGTAAGGAGTGCTTCTAAGTCCCTGCCAACCATGGACACTGGGGATTCTGGATAGAAAATGGTATTGGTATTGGTAGCTGACACAAATATGGATGGACTAGAGTTGGGGATCTGAGATGGTCCACAGGAGAGAGGAAATTTGCGTCTGCTAAGAGAATCTGAGGTGTCCTCAGGGAACATAAGTGAAGAAGAAAGTCAGGCCCCAGAAAGTGGTCTGCTATAGGGCTGGGGATGAGACTATAGAATTGGAAATGGAAGAAAGGAGAATGAAGGTTGCCTACCTGATTTCCTGGACAACCTGGCCAGTGTGGTTCCAGGGAGTTCAATTGTTTCATTATTTCATTCTACACATTGTTTGTGTTTTCCCTGACTTCCTTAGTGATTCCTTCATTTTCCATGAAAAGTCCTTGAACATATTGGTAATTGCTATTTTACAGTCTTTATTGTGTTTCACCTATATTGCATCTCTTACTACCTAATACATTATTTTTTACTGGGTTCTGAAGAAGGCATGTTGTCTTGGCTGTTAACAGTTGTGCCCCGTCCCCTCTCCCCACACCCCTGTGGTCTAGGCCTCTGGAGTTATAAAGTTTTATGGTGTTCCCTGATGTTAATTTCTGGTCTATCTTTGTTGGGTGATGCTTTTGATTTGCTGTTACCTTCTCAGTATCCTCGGCATATGTGGTGGCTATAGAGTCCCTGATTGAGAGCGTGCTTCTGTAGATTGGTGGGTAGTTGATGGGAATGGTGATAGGCTTACTAGGAAAAAAATGCCCAAGACGGAATGTGTGAAAGAACTAGGGGGGCCAGGTATGCATCAAGAGATGGAGACCCATGGAATGGAAGTATGAGGGCAGAAATGTCTCTTGAAATTAGGCTGCAGTAGAATAAATAATAAGTCAGAAAATACAGGAAAGAAAGGGCTAGGGGGCCCAGGGTCAACTTCAAGACATAGATTTCCCTGTGAATGAAGTTGAGGTGAACAGTATCTTGAGGCTGGCTGCTACAGGAATGAAACTGGCTAGATCATAAGAGATGGCAGAAAGGATAATGAAAATCACCCACCTATAAGCTGGGTAGTGGTAGCACAGGCCTTTAATTCCAGTACTTGGGAGGCAGAGGCAGGCGGATCTCTGTGAGTTCAAGGTCAGCCTGGTCTACAGAGTGAGTTCCAGGATAGCCAGAGTTACAACAGAGAAACACTGTCTTGAAAACAAAACAAAAAAACCCAAACAAACAAAAAACAAAAACAAAAACAGGAAGAAAGAAACAAACAAAGAAAATCACCTACCTGTAAAAAGTGTTTCTGGGGATCAGTAGCTGACAAAAAGGAATGGAGATTACTAGAAGGGAAGACTAAGAAGGTCAGCAGAGAAAGCTAATAAATTTGTTTTAAAATACAAAAAGTTAAATAATAAATTCTAGATAAAAATATATAGGCAATCTGAATTCAAGATCATATAAAAATCAGTTATCTTACAAAGTTGGCTGCATTTCAGAGATGCAGCAACGTTCAATGCATATAAATCAATAAATGTGAAATGTTACATAAGTAACTTCTAATATGGAAAAATCACATGATTATATCAATAAATTCCGAATTTTAGTGAAATTTAGTGCTTTTAGTGAAATTTAACATCTATCTCTTCATGATCAAAATCATGGAGAAGCCAGGGATGAATGGAGTGTACCTCAACATAATAAAGACCCTACACAACATTTTTATAGCCAACATCAAACTAACTAGGGAAAAACTCAAAGTATTTCCTCTAAAAAATGGAACAAAGTAAGAATATCCATTCTCTCCATTCCTCTTCAACATTGTGGTTGAAAACTTGCCTAGAGCAATAATACAAAAAAAGAATATACAAAATAAATACAAATGTGCAAAGAAATTAAAATATCCTTATTTGTGTATGGTGCCATTCTATATATAAGAGATGTGAAAAAAATGCACCAAAAGATCTCAGTGCTGATAATCTTCTTCAGAATAGTGTCAAAATTCAAAATTAACACAAAAATCAATAGACTTCCTATATCCCAGTGACATACTAAAAAAGAAATAATTGAATCAATTACATGCACAATAACTACAAAATATAAAATACTTTGAGATATACCAAGTCAAGGGGAAAAGACCTCCATAGTCAAACATTTTAGACACCGAAGAAGGAAATTGAGGAAGATAATAGAACTGAAAGTCTTTCCATGAAAATAGATCAGAAAAATAATATTGTGAAAATGGCCATCCTACCAAAAGATTTAGTGAAATCTCAATCAAATTCCAGAGCCATTCTTCACAGGTGCAGGTCAAACCTTCTTAAAATTTATATGGAAGCACAGAAGACCAAGAATAGTCAAAGAAATCTTCAAGAAAACTAATACTGAAAGAGGGATTACCATATCTAATTTCAAGATTTACTGCAGAGCCATAATAAGTAAAACAGCATTTTACTAGGATAAATTTTGACACATATATCGATGATGGAGATCACATAGCCAAAATATAAGTCTAGATATACCTGATACTTGATTTTTTGAAAAAGATGCTGAAAATATACACTGGAGAAAGGATAAAATCTTCCACAAATAGTGCTGAGAAACCTGAATGTTAGATAACATGCAGAATGAAACTAGATCCATGCCTCAAATTTGCACAAAACTTGTCTCTAAATGAATCAAAAGCATCTACATAGAACCAATATACTCTGGAAATTATAGAGGAGTAAGTATTGAGTGTACTTTAATTTTTAGGCATAGGTAGAAGAGTTCTAAATAAGATCCTGGTAGCATAGAAAATAAATCCAAAAATTGACATATAGGTTCTCCTGAAATTAAACAGATTCTATAGAACAAAAGGTACTGTCAAATGAATGGAGAGGATGTCAACACAGATAAAATTCTTGCTAGCTATAGATAGCTCTATAAACTTGTGTCTTCTATGTTTGTGGAGTAATAAATTATGTGTTTTTGAAAGTTACTTCTTTCATTTGTATTATTCTTTTTTCATGGATACTCCATAATGTTTACTTATAAAGACCTTTAGGGGATATATATTTTGATATCTCATTGAAATTATGTAGTGATGAAATTTTTATGTACCATATATTTGGATTATACTTTGACACAAACTGCCAAAATATTTCCCAAAATATCTGAACGATTTGGCATTTCAAACATGCAAGTTACTTTATTAAGACAAAATGCATGATGAAAACAATCTGAGGAGGATTTATTTTGACTTCTGGTTCCAGAAATTTTTATTTCATAGTTTTTAAAACAATGGGTTTGGGGCCCATGGAATAGTGGAACATCATAATAGTGGAAACATGTATGTAGAGCAATGTTTAACTCTTTAATCTGTCAGCATGACTTATCTAGAGTAGAAAGAATGTTGGTACACAACTTTAATTCAGAAAACAGTGGTGGCACACAACTTTAAGGCCCAGTAATCAGAAAACAGTTGTGGAACACACCTTTAATCCCAGTATACAGAAGGCAGCATTTGGAAGACAGGAAGAAGATCTCAGGAGTAAGTGTCAGACAGGAAGTGATGTCTGAGATTTGTCTGAGTGAAGGGAAGGCAAAGTGATGAATCAGAGGACATAATATCAGAGTGAGGACACACCTAACTCTCATGATATAAAAGCAGGCTCTCAGCTCAAAGAGACAAAATTTAGAGAGGCAAAGAAAGGATAAGACACACAATGAATTGGTCTAACTGAGGATAAGGGACAGAGTGTGACTGAGGCACTATGGAGTATTAAGAACTCCCAGAGACACAGAAGCAGTCTTAGAAGTCTAAGGCAGAGACACAGAGGCAGTTAGGCAGAAAAGTCAGTATCAGACAGGAAGAGCGAGTCAGTTTGAAGCCAAGCAGAGCAGTCTAGTCAGAGAAGTTGTGAGAGTCTGCCAGAGTTAGAAGAGTTCAGTCATAAACAGTCAGCCAGCTCAGAAAGTCAGTATGAACCACCAACTTGGGAAAGAGTTGGCCAGAATAGCAAGTAAGTTTGCCAGTACAGTTCTGAGTTCAGAAGGAGCTAGTCAGAGTGGCTCACTCAGCAGTAAGTCTTAGAGGCTTAATATTAGATTGTTTGGAGGCCTAAACATTCCAGGACTTCAGGACTAAGGTCTGGTATTAAATTAGGAAAAGAATAAATGGCTTTGCCCCAAAACTATGGCTACACATGTACAGAAAAGGACTGTTCATCTCATGAAGAACAGTAAACAGAGAACCAGTAATCAGCAGGACCATGACAAAACAGCTCTCAAGGACATACCTCCATTGACCTAATTTTCCTAATCCAAGCCACCATCTTCCATAATACTACCACCTTCAAATAATGTATTCAAATTGTGAGCTCATTAAAAGATTCAACCACTGATTAGGTAAAAGTCTTCATGACTTAACTGTATCTGGAAACACCTTCACGTATATACTCAAGCATGTGAGTCAAGGTAACCATCACACATAGCAACAATATCTGAATTCTAGTGACTATACATTCTTAGCAACTATTGATAGAGATACCTTTGTTGAATTTTAATCATTATCAAATGTTTTGAGTGTCATGTCATTGCGGTATAATTGGCTATTTACTAAAGCATAAAACACGTTTTCATTTACCGGTTTGTTGCTCACTTATCTTTGGATAAAGGTCAAAATTTTTCTTTAGGTTTTAATATAATGTTATTCTAAAGCAGGTGTTAGTGTTCAGTTTATATTTATACGCAAGTTTTTTTTTTTTATATAACATAGTTTTTTTTTCTTCTATCTTGTAATTTGCTCTTATATTTCCATTAGTGTTGGTTGCCAAGCATCATTGTTCGAATCATGACAGTACCATTTATCATTTTCCATTTTCATGATTCATAGCTTTAGGAGCATGTCTTAGTTAGGGTTTCTATTACTGTGAAGGGACACCATGACAACGGCAACTCTTATAAAGGAAAACATTTAATTGGGGCTGGCTTACAGTTCAGAGGTTTAGTCCATTATAATCATGAACAGAAGCATGGCAGCACACAGGCAGACATGGTGCTGGAGAAATAGCTGAGGGATCTTCATCTGGATTGGTAGGAAGCAAGAAGAAAGAGGAAGCTACGGGGCCTCACTTGAGCTTCTGAAACCTCAAAGCCCACCAAAGCATACTTCTTTCAATAAGGCTAAACCTACTCCAACAAGGCCACACCTACTAATAGTACCATTTCCTATGGGGTCGTTTTTATTCAAACCACCACAGAACAATATAAGAAATCTTTACCTAGCCCAAAGTTCCAAAACATTTCTCTTTGTTTTTTTTCTATAATCTTCATAGCTTTATTTTTCAGAATTAGTGTTCAATCTTAAGTATAATAAATGGTAGAAATTAAAATGTAAAGTCTAGAATAAACAAAAACATTCAAAACACTGAACATCAAAAAGAAAAACAAGCCACTTAAAATGTACTTCAGGAGTAAATAGAGTTTACAACAATCTAATTAAAATAGTCTATGAGACACTTTTTAAAGTGTTCAATATCATTTGGCAGGAAAATACAGATTTGAAACTACTTTAAATTCCTTTTTAACCTAGTCAGATTGGCCATTCTCAGGAATAAAAATAATAAAAATATGTTAGCACATATGTGAGGAAAACTGGACCTTTATGCACTGTTAATGGGAGTGCTAACACAGCCACTTGGGAAATCATTTTAGAACTTTCTCAAAAAACTAGAAATAAAACCACCTATAGCGCATCTCAGCTATACCATTCCTGGGCATACATCCAAAGACTTTATATAATATTACAATGATACCTGCACATATATATTCATTGATGTTCTACACAAAATAGACAAGAAATGGAAACAGCCAAGATTTCTATCAACTGATGAATGGATAATGAAATGTAGTTAATAGAGACAATGAATTTTTATTCAATTGTAAAGAAAATGAATCTATGAAATTTTCAAACAAATGAGTGGGACTTGAAAAAATACACTGTAAGATAACACGTGTCCTGCAAGAAAAACACCACATGTTCTCTCTCATATGTGGATGCTAACCTCAAATATTTAGTTTTGTGTGTTTAATTTTGTGCTCCTATGAAATTTAGGAACCTGGAAGGGGGAATTAGGGCATAGACCTTAAGTTAAAAGAAATAGTAGAACACAGAAAAATAACAGATTATAAAGTAGGACAATTGGTTTAAGCAAGGGGGAAATTAGGGGGATTTAGGAGACTGACGGTGGTGTGAGAGGGTTAATTAAAATGTATCAAGTATGACAAAGTAGTATGCAATCATACTACCTTAAAAAACCAAACAAAAAATAAAAACCAACTCAATGCTAGGCATGAGATGCTTACCTATGAGTTATTGATCAGGAAAGCCTCAGATATACTCAAAGCAGCACAGGTTATTATTTTTCTCTTGGATATCTGCCATAACTAGATGATAAGACACTATTGCTGAAGAGAAAATAAACAAAAAAACAGCAAGAACAACAACAAAAAACACTTTGTTTTCAGGACATAGAGAAATCAATCTCAAACTGACCAGGGAAATTGTTTTCTACTGGCTAGCTTTTGTAGTGCTGATAAATGCTATTCAGGTCAATGGGAGAGAAAAGACGCACATGGTTTTACCCAGCGCTAGAGTCTTCATGCTACAATCTCTACCTGTCGTGCAAAATGTACCCACTGGTGCAGTAGTGTCATGTCATGCCCCAAATGGGCAGTGACCAATCCATGATTAATTTGAATCCTGTTACAGGAGAGAATTCTTATCTGTCAACTTAAACCTGAATGTAAAATATACTGGGAAAATCACAGGTTCTAATCTAACAGAATTAACCATTTAATTTATTTTTTAAGTCAAACCACAGAATGTCAGAAAATTAATTTCAAATCATTAATAGGCACTAATATTTTTAAGATATTAATGACTGTCACAAAAGAACAACAAAATAATCTAAATAAAAATGAGCAAACACTGAAAAATATATTTCACTAAAAACAGATATAGAAATGGGTATTAATAAAACATTAAAACATGTATGCTATTAATAAGCAGTAAAATGCAAAACAAAACTACAATAATATGTCATGTCACAATTGTTAATATTGTTACTGAACATATACACACATATTTAACTCCAAAATGAAATAATTAGTTTTAAAGGCTCTGAACAAATGGAATCATATTCACTACTATAGAAAGGTAAAGTAAGATAGCCCCTATGGTAAACATTATGATCATTACTCACAAATTAAAACTTGCATTAATTTCATAACTCTCCAACTCCAAAGAACTACATATGACTAAGGCTTGCAAAAATCAGAATAAAGCCTTCCCTAGGGAAGATTCCTCCAATTAGTTACTCAATACCAGTGGTTCACCCTGAAATCATATACATACCAGTAACATAATGACTAAACAGTGGTATTTATAATTATGTGTGTATATATGTGATATATATATATATATATATGTATGTATATATGCATATGTGTGTGTGTGTGTGTAGTTACTGTTGCTGTGATGAAACAATAGCAAAGCAAGTTGGGGCAGAAAGGGTTTTTTTGGCTTTTTCTTCCACATCACTGATAGTTGTCAATGGAAGCCAGGATGGGAATTTAAGCAGGGCAGGAACCTGGAGACAGGAGCTGATCCAGAGGCCATGGAGGCATAGAGGAGTGCTGCTTACTGGGCTTCTCCCCAAGTTTGGTCAGCCTGCTTTCTTATAGAACCGAGAATAGTATACCCACAATGGGATGTGCCACCACTTGCCATCAATCGCTAATTAAGAAAATGCTCTCCAGCTGGATCTTATTTATGGAGACATTTTCTCAATTGAGGTTCCCTCTCAGATAATTCTAGCTTGTATTGAGTTAACATAAAACTAGCCAACACAACACATATCAGAGATTTTAAAAAAAAAGAAAAAGAGGCCATGAGTTTTAGAAAGACAAAGCAGTACATAGGAAAGATTGGAGAGAGGAAAAGGAAGAGGAAATGATGTAATTCTACTTTAATTTAAAAAAATTTTAAAAATTAAAAATATGTCAGTTACATGTGATCCAGTAATTCCTTTTGTAGCCCAAGGATGTAATATTAGAATAATGAAACAATACATTTACAGTCATGCTAATAGGGACATTCACAATATCTGAAATAACACATATATTCACCAATGGATGAATAGGTAAATAGAACATAAAATAGAATATAATTAAGACTTTACAGAGCAAAAGCTTGGCAAGTTCCACAACATGGATTAATCTGAAAGACATTATCTTAAAAATGTGATTTGATAACAAAAGGACAAGAACAGCGTGATTCTATTTACATGAAGTATCTAGAGAAATCAAGTTCATACAGAAAGAAAGTAGAAAAGGCGTAGGGTCAAGGGGCTGAGGGTACAGTAAATGAGGACTCATTGTTTAATATGCATAGTCTTTAAGTTGTAAAATAAAGTAAGTTTTAAAGCTAGATAAAGGCTATGATTGAATAACAATGAGAATGCACTAAATTCCATCAAAACACTTATAAATAGATAAGATGGTTAATTATGTCATGCTTTTAACCATGCATAGTAGTTAATATAGCAAGTTTTATACATATATTCATATATATATATAAATATATATTTCAATTAAGAATAAACTGAGTTATTGTTGTTTGTGGTTATGAGATGTCCATGATTGTGAAACACATGGGAAAATGATTTACTCATAGTAAGCACTTAATTATTTCTTATTACCTTTTGCTTCTAGCTTATCTCCCTTCCCTTTTCTTTCTCTCCCTTTTAATAGATTTATCTATTACAGAGAATGTCAGGGACTTCCAGGAAGAGTTCTTTGCATGTTATTAAAACAATATTGTTCTATTCCACATAACCTCAACAATGAGAATACACATATTATGTATATTAGTTAGTACTAGTATATTTACTAAGCTGCTGCACACAAGCATGCAGATTGTTTATGGCCGAAAAGTTGTATGGCATATTGTGTTAATATATTCTTGCATAATGCTGGATTCAATGGGTTACTTTCTAACTAACAACAGGTCTCTAGAAGAATTGTCCATATCCAGTTAAGGAATCATGGAACCTTGAAATCAGACTTGGGACAGTTTATGCCCAGAAAAGAAGTATTACCTGAGAGATAAATCAGAATCTTTACTAAGTGGATAAAGCAGAAAGACTGAGCAAAATCAGATCCCCACTGGATGCTGTTTGTGCCAACTTTATTTGTTCATATAATGAGTACTGGACAGGTGAGACAAGAGCAGAGGGAACTACCCTGAACGTCTATAAGCTCACTGTATTTAGAGATTATCTCATCTTCTCAAGAAAGCTGGAAGCTGCTGCTGCAGCTCATCAGGCATTTGGAGTTTTTAATCTTAAATCATGATGTGCGGAAAGAGATCAGAGGGATACAAATGTGTGAGAACATGAATTGTAACTCTGAAAAACCCATTTCTTTCATAATTTATTTGGTTTAGGAGATATTGACAATAATAATAATCTTTATTTTTTAGTATTCTTGCAGAGGACACTAAAAAAAAATCAACAGAAACTTCATATAGGATCCAGACTTGAGAGAAAAATGCCTTTTATAGCCCACCTACTAGGTGATTTTTTACAAACAGAATCCCTGACTATGTCTGAGATTCTTATTTTAAAAGTGTAACACTGGTCTAGACAAGAATGGAGAACCTATTAGGACCTGTCAGGGCAAACTGGATAATGGAAATTTTATAGATTTCAGATTTCAAATAAGTGACAGAGAATATAATCTGTTGTTGAATCTAATATCCTCTTCCAATAAAGTCATGTATATTTAGATATTAGACATCAGAATTTCATGCAGCAGGGAAATCCATCACTGGTACTTCTGATTTTCCCCCTCACTTACTTTATACTTTTCAAAATGGTCATTTCTGCTACAAATTAGATGGTCTCATGATACAGGGGAAAACAAGAATGGAATATGTATAATCGCTCAAAGATACTGTGATTGACTTTCCATTTTACACTGGGAAGTATAGTAATATGCAGGGAGTGGGATCTGAATGTGTGTGCATGCAAGAGTGAAGCTAAGGTCTCTGAGGAATTGACAGTGTATACAAAATTGTGCTTATATTGTTATGTATGGATTTTGGAGGAGGAGCAGAAATGAAGTTTGTAGCTATCCTCAGATTATGTGAAGCAGAAGCATCAATCACTTCCAGAATAGTGGTAGGGGCACTTCCCTAAAAATTCAGAGATTTAGATACATGTGATAAAACATTGGAAGACCTTTTTAGAATTTTGGATTTTATACTTACTACTGTATGGGATCCCCCTGGGCCTCAGATTACATATCTGTAAAACAAAGAAGCTGAAGTCTCCAAGGTCCTTTAGAGCTATAAAGATCTGAGTCCATAAGAATGAATTGCTCTGATTTGCCATACCCTTGGGATGGCTCTGTAAGTCCAATTTATATAAATGAGATCTGGTAAAACATAGCTCAGGATTTTCTCAATAGTAGGATTTATGGCTTTGCTTTTATTCCCCTTTATCCACTGAAGTCCCATGAAATAGAAGCAGGGGATGGGAAGATTGACTTTTCCAAATCAGCCTCAGTCTATACAGGGTGACTTGATGCATTTCACATCAAAATGACTAGTCACAGTTTTGTTTTATTTTTCTAACCTCAAACTGACTTGTTGAAATGCTTAGTATCATAGACAGTGAATCTCCAGTCAGCTTGTTCTTCTTCTTCTCAAAAGTGTTTAAAATCTTTTTAGTATTTTTAGCTTTTTTAACATGGACAAAGCCCTTAATAGTATATAATTTTTGTTCTTTGAAAATTTCGTATGTATGTAACATGTATTCTAATTATTATAAACCCCATCTTGCTAAACTCTTTTTAAATCTATTGTATCCTCCCTCCCCTACAAGTTCCTTCCTAATTTGTGAGGGGCTTTGCTATTTTTCCATGTCTTTTTTTTTATCAGACCCAGTGCATTTTATCAAGATTACCTATGTGAGCACAGATTTGTAAGTATTGAAGCATTGTGAGCTCTTTGGTAGGTTCACTACTGAATACAATGACTGTCCTTCCCCAAGATTCATCAGTAGTCAATAGTTATCAGGGTGGGCTGGGTCTTGTCACCTATCATTAACCCCTAATTGACTGTTAACAGGCTCAGTCTTATATTAGACCCATTGCAAACAGCCGGAGCTGCTTTGAGGTCATGGCTGCATTGGCTGTGTGTGCAGTGCCCAAAAGGCAGCATTGGTTCCACCACTCTTCTGTCTTCTAACTTTACATTCATCCTACCCCTCTTCTGATGTTCCCCGAACCTTACAGGAATGGTATAAATGTCTTGCTTGGAGCTGAAAAATCAACCATTACTTATTCTCAGCAGCTGTGTTCTCAGTCTCTGCAGTTACTGCTGTTGTTTTAAAGAAAGGATTCTCTGATTAAAGTTTGGAATAGCATTTATCTACATGTTTGTACAGATATATTTAGAAGACAACTCAGTATCATGACAATTTACCTAAACAACAGTATTAACTTAGGTCCTAAGACTTAAGAACACTTCAGATATATGTGTTTGAGAAGGCTCATAATGACATGTATGGAGTTCCTCATATGGAATAGGCCTCAAGTATAATCAGAGCATGGTTGCTTACTCCCACAACAGTTGTGCCTCTATTGCAGTAGTGGGAACATTTTGCTTTTTTGACAATAGAATTGGTAGCTTGGCAAGAATGTTGATGATTTTTCTTCCCAGCATCCTGCATAAATATCTTCTGGGTCTATGAAAGCTAGCCAGCAGAGAAAAAAATTCCAGCTTGGTTTTTGTTCCTTATTGCCATGATAACCGAAGTTTCATCATTTAGTCTGGAGAACAACCAAGAAGAGTGGCAATATGATGTCTTTAGGGACTCTGGGGCTTCCATGAAGAATGTCTCATAAGGATGTATTTTACAGCTGGCTTTGAGGTTTTCATTAGTAACCTTCAAAATTCTGGACCAGAATTAGCAAGAAAAGAAGGATTCCTGCTTTTCAAGTCTCCATTTCCTAAACACACACATAAAACACACACACACACACACACACACACACACACACACACACACACACACAAAATCTCTGGGAAGTACTGTGAAATACAGTGAGCACTAGTTACACACCTTGTTGCCATGATATGGTTCATAAAACATACAATAAGGGCAACTGCTTTCCAAAGTTTCCGCATAATTTTACATTATGTTCACATATTTTAGAATTCTTTAATGGAAAGAGGAGACTGGCTCACAAGGGTAAAGAAACTACAGTGAGGTCAAACTGCAGGGATAACATACTTTAATGAGTTTACAATCTAGTAAGTTTCCACTATGGTTTTTTCCCCCATATATCCTTAGTTTTGGTTAACCTTCTTTCTCTTCCCTATCTTGTCCGTCATTTACCTACCCTATTCCTGATTAGACTTTCTACACCCAGAGCTCCTCCCCTTTTTAATCATATCACATGTATCCATTTTATCTGATATCAGAATAGCTACACCTGCTTGTTTCCTAGTTCCATTTGCTTGATGTGCCTGTTTATATCCGATTCCTTTGATGTGTTATCTGTCTTTGATGTTGAGATAGGTTTCTTGGAGGTCACCAAAAGCTGGATTCTGTTTTCTAATCTAGACCATTAATTTGTGATTTTTATCTAGTATTTTTATTGGTGAATGGAGAACATTAATAGTCATGGTTCTTATCAAAAGGTTTGTGTTAATTCCTGCCATTTTGTTAATCTTATCATTTTTCTTAGACCTCTTTGACTACTATTTCTTTTTCTCCTGTGGGTGCTTCGGTGTGTTGATCCTTCTCTTCAGGCCAACATATTCTTTCTGGTATCTTTTGTAGAAGTGGCTTTGTGATCATATATTTCTTTAGGTTGTTTCTATCATGGAGCATTTTTTTGTCTTTTTCCTTCAGTTTTGTTATATAGTTTTACTGGGTATAATAGTCTGAGTTGGCAGTTGTGATCTTTCAGAACTTACAATGTACCTTTCCAAGCCCTTCTTGCTTTAAAAGTTCCTACTAAATAATCACCTATTATTCTATTTTGTCTTTCATTACCATTTCTTTATCTGTGTATGTTTTATGGTCCTATCTATTTGTTGTTTTATGAGCATCGTATTCATGAATAGATTTTTCTCTACATGTAAATTTTTTTTCTTCTAGGAGTTTAATGTATGTATTATCTATACCTTCAGCCAGGGATTTTTATCCTTTGTCTTTGGCCTTAATTCATAGTTTTTGACTTTTCATGGTGCTCTCCACTTCCCGCATATGATATTCATGTTTTTAAAATTCATTATTTTCTTTTTTTGAATGATGTAGTTCCTCTGTCTTGTTCTCAGGATATAGTATTCCGTATTTTATATCATCTTTTCTATTGGTGAAGCTTTCCAGAGAGTTTTTTTTAACCTTAATTGGGCTTTGAAAAAATTCCTACCTTATTCCTCTTTAGACTGACCTTAATGCTTGTACTCTTGATTTCAATTTTTATATGCCAAATTGCCTTCATTATTTCACTCAGCCACTTACTTGGGTTTTCTTAGATTCATTCCTGTTCTCTTTATTTTTATTTGTATCATTTTTTAAAAATTCTTTGAACTCATTAAACACATTTATAGCTTTTCTTTGAACTCTGTGTCTGTTTTAAAACTTAATTAAAATATTACATCATTTCTTTCTCTCTTCAGTTCTACCCCTCCCATGTCTGCCTCCTCCAAAATTCATGACCTATTCTTTTTTATCATTGTTGTTACACACGTACACACATGCACACACACAGGCATGCACACACATGTGCACACACACGCCGACATATATAAATACAAATTGCTCAGTCCATTTAGTGTTCCTCATGTGTACATGATTTCAAGGATGACCACTCCATATTGATAGCTAATCTGGAGGATCATCCCTGGGAAACACTATCCTCCTCTCAGCAGCTGTCAGTTCCTTGTGGCTCTTCTAGCTGTAGGGACTTATGAGAATTCTTTCATTTACATTGGGATGGCACCTGTTGTTGGAATTGTTCGGGCCTTCTTTAGGCAGCACTGTTTTTGAGATCTCATGGATATAGTTTCTCTGTCATAGCTAGAAGGCACACTATTACAGCAGATGCTTTGTCACTTACAATCTATATGCTCCCTCTTTCATGATATTCCCCAAACTTCAGGTGCAGAACTTGTGTTGTAGATGTACCCTTTGAGGCTGAGAACCCTATAGACAGTTCTCTGCATTTTGGCTAATTGTACTTTCTGAAATAGCTGCAAAAAGGACCATCTTTGATGAGGTGTGAGAGTTACACATATCTGTGCATATAAAACTAAGTGTTTAACATGTAGTTAGGAATTATACTGGTCTAGGGCAGTGTCAGTAGCAGCTTCTTCTTTAAGAACTATGCCCTCACTAACCACATTAGTTGGCTATGTTTCCAGTACCAGTTTTGATTTCCTGCTTTTTGAGCTGGCCTTGAATCCAACTAGATAGCTGTTAGTTACTACCAAGATATGCGTGCCACTACAAAACCTTTATGGAAATCTGGTTTGTTTATGATGTTATTTGTGTTTTTGGTGAAGGCATCTGGGTATCTCAATTTAGGATATTGATTTTCTTTGGGTATGAGTTTTTAGCCCCTCAGGCTAGAATCCAATGTAAGTTAGTGGGCTAAGGTACTTAGATGAATCTCAAGGGGTCAGGACAAAATTGAGGGATGCAGGGCTTGGTGAAGTGTCATTTACCAAGTCTGAGTCATGCTGTCTGAGTAACTGGGTGAAGTAGTGTTGCTGAAGCGACTGTTGGGGTGTCTAGGGCATGTAGGGCCAAAAGGTGAGGCATATCAGTGTACACAGTTAGTGTCACATACCACATTTGAAGCTAAGGGGATGATTTGAGCGCTGTGAAAGACGGGGTTGAAGGCAAGATGGGTCAGAGTCTGAGACAAGAGCAGAGACAGAAGAAAGGTCATTTAATGAGACCAGAGGTATGACATGATACTGTTACAGAGAGTAGGGCCAAAGAGAGACCCAGTTGGGTCTAGCAAAGCTGGAGTGACCCAATGGAGTGATTGCAGTGGCTTTGATAGAGGGGACTAGAAGTTAAGCACCCTAGTGATATGCTGGGAACAACATATGAAGTGCCTATTGGGTGGAAACTAAGATAGGGTAGGCTCCTGTCCAGTCCCTGGCAGAAGAAACAAGATAGAATATCTGCAGAGCACAGAAACAAAGGCAGGAGCTTCTGGGGTCTGGGGTTGGGGCAACTACATGGAGTAGCTGTAGTGAGCTGGACTTTAGGAAATACACTGCTTTTATGACCTGTTGAAAATTTTTACATCTCTTACTAAAAATTATATGATCTTATATGTGATGGATTGTCTCTGGGTTCTCCATTCTGTCTCATTTGACTTTGTGCCAGCACCACACCATTTTCATAATGTAGATTTGTATTGAGTTTTTAAATCATAAGTATGAACTTCTAGCTCTTCCTTGTTTTTTAAAGATTATTTTTGTTGCTTGAATTCTTGAAATTCCTTGAGAATTTTGGGATATGTTTTCTTCTCTCCTTCTCTCCTCTCTTCTCTCTCTTTCTCCCTCTCTCCTTCTCCTCTTCCTCCTCCCTTTCTTCTTCTTCTTCTTCTTCTTCTTCTTCTTCTTCTTCTTCTTCTTCTTCTTCTTCTCTCTCTCTCTCTCTCTCTCTCTCTCTCTCTCTCTCTCTCTCTCTTTCTCTCCTTCTTACTGTTTTTTTAGACAGGATTTTTCTGTGTAGTTGTAGCTGTCCTAGAACTTGCTCTGTATACCAGTCTGGCATTGAACTCAAAGATCTTCATGCCTTTACCTCCTGAGTGCTGGGAATAAAGGCATGTGCCACCAAGCCCAGATCAATGTTTTCTTTCTTCAAACAAATTCACTTGAAATTTGATAGGGTTTGTGTTGAACCTAAACATTAGTTTGAATGATAAGTTTCCCAATCCAAAATCATAGGCATCTTTCCATTTACTGGTGGTTTATAAAACTTCTTCCATGAATGTTTTGTAGATTTTAGCATATAAATCCTTATCTTCATGGTTAGGCTACTAGTAAATATTATATTCTTTTGATATTTAGCTACAGTTTAAAGCTGAAGAAACAAGGCTTGTAAAAGCCAAGAAATATTTGCAAATTTGGTCTATATCTACTTGGCCATGGTTGCTATACATTTTCTACTACATTGGGTTGCTGTTTATGACAAGGATAGTTTTCATCCATGTTTTCTACATGCCAAGGGATCACTGTTACATGCAAGATGTAATGTAAATGCAAACATGGAACATCAACCTTAGAACATCACTTGCTCAGTGGTGTTAATGTAATGGCTATATTTTGGTTCAGTTATGAATAGTCCTATGAAGTCAATTCCTACATTGACCTGGTAGCTTAGTTTTCTTCAATAGAGGCTGTAAACTTTCTTAAATTTAACTCCAAGTCAATTCAGTGTATAAGAATGGAAAAAGAGAGCAAATAAACTAATGGTGAGACATTAATAGGATTTCTTAGGGAAGTAATAAACTGAAACAGTCTCAAAATATAAACATATAAGTCAGAAGTGATCGTGCAGTGAGGAAAGGGCAAACACGTCATGAATAATTGGTTAATCAAAACATACAGAGGAATAAAGCGAGTCACAGGATATATGAGACATTTCACTAGCATTGCAGGTTCTGTTTTGAGGAAGGAAGAGAAATGACAGAAAACAAGCCAGGTGAGGAGAGGACAAATTTGAAGGCAATTTAGAAAGTTTGTACTTACAACAATATAATATATGTAATATATATATAATTATATAATATATAATATAATAAGTAAATTCAGGAGTTATTAGAAGGTATAGAGAGACATATTTTAAGAACATTCTTCAAATCTTGCTTGGTTTTCAAACTTCTCTACAGTTTTTTAAAGTCTTTGCCAGGGGTTGGTAGTTGGTGGTAAACACTAAGGGAAATAATTATGCAGTAGAAAACAATTATAATACTAAGAGCAGACTTTGAAGAATTATTAAACATTCTTGAAAATTCTGGTTCTTCTAAAAGGAACTGGTGAAGAAGAGTCCTCCTAAGTGACTTTTATCTCTTTCTCTCTCTGTTAACCAATGAGGATGTTGCAGAAGAGAAGTCAAATTGCAGTCAAATTCCATTGTTTTTATCGTACTTCTTCCCTTGAAAGTAGAGAAATGGGCTTTAGATCTTTAATTGTTGCCACATATTTTTGTTGAGATCCCCATAGGGATAAAGGAATAATTTGAGGGGTACCCTATGTTCTTTGGAAAAAACCCAATTCACACAATACAATATGTATTCTCTCTATGTAATAGGTAGTATTGGAGCTTTTATACAACACAGGAACTGGACTCGAGATGTGGTCATGGAGTCCTGCCTGTTGTTTGTTGCCCAGAGCAGCCTCCTTTTTTTTTCATCTGAAAACCGTCCTTATAACCTCCTTCAAAATTTCCATTCTATTTCTTCCCAGGATCCATTGTGGGGGCCTTATGTGTTCTACCATTGCTGGGTTCAGTCATTAAAAGTGTTGTCATGGTGACTATCCACTTTCTACAGTGACCACCCATTGCCTTGAGGGAGGAAGTTGGCAAAACCTTCTTGATATTTTCACTTAAGATTACCTTTATTATATTTACAAAAGGCTACTGCATGTTGCCTGCTTAGCCAAAGCCAGGGTCCATGGACAAGAAAGAGAGAAGACAATGAAAGAGAGGCTGTCTCTGCTTTTCAGGAGTATTTAGCACTGCAATTTCCACCCACAATTAATATCCACTTCCAAATCCCTTTTCAGAGCCATCAATAGCAGGCTGTATATAAAGTGGAGGGCCCATTTTATTCCTGATAATTCTTAAAAGATCAGGTACAGCTTGCATGATCAGAACTTATGTTAGTAGTAACTTCAGGACCACAAAGGGTAAATCACATCCAATTCCTCTCTCACCTAGAGTACAAGAAGATGAATTCTTACAGGTTGTTTCTTAGTGGCAGAAACATACAGTTGTAATGCTCTTTCGTTTGAACCTGCCATTTAGACAGTCCCTGAGAGATTTCCTTCTTAGGTAGAAGATTCCGTCACGTAGTTTGTTAAGCTTTGGCAAATCATTTTAGAGGTTATCTGAAGAAATAAACACACAACATTTTGTTTGCTATCTTTGTAAACATCACATTTGTGATAAACAAAATGCCTCTGTTAGAAAAAACAAAAAAAGAACAAAAGTAGAACGGACAGGTATCATCTTTGTTATCCCGCCCTTTGGGTTAGGCTCTGCTTACTTTAAGTTTCTTTTCTTATTCCATGTATTCATTTCAGACCTAAGAGAAAACCAAGCCTTTTTAAAGATTTTACTTTTTACTTTTTTTCTCTCATACAACTCATAAGCTACATCCTAACCCCCTTCATCCCCTCTCTCCACTCCTCTCCGTTCCCCCATCCACAAACACCTCCCCCAGCTTCTCCCAAGAAAAGAATAGTCCTCCCAGGGATACCACTCAAACATGGCACGGTGTAGCAAGATGGAACAGGGCCTGGCACTAGTGCCTACATCAAGGGTGGACTAGGCAATTCAGCAGAAGCAAAAGGGTCTCAAGGGCAGGTAAAAGGGATAGAGACTCCTGCACTCCAACCTGTAGGAGTTTTGTAAGAACACTGATCCAGACAGCCATAAGATGCACTGTGGGGACCCCACAGGCTCCCTGTCTGGCCCATCAGACTCTATGAGCCCCTAAAAGTGTTAGTCAGTTGACTACAGGGTTTGTTCTGGTGTCCTTGAGCCCTCTGGTCCCTGCAATTCCTCATCTCCCTCTTCCATGGGGTTCCCCGAGCTCTGCATGATGTTTGGCCCTGAACCTCTGCTTCTGCTCCCATCAGCTGCTGGAGCCAGCCTCTCTGATGAGGACTGGGCTAGGCACCAATCTATGAGAAGAGCATGACATCATTAGAAAACACTTCTATATTATCCAGTCTTTAGTTTCTGACCTGACAAGCTGTTTCAGGCAGGGGTTCAGCAGGTCCTTTGTGAGCCAGTCTCTATGTGAGCATATCTGTCTAATGGCCTTGTAGCTTCCAGGTGTTTGCTACTTATTTCTCATAATTGTCTCACTGTTTGATCACTTCATTCTGTATCTAGATAGTTCTGTCAAAAGAATTTTCCTTGTTTTCGTTGAAATCTATTTCTTTATACTTGTCGACACTGCTTCTCAGCAATGGCCTAAAGAGCTGGATTCAGATAGTATTTCCTCTAGGGCAGCTGACCCTGGCCTAGAACATCTCACAAGAGGACAGAAGATAGCTGTGATAAGTACACTTCTTTTCAGGAAGCCTAGCCTTCTGGACTTTAGACAGAGAAGCCAAATCCTCCCACATGTAGCAGATTTTTTTAAACCTTCCATTCACACCTTCAAAGAATATAGACTATTTGTTCACTGCATAGATTTCAAAGTTGTAGAAAATTGTGTTCAGAGATGTGGAATATCTTATAGACATTTACACAGCAAGCAAGAACAACTTTTTTATTATGTGGGAAAAATTTGTAAAAAGATAGGGAGCTTGCTCTGGTTCCTTGATATTCTGGTCAGTATTGATGTCAGCTTGCCACAATTTAGAATCATCTTAAAGTGGATGTTCAATTGAAAAACCATCCTAATTGCCTCAAATGGACACAGAAAGGACCCCCCCCACACACACACACACATCCTTGATTGTGGAAGGCTTGTTCTAGAAGTCAAGATTTAAAAATAAATTGTATGGCAGAGAAAGATTGCTTGTTTTTTGCTTGCTTGGTCTTCCCTCTTGACATCAAGTTGATTTACCCTGTTGTTGCTGGTGATGATAGTAGAACCAGCAACTCCAGACTTCCATTGTAGAATAAAGACAAGGGGCTTGGAATTGTTGAGACTCCCATCCTATGGACTGAACTACCAGGTTCTTGGCCTTCCCACTGACAGATAACTGCTCTGAGGTTACACTGGTTGCTTACACACCCAGCCATAAGGACCGAGAAACTACTTGATTCTCCCCCTTTCTGGTGAGTATAAGATGTTGTTACTATGTCAACATAAATTAACTTAATTAAGACATGTGTATTCAAAAAAAAACTTGCAAAAAGCAAAGCAAGACAGGTGGTGGTGCACACCTTTAATCTCAGCACTTGGGAGGCAGAGTCAGGTACATCTCTGTGAGTTCAAGGCCAGCCTCGTCTACAGAGTGAGTTCCAGGACAGACAGATTTAGAACAGAGAAACACAGTCTCGAAAAAACCAAAAAAATATACAAATATAAGGAGATGGTATATGTTTTGGACTAGCCAACTACTCCTGGGCATGGGGCCTGCCCTGGAGTGTAGTGGATATACCCAGTGACATTCTACTGAAGAAAGCCGATTTCCCTTTCTTGGTAAGCATAAATTACAAATAGCTCCTTGGTAAGGGGTGGGACTTTGTGTCCACTTCTTCTTCTCCATGCTGAGATTTTGTCAGGTCTGAACCTCTGAAGGTCTTGTATATGCTGTTACAATCTCTGGGAATTAATGTATCTATCAATCTTGTTGTGTCTAGTAACTTTTTGTATGTTTTCTTTTTATTTCAGTGTTTCGTTCTGATTTCAATTTTGAGAAAGGAAAGAGTTGGGTAGGGAAGGAGCTAAGTTAAGTTATGGAAAAGAATTATGGACAGTTAGATAAAGAATATGATCAAAATATGGTGTATATTTTTTGAAAATTATATATATCTATATATATATATTATTTTCAAGACAGGATTTCTCTGTTGTAAGTCTGGATGTCCTGGAACTCACTTTGTAGACCAGGCTGGCCTCGAACTCACAGGGATCCACCTGCCTCTGCCTCCCAAGTGCTGGCATGCCCCACCTTCTTCCAGAAAATTGTATATTTTTAACACACACACATATATCATTGGTTGTATATATTTCAGCATGCACACACACAAATACACACACATGTATATATAATTGGTTCTATTACTCTATAGAACAGTGACTATTACACAGTTGCTAATGGAAAATAAAAAAAATAAATAAACAAATTTGTGCTCACTACACAAGTGCCCTTTTTCCTGCACCAATTGGTACTCTTTATTTCTAGGCTCTCCCCCTGTTTCTATGAGTATGGATGTTCCTACTATCATTCAATATGCTTCCTGTTTCAACTTAGACTTTTCTTTTGGGGTATTCAGCATGTTTGCTATCTAAAACAGCAATGTGATCTTCTGAATGTCTTTGATTTTATTCTACTCCTGTACTCCTGAGGAAACTCAGTCTTTAACTCACATCTCTTACATGTCTGGTTCCCTTGGAAAATCTCATTATTATTAACACTGGGTGTCTGGCTCAGGCTTCCCATTTTCACCACATAGTTCTTTGACTTCTCTCCATCTTTGGGACCAATAAGCTAAACTTGTATCTAATCATTATCTGTAACTTCTTTGACTACAGTTCATATGAATGTACTCTGATTTTCATACAATGGCTAGCCTCCGTAGAGATATATTGGGGGACAAGATTAAGCAATTTGAGCTTGATGCACACCATCTTCTCAAGAGCTGTTTTTGTCTCAGCAGCTAAGAGGTTGGGAAGGCCTTGGGCTCCCTTTGTTTTGTTTTATCTTGAGTCTCTTTTGTGAATTACACTGCTAGATTATGAACCAATCCTAAAAACTAATGTCCCATGCCTTCCGCTATTTTATTTTATTCTATTCTATTCTATTCTATTTTATTATTTTATTTTATTTTTAGTACCAAACCAAAAACAACAACAACACCAAAAAATTAAGAAAATTTTTCTAGCAGAAGCTAAAGGTATTTACATAATATGCACCATTCTTCACACTTGAACTCAGTAATTTTACCAACTTCCCCTTGTTTTCAGGGTTCAGCTTTTCCTAGAGATGTTAACTATCTTCACTTTTCAAATATCCCTTATATGAGGCTTAGTACCACTAATTTATCACTACATTTCTTATGTATTTTTAAATATCTATTTATTCAGAAATAACTATAGTGGATTACTATAAACAAATTATAAGCAAAATATTACAATGTATAATGTACATTATCCATATTCACATATTTGGTAACATAACATTTTACTTTATCTTATATTCTTTTTCCTACTCTTTGTCTCTATGTGTATTGTACTTTTTCTGTTGAAGGTTAAC
Source organism: Cricetomys ansorgei (assembly GCA_026225945.1). Lineage (NCBI taxonomy): Eukaryota > Metazoa > Chordata > Mammalia > Rodentia > Nesomyidae > Cricetomys > Cricetomys ansorgei. The sequence goes on from JAMJFZ010003399.1 coordinate 3,962,985, forward strand.
CATGGCTCTTTGTACTTATCTCTTTATGTATTTCCTAAGCATAAGGACATCCTTTCCCATACCAAGAGATCAGTAACTAGACTTCATAAATTTGACTTTGGTGTCTCTATGTGTATGTGTGTATGTTTCCATCACTAAATTTCTACCAGATACTTTTAGTTGCAGGACGATCTATTCACTATTTGATGTATTCAGTTTATTGCCCATACTTTGTCCATTTCCATCTGCAAGACTAAAATGTCCTACACCAAAACCATTGGCAAAGACAGGCTTGCTTTTGAAATTCTAGGAATCTTCAAGGATCAAAGCTTGAAATAGCTTTGATAGACCATTTATTTCAACACCTTCATGATAACTAAAAGAATCACCTGTGGAGGAAGCAAGGGTAGAAGAGAGCTAGCTTTGTAGGAGTTAATGTTCCTCTAAAATAGCTTCTGTGTCACCCTCATTCTACTTTTTAAAAAGCTGTTCAACTGGCTCTTGAAAGGCATGTGACAGGAGCAGAACATCAGATCATTTTTTGTATGGCATGACCTTATGTAGATCCCCTTGGTAACTTTCCGGAAGCATAAACTTGGCAATAATGTACAATTTTAGATTGCTTTCAAAGGCCAGATCCAATCATTATAATCAGTTCCACTTGAGGAGGCAGTGAGGAGGACATTAATATGTTAGCAGATATGATTCAGGAAGTGTATCCGACAGTCATAACAAGAAAAGAAAGGTCAGAGGGCACTGTAAAGATATGGAAGGAGTAGGGGAAAACTGGCTTAACTAGATGGGCATAAATTGGGGCATAGCAGCTATTACAAGAAAGTGGTTCCTGTCATCACATTGAGAGAACAAGATACATCCCCAGAACAGGCCTAGAATTTTTTTTTTGTCAACATAATGTCTATTTCTGTAATCTGTGTTAGGCCAATTTGTGTAAGGTTTGTTCAGTTGCTTTATAGTCTGTAACATGAGTATTTGGATTTATCTGTAGATTTCAAAGAAAGGAAGATCTCTCTGGTGCTTCTGAGTATGCCATCTGTGGTTACTCCTCCAAACTTGCCAATAACATGTGGCCTGAAAGAGAATGAGGAGTGACTTATGCTGAGGATCATTGAAGGAATAGTACTCACTGAAAGAATAGGCTCTAGGTTGTGTCAAGTTGTCATAAGACTAGCCAGAACGCTATCCATATCACTATCTTTCTAAATGTCAATGGTTATTTTGGAATATAGCTTGAGGCTACAGTCCATCATGGTGGGGAAGTCAACAAGAGTATGAAGCTGATAGTCAAATTGCATCCACAGCAAGGAAGAAAACAGACAAATGATTGCCCGTGCTCAGCTAGCTGTCTCCCTTTCATGCACCCTAGACTAATACCCAGGGAATGACACCATCTAGTTTTAGGGTGAGTTTACCTTAATTAAGGTATTAATTAAGGGATGTTAAGAAAAATAAAATTATGGAATAGAAAGAGCTGGAAATAATCATTTAGACAGAATAACCAATACACAGAGATGCATATCAAATGCTTTTTCTCTCATGTGTATTTAGATTTGAATCTTCAGATATGTATGTTTTATTTGGAATACCCAAAAATGTCAGGGGCATTGTGGGGTAGTTAGGGAGGGGATGCACAAAGTTTAGTAATGAAACATGAATGGTTAAATTGCGGTTGGGATGGAAGTACAGAATAGGATAGGGAATATGTGTAATGATATGTAACACTGAAGCTCCTTTGAAGAACCTCAAAAACTCTAATATTGTCAAAGATTCCTAAAATGTACACACAAACACACACACATTGGACACATAGACCCCAAGATTTGCAGGATATTGCCAATATTCTTGGTTACTCTCTAGAACTTGACAAATAAGACCTTATTGCTAAAGACACTGCATACTTGAGTCACAGAATATAGAGAAGCCTAGTAATGATATAGAAGCTTCATTACTACTGGATAGCTTCTGAATTGCTGTGTGGTACTATACATGCAATAAAAGGAGAAAAGTAATCATGTGTCTTAACCAAGCTGTGTATAAAAATAACTAATCTGACAATAGGTTCACAAATGTTTTAAGAGTAACCAGTCACTTTCTTATTGGGTCTAAGGCATACTCCTTGAAATGGACCAAGCATGGCATTATTTCTAGTGCTAGGAACCCATGTCTATATAGTTGGTTCTATGGGAGAAACTTATATTATTATTTTGCAAAAGTGGGCATCATAGTAAAACTACTCCCAATGTCTTACTGCTATCCTCACAGATCAGTCTGTCTCTCAACCCTCATCAAAGTAGTTTCTTGCAGTAAATACCAATTAACACAGAGACACTCAACTACTCAATGTGCAGAGAAGTAAGTGATTATGGCATGCAGAGCTGTTAATGGTATGTATATGTCACACTACTCCTCATTAAAGCTTATGGATCTTCATGAAAGCATGGGTGAAAATAATGTAAGAGAGGTGTTGTGTAACTTTAAGCAAACAGTGTTCTCAAGACACAACAAGACAGATGCAAATATGAACTCATGGCATTTGTAACAACAAGCACAAGACCTTCACAAGCTCAAAAGACAATATCCTAAAATGGAGGGGATTGGATGGGCACAAATCCTCACCAATAGCTGTGGGTCTGCTGGCATTTGATAGCAGCTGTGAGAAGCAGAGTCAGTTTTCTTTAATAAGATGACCACAAAAAGGCCAACCAAACTCCAAGGTATGTCCCACTCCTAATATAAATTAGATTTAATGGATGCAAAAGAATAAAAATCAAAGTAGGGTAGGTGGGCTGGTGAGTGTAAAGAAAGTAGATATGGAAAAAGTGGGGGTAGGGTGTGAATATAATAAAATACACTGTATGAAATTCTCAAAGAATTAATAAAATATCAATTTCTAAAAGGTCATAGTTAAAAACAGGTATGTGTCCACCATGGATTCTATAATAACAGATTATATTCATGACGTCTAATAAAAATCAGAAATTTTTCTCAGTGTCAGAAGATGATCTGTCCTAGACAAAGGCACTGGCTATCAGTGTCTGTTGAGAGCTTGCTTACTGATGCTTTTAACTGTACCATTGTGCAACTGTAAGGGAAAACTAGCTTTCTGAGGTCTCTGTTAGCAACTATTAATTGTAACTCAACAATGAATGAGATTTAAGCACTTAAGGAATGAGTTTGGGGATTCCTTAAAGAACTAAAAATCGAATAACATTTGACCCATCCATATAATTCCTGGGTGTTTTCACAAAGGAATCAAAGTCGACATATCATAGGGACACCTAAATATCCATGCTTATCACAGCACTGCTCAAAAAATGTTATGAAATTAGCCTCCTATATATATACAGAGAGAGAGAGAGAGAGAGAGAGAGAGAGAGAGAGAGAGAGAGAGAGAGATTTACTTAGATACAAAGAAGAATAAATTTACAGTGTGGTGGTTTGGTTTGGTTTTTTTTTTTAATTAGGAAAATGAACAGATAAGCAGCTTGGAGATGGTGGAGAACAGATGTGTTTTACTCTATAAAAGTAAATAAAAGATTCTCAATAGAATTTAAAGACTAATCACTATGACTCAATTACCTTACCTCCTAAAGATTTTAGGGGGAACACAAATATTAAAATTACAGCAACAGACTCTATTGCTAATTCCTACAGTATCAGAATCATTTTCAGAATATTTTGTGTCTATATTTTGAAGTGCTTTCCTATGTTTTTATCTGCTACCTGCTAATTTCTGTGTTTAACATTTTATATTAAGGTCATCAATTCAATTTAAATTGATTTTTGTGCAAGATGAGAAATATACAGCTACATTCATTCCTCTCTATGTAACTTTGTACTGTGTATTGAAAGGCTGTCTTTTTCTACTGTTTTTGATGCATTAAATAATGCAGATGCAAAATTTTTCAGATTTTATAATTCCATTAATATGAATATTCTTTATATGTAAACTCATATAGACACAAGGATAGGAGCAGGGTGAACTAAAAGTAACTGCTAATGGTATAAAGTTTCTTTTGTAGAAATTTAAAAAATTATAGAGGATTTTTATTGCACAAAATAATTGTGTTGTATAACTTAATGACTGTACTAAAATACACTGAACTGTGCTCTCAATGGAGAATTTTATCATATGCCAATTTTATGTCAATAATAATTACAAGGATAATTATAACACACCTTCATGCATAAATTGATGAGCAGATTTTAAAAATTTTACAAAATAAAAAGCATCTATATTAATAAAACTATTTATTAATTTATTTTAGCAATATAAAACAAAAACAATTATATTGAAGTTGGACGAAACAAACTATGAGGAGGAAAAGAGACCCAAAAGAAGATACAAGAATCAGAGAAGCACTTGATCACACATTCAAGAGTTCCATAAAATATTAAACTAAAATCTATAGTACATGTGCAGGGGACTTGGTATAGACCCATGCAGGCCCTGTGCTTGCTGCTTCAGTCTCTCTGAAATAATGTGAGGTTTGTTTGTTTATTTTAGAGTGCTTTGTTCTCCTGGTGTCCTATGTCCCTCTGTCTCCATCACTCCTCACTCTTCCATAGTGTTCTCTGAGCTCTGAGAGGAAGGACTTGATGGGACTTCCCATTTAGAGCTGTGTGTTCCAAGGGCTCTCTCTTTTTCTCTGCATAATGTCTGCCCCTGGAACTCTATATGTCTTCCCTTCTCCTACAGGAAGAAGCTTCTCTGATGATGGCTGATAAGGAAATGATCTACGAGAGTAGTTAAATTTCATTAGGAATTATTTCATTGTTACATTTTTTTTAAGACCAGTAGTATTTGGTTTTACCTTAGGTCTCTGGGCTATCTAGTTTGTGGTTCCTAGTCATCCAAGCAGTGTCAGATATAGGTCCATCTCATGGATTTATTTAATTCATTAATTAACTCAAATCAGACATTGGTTGGCCATTCTCACAAGTTTTGTGCCACAATTGCTCTAGAGTATTTTGCAGGCAGGACAGATTGTAGAACAACGATTTCATGGTTGAGTTTGTGTTTATGTTTCTTTTTTGGTAGCCTGCAGAGTACCTTTTCATGTCAAAGACACCAGGACGTGGCGGTGAAGGTTCTATGTAGACACCAGCTTAACCTCTCACTGTTTAATGTGTTATGTATTTGTTGTCTTCAGCAATGGGGCCTTGCTGTCAGTTTGTGGAGAGCAAATTATTGTTTTGCCAACAGCTTGTGTTGTTTGAGGATTTCCATGGGACCCTTTCAACCAACAACTCAATTGAATGAAACCCAATCCTGATCCTGGAAATTTCTTTCGGTGAAAAGTGATGGCTAGTTGGAGTTCTGTCACTCTCATTATTTGACGACTTCATTAGGATTGCCTTCATATATTATAGGAAGTTTCCCTTGTGCTAGGTTTCCATATCGTCCCTCAAATACCTTTCAATTCTAGTTGTCTATGCCCTCTGTCCCTCCTCAATGCCATGTCTCCTTTCTACTTGATCCTTGTCCCTCCCCCATAAAATCTATTCTATTTACACATCCCAGGGAGATCCATGTGCTCCCCGCCTATTCCATTCCTCTATACCTAACCACTCTGGGTCTACAGATTGTAGATTGGTTATCATTTATTTAATGGCTAATATCCAGATATAAGTGAATACATACCATATTTATATTTCTGGGTCTGTGTTACCTCATTCTAGATAATTTTTCCTATTTCTATCAATTTTCCTGCAAATTTCATGATATCACTTTTCTAAAGTTGTATAAGTTTATTGTGTAAATGTACTACATTTCTAAAAAGAAAACCATTCTTCTGCCAGTGGACATCTAGGTTGTTTCCAATTTCTGTCTATCATGAATACAACAGCAATGAACATGGTTATACAAATGTCCTTCTGGTAGGAAGGAGTATCATTTGAGTATATGTCCAAAAGTGGTATGGCTGGATCTTGAGGTAGATTGATCTTCAGTCTTTTGAGGATTCTCTACACTGATTTCCTCAGTGGCTGAACAAGTTTGCACTCCTACCAGCAATGGAGGATTCCCTTGCTCCACCTCCTTGCCAGCATGAATTGTCACTTGCATTATATATCTTGGCCATTCTTATGGGTGTAAGATGGAATCTCAAAGTAGTTTTGATTTGCATTTCCCTGATAGCTAAGGATGTTGAATATTTCTTAAAGTATTTCTTGGTCATTTGAGTTTCCTCTATAGCGAACTCTGTTAACAAAAAAATTTTTAAAGCAAAAAAGTTTAAAGATACCACCTGCTTTCAAAAATTGCTTCAAATTATAATTAAGAATGTGTGCTTCTGGCACCATATTTAAGGGAATAAAATACAATACAGAGTATATACATTGACTCATTCTTATAGTATGAGGTTTTTTTTTTTTTTTTTTGAAGTGCTAGGGAAACTTGATAGCTAAATGACAATGTTTAAGAAATTGCACAGAGAAAGTTGTTTGAATTGGGGGGAAAGCTTTAATTTTATAAAAATTAAATTGAAGTAGTTCATAGACATAAATATGAGAGCTTAGGTTATAAAACTTCTAGAAAAAAATAGGAGGAAAGTTTTAATGATCTTGAAAAAATGTTTTTAGTAAAATGCAGAATGTAAAAGGTATAAAATAAATATTGGTAAACTGGTATTAACAAGGTTGAAAATAGTTCACAGTAGCACACCAAAGATGGGGAGAATATATTTGTAAACTTATACATGATAAAGGTCATACCTTGTGAATGTAAGAAGAAACCGTGATTCAAAACCATTACTCAATAAAATGAGTGAAAGAGAAAAACACACTTTAAATCAGGAAACTCTACCAATGGTAACCACATGAAAATACATTAGTCACTAAATCACAACTGAAAATAAGGAAGATACAACTGTTTGCCTATTAGAATGGCTAAAGTGACACTGACTATACATATTTGACAAAGATGTGAAGGAACTAAAATTATAATATATTGCTACTAAGAATGCAAAACAGTACAGTTGATCTGGAAAGAATTTTCACAATTTCATTTAAAGTAAATATAAGCAAACTACCATATAACCTAAGTATTTCACTATGGCACTTGTTTTCATGAAAAATAAAAGCACATATCAATGCAAATATTTATACACAAATGTCTATAGATGTTAGATGTTTGCTTGTAGGATACAAAACTTGCACAACCTGATTAGTCACACCTGTTCAGCTACTCCCATCTCCCAGAATTGTTAGCCAGTATACATCCTGTGCCATGTTCCACAATCCAATCTTCCCCAAACTATGATTTTCCTAACAACAAGGATTGACCTAGTCCACACGAATTATATCCAAACTGTAGACTTAGCCTGGGCTTACATCTGTCTGTTGAGTGACTGGAATCTTGCCTAAGTGCATCACTCTCAGTACCCAAGCCTTGCTTTGACTGTCTGGCCTGTACACCTTTCAAGAATAGTGAATGCCTAAGACCCAAAACCACACATACCATCCCCACTTTCCCAGAAATATCCATTAACACAGCTTATACAATAGTCCAAGCAGATCCAGTCTTTTTTCCTACTCTCATGCTTTCTTGCTTGCCAATGAACTGGAATCAACCCCCTTTATCCAATGAAAAATCAACATCAACTTTCTGAAGAAAACTCCTCATACTTTATCTAAAATCAACCATAGTTGGTGAACAAAAAACAAAACAAAACAAAAAACAAACAAACAACAAAAAACACAAGATTTTGAGGCATCCTAGAAACGAACATGAGATACACAACCAAGTAAAAATGTACACATTTCTAGGCCTCATCACAAAAACACAATCAACGTAAATGTCCAAGAAAGTATACATGTCCTTAAGACCACCAGTCTTACAGACAAATTCTTCAATAAAAATTACACAGATGAACCTGAAGACAAAAAATTATAAGAATAATCATAAACTTCATTAAAGAATTCAAGAGTTTAAAGACATGACAAATAACTCAAGGACCTTAAAGAAATATAAATCAATGCCTCAGTTATGTCCAAGAAAATTCAGATATATGGCTAAATGAAATGATGAAGAAAAGATGAGATAAAAAATGAATTTAACAAAGACAAAAATGTCAAAGAAAATTCAAGCTGAAATGAAGGTAGACTTGAAAGCTCAATAATACAATTATAAAACACATAGAAAAGACTAGAAAGCAGAATGAATCAAGTATCAAGAATATTAAGACTCTAAGATAAAGAACAAAAATTAGACCAGACACAACAAGAAAAAATTAGAAGTATAAAGATAATATGCAGAAACTATTGTATACCAAGAAAAGACCAAATGTTCAAATAATAGAAATAGATGAAGACTAAAACTCCTAAATCACAGACTGTATCTTCAACAAGATCATAGAAGACACTGCCCTAACATTAAAGAAAGTCATACTCAGACACATACAAAGAACACACAGAAGACAAAATAAGCAGGAACTACAAAGTAACTCCCCACAGAACATTGCAGCTAAACACTAAATATACAGAACAAATAGTATTAAAAGCTGCATATAAAAAAGTCACATACATAAGAAATCAGAAAACTGATTTCTCAGTGGAAACTTCCAAAGAACATAGGCAATATGCTTCAAATTCTAATTCACCATGAATGCTAACCTATACTATTCTACCTAGTAAAATTATCTGCCATTTTTGGAGAAATAAAACATACATTATAAACAGGCTAAAAGAAATCATATACAGCAAACAAGTCCTATAGTGAATACTAGAAAAAGATGCTTTCTTCATTGAACAGGTGTGTGTGTGTGTGTGTGTGTGTGTGAGAGAGAGAGAGAGAGAGAGAGAGAGAGAGAGAGAGAGAGAGAGAGAGAGAGTGTGTGTTTATCAAGAACAAAATAGAGTCTATGAATTTAAGGGTGAAAAGGAGGAATGGTGAAGATGAGGTAATAATAACTTAATTTTAAAAATTATAAAAGAAGAAATGGAATCAATTTTTTAATATTCTCTATGAAATAGCTTTAAAGATAAGGCACAGTCTTTAAGTGAAATGGCAGGAAAATTACTCCTAGGAAATAGAACCTGGAAGCAAGCATGTGCTGCTATCTTAATATTCAACACAATCGACTTCCAACTAAAACAAATCAGAATAACTAATAAAAAAATCACTTCATTCTAAATTAGATAATAATTAACGAAGGAGGCATTATAATCCGAAATACATATGCACCAAACTCTTGGGTACCCAGCTTCACTAAAAGCATATTAGTAGAAGTAAAGAAACAGATTAACTCCAACTTAATGATTGTAGGTGATTTTAGTATCTCACTTTCTCCAATACAAGTTCATTTGGAGAACAAAAAACAGAGACAACAGAAGTAAATGACATCATATTTCAAATGGACCTAACAGATATCTGTAGAATATTCTAACCAAATTCCAAAAAGTGTAAACTCTACCTAGAAGCACATGGGAGCCTCTCTATAACAGACCACATACTGGGACACAAAATAAATATTAAAAAACTCATAAAAATTTAAATAATTTTGTTTCTCATCCTTTTCCATAGTGCAAAAAGACATAAGCAAATGGATCTCATATAATTGCATGAACTCAAGGAGATTAAACATGAAATTAATGAATGATGAATGAGTAAAAGACAAAAACCAACAGGTTTTTCTTTTTAATTCCAGAAACTAAATTCAAATGAAAACACACTATAGCAAAATCCCTGGGACATAGGAAAACACAGTCCTAAGAGTAAATTTACAGTTCTGTGTTCCTACACTAAAAAATCAGAAAGAGCATGAATAAAGGAATTATTGATATAACTCAAGAATTTGGAAAGAAAATAAAGTCAAACCAAAGCTAAGCAGAAGGCAAGGAATAATAAAAATCATAGCAAATTAATAAAATAGAAACAAAGTAAACAAGGCAAAGAATCAACAAATATAATGCCTGCTTGTTTGAGAACATAAACAAGATCAATAAACCTTTGGTCCAACAAACAAAAAGGAGAGGACACAAGATTACAGAATCATAAATGAACAGGGAAGCACAACAGATACCAAAGAGATTCAGAAAATTCTACTTCATAAGATAGATCCCATCCTATACACTGCTCAGGTGGCCAAGAACTTGAGACTAGAGAGGCCAAAGATGGCTTTTGCTGAGCCATCATCAGTGAAGCTTTCTCTTGCAGCGGATGGAAATAAATACAGAGAACCACAACTGGACAGTGTGCAGAGAGTGAGACACCTTAGAACACTCAGTCCTAAATGGAATGAAATGGGATGACTCCACCCCTACCCCTCCCCTTAGGGCTCAGGAACCCTCAGAAGTGGAGGCAGAAAAATTTTAAGACCCAGAGGGGATGGAGAACACCAAGGAAACAAGGCCTTCTAAATGCAGCAGGACCAATGCACATATGAACTCACAGAGACTGTGGCAGTATGCACAGTGTTTTATCAAAGCAATAGAAAGGAAACTAGGATCGCAAATGATACTAAGATGCAGGATGTTGTTGTGAATAATCTAGCCATGTTTCTTTATATGCCTTTGTATAATTTTGAGATGGGAAAGCCACTAAGCCCTCAAAGCAAACTTAGTTATTCTGTGTGAGTTTTGGAGATAAAAATGCAAAGAGAGGGGCAGGTACCAGGCCTTGGCCCATTTTGTTGTTCCCTATTTGGGCAGTAACCCTGGGAGGCTGCTCTCTTCTATGGGGAGAAGTGAGGTGGGGATGAGTACATGGGATGGGAGGGTAAAGGAAGTGTTGATGTGTGTTATACAAAAGAAGAAAAAAAGAATGCAAAGAGAAAAGGAGATGATGAGGCCTATTTTGAGATTTCAGAGTGAAGCAGAGACTCTACTGAGACTTGGCTTGTGGATCATCTGGGTGATGTTTGTGAATAAGGAGACTGTGTGTGATAGTTGCCTAGGCTCAAAGAATCAGATGTGATTAACAAAAGCTCATTGTTACTGACATGAAATCTGTTCATCACTGGAATGATTGGATATAGTCAGCTGTGTCTAAGATTTAAACTGTGTTTAAAAAGAGATCAGGACTATTGAGAAGACATCTTCTGTGCTTCATTTGTACAATAGCAAAGTATTTACTCCAAGCTCATGCACAGAAGTGGTCCAAGGGGATTGAGCTACATTTCAAGTTCACAGCAGAACTTGGCAAATAGAATACAAGAGTCACCCATATGGCACCATTTTTGTTGTCGTTTGTGTTTTATTGTTTTTCTTTTCTTTTTAACTATTTCTTTTTATTTTGAAATTATAATATATTTACATGATAACATGCCTTTCTCTCTCATCCCACTACATCCTGCAATATACGCCATTCATGCTCTTCTTTCAAATTAATGGCTTCATTTTTCACTAAATGTTGTTACACACACACACACACACACACACACACACAAATAAATCCAGCTCAGTTTGTATAACATTATTTGTATGTGTGCTTCCAAGGTTTACCATATAGTATTGGATAACTAATTGCTGAGACTATTTCTCCCACTCTCAGTGATCCTTAGTTGTCCCTACTTTTGTTTTGTTTTGTTTTACTTTGTTTTGTTTTGTTTTAGTTTGTTTTGTTTTGTTTTTGTAGAGTTGAAGACTCCTGGGCTTTCTCCCATTCATGTGAGCATGTTTATATCTGTTATATAGCATAGTCTATATCTGTTATCTTAATGTTTAGGCAGTCATGTTGGTAAGATTTTAAGGATATAGATTCTGGCATTCCTAGGAGACACAATCTCACAGCAAGGTCCCTGTTCCTCTGGCTATTATTAACATTCCTCAATGATCCCTGAACATTGGGTGCAGGAGTTATATTGTAGATTTATCAATTGGAACTTGACTTCACAACTTTGCATTTTAAGTTTCTGTGTTTTTTGTGATGATATCCGTAGAAAAGAGAAGTTTCCTTGATATGGTGTGAGAACTACACTTATCTGTGGGAATAAGGACAAATATTTGACATGATCTTAGAAATTATGCTGGTAAAGTGGCAGTTATAGGTTCTACTCCAAGATCCATGACCTGGGTAGTTGGCTAGGTTTCCAATACCAGGCAGACATGATTTCCCTCTTGTTGAGAAAGTCTGAAGTCCAATTAGAGAGCTGTCGGTTAGCACAAACGTATGGGTGCTATTACCACACTCTTAAGGTTATTGTACCATGATTTTCCTTGTTGTGGTTCATAGGCATCATAGCTAGGTAGAACTGTTGGTTGCTTCAATCTTTTGGAAGTTTTCATAGCTTCTTCAGATAACATGTAAGCTAGTCATCAGGGAGGAAGCTTTTATATCAGTTGCAGCTCGGTAGTCTCTGGTCCCTGTGTGACTTTAGCATGGTGACTTTAGCAATAGGGACTTACCTTCCACTTCTGGAGGGCAACCAAGGAAAATAGGGATAGCCAATTCTGATTTGGGAGTCTTTTGAACAACCCCAATTAGCAACCAAAAAGCTTCTTATTCCTGGTGTTAAGTTTTTTGTCAGATGGTCTTTGGATCTTGTATCGAGTATTGTCAGCCCAGAAGAGGAAGTTTTATTTCCTACTTATGTGTACTATAGATATTTTTTATAGATAGATAATATCATGGTTCTTCATGACATTTTGATATATCCTTACTGTTATTTTACCTGCTTAACTTCTTCTGTATCTGTTTACTTCGATCCTAATTATACCCACCATTTTTTTTCACATTTTCTTCATCGTATCCTTGTACTCTGACATTCTCATCCCTACTGCTCTCCAACCCTCCAGCCACCAACATTGAATAAGAGTTCCCCTTTGCCCACCCCACCCCCAGCATTGGCTGTCAATTTTGTCAATTTTTGTCAATTTTGTCAATTTTCTGTTGATATTTACCATTTTATCTGGGGCTAGATGAAATCTCAAAGTGGTTTTGATTTGCATTCTCCTAATAGCCAGAGATAATGAAGTTTCCATACAGAGCTCAGGAAACCCCGTGTAAAAGGAGCCAAAAAAAGAGACAGAGGGGATGGATAACAAGGCCCTCTGATTCAATTGAGCAACTCCCATATGACCTTACAGAGACTGAAGCAGGAATCATAGGGCCTACGCAGGTCTGCACCAGGTCCTCTGCTTATGTATTATAGCTTTCAGCTTAGTATTTTTAAGGAACTCCTGAGTGTGTGAATGACTGTGTCTCTGATTCTTATGCCTGCTCTTGGGACCCTTTCCCTTCTATTGGGTTGCCTTGTCCAGACTCAGTATGATGTTTTGTTTTATCTTTTATTTTATTTTGTCATGTTGTCATGTTTGGTTGTTAAGACTTAAAAACTTGTTCTTTTCTAAGGAGAACAAGAAAGAGAATTAATCCAGATGGGGAGCGGAGGTGAGGAAAAAAGGGTGAAGGGGAGGAACTGGGAGGAGTAGAGGCATGAAAAACTGTAATCAGGATATATTGTAGATGAAAAGAATCTATTTTCAATAAAAGTGGCAATATTTCTTGACCACAGTGTTTTATTCTTTTCAAAACTGTTCAAGTCTAGGTCCCATTTTTACATGGGCTGTTTATGTATTCTTTACCCTATTTTAAAAATCCTTTATATAGTCTTGATATTAATTCCCCCCCTAGTGTCTAATTAGCAAAAAGATCTCTCCCATTCAGTTTTCTTCTTCATCTGACTGTTTCTTTAATTGTGCAAATATTTTTTTAGACTTATGAAATCCCTTGTCAGTTTTTTACCATGATTATTGAGCAAATGGAACCCTATTCAGAAAGTCCCTGTCTACATATATTTCGTGTGTGGTACTACTTATGTTTTCTTCTAGCAGTTTCAAAAAAATCACATTTCAATCTTTGATCTTGGAGTTAGTTTTGTACAGAGTACTATATATATATATATATATATATATATATATATATATATATATACATAATTTTTGGGTCTTCTATTTTGTTCCAATTTTCTACACGTCTGTTTTTGTGTCAATATTATAATGTTTTTAGTACTATGGCCCTGTAATACATCATGAGATCTAGAATGGTAATCCCTCCAGCATTGTTCTTTTTGCTCCGGATTATTTTGGACACTGGGTTCTTTCGTTGTTCCACATACATTTTGGAATAGGTTTTTCTATATCTTTGAAAAATTAAATAGGGATTTTTATTGTGATTGCATATATCTATATAAATATCTATATATAGATATACATATGAGAGAGAGAGTAAAATATTCATTTTCACAATATCAGTTCTACTAATCCATGAACCCGGCTGTATTTCTGCTTTCTAATTTCTTTATATATTTTCTTAAAGGTTTAAAGTTTTCATTATGAAAGTCCTTCATCCTCATGGTTAGGACTACTGATAGATATTTCATATTTTAGGCTATTGTGAATAGGAGTGTGTCAATGATCTCATAATCTGTATGTTTTTTGGTGGTGAATAAAAAAAGCTATGGATTTCATGGCACTGGTTTTGAAAGCATGAAGGAGTCATGAAGACCAGCTGAGGTTTTTCATGGTGTGCCTAATCAGAGTCCTGGTGGAGAGGCCAGGAGTGGCCATTGATAAATTTCCATCAATTTCAGTGGAGAACCCATGATATCAGATATTGTAAATATGAGACATCTTGTAAGCACACCAACAAATGTGAAATGAAGCCCGCCTGAGCCTCTGAGACAAACTATGTACATTGAAGATGGTGAAATGGAGATGTCAGATTACCCAAGCCATCTGAAGCTGCAAGACTACAAAATGACTGGCCCAGATATTGAACATTGAGCTGTAGAATTTCTATTTATGCTATTGTGCTTTGGTTTTTTTGCATTGATTTGATTTTGATCTTTTAAAAATCCAGATTGTTCCCATTTGGAGTAAAGACGTAACTTGTTTTATGTATGTATGTATGTATATAAGTACGTATAATTTCCCAAGATCCCACAGTTAAGTTTAAAAATCCACCTCAGATTGAAAAGAGAACTTGAACTTTTAACCTATTGGAATTATTAAATTCTGTGGGAATTGTAAAAAGTGGATAATGTTTTATAGTGTGATGTTTATAAGTGATGGCAGAAGATAAGACATTAATGGTTATGCCTTGATGTGTTTGTGTATAATGATGTCAAGTGTACATTTTTCTGGTCACCTTTAACTGTTAACCAGACACAGCACAAAGTCATTTAGGCACTACTGTGCCTAAATTGGAAAATTGCCTTGATTCGATTGGCCTGTGGGCATGTCTTTTGGGTATTATCTTGATTGCTATTTGATAGAAAAGGACCAAGTCCTCCATGTTCACCTTGCTTCCTTGAACAGGTGGCCCTGGGCTACAGAAAAAAGCTAGCTAAGCATGGCTCTGTTCCTCCATGATTTCAGCTTCGATTTCTCATTTGAGTTTCTATCCTGTGGTCTCTTGATCATGGTATATATAACCTGTAAGGTAAAATAAACCTCTTCCTCCCCTAAAAGTTGCTTTTGATCATGGGTTTTATTATAGCATCAGAAAGGACCCTGATTCTTCAATTTCTTTCCAAGGGGTTAAATGTTACTAACATCCTTATACATATTCTACTTATATATAATAAATAAATACTTATAAGTTATATGAATGCTCACGATGACAAAAAAAACCACAATTATCTACCTAACATGAATATCTAGAAACAAATCACAACTCGCATAAATACGAATAAAGAGTAATCTGATTAGGCTTTGCCTCATGACAGAATTTGTTTCATAAAAATAAGATCAGAATAAATCTCAATGTGTACCTGCTCTCCTTTTTGGATGTGATTCAGATTCCTGGTTTCTATAACAACTATTAAGCTAAGCCGAATGAAATGCTCCATGTAGACCATTTTGATCCTTTTAAAAATCAATCTCATGCTTTGAACACTCTACTCAAATAATGCAGAGAATGAAAAAGGGCTGGCCACATATTTATCCCTTAAATCAAAGCTTGTTCCTTTCAATAGAACAAATGTAAAAAACAGTGAGATGGTGACTAGGATGATTGGTTCATTTCAATCTGAGCATTTTGCTTTCCATAGATAAAACACTCTATACAGGGACATAAGGAGAACACTGGCATATTATAAGACCAGAAATTTAAATGCATGTATTCAATCAGAGAACCATTAAGTGGTAACAGGAGAACACTCTTTCTAATACTGAGCACAGACTAGAATAGGAAAATACCTATTAACCTTTTTATAGCAATAGAACTCGATAACAACATGAAGAGTTAGAACATAGAAAAAAGTCTAAACCAGATAGTTATACTTGTTTTGTTGGTAGACATCTGAACATCCCTTGCATTATTTAAAGTGATTTATTTCCTTTTATATTGAGTCAAGGACTCTGGTATCCCAGGCGAGCTGTGAACTTGCTATGTAACTGAGGATGATGTTGAACTTCTGATTTCCCATTTTCATCTCCCTAGTGGTGAAACTGTGTGCCTGTGTGTGTGTGTGTGTGTGTGTGTGTGTGTGTGTGTGTGGCCACAAATAGTTTATGTGGTGCTGAGGATAGAACCCAAGGCTTCATGCATACTAGGAAACCACTTTAGCAATTGTTTGAGATAATTGTATATGAGTAAAGAGAGAATAAAGAGTAAAATTTGGTCTTCAGAAAAATAAAAAATGATGTTTAGATGTCTCAGTGAGAAATGCCTTACTTCTGGAAAAATTAAATTGTAGAACCCATAAGAAACAATTTAGGAAAATCCAGTGTCTACCATGAATACGGAAGAAGAAATGTTGCAGGGGATAACAGAAAAACATATCAATAAAGAGAAGAAATATAAAAATTAAAAAGTACAAAATTAAAACAAAATAGAAGTAGATGAAATCTAGAATGATTTTCAGGAGATTAAAAATAAACAACTGAAATACTGGGATCCAGACATGATGATGCATGCCGAAATTCCACTCAGGGGGTAGCAGTAGGAATATTACTGAAAATAAGACAAGTCTGGTCCACCTACAGCATCCCATGCCAACTGGAGCTGAGGATCACTCTTCATGACAGTCTAATACTACACAGCAATATAACTTCATATCAAGATAGAAATACATGGAGACATGAACATAAAAAAATAACTGTATACAAACATCAAAAGGAAAGATAAGGCAAGAAAAAAGAAAAAATCAAATAAAATGATTTTATAAATATAGGTTTTTGGTTTTTCAAGACAGGGATTCTCTGTTGTAACTCTGGTTGTCCTGAAACTCCTTTTGTAGACCTGGGTGGCCTTGAACTCACAGAGATCTGCCTGTCTCTGCCTCGCAAGTGCTGGGATTAAAGATGTGTGCCACCACCACCAGGCACTTACAAATTTTTTAAGAAAACTAGCAAGTGATTTTTCTACTTAAATGCATAGTCTACTTCCCTACAAAGAGAATAGATATCCTGTAAAATGCCTGTGGATCATTTATAAGAATTAATCACATTGTATGTTAAACATTCAAGGTAAATAAGTTTCATAATTTTCCCTTCCCATGTTAGCACATCTATTGGTATGGTCATTTTTTTCAAGTCCTGTTTTGATATCCATATTATTGAGGTATCACATGTGTAACTTCCCTGTCATTTCTAGAAGACACCATCTTATAGGGGTATCCTGGTCCTCTGGCTCTTAAAATCTTTCTGCCTCCTCTTCTTCAATGTTCCCTGAGCCTCAGGTAGGGAAGTTGTATTGGAGATGTATTTATTTGGCTTTGAACCCCTATGATCATTTGATTCCTGCATTTTGGCAAGCTGTGAGTTTTGGTAAAAGTCTCCACCTGTTACAGAAAGATGCTTATTTGATGAGAGGTGAGTGATATACTCATCTATGGTGTACATGGGTTTTAGAATGAATTGTCAGTAGTAGGTTCTCCTTTAAGGTTCTCTAAGATCTATTGCCCCACTAACACTTGGTTGGACTGCTAAAAGAAAGAGAATTAGTCTTTTCCATGAATAAGACTTCCAGTTGTTTATCATCTCAAAAATCCTATACATACAAGCAGTACTAAATGGACTCACCAATCTAAAAAAACATTCTGCTGGGTGGTGGTGATGCATGCCTTTAATCCCAGCACTCAGGAGGTAGAGGCAGGTAGATCTCTGTGAGTTCAAGGCCAGCCTGGTCTACAGAGTGAGTTCCAGGACAGCCAGAGTTACAACAGAGAAACTCTGCCTCAAAAAATATAACAAAGAAACAAACAAAGCAAAACAAAACATCAAAACATTCTGCTGTCAGTACAGTTAATCTTTTCTTAGGAATTCCTGGAAAATGCATAGGAATAAATTATAAGTGCATAAATATATCTTCTTATTGTTACCCAAACTCATCAAAATGAAGTTGATCACTGGACATGTGTCTACTCCATCATACTGACTCTTTGGTGAACTCTATTACTATTAACTGGGGAAAAATGTTAAGCAAGCAGTACTATCCAACTACAGAAGCTGCATACCCACTCCCTCTAAGAAAGATGGGTGTATATTGACCAGTAGAGATGGAAAAGCAAAATTAAGGAAATCTAACCTCATAAAAGAGCAGACCATAGATGATCATGTAGAATAACAGGCCATAAAAACCAGGCATGGTACCACACACTTTAATCTCAGCACTTGGGAGTCAGAGAAAGGTAGATCTCTGAGTTTGGTCTACATAGTGGCTTCCTCTTCCTGACTCCCAAGTGCTGGGACTAAAGGTGTACACCACCACCAACCGGTAATATAAAAAATTTACATGACGTTAGATCACTTGGGCTGATAATACACCTCTGAAGATTCACAGATAATCTAACTAAAGTCTCAGTACCAGGCATGAGAAACCACCTTTCCAGGTTGTCAGAGTTTTCCAGATTCTGTAGTGTGGGAGTGGCTAACATTACTGCAGTCACAGCAATAGGGACTTACCTTCCACCTCTGAGGGGTAATTAAGAACAATAGCAATAGCCTGTAGTACTCTTTGAGTCTCTTGAACAACCCTGACCAACAACTCAAAAGGTGTTTCATTTCTGATGTTGGGGGGATTTTCATATGGTCTTTGATTCCTCTTCCAACATGAGGCTAGTATGTGCAAAATTGACAAAATATAAAATAAACTTAACAAAATTGACCCCTTGTCAAATTGACACAAAGTAATCACTGTTAAGCCACAACCATTCCTTTATTGTTTGTCCATAATATTTAATAAAAATATCTATATCACAACATATAACACATTATAACTTTAAGTGTCTTAAAGTCTTTAAAAGTTCAGTCTTTTTAAATATTCAAAGTTGCTCTAAGAAACCAGTCTTCTAACTGTGGACTCCACTAAAATAAAAAATAAATTACATACTTCTTATTCTTAGACACACATACAAATACACAATACAATCCCATTAAGGGAAAATCAAACTCCGAACATATAAAATGCTCAGTTTTTGATATCTGAGACCCGCTTAAAATTCTCTGGGCTCTATGGAACTTGGGCAGCTCCACTTCTTAGACATTTTCATATGTAGCACACAATTCTTATCTCCTAGGCTCAGTTCCACCTGCTTCTATTCTTGGTAGTCATCCGACATAATGGACATCTCCAATATTATGTCATCACCACTACACCTTCACTAATATCCATACCTAGGCTCTCTTCAGGGACGGTGACTCTGCCTCCTGCTGCTAAACCTCAATTTTCTCTATGATCCCTTCCAATCTTGGGACCTCATTACAACTGAGACTACACCTTCACAAGTGTCATGCTGGCCTCTTTTCAGGAAGTCCAACATTGCTACAAGGTTCCAATTTTCAGCGGCTTCTCATGACCCCTTTAATACTGAGGCATCCACTGCAACTGAGGATAAACCAACACCGATGATCTTTCTTGATCTCTCAGTGCAGAGTCAGCTGTTCTCTATGACCCCTTCCTCTCTGAATCTCTCATGCTACCAAAACAATAGCACATGGGCAATTCTTACATGCTTATCAAGTTCAGGTGACAGTTTGAAATGCAGCCTTGTCCTCATCTGAACCAAAGTTTCTGTGTACTGACTCTGAAGAAATACTTCCGAAAAGAATTTGTCTCATTGAGACTGATCATTTGTTAATAATAGGTAATTTTCAGCCCCAGCTAGCCAGCATCAATTTCACAGTAAAGCAAAATTTCACCTCAGTGGTGCTGGTCTCCAGTTAATTTTAGCTGATTCTCAGACCTGGCTGACTAGAATCCACACATTCACAATTCGAAGTATCATATGAACAGCACTAATGGAATCTTTAAAACATTATCAAACTTCCCTCTGAAATTTAACAAGCCAAGTCTCCATCATCAGTGTTGCTTTCCTCATTCCTATCTCCAAAGATCTTACAATAGCTCACTAAACCCTAAGCTATCGGTGGCCTTTCCAGCCCCACATTTCAAATGCTTCTGCATTCTCCCAAAAACATCAAGTATGGTCTGTCACAAAATTACCTCATGATCATGATAACAATTTTTTTGTCCATTTTTCTATTGCTGTGACAAACAACATGACCAAAAGCAACTTGATGTGAAAAAGCCTTATGAGTTTACCTATCAGAATCAATGCCTACTATTAAAGGAAGCAGAAACTAAAGCACAGGCCACACAGAAATGATACTTTCTGGATTGCTCTCCACAGTTTGCTGATCTATTTTAATATTACATATTAGAACTAACTATGCAGTAATAGCATCACTCACAGTGGACTGACTGCTCACACCTCAATCATTAGTCAAGAAAGTGCCCCCATAGTTTGGGTAAATGTCAATTTTATGGAGGTACTTTTTCAGTTAATATTCCCTATTTGCAGAGGACCCCAGTTTGTGCCAAGTTGACAGCAACAACAACAAAAACTTAACCATCACAGATTGTATCTATCATTGACAGTGATGGGTATGTCTTGGAGGCACCAAAGAGAGGATTCTATTAGCCACCGTTATCAATGTGGCTTCATCCTAAAGATGCTGAGGTGGTTCAGTATAAACAAATAAAACTAATCTATCACTTAAGGCACTCCAAAACATAAGTCATATGATCATCTCATTAGATGCAGAAAAGACATTTGACAATGTCAAACATGTAATTCATGATAAAGTCCTAGAGAATCTAGGGATACAGGAGATACATATAAATACAATAAGAGCAATATACAATGATCCTGGAGTCATTCTATGCCATGATATTTTAATAAAAACTAAAAACATTTCTACTAAAAAAAAATCAAGTATCTTTAGCTGTACCAGGTCTTCAGTTCTATTCTGTTGATCAACCTGGCTGTTTTATGTCAGTATCATGTTGTTTTTACTACTATATCTTGGTAATGCAATTTATAATCAGGGATGGTGACACCTCCAGTATTTCTTTTATTATTCAGGGTGGTTTTAGAAAACCTGGAGATTTGTGTTTCCATATGAAGTTGAGTTTTCTTTTTTCAATTTCTACAAAGAATTACATTGGAATTTTGATGGGGATTACATTGAATCCATAGATTATTTTTGGTAGGATGACCATTTTTACAATAGTAATCCTCTTATTCCATAAGTATAGGAGAACCATCTTCTGATGTCTTATTCAATTTCTTTCTTCTGTGTATCAACAAGTCCTACACTGGCTTGGTTAGAATTATCACAAAATATTTTTGAGGCTTTGTTAAATACTGTTTCCCTGGTTTATTTCTCAGTATGTTTGTCATTTGTATGCGGAATGACCATGTTGAAAGCCAATAATTATCCAGGAAATGGATGCCACCAGTTCGACAATGTTCCTGGTCCCTTGCTAGGAATTGGAGTTCCTTAACTGCTTTGCCCCTTTCTCATCTTTACTGTATGGTGAAAAAAGTCTCTCATTAATAATATTGTCTATTTGTCCTAATAGTTAAAACTCAAATCAATTCCTGGGCTGACTGGCAGAAGGACACTGCCATCTCAGCTCTAAGTAATTGTAAACAGTTTTACTGACCTTCAAGTCCT
Source organism: Cricetomys ansorgei (assembly GCA_026225945.1). NCBI lineage: Eukaryota > Metazoa > Chordata > Mammalia > Rodentia > Nesomyidae > Cricetomys > Cricetomys ansorgei. The sequence continues at coordinate 3,984,888 of JAMJFZ010003399.1, forward strand.
GGCATGTGTGAGGACTACTCATGCTTACTGTAGACATATCATAAAAAATAATTCTTGGTTAAACTGACCTTCCCATGGAGACAGAGCCACAGTTAAGATCAGAAGCAAAGAGTCTAGACAGTAAGTTAGCAAGATTGAAAAAAATAAAACAGATAATTCACCCCTGAGTGCCTGCTTCTCTTGTAATAGTAAGTAAGAAGACTACTCACTAAAATTAACCTTGAAGATCAGAGGCCAGCAGCTGGGAGGGGGTGAATACTTTTGCATTGTTTCCTTTTTGATGTATGTTTGACACCTGCACTCCCTTAGATTAGCAATCCTGAAGTTTGCTATTTTAGCCAGAGTAAAAGTCTTTGTCTAGAGGGAGCCTTGTATTTTTCCCCAATGTGCACATAATTCCTAATTTTTCTAATTTCTAATTCCTCTATCTTTATTATTATTAAAAGAAGCGCATTATCATACAAAAGGTGTGTTTTTGCGTGTCATTAAAGTGCAAAAAGTATGCCATATCAGGTTCCATAGAAGAATGAACTACTACATTCATTTACCATAACTATCCCATTGTTTATCCTTCTTTCGTGGGGACAGAGGAACCCTGGTATTGACTAGATCTGGTCACAACCCCTACATGCCTACCAATTTTATATGCTAATTTTGTATCTTGCTATTTTTCTGATAGTGTTTAAAAGCTGTATAAGTTTCCTTGTGGGGTTTTCAGGGTCTTTTGTGTATAACATCATATCATCTACAAATAAGGATACTATGCCTTTTTCCTTTCTTATTTATACCCCCTTGGTCTTCAGTTTTGTTATTGCTCTAGTTAAGACTTTAAGTACTATGTTTAACAGGAACTACAAGAGTGGACAACTTTGTCCTGTTTCTGATTTTAGTTCACATGTTCTGAGTTTTCTCTCCCTTTAGGATGATATTGGCTATGAGCTTGCTATAAATTCCCTTCATTACAATAAAGTATGTTCCTTATATCTGTAGTCTATCCAGGACTTTATTGTGAAGGGATATTGGGTTTTTTAAAGGCCTTTTCTTCATCCAATGTGATGATCATGTGATTTTTGCCTTTTAATCTGTTTAAATAAATTATCATATTTACTAATTTACATATGTTGAACCATTCCTGCATCTCAGGAATAAAGTCAACTTAATCATATTATATAATCTTTTTTACATGTTCTTGATTCAGTTATCAAGTATTTTGTTGAGAATATTTGTATCTATGTTTATAAGGGATATTGGTCTATAACTGTCTTTCTTGTTGGAAATTTGTGTGGTTTTTGTATAAAGGCACTAGTAGGTTCATAAAAATAATTAAAAAAATGTTTCTTTAGCTTTTGGTTTAAGCAATAATTTGATGAGTATTAACATTAGTTCTTCTTTGAAGGTCTGACAAATTCCACACTACACTGAATCTACTTGACTGAGGGTTTTTGTTGTCATTTTAGTTAGGATATTCTATGTTTCTGCTACTGTTTTACTAAAGATTATGGGCTTGTTATTATTATTATTTTGTCTTGATTTAACTTTGGTAGGTAATACATTTTAAGTTAGAAAAATGTTTTCCAGCAAAATATAGAATTTATTTATTAAGATATATAAATAGATGGATATAGAAATATATGCTAGAATGAAGAAAAGACAAAAATAAGAAAAGTAAGTATTCAATCATTATTACTATCAGACAGCTCAACATAAAAATAAAACAGATAAAGAATATTTAAATAGAACAAGGAGGATATTAAGATATCTAAAATAGACAGAACTCTTGCTAACCTTCTCTGTATCATTCCGTTTTAGTATATGTGCTGCCAAAGCAAGCAAAAATGATTCTTTATTCCACTAATAATATAATTTTGAAATTTACAAGTGAAACTAACTAGTAACACAATAAGCTTATTCAATCACATAGGAGAGATGATATTAAATCTTTCTCATATATATTGTGACACTTTAATATAATGAAATGATAATTAGTATCAAAGGGTCATGTTCATATGCTTCTATGTATTAGAAACTACATATTATGCAATTATTTTAATCTATATACATGAAAATCTATGTAAACTTATTTTAAACTTTCTTTTTCTATGTAATTCTGGTAATTTCCCTCAGTATTTCTTTCTCTAAATCACAGAGAGTTTGATGTAATTATTTTATTGCTCTTCATAACCAATTAAAGAACTAAACAGAAAATAGAAGACATGTGCCAAAATATTAATAGTGGTTATTTTAAGAGATACAGATTGTTATAGTTTTCTTTTTGTTTATGTTACTGTGATAATACACCTTGACAAAATCAACATGAAGGAAAAGATTTTATTTATCTTACAATTCCACATTGCTGCCCATTGTTGCAGGGAAGCCACAGAGGTGGGATCTTGAGATAACTGGTCACACCACTGGTCAAGAGCAGAGGTAAAACAAGTGGATCCATACTGCCTCCTCAGTAGCCTTCTTCACTGTTATAGATTTCAGCACCCAACCCAGGGAAGTATGCTGCCCACAGCCTGTAGGTCTTCCTACATCAATTAACAGTCAAAATAATCCTCCAGAGATATGCTTACAGGAGAACCTGACCAAAACAGTTCCTTATTAAGACTTTCTTCAAAGGAGATTCTAGGTTGTGTCAAGTTCCCTATTAAAAACCAACCAGAACAAAGATTATTACTTTTACTTGGTTTATTTTCTGGAAAGAGAAATTATTATGTAGTAAAATTAGATGTTTAAAATAATACATACCAATTCTATGGGAACAAGCAGACCATTCTGTTTAGGGAAGGAGGTAGGCTAACTGCAGTTGTTCAACTGTCACTAGATTTCAGTGTTGAAGACAACACTTAGACAACTCACTGAACATGGAGAAGGTAAGTTTGCTTAAAAAATAATATATTACAAATAATATATTAAAAAATAATATATTTGTGTTAATGCACACATATGTGTACATACATATACACATACACATGTACATATATTCATTCATACATATATAATCATATGTATATCATATATACATCATATGCCAGAGACTCCCATAACAATATGAGCTATTCACATTGACTTTGTTTGCTTTATAGTTCTTGAAGGCAAGACCCTGTTGCTGGGACACCACAAATGTGGACACAGGACTTGTAAGAATCTAGCTGGAACTGTTCTGGAAGCTTCCTCTTTGGGGACTGGCTCTAGCAGCATTGGAAAGTGCTATGCAAATTGCCAAGGAAAAGAGCAGTCACTAGTCCTATCTAACTATCATTCCAATTTTTGTATATGTGCTGTCAAAGTGAGCATTATCTCTTGATTTCAGCAATTTATTACATGATTGCTTAATATCCATTACTTCTTACATATGGATTTTCCTTTTCTGACACTGTATATTTAATTAAAATAAATATATTAAGAATTGACTGAAGAGAAAATTTACTCTAACAGTACCAAGATTAAAAGAGATAATTTTACGTATTATTCGGTGCTTTATTTTTTTGAAGTTTCATGATCTATCATGCCCTTTGGCCCATATAAAGATTAACATTTAAGTTTTTATACGGAAAAATAATTTGGGCAGGAAGACATGGAAATTCAACTCTTTGGGTATCTGTGAAAGACAACACTTGAGGCCAGACAGATTTTTTTTTTTAAATTTAGATCCTTGTCACAATAACTTGGCTAATATTTATTTTCAATTTGACAGCACTTACAATCTCCTTGGAAACAGACTTTTGAGTATTCTTGTGAAGGAGTTTCTTTGTTTGTTTAACTGAGAGGAAAAGATGCCATTATAAATGTGAGTAGCACCAATCCATGGGCTACAGTCCTAGACTGAAGAAAAAAGAGAAAGTAAACTGTGTACCAGCATTTTGTCTCTACCTGTTTCTTGATTGCGGATAGTCCGCTTCCTCAAGCTCTTGTCAACATGACTTCTCAATCATTGTGGACTCTGCCTCTAACTTGAGGTGCTTTTTTGTTAGGCATTTTGTCCAAACAATGAGAAAAGTAAGTAATACAATCATGAAGGTGGGTCATAAGCCCTACCTTTTATGATTACTGAAGAGTGAAAATTAACGACAGAGAGAGGCAGAGATGGGAAATAGGAAGAAAGGAGGAAGGCGTGGGAGGGAAAAATGGGGGGAAAGCATGAAGCTTTTACACTTTTATAAGATATAAACATTTCTGATATCTTGCATTTACAGTTATTTATTTCCTTATTAGAGCAACTAAAATTTAACATTTATAAATGTATAATATGTGTCTGTCATTAATGGGCTAGCCATGACTAGGACCTTAATAGTTTTTCACCCTTCAGAAATGTACAAACTAACTGAAGAACCCAATATGTAAACAAATGGAGGTCCTTGAAGAATGCTGACACAAAGTTGCTGTCTCTGGGAAGCCTGCATGGATAATATAGAGGGTACATGTGTTGATCATGAGATCAACACAAACAGCAGGGATGGGAAGAGTACAGAATTCTTCAGAGAATTGGCATGTATATAAAAGTAAAATAGAAGTTAGAAATTAGAATGATGTCAGTTGTCCAGACATGGTACAAGATGATGACTTTTTTTGTACCTCTTATGTATCACTAGCCATATCTCCTTATCTTCAACCTGGAGAATAGACTCGACCTTAGTCAAAGTAGCTCTCTTGAACTGAGAAAATCCTTGACAGGCTTAGTATCATATTCCAGTCACAAAGAAAATGGAAAAAACTCATTGCATTTATTCCTGTATTATTACTATTCATCCCATTAAGGACCATAAAAGAGGTGCCACGAATTGTTATATTGTCATGTCTGTGTGCCTTAAAGAACTATGGAAACAGGAGGAGCTCAATAAAAAGGCTGCATGACAAGTAATTGTAAGACTAATTTTGAATTTCATAGGAAAAAAGGGCATAGTACATTTTCTCCATTTTTGTTTTTCTTGTTTGTTGTGATTTCTGCTCATTTTAAGTGTCTTTAATTAATGATACATTTTTATTGGACATCTGCCCCCATGCTTTTAAGGCAGAGGACATACTTCTAAACAAATCAAATAACTAAATAATAAATAAAGTGCTGAGTGGTAAAGTGACCCTCAGACAACGAAATAGAAATGCAAACCCAAATGCAGAAAATGTACTAGTTCATCATCATTGACATCTGGGAAGGAGGGCCTTCCATCAGAAGCCCTTAACAGCAGTCCTGCCTGCCTATATTGTGGCCTTAAATTCAGGGCACCTGAAGAGATAGTCAACTTGGCTACAGCACAAGAGTTTAAGCACTTTGATGAATTGAACAAAGTTTTGTTTTCACCCACCTATATCTAAAGTGACCTTTCAGTGCTTAAGATTCTGAGTACTAAGAGACATTTGATGTAGGGAGATCATGTAGTTGAAATGTACAGTAAATTTGACTCAGGTCTGAAAATACACCCTGAGCTTCCCCTCTGCCCAGGCTTGTTCAGTCCAGTGTTTCCTGATGAAACACACATTGTCTGACTGCTTGCAGTAAGGAAGACTGTCAGAAAACCAGAGACACATGCAATAGTGATTATCATGGGAAGGAATGGGAGAACTGAACTTAGAGTGGTAGTATAGAACCAGGACTTAAGATATCAGTTAAGAAGATACTGCTGTGGACAACTGAGGAGCAATGAAGGCTGAAGTACCGGTAGGATATTTTTGTTGTTTACTTGGCTCTAACTTCAACATGTGGCTGACACTACCTGAGAAATACACAAATTAAATCCAATTTGCATAAAGGCACTAAATCACACCTTTAAAAATAGCAGAATTGATATATATTATCCAGCTCTTCTGGATATTTAATAACTAAGAAGAGAGGAGAGGGAGACACTGTAATAAAAGACAAAATGGGTAAATAGATAAACGTAGATTCAATTTTTCACTTCGCATAAAAATGTATTGCATTTCATTCTGACATTTTTCAAATATTGCCTACCATTTACACACTTCCCCATATACTCTTCCACCCCTTATAGCCTCTTTTATATTATCATGTCATATGTGTTCTACTGTTCCCCTTCTTCAAAACAACTTTTTCCCTTCTCATGGTCCCCTTTCTGATTTTATAACCTGTACCCACCTATACCTACGCTTTTAATTATCCATTCATCTGTTCAATTATCCACTCTTAACTGTGCATTCATCTGTTGATTGATATCTAGGCTGGATCCACTTTCCTTGTGAATAAAGTAGCGACCAACATGGATATGCAAGTAATTTGTGGCAGGATAGAGTCCTTTGCATATATGACCAGAAAGAATATAACTGGATCATACAGTTCTACTTTTAGTTTGTAAAGGATATATTGATTTCCATAACGGCTAAACAAGTTGAGATTCGCACCAGCAGTGAATAAGGGGTCTATTTTCCCTACATCTTCACTAGACATTTTGCCATCTTTTTGTTTTATCTTTTAGTGTGTGTGTGTGTGTGTGTGTGTGTGTGTATTGTTGTTTCTGTCTTTTGTTTGTTTGTTTTTGAGACAGTTTCATGTAGCTCAGGTTGACTTCTAACTTGATTTGTAGCTAAAGCTGGACTTGAACTCCTGGTCCTCCTGCCTCCACCTATAAAGTACTGGATTATATGCATAAACATATATGAAGCTACTTTTACTGAGGTGAGACTCAATCTCAAATTAGTTTTAGTATGAAGTTTCCTGATGATGAAGCATGCTGAACACTTAAAAATTATTTATTGTCTATTTGTGTTCCTTATTTGAGAATTGTCTCTTCATTTTATTATCCCATTTCTTATTTGGCAGGATTTTTGGTGTTTAGTTTCTACAGATGTTTATAGATTCTAGATATTAATCCTCTTTCTAAAGAATGGCTGGCAAAGAGATTTTTTTCCTATTCTATAGGCTATATGTTTGCTCTGCTGACAGTTTCATTTGCTATGCATAAACATTTCAGTTTCACATAACCCCATTTGTTGGTTCATGAGACTGTTCCCTCTGCTATTGGGATCTTGTTCATAAAGTTTTTGTATATGCCTGCATCTTCAAGTATTACTCCTATGTTTTTCTTTAGAAGTTTCAGCATTTAAGTCTTTAAATTCTTGTCTTTGAACCATTGTTAATTTATTTTGTAGAGGGTGAATGATACGGATCTCTCTTTTCATTCTTCTGTTTGTGGATATCCAGTTTTGCCAGAGCCATTTGTTGAATAGGTTGTCTTTTATCTAGTTAATGTTTCTGATGTTTCTGTCTAAGGATTCTTCCTTTCTCCCCACTCTCTCTATTTCTGTCTCTCCCTCTCCTTTACTCTCTCTCCATATATTATCTACATATAGATATTGATTAGATTCAGATACAGATGCAGATGAAGGTGATATAGATACAGATACACATAGAAATAGATACAGATAGAGATATATACAAAGAAAGTATTTGTTTTCAACATCTTCCCTCAGTCATTCTCTTATTTCTTCTCTATCTCGTCCACTTTGACCTTGCAAATCGTTCCTCCTACTTCCAGCATATATATATTTTTTAAATGTAGGTTATGTTAGAAAACGTAGTATTCTTTGCTGTTAAATAAAATTCCACTATGAGACAGTCATATTCACTTATAAGACTGACATAAGAGGATTAGTATTTCCATATCATTCATGGCCAAATAAGAAGTTTGAGAACAGCCTAGGTAGAAGAGCAGTTATCTCAAAACAAAGAAACTTCATTTTGTATATAGTCTGTAATTCCTTTATCCAGTAATCAATTTATGGACCTCTAGCCTGATTACCTAATGTGGCTATTGTGAATAGCTGTGACAAAAGAATATTCAGGTATCTCTGTGACATCTGTATTTTTTTTCTTTTAAGCACCTCCGTATTTATTTCACAGTGACTATATATTTGAATGGTTTTATTTTTTGAAATTGCTGCAGTTATTCTCTTTCCTTTAGTTGTTCATGTGAATTTCAAAATTATCTTGTGTAGAGCTACAAAATCCTTGCTGGAATTTTCATATACTTCAACAATTTCATGAATAATTTAGTGAAAATTTACATCTTCACTAGATGCAGTGGTTTGAACGAGACTAGACCCCATAGACTTACATATTTGCATATGTGCCCCAGTTGGTGGAACTGTTTGGAAAGGATTAGGAGGTGAGGGCTTGTTGGGGTATTGGCAGAGGTGTGACAATGGGTCACAGACACTGTCATATATATATATGAGAGAGAGAAAGATGGGTTACAGTGGAGGGTTTGGAGCAAGGTAGATTACATTGCATAGTTTTGAGGAATGAAAGGGAAGTGGGAAATGGTGGGATTTATATATATATTGTAACTATAGACATTCTTTGAAAATCTGATAAAATTCATGTGTGACTCCTCGACCTTTCTAAAATAAATTTTTATTAACTTTTTAATATTTTTATAATTCTTTGTGAACTTCATTTTGATTGTTTTCACCCAATTCTTCTCACATCTATCCCACTTTCCCAAAACTTTGTGTCCTTGTGTTATTTTCCAACCAAAGGCAATTTGTGATGCCCATATATTCTTGGATGCATGGGATAAACTTAAGTATCCTTGACTTATCAAGGGCTACACCTTTAGAGAAAACTGACCCTTTCTCTTCTAGCAGCTAGAAATTGCCAGTGGCTTCTTGACTAAGAGTAGGAATGTGTCCCAACTTCCCTGACCATGCTGTGATTTTGTCTGGATTGGGCTTGTGGAAGTCTTGTGCATATTGCTGCAATTGCTGTGAGTTCATAAAACATCTCTGTTGTGCCCAAAAGACAATGCTTCCTTGTAGTCATACACTGCCCCTGACTCTCATGCTTTTTCTTTTTTTTCTTCCACAATGATTTTTGAGACTTTGGAGTAGGGGGGGGGGGTGCAGCATATATGCTTTATTTAAGGCAGAAAACTCTGCAATCTCTTTTTCTCCTCACCATGGCCAGTTGTGGACCTGTGAACTGATCATCAACTACTGAAAACAGAAGCTTCTCTGATGAAGACTGAGGGATGCCTTAATCTATAGGTATAGTAAATCATTAGGAGTTGGTTAGTACTATGTTCATTTAGTTAGCTAGTGGGGATATAGTGTCGATCACCCTTGTCCCTTCTACATTGCAAAGTTTTGGTTTTGCTTTCCTTATTTGTTGTGGGTCTAAGTTGTTTACCTCTTCTTGTGTTTTGGTTATTCATACGAATTTAAAAATTCATTCCTTTTTTAGGTTTTCTAATTCTAAAGAGTATAAGTTTTAAGAGTATTTCGTTGTAATATTCTTAATTTCTCTTGTGTCTATGATGATGTTTTCCTATCTATCCTTCACTATGTTAATTTATGTCTCCTTTTTGTTTCTTTAAGTTAATTCACCTTAGTTCTCTTGATCTTGTTTATCTTTAAAATGAAACCTAAGGGACATTGATTCTTCAGTATGTTTTTTATTTAATTAAATTTAGACCTTGTTTTTCCTCAGTTCTTCATGCCTACTGGATTTGTGTTTCACTACTTAGATTATATATTGTTTATCTAATACATTTTTCAATGATTTTCCATGCAGATTTACTTGAATTAATCACATAATCAGTTTGTTTCTGATTGTTTTATCTATAGGATTATGCCCTTTTCCAATACTGAAAAAACTTTGGCCATAAATTTTTCCATTTTTTTCATTCTCACTCTTTTATCCCATCCTTTGAGACATATATTATGAATGTTATCTCTTTCACATTGCCCCACAGAGCACTAAATTTTTTTTCGTTTTAAAAAGTTCCTAGTGCTGTGCCTTCCATTTCCTTGATTACTTCATCTCCTGTTATGGGCATTCATTTTGTTTCCTTTTTTTTGTTATTGTTTTGTTAACTTTTAATTTTTTTCAAGCCTGTTTTTAAAGCAATTTCTTGTGGCATGGGATATATAGAGCATGGAGCCTTGTGCTAACTAGAGAAGCATGCTAACACTGAGATATATCCTCAGCCTCAGCCCTTCTTCTCAAATTATAGTCAGTATTTAAACTTTCTATTTCTGAGGCTTTCTATTATTTTCATTTTCAAATGTTTTTGTAGTTGTTCACAGAAGCATTTTTATGATGACAGTTTTAATATTATTCTCAGAAAATTATAACATTGCTATTATCTCAGTGTTAATCTCTATTAATTGATTTTCTATTAAATTTGAGATCTTACTGTTCTTTTTTATGAGTAAGCTGTTATGGAAATCTGAACATTTTCAAAGTTACATTATGAAGCTCTGAATATTTTTAAACTTTCTATTTTAGCAGATTTCCTATTACTCCTTTCCATTAAATGAGAGTGAGGGATCTCATTTAATTACTGTCATGTAAGAACAGAAATTTTGATCTTTCACTAGGCCTTCATGGAAGTCCAACAGGTGCTGAAAAAAAACTGTGTTGCTGTTTGGCGTAAGGGAATCTAATACTTATTAAGACCTCCACTGATGGCTCTGTCTCTGGAAATGGTAGGGTTTCCTTGATACTGCTCTTTATATGTCTCACACTGAATCCATAAGAGAGTTGACTTTGTCAATATTATAGGTTAAGGAGTGTGGTGTCATTTCACTAAGCTTACTCTGAGACATTCCATACAAGGAGAAGGAACAAGATCAGAGTAAAAGTTCAGTGCTCTGCAGTGTTCTTTGTCATGTAGATGGGGTTTCCTTTGATGAGAAAAGACTTGGTTCCCCCACCATATCATCTCTGCTACTTCTTTGACACAGTATGAGTTTGAGTATAATCTTATAGCCAGTTGAAGATGAAATTTTATCACCCCCCAATCTTGCTCTTTTTCTGGCACAATATTGTTGACATGAGAAAGAGAGAGAGAGAGAGAGAGAGAGAGAGAGAGAGAGAGAGAGAGAGAGAGACGGGGGGGATCTATAGTCTAAAAATTTTGTCTTACCATGCCTACCTTTCTTAGTGCTTTGGATTTTCAAGTATATTCTGTTGGATGTCCAGGCTATTTTCATTCTCTGGCTATTGTGAATAAAGCAGTAATGAGCATGTTTGAGCATGTATTTGTATAGTATAATATAATGCAATGTTCTTTTAAAATACGCCCAGAAGTGTATAGCTAAATGATGTGAAAAACATACTTTTTTAATCTTTTCTGTGAACCTCCACATTAACTTCCATAGTAGCTTCACCTATTTGAATTTCTACTAGCAGTAAGTTTTCCCTTTTTCTCACATGTATGCCAACATTTGTCATCACTTCTTTTCTTGATCTTTGCCATTCAGTGTAGGGTAATAAAAAGTCTCAAAGTAGCTTTAATTTGATGGTCAAGTTTAAATTAAATTTGATGTAATTTAATTTAATTTAATTTGATCTAATGGCTAAAGATGTTGAACAATTTTAAAGTGCTTCTCAGCCATTTGCATTTCATTTTTGAGAACTCTGTTCATTTATTATTTATTATTTTTATTCTTATTTTATGGGTTTATTTTTCAAGTCAGAGTTTCTCTGTTGTAACTCTGACTGTCCTAGAACTCACCCTGTAGACCAGGCTGGCCTTGAACTCATAGAATTCCAGCAGCCTCTGCCTCCTGAGTGCTGGGATTAAAGGTGTGCACCACCATCACCTGGCTGAGAACTCTCAGTTTAATCCAATGCCTTATTTTAAAGTTGAATTGCTTGTTTCATTGAGGTTTAATGTTTTGAGCTCTTATATATTCTAAGTTGTAACTCTCTGCCAGATACATAGCTGGAAAAGATTTTTTTTCCTATAGGCTGCATTTTCACTTCAAGGATGGTGTTCTTTGCTAATCAGAAGCATTTTAATTTCATGAGGTCACATTTATTAATTGTTGGTCTTAATGCTTGCATTGTCAGGGTCATGTTCAGAAAGTCTTTCTCTGTGCCAATGAGTTCAAACATGTTCCCTACATTCTCAACTCTCTGACTCAGTACCAGGTCTTATGTTGAGGTCCTTGATCTACTTTGAGTTTCATGCAGGTTGAGAGATAAGGATCAAGTTTCATTTTTCTATATGTCCCTATTCAACTTTACCAAGACCAAAAATGCTGTCTTTTCTCCAATGCGATGTAGGTTTATGTGTGGATCTTCAATTATGAATAATAAGAAATATTTTCTACACACACACTGGAATATTATCTAACTGTTAAGAAATGAGAAATGGACTGCTAGTAACTTACCATTTTAACCAGAGGTTAATTTGTTTCTCAATCCTTATCAGAGAAGGTTCTATCTACAGTTGATAGTGACTAACATAGAAATACACAACTGACCAAGGTGCAAGGAGTAAGAAACTGTGGAATGTGCACCTCTAGAAGGGGATGTTTATATCACACCACCTTCTCCCAAGGCTAATGAATCACGAAAGAAGAGGTAGTAAAACACTATAAGAGCCAGAGTGTGTGGATGGCTATAAAGATGTGATGTCTTCTGGACACAGCTAGGAAGTTGCACATATGAACACATGGTAGTTATGACACCACGCACAATACCTGTGAAATCGCAAGCCAAATCAAATACCAATAAGTAGAAGAGAAGTGAGAAACATGTTTCACACTTAACAGAGGAGATTTTGACAATTGACTGCTCCTGGGAGAAGTAAGATCACTTTTCCCTGAGAGTGTAGACCATTGGTAAGTTTATTATACTCCAGTGGAAGGATGCAAATCTAAGAATATATGAAAAGGGCAAATTTGACTTGATAGATTTTCTGTTTGTTTATTTAAAAGGACAGAAAATTGGGTGTTTAGGGAAGGGGGTTGGATTTTAAAATATTTGGATGGATGAATATGAACAAAACAGGGTATATGAAATTCTCAGAGAACTAAGAGAATATGTGTAAAATTAAACAAAACTGAAGAAAAATGAAAGATAAGCTTATATGTAGATATTTTCTATGAGTTTACTGCCATTTCAGAATTGGCTTCAAGTCTTAGATAAATAAGGCAGAAAGAAACTCAGGAAATTCACTGTATATTATTCCTGAAGTTGTCTTTCATAGAAAGTTTGTTTACTTACCATATCATTCTAACTCTTATACTTTCTTTTATGCCTAATTCCATGATTTTTGGTTTTTCATTATAACAAGAACACATAACAATATGTCTACTTACATTTATCAAATTATAAATTGAGACATATATTAAAATATGATAGTGACAATATAATGAGGGGATTGTATCAAATATATGTTTAGAAAACTGAACCTAGTTCAGAATGGTAGCAATTTTGATAACACTGAATTTGATGTTTTGATTTTTCTTTCTATATACAAATGTAAAGAGTAAATTGGTGATTTAATTCCCCAGAACTACTTCCAGTTATTCAAAAGTTTAAGAGACATTACAAAATATAGGGCTAGGCTAAGTAAGGACAAAACCAAGTTAAAAATGCCTGAGTTTGAATTTTTCACATACCTGTTGTTTTCACATTTATAAAAGTGTAGCTGGATATAATTGGAAGATGGCCCATTCTGATGTGTGATATTCAATATTTGTATTAACCAAATGCACAGTATCTCACATTTGAGTTAACCTCATACCCACAATAGCAGAGGACACAAATTTGGTTAAAGAAGCCTGGCCTTGAACAATGAAAGGCAGAATAAGTGCTTAACTGAGAAAATAACTGAGCAGCTGCAATGCTAATTCTCACTTTAACAAAATTGTACAGTAAAACAAATCAATGAGCATTTTACAAGCCAAATTCTAATGATCATGACACCTAAAACTTGTAGATAGAAATTATACTTGGGAGAAGTAATAATAAACTGGACAGGCTAAAACTTGTGCTTGGAATACTATAGTCCATCATAATATACTTTTTGTTTTTTTGTAAATTCACATTTTTATTTTATGTGTATGTGCCAAGGCATCAGTTCTCCTGTAACTCTCCCTCCTAACCCTCCCACATATTCCTTCTTGTTTTCTTTCAAATTCAAGTCTTTGTTTTTTGTTAATTCCTGTCACACTCTCACATTCATATATATATGTATGTATGTGTATATATATATATATACACATATATATGCATGAATTTATGTAGCAACCACAAATGAAAAAAGAAGAGCAAGGAGTGCTATATGGGAGGGTTTAGAAAGAGGAAGGGGAAGGAGGCAATAATGAAATATATTATAATATCAATAAATAAAATTAGTAATTGTTTAAAAAATGTAAATTACCAAAGTATAAATGCTAAAGTTTGGGTAGACATGCTGGAATGAGAGCATGTGAGCTTATACATCAGTCACTTACAGAGACATTCACACATACATGTTCCGTATGTCTTTCATATGTAATTATCTATTTTATTTCCCCTTAAGTTATAAAATATTTTAAATGGACACATTTATTACTTACATCACATCTATACCAATTCAGCCTTCTCCTCCTATATTCTCCACCATGTGTGTATGTATGTATACATATATATGCAGGTGTGTGTGCATACGTGTGCAGCTATATCTGGAGGCTAGAGATCAAACTCAAGTGTTTTCTTTAACTGCTCTTATATTTTAACTGCTTTAACTTATATTTTAGGACAAGGTCTCTCAGTGAACCTGAAATTCACTGAATTAACTAGATTGATTTGAGAGGCCAAGTTCCAAGGATTCTCCCATCTCTTCCTCCTATTTTTATGATTACAGGCACATGGAGCCATGTCTAGCTAGCTTTTATGTGGGTGCTAGAAATTTGAATTTAGGTCTTCATTCATGTGAATCAAGCACTTTAGCCACTGAGTCATCTCCCTACCCCTAGCATTCTACATGCTCATAGATAATGACCATATATGTAGCTACTCTAACTAAAATTATTGTATTTATTATTGATTATTATTTTCCCTGAAGCTTTATCAATTTGTACACTTTTTTCATTTTTTAAAGACAAGGTCTCTCTCTATAGAGAGCCTTTCCTGGAACTCATTATGTAGACCAGGCTGGCCTTGTATCTGCAGAGATCCACCTGCCCTTGCTTCCTGAGTGCTGAGATTAAAGGTGTGTGCCACCACACCTGAAGATTTGTACACTTTTATTAAGCAATTCTTACTCCACTGTAGGAACAAATCTCCATTATCTTTCTCCATCTCTACATAGTTTGTACTTCACATAATCTGAAAACCTTATATTGACTTAAAGTCTATTCCTCCTCAAATAGGTGCATTTACTATTTCTACACAAATGTTTATGAATGTTATCCTTGTCCCTATCTTTTTGACTTACATTCTATATTTTAATTTATTCAGTTAACTTTTACTTCTCTGGTTAGAATTGCATTTCCTTAAAGGCACTTCATTATTCATTATTGTGTCCAAAGAAAAATGAATAAAACATATTTGTTCAATTGAATCTTTAAATACTTTTCCAAAGGAAAATAATTTTTCCTAGTTCTAAACATGTGTATAGTCTATCCCAAGGTCTAGGAGCTGGATATATATTCACACTGTCTGAAAACATTATGGGGTTGAAGATAACGTGGCAGAGAATATTTGAGTTGTGATGTGGCCAGATTAGATTTAATAAACTTTAAGCTGCCCCAGAATGTGTTCATGAAAACAAAGTGGAATGGAATGGATGGAGTCATATTCTCCATATCGCATTTCTTTTTCTAGCTGTGTTCACAATTTCTAATGTCATTATTACTAGTATTAGTGACTCAGACACAAAAGCATATGTTATTTCATCCTCTCTTTCTCAGTTCAATATGCTATCATACATTCTCCTTTGATATTATTATACTGTCTTGAGTCAGTTTACACTATGCTTGTTCTAACTCAGTGTATTTAAAAATTTTTTCTGGATCTTTGTGTCATCCTCCTAACTCTTTGTCATAGCTCTCTCCATAATTCTGAAATCTTATTCTATCATGACAATCCTGTGCTCAAAACCTGAAATAAACAATACATTATTCTTGAAACCTCATTACTACATACTGCCTAGATATATCTCTAGTTACTTTTCTGCACAGTAGCATCACTAGTAACAATTTAGTACTGACTGCTCTCTGAACAACCTTTATGTTTTCCTTTTATCATTCTTGTGACTTTGATGGCTTAATAATAAATCTGTTCTTTAAGGACCAGCTTAAACTGCATCATCCTTCATAAAGTCCTTCATGATTCAAAAGTGTATGCTTTTCATTTTTAAATTTTATTTTAACTAGTCTTTGGCTATGTTTAAAGAATTTATGTAGAATTCATGTACTTGGATATGATGTTTAAATTTAACTCATTTACATTGAATTTTGAAACAAAGTCTCATGTAGCCCATGTCTGATATAATTTGAAGTTATGAACAATTATCTTACTATGCATCACTGTGATTATGTAATATGACTAATGTTATATACTTCATAATTCAAATAGCCAGTATCATCACTCAGATCTATAATAGACATAAAACAGTTCTCATACTTGACAATTTATAAAGAGCTATTATATTAATTAACTGAATTTTTAAAGATATAACTGAGTTCTTTTAATATATTCATCTCTCACTCCATAAATTTATTGTTTAATTGAGGAAGCCAGATCCAAACTTGCTGATAAAAACACTGAAGTGTTATACGAACATTAAGAAGGAACTATCCCTGGAGGGACCAAAGAGAAACTTTCATCTGAACAATGATGACTTTCATTTATTATTAAAAGGGATATGGATGTGATGAAATGAAGAAAGTAGAGTTTCCAGACAGGAAAAAATACTTTAAGGTGTGGAAGAACAGGAGGTCTAAGGCATGCTTAACAATTAGTAAATAGGTTTAGTTAGGGTCAGATGGTTTAGTGGGAAATAATCATTTAAAATAGTCTAGGCTTACCACCGATGAGAATGTAATACTCAATATTCAGTTGTTCTGTGTGGAAGGCCTGTGGGAATCCCAGAAAGAATGCATAAGAGATAGAGAGGAAGTTTAGTTTTAAATAAATTGCCCAATATGCATCAGCCCTTGGTTCAACCCCCAACACTGCTTTTAAAATGCAGCTTGTGAGTAGCAAAAGGCCAGTTAACTTCAAAGGCTCAAATATTATATAATTGGTTGATGAAAGAACTATGATTTCATATAAGAATCTATTTTTGTCATTCAATGCCACTTTACAATAAAAGTTAGGGTTCATACAGTCTTACCTACTTCAGAGAAAGTGACAAGTAATAGATTATAATGCATATCTGGGTGTGTGGAGAAATCTTTTCACTTCTAAGTCTTCAAAGCGCCCTATCAGTAATCACATTTCTGTCTCTGAAAGTTTTTAGAGGAAGTGTGTTAGAACTACCTCCTTACCTCATTCTCTGAGAAATATATAATGAAGACGTTAGGGATTTGCTGTCTGATTCCATCATTAACACTCCACAGATTCAGTGGAGAGTAAGGAATTTCCTAAGAAAATGAGATATATACTTAAAGAAATGGGCAGAGATGGTGTCAACTGTAATAAGACATCAAATTAGAACACTTTCTCCTTTCATAAGAGTACATTTTACCTTGATGGCTTTTAATGTAAATGTCAGTTTGAAAAATGAAGGAAGCTTCTTTGTGGCTGAATCACTTCTAAAGTTCCAGTAATCATCCTTGCTCATTGCCTTGCTTTCTGTTTCAGTTCTCTGGTTCTGCTCTCTTTTTTTCTTCTTTCTTTTCTTCTTTTAGTGTCTCTGTTCCCAGAAGCTAGTTCAATGAACCTCTACTGTTAGGAGGCCACATGTAGTGATAAATTCTTACAGTTTGGGTACAACCATATCTGAAAATTTACCTTAAATATAGAATGTGTATGTGACAGACAGACACATGTGTGAATGCTGTGCATCTGGCTATTCATTGACTGAAAACTCTCTCTCTTAAACCACTGATTAAAGTTTCAGAATGAGAAAATTAAAATGGCCTCGTATAACTTGTCCTCAAATTGGAAAGGAACCAAGCAACCAAGCTGTTCTTCTGATACGGATGAAAGGGCCCATCTCAAAAATATTTGAACCCACTCAAAATTTCAAAAGAACATAAACTCAAGGCCTAAGCCCTGGGAGATAAATTTTGCAGGGGCAGCTAGAGAGCTAAAGGGGAAATACAAAATTCTTGTCTATTTTTACTTAATCCCACGCAGATCTAATCTCATCCCTTATGAAACATAACTCTTAATCAAATTCTGTGTAAATAGAAAGGGGGAAAACCACTTCAAGCACAATTCATGCTTTATTTTCATCTCAATTATCCCCCCCAGAGCCATTAACTGACCTGTGGCTTTGGGGCTTACCTGGAAATGGTAAATGGTCAAAGGTCACTGGAAATCATTAGTCTAAACTCCCTAAATTTCTTCTGTGCTGAAGTATTTTAGGATTTTTAGGTGTAGAACTCACACTCCAGGCTCTTCATTTTAATTTTTAAAATACAAGAACTGCTAAAATTTGATTTCTTTGTGATCAGGTCTGATTTATTTTAGACTGAGAGCGCCACAAGCCTATTTCAGCAAAGCAATTTTTTAAAATAGAAAGACCTTTCAGAATTTATAAAGATGTCCAAATTTCTGACACTGATAATTATTTCCTTATGTCTATAAATTTTCATGATTTACATTCTTCTCTGGTTCTCATTTCTTCTTTACATAAAATGGAAGAATAATGGAGTAAATTAAATTGACAGTTCTCAAAATTTTGTGGCAAACCCAAATCATCTGAAGACTTTAAAATCCACATGTTCAATATTATTTATTTGATTTTTATTTAATATGCCTGGATTGTAGTTCTGGAAGTTCCTAGACAGTTGTTTTGGACCATCCTATGAGACTTACTAACCTACAAGCTACACCTAAACAGCAAGAAACTAATGCCTGTTAAAGAAATGCTGATCGTCAGTTTCTTATAAGACTCAAAATCATGATTTGACACATTGAAACTTACTAGAGTCATAGAAATTATAGTTGATAACTAGGGCATAAGCATTGGTAATTAAATGCAAGAAACAAGAAATCAGGAAATTTTATTGTCTATGGCCCTTTACCAAAACAAGATGTTCCATTTTCAACATTATTGAAAACACCACTTAGAAATGCTACTTGGAAGAAGGAGAACATGGACCATTTTTAATCTATCTAATAGAACTTAGCCATGGGTCACCTTGTGAGACAGAGGCAAGGCTGAAATTAAATTATTTCTAACGGTCCAATTAGGATTTTAAGAAATTTACATTCTGTCCTATAACTCCTCTAACCACTGTATGCTCCAGGACTTTCTGGTAGCTTTGCCTCTACTTCAAACCCCTTAAGTATTCTTAAAATTGAGTGTGGTGCATATACCGTGTCTGTGTGAGAATAATAGGCCCATGCCTTCCTCAATAATGTTGTTCTTGTCCTGAGTGTTCTAGCCAACACAGTTCATCTCCATGGCAACCCCTGCTTTGGCTTAGCCAGAGGATTAGAATGACTTCATTTCACACACCTGATAAGGGGAGGTGGGATTTACTGTATGGAGAAGGTGCTTACTTCAAACAGAAACAGAGGATTAGGATAACTTCATTCCACACATCTGATAAGTTTCTTCAAACAGAAACATAATCAACAAACACCCATATTTGCTTCTGTTTTGAAGGACGACCATGTATGACACCTAAATGATGCACTAAATAGACCTAAGAAGGTATCTGTCTAACTTCCTCCTCGAAGGCTTGAGCACTGAAATCATAACAAACATCAGCCACTTCATTCAGTGAGCATCCTTTATATTGCCCCATGTGAGAATCTAAATTCTTTCATAATCATACTGATATTTTATCATCATTGTGCAGCTGAGTCCCACAGCCACAGGAATGGTTCTTTCATTAGACCTGGGAGAGAGGAGTTCTTCCTTTCTTGGGACAAAAGGAGTTCAATAAGATTCCTGTGTCAGGAAAACACAATATGCTCAACATTATCAAATTTTATTATTGTTTGTTCTTTGACAATTTTGTACATATATAATGCATTCTCTGATGACTCACATCCTCCCACTCCTGTCAAATCCTGTAGCATTTCCTTACAAGTCCATTTCCCATATTAGTTTCTGTTCATCTTATTTATGGTCCACTGTATTTAATCAGAGCCATTTGTCTGACCATGGGCTTAGAACTATCCTTTCAAACTTGGTTGGTTCATTGGTCAGAACAAAGCTAAAGACAATGACAGTTCTTTCCCAGAATCCATCAGTAGGAAGAGTTAAAAACCTGCATAGAATCTTCAAACACTAGGAAAGTTAACCAGAAAGGAGAAAAGCTTCAAGCTCAATTTCAGCTTAATTTATATGTATCTTGCAACCATAGTGTGTAATCTTTTCAGCAATCAGGTTTTAATTCCATCAGATTAATTAAAAGTAATCTGCCATCTTAAAGAAACGTTGCTACCTAAACTCTTAGATTTTTAACCCAAAGAAAATAAAGGCACATGTACACACAAAAGCCTGTACATAAAACACCCACGAAGTCTCAGACTAGAAAAAAAAACACTTTCCAAGAGATTTAATCACAAATTACTAGAAAACAAATACATTAAAATAACAGAAGTGTACTATCCCTCAGTCTGAAAAACTAGAATTCAAAATGTAATCCATACTGTTTTAATAAGATTGTTTTTTGCTGTTAGGCAGCAAGTAAGAAACTGGTCTATGGTTCTCTCCTAGCTTCTGGAGATTTACTAACAATCTTTGGTGTGCATAGTTTACAGAGTTACCCATCCTCCAAGTACATTTCTTCATATATCATATATGATATAATCTATCATAGCTTTCATTACATGTGTTTCCATATGACCAAATTTCTATTTTGGTACTAGAGAGGAGCCTCAGCAGTTAAGTGGGCTTGCTGCCCTCTATTGAGGTGATACATATTTTTCCTTTAAATTCATTGATATGATTTATTTCATTTATTGGCTTATATATGTTGAACTGCCATTTTGTCTGGGATAAAGCCAACTTGATTGTGGTAGATTATCTTTTTATATATGTCTGAATTGAGTTTGCTAGAATTCTATTGAGGACTTTTAGATGTTTATCTGGGACATTAAATTGCAGGTGTTTTTGTTGGTGGTGTGTCATTACTTAGTTTTGGTATTAGTGTAATACCGGCTTCATTGAAGGAGTTTGGAAATGCTCTTTCTTTATATTTTAAAATAATTCAGAAATATCTGTTGTATATCTTCTCTGAAATCCTGGTAGAATTATTCTGTACACCCAACTTTGCTTGGGATTTTTTTTGGAAGGTTTTTTTTTTTTTACTTTCTTAATCTCCTTAATTGTTACAGTTCAGTTCTTTCTTTAATTTCATGGCACTTGATGAATCTATAAAAATATCCATTTATTTTATATTTATATTATTTATATTTTCTAAATTAGGGGGGGTCTATTTTTTATGTATCCCCTTATAATATTCTGGATTTCTTTGCTGACTTAATGTTTCCCTGTCCTTTTCTCATCCTGTTATTTTGTATCATCTCTTTCTTTTGGTTAGTTGGGCATAGCGTCCTGCAATCTTGTTAATAGTCTCAAAGAACCAGTTCTTAGATTCATTGATTTTTTTGTATTCCTTTTTTTCTTAGTTCATTATTTTCTTTTCTGAATTTTATTATTACTTGCTATCAAGTAGTTTTAGATTTTATTTGTTCTTGTTTTTCCAAATTCATGAGTTGCATCATTAAGTCAATTACTTGTGTTCTTTCTGATGTGTTAAAATAAGCACTCAGAGCTATAAATTTCGCACTTAAGACTGCTTTTAATGTATCACAAGGTTTTGTTGTGTTGTGTTTTAATTTTCATTTAGTTCCAGGAAGATTTTTCTTTGCTTCTTGATTTCTTCTTTGACTCTTTCTTCATTTAATGATATATTGTTTAATTCCTATGAGTTTTTGCAATTACTAAAGATTCCTTTACTGTTGATCTTAAATTTTATTGCATTGCGGTCAGCTAACACATGGAATTTTTTTTTAATTTTGAATTAATTACGTTTTGTTTTGTGTCCCACTGAGTGGTCTATTTTAGAGAAGCTTCCATGAGCTGCTAAGTGGAATGTGTATTCTTCGATGTTTAGATAGAATAATTTGTAGATATCTGTTATACCCATTTGATGCATGATACTGATTAAATCTGATATTTGTGATAATTTTTCCATATCACTGTCTATAGGAGAAATTGGGGTATTAATTGCATTACTATACTTTTTATCAAATTGGGTACCCCAGAGCTCAGTACATAAATGTTTAGGATTTTAATGTCTTCTTAGCTAATGATTCCCTTGATTAGAATAAAATGTCCTTCATCTCCTCAATTATTTTTAGTTGGACATCTATTTTGTCACATATTAGGATAGCAAGTCCTGTTTGCTCCATGGTCCCATTTGATCAAATACATTTTTTCTATTATTTCAGTTTAAGATATTGTCTACCTTTAAAGATGATGTTCTTTTGGAATACTTCCGTCTTTTCATTGAGGGTTGAGGCATTAATATTTAAAGTTGCTATTGAAAAAAATGTATGTGAATTTCAGTCACTTTATTTATTTACTTATTTGCTGTTTGTGTTCTTAGATGTACTTTTTGTTGCATAATTTTACCTTAATATGTTGGGTTTTTTTTTCTATAGTATATGGCTATGTTTATTCTTTTCTTTTGTTCAAAGTGTGTTTCCAATATTCCCTGTAGGCCTAGTTTTATGAACATGAATTCTTTTAGTCTAATTGCATCCTGGAAAGTTTTTCTTTCCCCTTCTATGGCAGATAGTTTTGCAGGGTGCAATAATCTAGGCTGTCGCCTGTGATCTTTTAGAATTTGGAGTACATTGTTCAAGGATAATTTGGATGTAAAAGTTTATATTGTAGATTCAGCCATTATTCTTGTGGTTTTTCCTCTATATGTGTCTTATGTTTATTTTCTCACAGCTTTCAGTACTCTCTTTGTTCTGAATATTTAGTATGCTACCTGTGATATGCCATGATGACATTTGTTATACAACCGAGGCACCCATATTCAGGGACAGGACTACTCATGAATCCCACTGTAGTTGTAGACCTCCCATATCAACTAACAATCAAGAGATTGCTCCCCACAACAAACATGCTCACAGGTTAATATGAAGAAGGCAAGTCTTCAAGTGACGTTCCCTCCCGCAAGGTGATTCTCGGTTGTGTTGAATTGATAAAAAGTAAATAACAAGCACAATTGAAGTGTTGTGCCTTGTTTGCCTTTGTCTTCAGGTGTTAGATCAATTTTGAAATTATTTTGTGTTACATTAAGGAAATGGATCTGGACTTATTATTCTTCATGTATATAATCCTACCTCAATACCACTCATGAATGAGGCCATTATTTCCCTATATATGTTTTTTGACAACTTTTTCAAAAATCAAGTGATTTCATTTGTGTGGCCTTATATATGGGTCCTATTTTATTGCACTGATCTGCATGTCTTTGTTCTTATACCACACTGGATTTTGAGGGGGAAAATTCTGTGTCTCCAAAGTATAATTTGAAATCAACCAATATGATATATCAGAATCACTCTGTTTAGACTTCCTTTGGCTATTTGATGCATTATGTGTTCTCTTATGGATTTTAAGTTGTTTATCTTGTTATGTGAGGGACAAGAAATATGTTCATAGAAGTCAAAAAACATGAGAATAAACTTCCAAATAAATTCTAAGAGAACATAAACTAACAGCTTTATGAGATAAGGAAGTGAATTTAGGATAGGAAAATAGAATCTGATAAGTAAATAAACATTCTGATGAAAAACAAACTGCAACAACAATAGAAAAGAAAAATTCAATAAGTCAAATAGCAAATCAGTAGAAAATCTCACCAATAGAATACATCATGAGGAGGACAGTATAACAGGGCTTGAAGATAAGACAGAGGATCTGGGTCACTTAGTAAAGATCAGTAATAAATTTACAAAGAACACATGAATGGAACATGGACGATTCATAGGACATCATAAATCTTGAAAAAATAATTTTTTATTAAAATTTCAGTCATGAAAAATAAAATCAATAAATTATGGAATAGAAGGAGAAAAACCTTTATGTTGAAGGGACAGAAAATAGTTTGAGGAAAATTGTAGTAGAAAATCCACAAATACAGGGAAAGAGATGCCCATCCAAGCACTGGAAGAGCACAGAACATTAAAAGCATGAGCAGAAAAGAAACTGTCCCTTCATTTTGTACTTAGAACGGTAAAATACAAAACAAAGAAACTTTACTGAAACTTGTGAGAACAAAACAAGACACGCACACACACACACACACACACACACACACACACACCTTCAGAATAACAGCTGAGTTTTCTATGGAAAACTTAAGCAACAGAAGGTCATCAAATGATATATTTCAAGTTCCAAAAGACTACAATTGCCAAACCAGGATAATATATCTGCAAAAAACTATCTTTTATAATTAAAGGAGAAAAAATAATTTTCAATGATGAAAAAAATTAAAGGAATTTATGACCACCAAGTTTGCCTTTGGAAAACTTCAGACTAAAGAGAAAGATAAAAACATTCAAGAGGCTGCAGGAAAAATAAATGATACATAGTTGTTTAGAAAAAGAGTAATAAAAAACAAAAAAGATGTCCAGTGGTGGTGGTACACACCTTTAATCCCAGCATTCGGGAGGCAGAGGCAGGTGGATCTCTGTGAGTTCAAGGTCAGCCTGGTCTACAGAGTGAGTTCCAGGACAGCCAGAGTTACAACAGAGAAATCCTGTCTTGAAAAGCCAAAGAGAGAGAGGGGGGAGAGAGAGGGAGAGAGAGAGAAAGAGAGAGAGAGAGAGAGAGAGGGAGGGAGGGAGGGAGAAAGAACGAAAAGAAAAAACAAGAGAAAAATGCTAGAAAATAGAAGCATCCTAACAAAAGCAATCTATATCTTCAGTGCAACACCAAACATTGTTCTAATGCCATTATTCACATAGAGAAAACAATATTCAAATCCAAAAGGAAGTGTAAAAGAGCCAGGAGAAACAAATCAATACTGTGGAAAAAGTACTCCTATGCATATTATCATGCCTGATTTTAAGTCATACCACAGAGACTCTGATTTAAAAAGAAAAAAGAAAAATCATGTTAATAATGGCAATGAAATAAGAGGATTCAATCAAAAGTTCATGCAACTTTATCTACTTTATCTTTAAGAAAAGCATAAAAATATGCATTGGAGAAAAGACAACCAATTTGTAACACGTGATATATACATGGAGAAGAATGAAACTAGATCCTTATCTCTCAGCCTGAACAAAAAATCTACTCTACATAAATGAAAGACTTGAACATAAAAACATAACCTGTGAAATTGATAGAATAAAAGTAGACAGTACCGTTTAAGACAGTGATTCTCAACCCTCCTAATGCTGTTACCCTTTAATACCTCATGTTTTTGTGACTCCCAGCTTTAAAATTATTTTCATTGCTATTTCTTAACTGTTATTTTGCTACTGTTATGAATCATAATGCAAATATCTGGTATGCAGATAATCTTAGGTTACTCCAAATGACCCCCAAAAGGATCATGACCCACAGGTTGAGAACTGCTGCTTTTAGATATGGCAATAGCTATGGATAGGAACTCAATTACTTAAGAATTAAGGCCAACAATGACCAAATGTGACATTGTGTAATTACAAAGCTCTTATCGGCAACGAAAACTGTTTAGTGAAGAGATTGCCTACACAATAGGAGAGAATGTTTATTAATTATACATCTGACAGAAGATTAATGTATAATATACACAAATAACTCAAAAATTAAACATCAGTAAAAAAAATGACCCAATAAAATTGTCAATGGAACAGAGTTCTCAAAAGAAAAATTACAAATAATAAATAAATGTTTTTAATGTGTTCAAAATCTTTAAGCCATCATGGAAATAAAAGGTAAAACTACCTTGAGATTCCATCTGATTCCGATCAGAATAGCTAGCTATTATCAAGAAAAACATCAAGGAATGCTGATGAGAATGGGGCTAAAGGGAAACACTTATTTACTGTTGGTGGCAGTATAAATGTACAGCTACTGTGGATATCAGTGTGGAAGTTTCTCAAAAAGCTGAACATACACTTTCAATATGATCTATCTATACCACTCTCAGTCTTTTACCCCAAAGCTTCTGTATCAGAGAATGGGTGTTCATTACTGATCTATTCTTGTGATAGGGTTGTTCAGAGAAAGAGAACTAGTAGAATATAGTTGATGGTTGATGCAGGTGGGAGAGTCAGTTTTCTTCAGGGATGTCGTTCCTGGTAGCTTGTTCATGTTTCATTGGATGGTCATGCACCCATGTACATACTGGCAGGACTAATGTAACTGTATGTTTTTGTAAAGGAGTATGTGAGGTTGGGAGTGATGCCTGGGGGAGAATCTGGGGGGTGCTGAAGGGAGACAATGAGAATGAATGTAATCAAGACACATTGAGCACGAGCATAAAATCTCAAAGAGAGAACTTTTAAACCCACAAAGCCAACTTTAAAAGAAAAAGCAAATGCAGTTGGAAGGGATATGTCAGGGGTAAGAGAGTGCATTTGGCCAAAACACTTTCTTGCCTGTAAAAAGTCATCAAACAATAGAAAATAAAAACATTTAAAAGTGGATTTACTAGATTGACTTACAAGAAGTGTTATGAGTATCCCAACAATGGCTGTGTATTCTAAAAGGAAGCTAAGAATTGGCAGTTGCTAAATCCACAAGACTGGATGCCTCAGAAGTCACAATCTAATGCTGAAGGACAAGAGGACTCCTGGAGACCAGCTGGTCTCCAGCCCACACTGGGAAGCCAAAGAAGCTGGGTTCTGATGTCAGTGAAAGGAGGCAGGAGAAACAACGGCAACAGTCACCATCAGTTGTGGCAGCAGCAACAGGGCAGATGAACCCACAAATAGGGTAGGTGACTTCACTAGTTTTTTGAGAAAGCAAGCAAGCAAAAAAGCAAACAATTTTTCCTAAGATCTCAGTATATCTGGGTCACACACTTAGAGGTTCCACTTCATTTAGGTTAGGTCTTCTGATTTCAATTAATAACCTACTGAAGAAAATTCCTTACAGGTTCACCAATAGGGTCATTTTTATTTGGTTCCAGGTCCAGTAATGTTGATATGAAAGATTAATGATTATACATCACACTATTTAAAAAAGGAACCAGCTTAGGTGTCCGTCAGCTGTGAGTGGATAATGAAATTGTGATGCATTTCTAGGTTTAGTCTGTTGCTGTGACAAACACCATGACCAAAAGCAACTTAGTTGAAGAAAGGATAAATTTCACCTAACAGGTTACAGTCCTTCATTGAGAGAAGTCACGATAGGAACTCAAACAGGGACTTCTGATCAAGGAACTCATTTATTACCAAGAAAGTGGATTAGAAATCATAGGAGAAACTTTGCTGGCTCGCTCACAGACTCGCTGTGGTGCCGTCCACAGTGGTCTGGGCTCTCCCACATCTATTAATAGTCAAGACAATCTGCCACAGACATGCCCAGAGGTCAATCTGATCTAGTTAGTGCCTCAGTTGAGACTCTCTTCTAAGATTGATTACTCCAGGCTGTGTCAAGTCAAGAGTTAAAGCTAACTAGGACAGGAACATACACAATGGAATTTTATTCAAGTATAAAGAAAAAAAATGATCGTGTTTTCAGGAAAATTAGTGGAACTGAAAATATTATACTGAATAACATAACATGAGGCCTTATAGACACAAAGGTGCATGTTCTTTTTCATATGAAGATCTTAACTGCAAATTCTGAGGACTAATGTGTTTAAATTGGAGTATGTATAGAGTTCAGGAAAACAACAAAGAAAATTGGCTATATGAGAGGGAGGAAAAACTGATGCCTTATAGGAAAGTGGATAGAACACATAAGACTAGAAATGAGGAATACCAGAGATGGAAACTTTTAAGTGGGTATGAATATGGGGAGGTAAAGAAGGGAGGATGAAAGTGTAACTCAAACCAAGGATATATAAAACAGCCATAGGTAAATGTTCTTTTTAGTAAGCCTGTTTACAAAGCTTAACTTTTAGCCATAGGGTGCTGGCTAGGGTCCAATATCAGGGACAATTTTCCTCCTGTCCAATTAGATATCTGCTGGGTGCCACTTTTTACACCTTTATTCATAGCTTGCCTTACTGGTCATAACTGTGGTTCATAGTTGTTGCAGCTGTGTAGAGCAGTTTAATTTCCTCCTCCACCCTTGGTAGCTTGCAAAGTATTTTCTGGAACCACAGAATCTAGATAACAGGAAAGAAGCTTTTGGGACAGATCCAGCTTGAATCATCTGAGTCCTGTGTCTTAAGTATGCAATATCTTCAGCAATAGGGGCTCACCGTCAAACTCTAAGAGGCAACCAAAGGCTACATATATAATCTGTATTATTTTAGGAGTCATTTATAGTACACTAATTCAAAAGGAGGTTTCTATACCTGGTGCTGGGATTTTGTTAGTCTATGGTTCTTGTAGTTCTAGTCTGTTTTCTGCTCCATTGACTTAACTTCCATATATATCTTTTTACTACGCATAATTTTAGGTAAATATAAAATAATATGAATCATTGAGGCTTTATCAAATAACCTTAAAGTTACTCGCCCCTTATCCATCCTTTTCCCTCTGTATTGGCCTCCCTCCCTTCTCCTCAGCAAGAGCCAAGTCTCCATTGTTCCATTTCCCACTTCATATCCACTATATCCTTATATTCTCCTCCCAAGCCTCCCCCGACTCATGCCTTTATATTTTCCTGCTATCTGTATTTTACTTCATGTTGTATACTTACATCTGAAGATTTACAGCTGGTGAGATCATGGACCTAAAAAAAAAACTACTATTGCTAGTTTTCTAGATGAGCATAACTCCTTATTACATTCTAAATCTTAACCTTATACCCACAAATAAGTGTAGCTACCAGTCCTCACCAAAGAAGCCTTTCTTTGGAGATGCTGGAAAGGGAACCACCATGTCATCTTCAAAGCCTTTTCCACTAACAACCACCAAAGCCCTATCCCCAACCTGCCAGAGATCTTCCAGTTGCCCATCTGGGCCCAACCACCTCATTCACTTCCCCCGCACTCCTTTGTTCTCCAGACTTCTTACAAATTGCCTGCCATCTATCAGGGGTCCTCCAGTTGCCTTGTGAGACCAACTAGAGACCAAGAAAGCTACCTCATGCTTCCCCCTACTGGCACTTAACCACATGACATCCCTCTCTCTCTGACCTGAGGTCTCCTAGATGCTACTAGATGCTATATAAGAATCTGACACACCGATAATGCATCTTATGCCCCTTGTCCTCACCTCCTCTCCATTTAAGTCCATTCAGAACCACATTATTCATCTTCCAAGGACCCTCCAGCCACCCTACAAAAATAGAAACCTTAGTAAGAAAACACAATTCACCTCTAAAGAGATAAAATTTTTTTAAAAAATTCATATCAAATGGGACCGGAAAACAAGTAGCCACTGGCATTCTACTAACAGACAAAACAATATTTAAGCGAAAAATGATCAGAAGAGATAAAATGCACTGTCTTGGCTAGTCTTATGTCAACTTGACACAAGCAAGAATCATCCAAAAGAAGGGAACCTCAACTGAGTCAATCCCTCCACGAGATCCATTCGTAGTCATTTTCTTAGTGATTGATGGAGTAGGGCCTAGCCCACTGGGGGTGGTGCTATTTCTTGAATAATTTACTTTATGAAAGGAAGCAGGTTGAGCAAACCACGATAAGCAAGTCAGTAAGCAGCACCCATCCATGGTCTCTGTATTAGTTCCTGCCTCCAGGTTCCTGCCCTGGCTTCCTTCAAGGATGAACAATGATATAGATGTATAAGTCAAATAAACATTTCCTCCTCAAGTTGCTTTGATCATGATGTTTCACCACAGCAATAGAAACTCTAACTAGGATAGTAGTTAGTACCAGATATGTGGGGTATTGTTGTGACAAACCTGACCATGTGTTTCAGGAAGGATTGTGGAGGAACTTTAGAACTTTTGTCTGGAAAAGCCATTGAGTGATAAAAACTTGATGAGCTGTTAATAGGAGCTCAGAAGAAAATAATGTAGAGAGAAATGCAAATGTTAGAGGCCTGGTTTGTGAAGTTCCAGAGGGAAGTTTGAAAGTTATATAAAGACAATTGGAGCCATAGGATATTTGATATTTTTAATTAAGATTCTGTGGTTCTGGTCAGCTGAGGCTGAAGAATCAGCCATGATTAACAAGAAACCAGCAGCACCATTAAAGTGAAACCTGTGTGTTACTTGGAAAATTGATGCTAGTCACATGGAGCTGAGAAACTAGCAGTGATTAAAAAGAGACCAGATCATGGAGGTGAAATCTGGAAACTGTTTCCTCAAGATCAGCACACATCTGTTTTCCAGAGGAGAGGTGGCCAAGGCTGTACCTCATGCTGACAGCCAAATTTGGTATTGTAAGACTCACCCAGGTGGTATAGATTTTGAAGGCATGAAGGGGCCCTGGAGAGCAGCACAGGCTTGGCACTGTGAGAGGCAACTGGTGAAATTGCAGCCTCAGTAGCAGTTGAAAGCTCAGGATTAAATGAACCATGCAGAGAAGCTTGACACCATAAAGAGACCCTAGGAGAGGCTATTGGTGAGAGTGCAGCCCAGTTGGGTCTGAAAGACCCCAAAGTTCTGAAGATGCCAATACCATGGGATGACCATCAAGAACAGCAGCAGCAGTGGAGTAGAGCCAGACATGACCTGAAGGACAAGTTGTGTGGGCTGCAGAGCTCAGAGCCAGAGAAGTGACCCAAGTTCTCTGGAGGACCCGAGAAAATTGTTAGTGGATCCAAAACATTGGATATTGAGATATTTACACTTTTGGAGTTTGGTTTTGCTCTGTGAAGATTGTGACTGTGCCCTGGTACTTTCCTCCTGAATTAAAAAAATATATTTAATTTATATTTTTCTTTAACAGGAGCCCACAGTTTATAGACTTTGAACTTTTAAGGAGACTTTGGGATTTTTTGGAGAATATGGCTTTTAAGAGACTAAATATTTTAAAAGAGACTGAATTTTTAAGTGTTTGAATTTTTAAAGACAACAGAATTTTTAAAATTTAGAATGTTTACATTGTAATGTTGATAATCATCTGTGATATGTGGGATGAACAAGAAGGAAAGATTATGGCTTAACAGTTATATGTTTGTGTGTCAAGTTGACAAGGGATCAATTCAGTTTTCCTGGCTAGTTTTATGTCAACTTGAGAAGAGCTAGAGTCATCTGAAAGAAGGGAAACTTAGTTGAGAAAATGCCTCCAGAAGATCCAACTGTATGATATTTTCTTAATTTGTGTTTGATAGGGGAGGGTTTAGTACATTATGGGTCATGCTATTCCTGGGCTGATGATCCTAGATTATATAAGAAAGCAGGCCAAGCAAGCCATGTGGAGCAAGACAGTAAGCAACATCCCATCCATGACCTCTGCATTAGCTCCTGCTTCCAGGTTCATGGCCTGTCAGAGTTGCTGTCCTGGCTCCCTTCAATGATGTACTATAATGTGTAGGTGTAAGCCTAATAAGCTCCTTTCTCTCCAACTTGCTTTTGGTCATGGTGTTTTATCACAGTAATAGAAACTGTAACTAGAACCTATAATTTATTCTTTTAAATGGAACAATACATGAAGAGGACATTGCAATTTCTAACATATGTGCATCAAACTTGAGCACACATGGTTTCATAAATCAAATACTGCTAGATGATAAGCCACAGATTAATTCCAATACAGAAATAGTAGGTGACTTCAGTATACCACTCATAACAAGGGACGGTCAACCAGACAAAACTTAAACTAACAAACAGAAAACAATGGAGATATATGAAACCATAGAGCAAAATACTGTCACAGACATCTATAGAACATTTCATCTGGACACTACAGAATGTACATTTTTCTCATATATGTATCGTACTTTAAAATAGATCACAGACTGTGTTCCAATTTCATTTCTGTTGCTGTGTTAAAGTACTCTAAAAAACAAGGAAGAAAGGGGTATCTTTGGTTTACAATTTACATCATATTTTATTATTTTGAAGAGTCAAGGCAGAACCCTGAGGCATCCAAGCAATATTATATCCAGTCAACTGCAGAAAGAGAATAAATACTTGTGTGATTGAAAGCATTCAGATAATTCCTTTCAAGCATACAGTTCAAAGTCTGACCAACAAAATGATGACAATGACATATAGTGTGTGTCTCTCCAACTAATTTGACCCAATTAATTGAAAAAATTATCATGTCATACACATGGTTCAAGCTGATCTAGACTGTTCCACCCTTGAGACTCTCTTCCTATATGGTTATAGGCTGGGTCACAGTAACAGCTAAAACTAACCATTCTATAGAAGAACACCAGGAAAACTAAAAACATATTTACCCATGATTATAGGAAAATCAAAGTAACACCAGGAATTCTATCCATCACAATTGAATTAATAAGAATCAACATATAGAGATATTACAGAAAATTCACTAAAGGAATGGCTCAGTGGTTAAGAACACTTGTTCTTACGAAGGGCCAAGGTTCTGTTTCCAGTACCCACACTGTGGTTCACAACCATCTGTAACTCCAGTTCCAGGGTACCTGCTGCTGTGGTCTGCTCTCTGTTCACACCAGCCATGCTTGGGGTACACAAATATACATGTAACCAAAACACAAATACACATAAAATAAAAAATAAAGAATTATATATATATAAACACACAAACTTATGCAGATTAAATAACCTGTTATTGAATAATAGATAAAACGTTGAAACAATCTATATGGAAATCAAAAACATCTAGAATTAATAAAATTAATAAAAGTAAAGATAGCAACATACCAATATCTGTGCTAGCTATATCCCTAACAGAGGATTAATATCAAGAAGACACAAAGAATTCCAAAAGTCAAAATCAAGAAAACAAACAACCCAATCAACAAATGAGCCATTTACTAGGCAGAAAATTCTCAGAAGAAAAATATAAATGGGAACTAAATTTTTAAAATGTGTTCAAAATTATTGGCCATTAGGAGATTACAAATTAAAACTACTTTGAGATTTCATCTTATCGCAGGAAGAATGGCTACCATAAAAGAAAAGACAAACCAATGATAACTAATGATGAAAAGGATGTAGCAAGGGGTACACTTATTCACTGTTGGTGGGAGTATAAACTTGTGCAAGTCCCTATGGAGGTTTCCTCAAAAAGATACAAATAGAACTACCATAAGACGCAGCTCTGCCACTTCTAGGCATATACTTAAATTACATTGTATCTTAATTTATAGGTACTTGCTCAAACGTGTTCACTGCTACTCTATTCACAATAGATAGGACATGGAAACAAACTTGATGTCCATCACTGGTGAATAGACAATGAAAATGTGGTGCATGTACACAGTTGAATTGTATTCAACTGGAAAGAAAACGCGAATTAAGAAAATTTAAATTAATTGTATTCAACTTGATTTTTTTTTCCCTAAGTAAGGGTAACACAGGCCCAGAAAGAAAAGTATTGCATGTTCTTTCTCACATAAGAAGTCCAGTTTCTTATCTTTAGATTTGAGTATTTATCTTAGAACATCTATAGAAATTAGGAAACTAGAATAGAATCATTGAGGTAGAGGATGCCAAAAGGGAGGGATATTAGTATATAGACATTATAAAATTAAAGAGACAGAATGTAGTTGTACAATACAATCTTTTACCCTAGATTTAGGGAAAGAGGGAGGATATAAAGAAAATTTCACTGCTTTTGCAGGAAGGCTTGATAGAGAAAGAGAGAAAGGTGGACATCTTCACAGATTATTTAGGCCATCCTAAGCTTGGAAAGGACTAATTGACATGAGTCAGACTAGTGTCTCAGCTCACTATCTACAAACTCAACCTCTTCAACATTTTTCTTCTATGAAATAATCAGCACACTAACAATGGACAAACCAACCAACAAACCACCAACCAACACCAACCTTGACTCTTGGGGCTTCAAACCTTTTATACTCTACACAAAAGTTCCCATAAACCATAGCGGTACACAACCCCAAGAACAAGTTACATGTGCCAAAACAACTGCACCTAATGAAATTATAGCCACAAGCACCAAGCATTCCAAATCAAACTCATAATCATCTACCATACCTGGGATTGGAAGAGAAACCTAGTTCAAATGCCATTTTGTGTTAGTAAAGAAACAAAAATAACAAAAAAGTTTTCCAAGTGTTCTGTTACAGCAGAATACTTGGGTGGAGATAATTTAAGGGAACGAGGAAGTTGAAAAGGAAAATAGGGAAACTTAGAAGAAAGATGTACAAAAATCTCATATGGAAACCTATTAGTTGGTAAGTCAAAGATTTAGAAGGGGGATGGCTAAATGTTGCTGCATCTAATAGCCTCTGTGGTCATTTTTGTGATTTATCCACATACCTGTATTTCAAATATGTTTCTCACTAATTTTCCAATCATGCTCCTTCCAAATTCCCAGTCATCCAGCCAAGCCATTAGCCCATAAATCACCTATAAGAACACATAAACCACTTATCCTTTAAAACACAATATATGATCATTTGTGTTGCTCAAATTTCTGCTCACTGTAGATTTCCCTTTACCAGTACATTTGTATTTGTTCCAGAAAGGAGTTGTAATGATACAACTATCCATTTCTAGTGGTACCTGCATAAACATGGGAAAACATCTGTAATCCAGATGTTAGTCTTGTCTTTCTTAGTCAATCAATCAAAGGGCACACTAAAGAAGGTCATCACATGCTTGGGGAACAAACCATAGAACCATGGGTAACTGCTACATGTAATATGCCTTCAGGACCTTCTCAGAACCAATAATATATATGTCACTTCCATTTGACAGTAGATTGCTGCATCAACACAGAACTTTGACTTTGTAGGTCAGATAACACACATCTCACATAGTAACTTGGTGCTCATTGCCAAATGTTCAGTTTTCCTGAGGAAAAATAGCTAGGCAAGTGCTATCTCACAAAAGGAGAATAGTTGTCTATATATCAAGGTAAGGTCTTGCTCTGTAAGTCTTAGAGCCTTTATAGTGATTCACTTATGGCGACTTGTAAAAGGCTCCAAGCAGCATCCCTATCTGCCACTGACATTTTACATACCACTGAATCTGCTGGATTGCACATCCCAAGTGGTAGAGCAGCTTGCACAGCAGCCTGGACCCAATGAAGAGCCTTCTCCTAGACCTCACTCAAAGCTAGAAGATTTTTCGGTCACTTGCTATATGGGCCAGAGTAACACGTTCAAGAGAGCAATGCACTATATCTCAAATCCTTAACCATTGTGTTCTGCTCTTAGTATTGCAAGGGGCAAATACAACAGTTCATCCTTTACCTTAGAAGGAATATCTACATGATCCACACCACTTGGCTCCTATGAATTTCACTGAAGTAGTAATCTTAATGGAGTTCATTTCCCATTCTCTAATGCACATATGCTATAACCAGTAAGTACAGAGTGGTTGATGCCTCATATTCAGTTGATATAATCAGTGTAATGTCATCAATATAATGGACTATCCTGGTATTTTGTAAAAGGGACAATCTGCCAAGATCCTTATGAGATGTTATGACACAGAGGATTAATATACCCTTGAGACAGAATTATAAAGGAATGCTTCTAGCCTTGTCAGCTGAAATTAAACTGTTTATGGTGGTCCTTGGGCTTAAGTACAAAGAAATAAAAACCATTTGCTGCATCCATAGCTGTTTACAATGTACCAGGAAACCTATTAATACCCTCAAGTAAAGACACACCACCATGTGTAACAGTTACAATTGGTGTCACTGCTTCCTTAAGCTTGAGGTAATCAACTGCCATTCTTCATGATTTATACATCTTTTGCCCATGACAAATAAAAACCACCACCCTTGCATCTTTCAAATCATTAGTATGGCATATTTTTATAACCCCTCCAATGATGGGATTTTTTTTCTGTTTGCTAATTTTCCTGAAAGAAGCAGCTCCCATGTCTCCCTTTCAGTATTTCAAATTATAATAGCCCGTACTCCACAGGTTGGGAACCACTGTGATGATTCTGCTAACTTCTAATTATAACTATCCCAGTTAAGCATTCTTAAGCAGTGAGCATAAACACAGAATGAATTTGAGAACCTAATGAATCTACTATTAATTGGACTTTTGTTAAAACTCATCGATAACCTGGCCTCCGCAACTCCCTACTTTAACAGGAAGACAAGAGTGCTTTTGAGCGTCTCCCAGAATCATATTAAAGTGAGAGCCAGTGTCTAACAGACATTGCAGAATTAACCTTTTAAACAAGGATGGAGAGGGCGCTAATGTAGTAATTAAATATGGAGATGCATCCTCTGGTAAGGGTGATGAGACTATATCCCCTAGAAAAACAAATCAATCAGAATCTGAGAGATCGATGCCATTAATGACTTCAGCATCTTCTTACACATTTCCATTTAAAATTTCAAGATCCCTTTCATTGCAAACCATTGCCCTCACTACTTTAGCTGCTGACTCTCTCTCAGGAAGGGAGAAAAATTTGCATTGCAGTTCAAATAATCATATTATAAGGGTTTGGGTTTTATTTTTATCAACTTCAGCCCTGTGATTGCTGGAGAGAAGATTCTCCTCCAAGGCACACTTAGAAACCTTTAGATTTCTTATACTCATCCAGGGTTGGCTAATTTTATGAGTAAGCTCATTGTTTTCCTCTGTTACTGTATCCAGAAATACTTGAAACACCACGTTAGCACTTATTTTCTACAAATGTTCAAAAGTTTCATATATAGAGTCATAAAATTCCTTGCTTTCCATATAAAATATGCTTATCAGACATAGTTCTTAAAATAGCTCACACTCTAGATTTTCAGCACTCTTTCCATGCTACCAAGGGAGTCATTAATCACTATGGGTTTCGTGGAGTTAGAGAGCCAATGCCAGAATGCCATCAAGTCTACTAAAAGTTTATAGTTAGAGTGCTATTTCTCCAGACCTGTCTCTTATACCATAATCTGTATTAGTCAAGGTTCTGTAGAGAAACAGAACTGCTAGAATGATACATATATCAAAGAAATTTGTTATATTAGATTCAATGTAATGGTAGTTCAACATATCTGTCTTCACATTGGAGAGACTGAGAACCTGATTGGTACTCAATCCACGAAGCAGTCCCACTCTAGCACTGAAAGTCCACATAGGGAGTTACTGGTTTTCAGTCATTATTTGAAGGGTGAAAAATTTGGGTTCTGATGTCAATGAAGAATGGCGGCATCAGTGACAGGGTAGATGAGCTGGATAGGATTACATGAAGAGAGTAATTGAACTTTCAAACATAATGGGGACGAAACTCAAATACTTTTTCCATTGGACCAAGCTTTTTCCATTGAATATCCTTTTCCCTGTGCTACTAGAAGGTGCCACCCACATGGAGAGTAGATATTCCCATTTCACATACTTAGGTAAAGACACTACTTTACAGGAACATTTTCTATCACATATTAGGAGAAACTATACATACACAGGCATCCTGGGCCTGTGACTCTCACAATATTTCTGCTTCCACTTCTGAAATTTTCACTAAGCCTTAGGTGGAGCATTATAGTGCAGATAAGTCAGTTGGGGTTAGATATCTCATAGTTGCTTATTCTCTATATATTGACCTCTTTGGGATCTCCATAGTAGCTTCTTTCTTCTGATAAAAGAAGTCTCTTTGATGAGGGCTGAGAGTTATACATCCCTGTGGGTTTAAGGATAAATACTTAGAATGAAGTAAGAAATTATACTGTTCTAGGAAAGTGGCAATAGTAGGTTCTCCTCTCAAGTCTGTGACTGCTCTGACTATGGGTAGTTCATAGGTTTACAGGACATGAACAGGTTAAATTTCACATGGCCCAGCCCTTACATGAAAAGCTACAATGAAGGCAGTCAGTGCCTACTGAGAGAGAGATAATCAATTTCCTCCAAAGACAGTCTCCCAACTAGGTTGTTGAACCCAAAATGATCAGCCCTGGATATGACTATATATAATTAATGTTATAATAAAAATTGAAGATGTGATCATGAATTTGTGAGGGTGCGGGACATAGGAGGATTTTGAAGGGGAAGGTGAGAGTGACACAGAGGTAATACTTATGTAGAAGTTCACCAAATAAAAGGAAAAACATCCAAAACAATCCTCATCTCTTGATTTCAGATCCAGCCAAGTTAACAACCAAGATTAACGAGTGTAGTGTCAATGTGCAACAAATAAGAGAATGCCATGAATACTACCCTAAAATTTGATGACAAATATTTTATTCTATCAAATTTTCAAACATATTTACATTTGCAAGAGAAAAAGAAAACAAAAATGACTCAAAAAGAAACTGAATGAAATTAAACTGACAATCATTAAACTTGGGAAGAAGTGAAAAATACAGGAAGATCTGGAATGGAGCAAAAACAGTTTGATTTTCTGGCCTCAAAGTACAATTACTTCTAGAAGAAACTGGAAGGAAGAGTTGCCCTGAAAGCACTGGCATACATAGGACCCAGTTTTAATCTTCAATATATTCAGTACTTCATGCTAAGAAGTTGATTGGAGAGGAAGTATGCCTGTTTTCAGCTTTCTAGCATGTAAAAGACCCTAGTAGGAAATTCAGACTACATAAATGAAGAGATGGGGAATTTCAGCAGAGAGAGAGAAAAAAAAATAGAGAAAGCAACAGAGCTGACACAGATACAGAGAAAGACACACAGAGAGAACCCTTCTAAGAGTCAAATGGGATTGAACTCTAGGAACAATGAATGCAATTATAAATGCTGACAAGAACACATAGAGTAGTCAAGAATATGAAAACATGAAAGGCAGACAAATTCTACAATATTGTAAATAAATGCCATTGAATTTATATTTTTCTCCTGTATTAGTTCTAGACTTGGACTCAAAGCTAGCCAATTTTCTAAAAAGTTTATACCAAGTACAGAGACAAAAAGTTACAAGAATAAGTTACCTCTTGTTATTCTGTAGGAAAAAAAAGAAAAATGACTAAAGACTAGAGTCAATAGGAGGGAATTTTCACATGTTTCTTTGTCTGCCTTAGTATGTTGCTATAATTCTATAGGAAAAGACTCTTCTGTGCCAGAGGAACTATAGTGTGGACAAAGAACCCTCCACACATTCTTATACCTCTCCTTTCTGTATGTCTATCTGTTTCTCTGTCCATCCAATTGTACGTATTGGTTTCTCTTTTTTCTTGTTAATTTCACTGTGTGGCACTAAATGCAAAATAATTCTATAACTGATGTGGGTTGAAATTGGGTTCCATATCTGGGAAGATTAATCAGTGAAAGAAGGTAGATGAAGAAATTAATATATGACAACCTGCATTCATTTCTTTTTATGGTATGCATGTTTAATACTGTGTAATTATCTAGAAACCAGAACTTCAGAGTGGACCATTACCTAAGTTATATGTTGAACTGATTTAAAAAAAATCAATTCTAGCAATTTGAAAACTGACACTGAACTATAGAACAAGGAATAAAGGATAGAAAACGCATAACAAACCACCAATTTAAATATATTAATCACAATTATAACTGAGCACTTCTTTGATGTTTTCTCTCTGCATATTGAGCAGTTGTGAGTTTTTTTTCCTGTACTAACCACTGTTCATTGTTCAAAGATACTTCTCTGGTGAAGACTAATAGATGCACTAATCTATTTAGTATAAAGGTACATATTTTTTGAAATCAGTTAGACACAATGGCCATTTACCATACTAGCAGTAGTAGGTTCACCCCTAGGGTACATGAGCTACCCAGACATAGGGTCTTGTTCACATATACAGTATCAAGAATGTATTTATTTCTGTGGATTGGACTTTAAATCAAATAAAAAGAGCAGTTGTCTGCCTCATAACACTCATTCCACTGTTGCACCCATAGGCATATCTTTCGAGGCTGGTCATGTCGGTAGGTTGCAGAGTTCACAGCAGGATATAACTGTTGATAACCTTTTGCATAGCACTTTCTAGTAAGTGAAAGTTAGCCAGCAAAAAGAAGAAGATTCTAGGTTAGTATCTGCTTGCTTTTTTCAAGTCTTATAACCAGTATGCCTCATATTTTCAACAATGACTTTTGAACCTTACAGGGCCTTGGCATATATATTATGGTTTCCAGTTGTGTGTTTTTATGGGTTATCTGTGTATGCAAATGTGTATGTATCTGTGTCTATATGTGCTTCTTGAGCTTTTTCTTTTGCTCTTTTTCTTCTGTTTGTCTGCTTGGTTGTATGTGTGTGTGTCTGTGTGTGTGTGTGTGTGTGTGTGTGTGTGTGTATTCTGGTTTGATTGCTTTTATATTATCTAATTTTATCTTATTGTTTTTTTTAGATGACTGTATCTTTATAAGAGAGATAAAGAAACAGTTTGGATTTGTGTGGATGGGGATTGTAGAGGACCTGGGAGGGGTTGGAGGAGGAGGAGAATAATAACATAATAATAACATAATCAAAATATATTGTACTAAAAATCTATTTTCAATAAAATAAATTCATAATGTTAACAATAAAGATCAAAATCACCTGGCATAAAAAGAAATAAAAACATCTCTTCTAAAGATCTAACAGGGTGAGTTCTGATCCTTGCTTCTAGCACCCTCCCCAAACCCAAATATGTAGCCTGGATCCAACATGCAATGTCCTGACCTAATCTGAACACCCTTAAGTATACTGTGCCCAACCTCTAGATGTCCTGCAGGACTCTCTGCCT
The DNA here is from genome assembly GCA_026225945.1 of Cricetomys ansorgei. Lineage (NCBI taxonomy): Eukaryota > Metazoa > Chordata > Mammalia > Rodentia > Nesomyidae > Cricetomys > Cricetomys ansorgei. The sequence goes on from JAMJFZ010003399.1 coordinate 4,025,574, forward strand.
TTCTGTAGCCTACAGGCCACTGGCACACCACATCCAACCTCTCTACCCAGCCAGGTCTTGCACATCATTTTCCAGGTCTAGCTTTGTGAGTCTGCCTGATTCTCCCTCCATGGCATTCTCCAAACACCAAATCTAACCTTAAACTCTAAGACTGGACCAGGACACACATCCTGAATGCCAGCCAAGCCCCATCTGTCCACCTAATTTCGCTCTTCATAAGATATATCTAACCTGTAGTTTCAACCTGACCTGTACATCCCGTGCTCTTCTTCAAACTACTCTGTTTATATCAGACACAAAACTAATATAAAGCCTACATGCCCAGATATTGTTACAAAACTACAAACAATTTGAGAGATTAAGGTAGTATAATCTCTCCCCAAAAACCACAAGTGCTATAAAAATATAGAGTAATAAATATTATCTAGATGAATCCCGGGACACAGGATCGAAAAGAATTACCATAGAGTTTATCAAAGAATTCAAGGACTTTATAGAAGACACAAAGAAATGGGTCAATTAATTTAAAGAGAATAAACACTCAAATGAGACCCAGCTAAACATAGACACAAAGCTAATGGAAATAATAAAGAAAACCCAGAATTTGAAAATGGAATTCAGTATGTAGTTAGAAACATTGAGGAAGACTAAAGATGAAATGAAGATAGAATTTAAAAAACCCAATAAACCAACCAAAAATTCAAGCAAAAGTCCCTCAAGTAGTATGAATCAGGAAAATAGAACATCAGAACTTAAAAATAAAGTAGATAATTTTCATGAAATAAGCAAATAATACAAAAAATTAAAACACAGGATATGAAAATATAAGAATGTGAGAAACCAATATAAGACCAAGGCTTCAAATTAGAGAAAGAGATGATAGAGAAGAATCCTAGTTCAATGGACCAGATGAGATCTTCATCAAAATCACAGAAGGAAGCTCCAACAAATTAAAGACATATTAATACAGTTACAAGATTCACACATAGCACCAAATAGACAAACCCAGTACAGAAATTTCCAATGGCCTATCATAGTTAAAACACTATGTATACAGAACATAGAAAGAGTATTGAAAAGTTCCAGAGAAAACAAAAGCAGGTCACATATAAAGGAAAATCCATCAAAATAACAGCTAATTTCTCAGTGGAAACTTTAAAAGCGAAAGAGTCTAAAAAAATGAAATCCAAGAAATAAAGATTCATCACATCCAACCTAGACTAATGTACCCAGAAAAACTATCTACCGCAGTTGTGTGTGGGATTCTGTTCTCTGCGTTTTGATTAGTTTGGTTTTTTGCAAAGAGAAATATCTTTTGCAAAGAGAAGTTTCTTTGACACAGGGTAAGAACTAGAATCATTTGTGTGAATAAGAGCAAATGTTTAGACGTAACTTATAGTGGAAATGGGGATGACAAAGAAATGAGGGTGAATAAGAGAGAATATGAATTTGGATTCCAGTATTTAATAAACTACTGAATGCAAGAAAGCAGGAAATGGAAAATTGAAGAGGATAAAAGGTTTCTAGTTAGGCATTCTGGATACATACTAGTGATGAAAGAGTACAAGTACGAGAGGGAGGGAAAAAAGAGGAAGTGAAGGAGAGAGAGGGGGAAGAGATAGAGAGAGGGGGGGGGAAGGGATGGAGCTAGGGACGAAGGCAGCAGCTATTTCTTATACAAATTTAGTTTCCTTAGTGATAACAACATACTTAGGTTTGACCTGCAGAGGATATTTTAAAAACCATGGTTTGTCAACTTCAGTTTTATTTACATTTGGGATCCGATAATTCTACACAACATGAGGAGTTGGCAGCAAGACATGGGGCTCCCCTGTGCACCATAATGTTGAGAAGCATCTCCTCTGCCCAATATATGCCAATAGCACCTCCACAGTTATAACAATCAAAAATACTTTCAGATATTTCCAAATATCTTCTAGGGGGAAACCTCCCCAGATAACAGTGGACTTCCTGCCGGGTCACTGCTATATGATGATACCAATTAATAAATTTACTTGCTACATTGTCATGTCATGTGTCTGGGTTAATCACCCACTGCCCTGTTATTTCTAGTATGTTTCATGCCACTCCTTAACAACAAGAATTGTCTTACATATAAACAAATCTTACCTCAGTGCCATGGGCAAGCAACATCTATTCTCCCTGGTTAGCATCCTTGCATATTCTTAGCAGTATTTTGAAGAATTATCAGAGGAAACCATTTTTATCTCCATTTATGTATACAAACTCTGATGCCCTACTCTAATACAGAAAATATTTTCTCTTCTAATAGTGTTAATGCCTTTCAGATATTTATAGAGGACCATGTGGCCTATTCTCTGTGCCTCCTCACCAACTGTGTCTCGAAAAGCATAGCTCCTTTAATCTTTCCATGCCAATCAGACCTTCCCACTTCATAAATCATGTCTACAGCTTCTCCCTGACTTCCCTCACTGTGCATTCATCATTTGGAGCCTCTGGTGGCCCCCACACTAACTAGGACATCCTAGGAGGCATCTCATCAATGTCACGTCATTCCATGACACAGTGTCTCTCAGAACACTCCTGGAAATAACATTGGCCCCTTTCAGTTACCTTATCATATTGCAAAACCATATCTAATATGAGAAAAGCTCATCCTCACACACACTGTTACCCAATCCAATGGAGAACCACATGTTCATATGTCTGAGGCCAAAAATAATATATGATTGTGGATAGTGGTAACACTTCCAGGAAGCATTCTTGAACTGAGAAGAGCTGACCACTTTCTCTTGAACTGTTCTATCTTTTCTTCTCAGTATTCCACTTGTTATGTAGTACCTACTACTTCTAATCTTTGTGATAGAAATACTTTCCTGTTCATGAATTTTCTTCATGAAGGATTTATGCCTAAGTAGCCATAATTTTAAGGGCAGAAATTTAATACCATGATCTTCTCAAACCAACAGTAGGAACTTAGTATCTTTACATATTAGATTTCAAAAGGTGGGGGAAAGCCATTTCTACTAATACTGCCCTCAGAAATGTATTCAGGAAAAATAAATGAAATGAGTGTTTTCCACAGAAGGTATTCTTCAGTTCATGATTGCTAAGTTCATGAATGAAGATGCAATAGAGCACGGGACAAATGAAATTGATCATATCATGTCTAAGTAAGTATAAATAATATAATAAATATGATCATTTTTATTAGAATGTTGTGAAGAGGTCATAATAATAGAAAAATAATAATTGTGAAAATGCTACAATGTTAAGTGGAAAGGAAAAGACAGAAAGATAAGTTAAAAGTTTATTTATGCCTTTTAAAATCTACAAATTAATTCATGGTTAAAATATACCCCAATTCTAGCAACTGTTAACATTATGGTAGTGGAATTATGAATAATATTTACTTTTTTCTATTTGTTCAATTTTTAAAATTTAAAAATGCATTATTATAATGATAAATGTATTCTAAACTTATACTTAAAATAAATACAAGGATATAATAACCCCTCCAAATTACATCCACAAATATTTATTGTAATCTAGTAGGCACCAGACTACAAGGAAGAACTAAAAGAATATCCTGTCTAAAGGAATGAAAAGGCTTCATCTCTGGGGTTATTGCAGAATAAAATAGACAAATGTTTAGTTAAAAGACTAAAGATTTTATGAATGAGACAACTTCTGAATCACTTTGAGCCCTAGAGCCTCAAACCATTGGTTAATAATAATCTGTAACATGAAAAATAAGAACGCCTTTCATTTTCTGAGATCATTGCAAACTTATAATAGACCAATAAAATGACAGATTGGCTTTAAGGAATCACCTTCACCCACTGAAATTTGGCCACATTGCTTTTACAATATGAGGGTTTGAGTCAACCCTTGGTTTGGTTTAAACTGAAGTTACTACTAACTCCCCATCTCTTCTCAACACTGTATTCTGCTTAGAAGGAGGAAAACATGCGAAAGTCATCTGTAATCCAATTCAGTGTGTAGCCTTCTGATACTAAATAACACACTACTTCATCACGGAGCTTGAAGAACTGAGTGTTTAGAAATAAGACACTAAAATGTAAAAGAGTTTGTATCCCTTGATTTAACCCATGGAAAAGAAAATCAAGCAATGGCATCATAGCAGCAGTGGCATGCTCTTTACCAAATCCTAAGAAAGGAAGGGAGGCAGTAAGCGCAATGAAATGATATGATACTTGCTTCAGAAATCCTGTCATTGCATGCTGATTTTGGCAAATCATTTTATCCCAAAAGGCCAATGTCAAATGTCAAGGTTGTATAAAACAATCTATATGGTAATAAATTGCAGCTGTGCAGTAGTTTATGGGTTGCAAATTTACTCAGGTAGTGCCTCTTTCTAGTTTCAGCTTTCCATGTTCATAACATTATCACATTAAGTGAAGATAAGAGGAATCAAGCCACGTGTAAGGAAAGCATTCAAAATTTAGTGGTTAATGGATTAATCAATGTGAATCATAGAACAACCTTCCCATAGGATCTTCACGAACAGAATGAAGACATGAGAGAGTTGATACTTAGAATTACGTAGTAGACAACTGACCCTATCAAGTCCTTCTGGTCAAAAAGCTGTATGGTTCAACAATTCTCAAAATTTATGCTAAGCCTTTAAAACTGAGACGCAAGAAATGACCATTAGAATAATTCTGTTTGCCTGAAAGGAAAGACAACAAAGCAGGCCTGATGGAAAACACCATTTCTCAAATGCTGTGATCTATGATCCTCTGAAATTTGGCTACTACCAGAGAAAAACCTCACCAGGCGATTGATCCTCATAAGAAAACCAGAGAAGTGTTCTTAACAGAATTAACTCCTTGCCCTTAAGAGGCATGATCCGATTCTGAGAAAACTTGTCTTCGCACACCCTCTGCTCTTTCTCAACTCCTCCTCCAAGTAATGCTGGCGAGGCTGAGGAATGAGAAGCACCAGCTGGAACAAGCAACAGAACCTTGAGCACCAGAACTAGGCCAGGTCTCAGGGGACTGCTGTGGGAGACCCTTTCCATTCCTCTGAGACATGGGCTGAAATAATACATTGGGTGTTCACAGGACTGAAGACCTAGAATATGGACTTATTTCCTTTCTCCTTTGCTAGCTGGACTGCTTCTGCTTGCTTGTTTACAGTTCTGCTGGGAGACACAGGGCAGCAGTAAGACATAAATGAAAAGATGTGCTCATGTTGGGCTCAGCATTCCTAGGAATGCTTTCAGTAGAGTTTGCCAGAAGGATGTTCCAGCTGCAGCCAAAGCCTGACAAGAAGCTCTACAGAAAAAAAGGGAGCCAGTTCAAAGTAGATCTGAAGTCTGCCTTACAAGTCCAAATCAGCAGAATGCTCCAATCAGAAAGTAAACATAAACAAATTTTCCAGCCTTGTGCATGATGGGGCCTAAACAATTGAATATTCTCTTCCTTTATTCTAAAAGTTAAGTAAATATTCTATACTGCTTCCAAGAAAACACAGGGAGGAACTTTTTCCAGAACACCAGAGATGGAGTTATACAATGCTAGAATTGTATTTGGGAGATACCTAACAACTGTTCAATGAATATGTATGAGTCCACTGACCAAGCTTATGCTGTTAATAGTAGGTGAAATATGGCAAGTCAGTTATAGTCTCTGTTCTCAATTGTTCTATCTGAAAAATATCTGTAGTTTCTTTCCAACATATCTGATGAAATATCTGTTGAGCATAGAAGGGAAAGTATATGCAAATGTTGTGTATTTGTTAGATGTATTTGTGGTTGCTTTTAGAAAGCCTAGGTAAAAGAAATTGAACAACAATTAAAATGGACTTCAGAGCTACTGATTTTCCTCAAGTTATAAGGGAGGAATCAGGGAAACCTAGTCAATGAGAACTTGAACTGCTTTTTTTTGCAGTTTCAGTCAAAAGATGATAAGGAAGAGCTAGACCACAACAGGAATTTTCAAACTAACCTAAAATAGAAATATTCCATCCCTCTGTGTCTTAAGGTATTTTTAATTCAAGGCTGACCAGCGTTGTTGCATAGAGGCAGTCGCACATAATCCAGAGTTGGACATCTTACATTCAAATGTGGCTCTTTCGTGAGACTGTGCTACTCACTACATTTGTCAGTTTCTTCATTTGAAAACGCAAGTGATAATTTCACTGCCTGCTTTAGAGATTCTAATGAACTTGAAAGGGTTAAGAACATACATATATGTTTAGAATATTTCTGGGAGTGAATAAATGCGGTAATAATATAGATCTAGCTATTGTTAGTACTGGAACATATGTAGCAATCCCATACTTTCTAGGTATGTCGCACAGGAATGATGAGTCTTTTTTAGTTTCTGCTTTTTGAAACCCGTGGAAATTCTTTGAACAAGCATTTCTATCCAGATTTATATTCCACCAGTTCTGCCCTGGCCTTCTCAGTTACTCCCTGTTTGCTGTAATAAAGCAAACAACTTTATAACAAAGTAACTCATTCTACACTGACCTTCTTCCTCTTTCTTAAATTCACGTCCAAGCTAGTATTCAGTATAACTACAAAAGCAAATCTTCTGGAAATCTTGGAATAACCACCTAGTCAATCTTTACAAAATTTATGTTACTCAGAATCTTAACAAAACCACACTAAAGACTACCATCTACATCTTGCTCTTTTGTTTTTACCAGGCCTTGCAGAGCTTCTTTCTGCCTGCTATTTAAAAAAAAAAAATATGTGTGTCATTCTCCGGCAGAATGGAGATCAAGGTCAAAGAGCAAGGAGACATAAGACAGGGAGAGTAATACATCAACCAGCACTAGTTGGCAATACTACACAGTGACAAGATGATGATCTACTTCAAAAATTCTACTACGTCAGTCCTGACATTGAACCATGTCCCACAGCCCACAACACAGAACTGAGATTAGAACCAAAGGAATGTTCTGAAACACACCTTGGAAGCTCTCTCTTTAATACTTCCTTATATCAATTGACAGAGAAATTGGAACACACAGAATAGGATCAATGATCAAGTGTTAAATCTGTGAAAACAGTTTTATACAGTTCATTTTCATTTCCTTGGTTTCTTTTTGTGCCACTGTGTTTAATTTGTAATCTGTTCTATTTCATGTAGTTTTCAAGACATCCATATAAGACAGACGCTGGACAGAAAGGTCAAAATATACTTACCTTGTAGAAAAGAGCAACTGGTATTCAAAGACATTAAAAGACATGACTCAGGTCACTCAGTCATTGTTCAGATAGACTTAGTTATGGAGAAATACACTGTCCATCACATCATAATGCCTCATTAGTTAATAATATGACTAAAAATCCTGTCTTGTGAATATTTCTTGACCAAAGAAACCTGTTTTGTTGGTTTCTGGAGAAGGGAATCTACATAGTAATTGAAATTCACACATGCCAGCTACACCAATGAATACAGTTTATCAATGTTTCTTTTCCTTATCTACACAAGTTAGCAGTTTGATGTGTAGCAGAAATTATAATGCTAATCTTGGGATTCTCAAAGTATGCTCTAAAAGCTCCTTGTGCTGGTATCATCTGAGAAACTAATTAACCATCCAAATCCCTGTCCATAATTCAAACCTGTAGAATTAGAATCTCCTTGAAGGTGGTTCACCAAGGGAAAAGAACTGGAAATCTGTATGCTTGACAAGTATGCCAACACTATAATTAACTCTAAAGTACAAAACCACTTACCTTAGAGGGAAAAAACTGCTACTATCATTCCTAGAAAGTATCTAGGAAGATCTAACTAAGATTCAATCATACATTGATATATGAATTATTTACTGTTGATATAAATGAAGCTCTGTGAAATAATAAATATATCATTGCTCTCTAAGTAAATGCAACAAATAATGGCAATATAGTGTCAAAAAAGAGATCAAGGTGTTTTTACTTTAAATATATGAGGTTAATTTTTTTCCTAGTCTGATATAGAGAGTAGTTTGAGGAAGAAAAATCAACTATAAAGTTCCAAAGATGTTACTTAGTCTGATGTGATAATATAGTGTGCATGGCACAAGAAGAACAAATAATAGCAGAACTACTGAGACCAGAGGTACTGATAGTTTCTACCACTAGCATCTAGTCACTGAGCATGGTCTTCATTTTTGGCCCTCAGTTATTTTTAAGACTTGATTTTTTGTTGTTTTTTGAGACAGTTTCTCTGTGTAGTCCTGGCTATCCTGGAACTTGCTTTTTAGACCAGGGTGTCCTTGAACTTAGAGATCCATCTGCCTCTGTCTCCCAAGTGCTTGGATTAAAGGCATGAACCACCACTGTGAGACAGGGGCTCATCTTATAACCTGGGCTGTTCTGAAACTCACTTTGTAGATTAGGCTGGTCTCAGACTCACAGAGATCCTCCTGAATCTATCCCCTGAGTGCTGGGATTAAAGTTTGTGCTACTACACCTGGGTTTAAAAATGGATTTTGTCTCTGTACCAGGTTATTTTGATCTCACTCTGCACCTAGGCTGGCCACAAATGTGAAATACTCCTATTTTGACCATCTAATTGCTTGACTTATAAGAAAGTATAATGCCTGTCTTTTATCCCAAGGTTTTACATCTGTGAGGTAAGAATTCCTTAATTTAAAAAGTATATACTGATCATCTCTTATGTGTTAGGTACAATTTAAAGAGCTGTGTAAACAATGATATACAATAAAGCCTGGCTTCAACGAAGTTTAGTAAAACAGTATAGTTATTTTGAAAGAATAGACTTAGAGGAATAAGTGGCAGTATATGGCAAGGGGCATAATTCTGATCTAATGAACAATGAGAAAAATGATCATAGAAAGCATTGAAAAATCATTGTTGTACAAATGAATATTATTCTCTTAGATACATTTTTTTAAATTATGAAGAATGGTTGAATTAATTTTTGTTAAGTTTTTAACTCATGGATTATATATGCATACTTACTTTGCCTTCTTTTCAATCTCCACCTCTGGAAAAAACTTGCCCTAGCTTTTCCAAATATAATTTTTCAAATTATATACCTCATTTCAATCCCTTACCTCCCATGTGCCTCCCTGTCATATACATATATTCTAAAGAAATTCTGAGAGCAAAGCTCTGTAGAGAGAAGATTAATTCTACATGGCTCCATGTGAAGAATATTAGTTCTAATTCTGGTGCTCTTGGGAAAATCCCCCCACAATGCAAAGGGCCTCAGTTTCCACATTAATAAACCAGGAATGGGGTCTAGTGCCTGGTGTTCTTAAACACTACCATCTAGTTAATATGGCTCTCACTTGTCATGGCGAATGTCCTCGGGTATATAATGCCAACTGTATATACTTCTCTGTGCTGTCTTGGGAGTGATAATGCTTACTCCAAGCAAGCACAGATTATTTGGTATTGGTGAGTAACCAAGCTCCACAACAAAGAGAATCACCCTCTGCAATTCCAGATAAGAGAAGAGGATAAAAGATCTCTCTGGATAGGGTCTCCAACCTCTAGGTTACAGGAAAGCAGACACCTGGGCCTAAAAGTAAATCTTAAGGTATGATGGCACCTAAAACAAATCAGTCTGATAAAATTTTGTATGCATGCAAAGAACACAAACATCCAGAAGAAAGAAAATTACTAGGCATTTGATCTTTACTCTGTATCAAGTGCTTTTCAGAAGTCCAGGTATATATATTGTGTTTCATTGGACTGATTTAGGAGAGGATCCTACTCTCAGTTACCCCACAGCTGTTTATCCAGCTTGCTTTGTCATAGGAACTGTTCCATGTCCTGAAAATACAAAAGTGAAGGACCAGACAAGTCATGCTGTCATAAACACACAAAAGAAACAGAAAATTAGTAATTAAATATTTAGACAGAAAATAAATGTTCAAATTCAAAACCAAGAAAAATTCTAACCATAAAGTAATGAATAAGAGAAAGGACAGGGAGGACTAGATAATTTACTAATAGAAGACACATATAAAGAGAGAATGCTAAACTGAGGCTTGAGTATAGAAAAAAAGGTAAATAGAAATAATAACAATCACACATCCTCATACTCTGAGACCACATAAGAAAAATATGATAAATAATTCCAGTGCAAAACATTGCACAAAGTTGAGTGTATGTGAGATATATGGAACTTAGTATATTTAGAAGGGTTGGAGCAATGGATCAGTGGGTAAAGCATTTGCTGCACTTGTAGGACCTGAGTTCAAATTCCCAGAACCTATGCAAAAGCTGGTCACAGTAGCATACATCCATCCATAATCCTAGTGTGTCTACATTGAGATAGGAAGTTGAGGCAGAAGAATATCTGGAAACCATGTCAAATAACAGAGAAACAATGTATTAAATAAGGTGGAAAGCAGGCGTGACATATGTGGTTGTCCTCTGACTTCACACGAATGCCAAGGTTTGTATGCTTACACATACTCACAGAAAGGAAGGGAAGGAGGGAGGGGGAAAGATAGAGATAAAAGATAGAGATAGAGATAAGAAATAGAGAAAAAAGTTGAGAGAATTTATAATGAATGCTCAGATGAAATGAAAGGGAAGGTAAACTCAATGAGTGTGTTTTCATTCTCAGAATCAGTAAGACTTCCCTTTCTACTGTTAAGCAAGATTTTTCAGCATCCATTTTACTGATATGTCTGCAACATTACACCAAGGAATAGAGCCCTTGCTTTGAGTAGGAATTTCTCCCAGGCATGTATAGATAAAACTTTCTGTGTTCTTTAAAAGTGATGATAAAGAGATTTGGTGGAGTAAAATCACATGCTATGATTAAGAGTTAAGGAAAAGAGCTCCCATTTCTTAAACATATACTCTGAATCATCATCATCATTTATTATTCACATTTAATATTTCCAATAGTTTATAAGGGTACAAGGAATCAAAGGCACAGGTGAAGAGAATGACTTGACCAAGCTCACTCATTTAGCATGAAGTGGATCCAGAACTAGAACTTAATTATGCCTGGCTCCAAAGTCCCTGATGTACTTGGGTCACTCTGCCTTCTATGTATGAGCATAAACAAATATTTTCATTTTTTTGAATATCATGTCTTTGATCCTTAAACTGAGAATAGTAATTCTGTCTCATAAGATTATTATAAAGACTGATATTCTATATAGTATAGTATCTATACATACATAGATACTGTATAGTTGTATACAGCATACAGTATACTGTATACTGTATACTGTATAGTTGATACTCAAAGTTTTAAAAAGTCATTTTGTTGATCTATCATTAAATCTTAACTACACGGATTAAGCAGATATGATCACTGTCTTATTTTCCTTTACAGTACAAGGCAAAAGCCATTCTGGAATCTTCCAATTCTCACATTTCCTTTTTAGATAGGAGGTTTCAAGGTTATCTCAGGATCATCTGGAACATTCAGCAGCAAATTCTTGGAAAATTTAGAGCTGGAGCAGAGAAGGAGCCAGCGCCACTCCTAGCAAAGTAGGTCATCAGAAAGGCTGAGAAATATAGGCCCAGACACAACCTGGCTATGGGTGTCCCTGATACATGGAAATTGCAATAAAAACATAAGCTTCCTTGAAACCCATAGTCAAGAAAAAGAAAATGATATTTCTTGAAGATTCGTGAAAGGATTCTTAGAGGGATTAATACTGAGACAGGATGTATGAAGAAGTCTACATTGCATGACATAGTACTGAGGTGAAATTGCCGAAGGAGAGACTATTGCCTACTTCCGTACTATTTTGCTGTAGTACTATAAAAAGGCAGCCTAGAGGGAAAGCCTATCAAATAAATGATGTTTCTATTTGGAAACAGTTTGAATGAATTTATTTTGAAACGGTCTTGAAAAAAAGTTTCATTCTTAGATCATAATATCCACTAAAATAAATGCTATTGAAATGGAGATAAGAATGAAAATATAAAACAGTAAGAAATATTAGGAGAAAAATAAAGAAGAAAAATTTCACCACATTAGAGCAAGAGCTTTATTAAGGAATACCTAAACTCAGGAAGCATCATTTTTTAATGATAAAATTTACTACATGAATATTAGAAACAGATTTTTCTAAATTTATTTATTTATTAGAATTTTTCTTCTCTCATATATCGCATTTCAACACCCTTCTGCCCCTCCTTTCACTCCTCCCACATGGCACAACAAGATAGAACAGTGTCAGGATCAATTCCCTACTTCAGTGTTGGACTAGGCAACCCAATAGGGGGACAAGGTAGTCAAGGATGGGCAAGAGGTTCAGGGATACACCCACCTATTCCAGTACATCTGAGTTCAGAAGCAGATTTTTAAAATAACCCACAGACTAGGAGACTGAACTTACCTTGTGGTTAGGAGATAAAGGATTAATATCTATAATTGACATAGAGATCCTAGTAATAAAAATATGCACAAAGGGACAAGAGTATGGGAAAAATATCTAGCAAATACATAATCAAGAAAATACAAACTAAATCAAGAATGAATTGGCTTTTTTTCTATGTGTCTGATTCACAAAGATTTTAATGTAAAGTATCTAGTATTGCCGATGGTAGAGAAAAACTTGTTGATAGAAGTATTTTGGAAAATGACAAAATGACAAAATGATATATATATCATATATTTTGTCCCTAAAATTTTCCTCTGGGTATCTATACTATAGAAATATTTGCACATGCATATAATTATATGCCATAATACACTCCATATAGTATTTCAAGAAACTTAAATATTTATCAACTGAGGCCTCGTAAGATAGGTATATCATAGCATGAGAATGTAGTGTAATGTCCTAATGCAGAGTAGAGTGGCTCAATATGCATGGAGGGACTATTTTTCATGATGCATAAATAAGAATAATGCAGAACCATATGAAGGGGGTGAGTACATCTATATTAAAATATACACATATTTAAGTGAAAATATATATTTTATGTAAAGATAAAAACCTGGGACTATACAAACCAATAAGAGAATAGTGGCTACTTCTGGACACAGTAATGGTATCACCATAGAGAGAGGCTTATGAAGGAGCTTTGTCAATTTTTGCCTTCTATGTGTCTGTTTTAAATAAAAATATTTATGTAAAGCTGAGAAATTAACAGAAATAGTGACTATATATAGGTACTAGTATATTCATTTTGATATGTTACTTAAAATTGCCAAACTCTGCATATACCACTTTAATAATTAAAAATGAAATATGGTTAAAACATCAAGATGACCAAATGCAATGTTGCCTATTTGTATTCTCTCACATCGAAAATATTCTAAAAGTCATCGGTAGGAAAAAAAGTGCCTTTGTTGGAACTATAGGACCTAGATAGGCAGTAGTCATACCACAGTACAGATCAAGCCCCAGAAGATCTATTTTGGGAAGGCAGGCCTACACAAAATTGTATAGCCTGACTGTGGTCTTACTTACAAACTTGAAAAAATTGCCATCTTCTCAAGAATGATAGCCTAGTTGGCCCTGGTTCTAGCTACAGACTCAGGGATGGCTTTATACTCTTCCGTACTGGGCTATGGTTAGATATCTTCTGTCTTTGTACTGGCACCAGCCACCAAGAGACCTACTAAAAGCTATACCCACCTGTGCCTTGAGTAACTGGCTCACCAAAGCACTCCATGACTGGCTCCAGCACCACTCAGTTGCTGTCATGAAAAAGTCATGACTACACTTAAATCTGTTAGAAGATATGCCTTCCCTTGTCCACAGAGAAAGTCCATAAACCCTAACCCTGCAGCATATGTTTAAATGGTCCGGTAACTGAGTCACAAACCCTTTTTGCTATGAGACATGTTGTGTTGTGTCACAAGAGGCAGGCCTATCAGTCTCGGTGTCATAGCAAAACCTGAAATTGCCCTTATATCCAGATTTCAGTCCCTTCTAGATGCAATATGGAGGACTTCTTCATTCCCTTGATCTACTGAAAGATATGTCTGTCAGTTCTGCAGAGATAGATTCATTGATGTATCTCACTGCAGATCCTGACATATCCATATAACTTGGCTACTGCTCCCTATCAACCATGAACCAGACTCAGTCCTGTTCATGTACTGCTCACAACAATAAGTAAAGCTCTCAGCAAAAAAACAAAATTCACCAATGTATTACAAGGAACATTCACCATGATCAAGTGGTATTTAACACAGGCATGTCAAGACCATTTTAATATTAAGAAACCCCAAAATAGGTGATAGATCACATAATACACGATGAAAATCAAATGATCATAAAATTCAGAAATGTACTTGCCAAATTCAACATCTTTTGATGATAGAAACAAACTCTTAGTAAATTAGGCACAGAAGAACTATACGGCATCATAATGAATGCCATATGCAGCAATCCTACAGCAAACACCATATATAATCATAAAATATATTTGAAAGGTTTTTCTGTAAGATCTGGAACAAGACAGGGATAGCCATGTTGCTACTTTTCTTTGCCTTGACATTTTGGAATTTCTAGCTAAAGCAATTAGCCAAGAAAAGTAAATCAAAGTCAGGAAAGTGGAGGGTGGGTAAGTAGAATTTTATCCATTTGCAAATGGTGTCATCTAGTGTTTTGAAATTTAAATAATCATCAGTCTGTTAGTTGTGTATGGTGGAGACAAATCATAGAAGATAGCATTATACTCTTGGGTCATTTTTCTTTGGACAAAAGGCATACACAGCTGCAGTGTCATCTGTCCTTAGGGTAGGTAAGAAACATCTGCACCATAATATACATTATGATAACTGTAGGTAAAATATATATATAACAACCATTTTTCCAGGGTACAACAGGAAACAATAGTTTGGAAATCATTGTTTCAATTGATCCAACTTCCTTCTTCTGAATATAAAAGAATGACAGCCTAGGGAGGGAAAATTTTTAAAAAGTATGCATATCCCTATTAGCAAAAATAGAAAAGTCATCTAATCGCAGTGTAGTCTTGCTCCTGTTCTTAGAGAAAGATCTTTCAAGTTTTTACTATTATACATGGTGTTTTCTGAAGGCTTGCTGCATATGGCATTCATTATGATGTAATACAGTTCTTCTGTAGTATAAGATCTTCTGATCTTATTGGTGCCAGTATCTCAGTCAGTGCAAGTGTCTCCTTGAAAGGTTCTTTGCAAATCTAGTTTTCTAACCTTTATCCAAACTTCTCCATTAGCGTAAAAGAACTCTTCTCAACAATTTGGGAAACTTCACTTTCAGAAGTTTCATGAGACTTACTTTTTTTTAATATATTGAGAATATAGTAATTATAGAGGGATGAATACAAAAGTAATATGTTATGTTGTTATTATTTGATATGAATAACAGAGAAGAAAGAAAAATACATCCTTTCTGATAGGAATTTTAGCAAGACATCAAAGAATTAATTGCTCAGGATCCTGAAAGATGATGTTCCTTCAGTATAGATATCATGAGTTTGGGACACTGTATATGAAGGAGAGAGAGGCAAAGGATGTCCAGAGAAGAGCTCCTACTAAGAGGCTAACTTAGGAAGTAAAGAGAGTTGAAAGGTGAGCAAGGTTGGGGAGGAAATGAAGGGCAATGCAATCCCAGAAAATTAGCCCACAGTCAAGTGCTACTCAATTGAAATTTGAACTGACCAGTTTACAGTTTATTCTGAAGGTTAGAAAATTGTGTTTGGAAAGTACTATTTTCCTAGATTCTCCTCATGGTACTAACTCTCAATCATCCCTTTAAGCTATGACAGCAACCCAAAATTCTAATCCTAGCCTACCTTCCTTGTAATCTTCCCAAGGGTAGTCTCCAAGTCTCCAAGCATTCTTCTAAGCATATGTTTCAATGCCTTTAGCCAGCTAGCAAATGTTCAAGTTATGTGTGCTCTTGCCAGCATTTAAAAATCCCCTGGATAGAGGACATACACTATCAATATATGTGTTTCCCCATAACTACAGATTGACCCCAAAGGCCATGAATTGAACTTTAAAATGTTGCCTCCAGTTTACCTATGAGGGAACTGAATCATTTGCCAAAGTTCACAGACCTATCGACTGGGCATGTGTCAGTAGGTGTATTGGCTGTCTAAGTAAGTGCACCGCAAACCCATTGCCTAAAATCTAGGACAGTTGTTCCTCCTGGTTGTTCTTCCTTTTTATTCCTACCTTAGAATGGAATTCCAGAGATCTAGTTTACTGCTATACTCATCTTTTAGCATGCATGGTATATATTTTCAATCAAGTTCTTGGAGGAGCCAAAGTGGAGACTCTACAAGGTGTATTGTACCTGAGGTCCTTAGGCTATATGAATCTGAACATAGTTCCATGGTACAACACAAAATTATGAACTTTCTTAAAGCATGATGAGATTTCTATTAATAACTCAATTGCACAGTACTCAAGTATGAATTTTGTAGATGTCAACATTATATCATGTCAAAAGGTTGAACATATCTGCAAAGCAGTGTAAAGCGTACATCAGAAGCACTCTCTTATGGAAAACTGGTAGATAAAGAGAGAATGATGATCACCCAGCCATTCTGGACTATATTATAGCTGAGATCATATCTGGTTCAATGCTAGGGACCAATTAAATGTAGAAAAAATAGGCTTTGATTTAGTATCACTTCATTTCCTTTAAATTAAATAAAACATTATTCTGTGCATCATTTTGTTCTGGTATTGAAGCTCTGTCATGACTGGGTCTGGTTTAAGATGTTACATTCGTCCTGAGTTGTTTAAGACCATGCCATCCATAATACAAAGTCATTGGTCTACATCAGTTATAACTGAAGTGCAAATTCATCCATCCCATATGTTCTATTCTGATTCAGCACTTCTATGATTGCAAAACTGTGCCAGGGGCAAGGAAATTTTACTGAGGTTTAGATATCACAGGCCTCCCATTTCCACCATTTAGTTAAAATGGTTCATCCTTCAGGAAAAAAAATTTATTCTCTCCAATATGAGAATTTTCATTTCTCCTACTCAGGATCTTTTCCATGTCTTTGGAAGTTATTCATAATTTCTCTTTTATTTGAACAGTACCTATCAACATTTTAACTTTCCTTTTAAGTAACTGTAAATTCACAATAAGTTGTAAACATGCAAAAAGAGACCAGGCATGTTATCTTTCCATGGATTTCATTTTATATAACTATAGTACAGCAGAAGGACTGGGAATTTGATATTGGTTTATGTATATAGATATCCAATCAATTTTTCACATATGTAGATGCTTATAATCAACACTGAATTCAAAATATACAACTTTTGCACCACCATGAAACTACCACATTTATATTCACCCTCTGTCTGACCATCCTTAGTCCTTGGCCACCCCTAATCTGTTTATCACCTCTAGAATTTATTTAAATGATATAATCTTTAAAGTCATCCAAATTCACATATGTATTAATAGTTCATTCATTTTGTTGCTGAATAGTCTTCCATGTTATGCATATACAACCGTTGGTTTAACCATTCATCTATCAAAAATATTTTAGTCATTCACATTTTCATAGGTATAAATAAAACTGCTATAAAATTTCACATCTTATGTGCATAAGTATTTTCATTTCTCTGGGATATGTGTCTAAGAGTACAAGTGTTGAGGCATACTGAAATTATAGGCTCGGTATTATGAGTGCCAAAATATTTGCCAGAGTAGCTGCATCATTTTCCATCTCCATCACAATGTCCGAGTTCTCCAGTTGGTGTGCGAGCCTGCCAACATTTGACATTGTCTCTGTTTGTAGTTGTTGCATTGGTTTTTTGTTAGTTTGTTTGTTTGTCTGTTGTCACAGTACATTTCATTTTTTGTTCTCCTTTTTTATTATTTTGTTAACTTTGTTTTTTGGTAATTTCATAAATATATGAAAAGTGATCTGACATTTCCCCCACAAATGCCCTATCTTATAACCCTACCACCTCTGTTGGTTCCCCTTCTTCCATAAAAACCTCTTTCTTACATTGTTGTCCTTTTATTTTCATTTTGTGGCCCATTGATTTAATCCAGAATTATTTGTATGACAATAGGTTTAGAACTATCCATTGGAGCTTAATGGACAAGTGGATGGGTACATAATTGAAGACAATTTCTTCCAAATTAAAAAAATTAGAGATGAAAAGTGAGCCATTACAACAGATATCAATGAA
The DNA here is from genome assembly GCA_026225945.1 of Cricetomys ansorgei. NCBI lineage: Eukaryota > Metazoa > Chordata > Mammalia > Rodentia > Nesomyidae > Cricetomys > Cricetomys ansorgei. The sequence continues at coordinate 4,043,633 of JAMJFZ010003399.1, forward strand.
TTCAAAACATCAAGTTGCATTTCTTCCTTGAGCTAACAGTGAGGAAACAAAGAAGAACAGGGAGCATTGAGAACAAAGCAAGGCATGATGGTAGGTAGAACTGGAATTCCAGGTTGGCAGTAAATGAAGAATGTAAACTGAGTGTAAAAATAACTTGGTTAAAAAATCAAACTAAGCTTAAGGAATTGGAGAAGAGTTGGAAGGGCATATCAACAGGTACTCCATACTTTATAATCTTTGTAGTGTGCTCTTTATGCCTACACTCATTCATAATTCACAGTAATGACACTCTTAAATTCATTCACTAACTTGAGCCTCAGAGACTAAGAAGTACTGATTATTGCCCCAGTATTCTTACTGACCCCCTCATCATAATTATTTGATAGATTAATACATTAAGAGTTAAGAAACAATTTTAATAAGGTCAAATGGTAAAAAAAAAAAAATGACACAATGCCTTCCATCCACTTCAAGAAAAAAGATTTTAGCTTCTGTATTTTATGAAACTCTGCATTAAAGTAATTGTTCTCAGAAGAAAACCAAGTACATCTTTGATGTAGGGCCTATAAATAATGCATGAGTGTCAACTGATTCTCCTAATGAACTCATCAGGAAAGAAGACTTCCATTGGGCTTCTTTTTTCTACTAATAACATGGCCAGATCAGATATATAAGAATTTCTGAGCCATTTAATATATTTTTTAATTGTAGTGTGGGGATGTGCATGCACACAATACAGAGAATGGAGGTTAGAGTATAGCTTGGGAGAATCAGCTCTTTCTATCCTGTGGATCCCAGGAACCAACCTAGGTTATATGGCTTAAGAGCAAATATCTTTACCTGCTAAGTCATCTTGGAGCCTGGGGGGGTATCTTTTTCTAAAGATCCTCTATTTAGATGATTATTCTACGGGACAAATATATGAGATAGCCCGTGCCACACTTGGCAATTTACACCAGTCTACTTGGTTGTAAGAGTAGTTGTGAAGGTCTATTGTATCTTACACACTGGAAAACAAAATAGATTCATTCCTCATCATGTTCAGATTATTGCAAAATCTTGCAAATGGCTTCAAAATGAATATATATATATATATCTATATATATATATATATATAGATATATATATATATACATGAAAATGTCTTCAACTTGGGGAACTATATCAATTTAAAACTCAAAGTTAACACACTATTTAACTATGAAAGACTGATCTTCTCTATTGTAAGGAAAACGTGGAAGCCTCTCTAGGGTACACTTATTTGGCATTATATTATAGACTAGAATACACGTAGAAATTAAGGCATGAATGTTGGAATAGAATATGTAAAACTATCTTTATTCACAAGTTACATGATTCCTAAAGAATCCTCACAAAATATGAAAAGTATTAAACAGCAAAATTTCAGGATACAAGACTGATGAATTATAACTTACTCCATTTGTACATATAGCAATAAGCACTACAAAAGTGAATCCAAGCAAGGACGATTATTGGAATTTTCTCCATCCACACTAGCATGTCAACTGATATTGTCATTTCAGAGTCCTACCTTTAAGTGAATAACTAAATGCAAATGATGACTGCTAAGAAAGGTAGATCCATTTTTCTCCAGGAATTGAGCTCTGTTACAGATTATCAGTCCCCAAGTGGTTAGCTCTAAACACATGTACATATACCTCAATAGGTTGTAGAGATACATGTAATAACAGTAGGCCATGCATTTGAGAGAGAAGGGACACAGGAGTTGGAGAGGGTAGAAGGAAGGTTAGAGTTAATGTAAATACAGTTACACATACATGAAATTCTCAAAAAATTAAACAGAAAAAATGTATTCAAAATGACAAAAACAACAAAAACGCAGACAATAACAAAAGGAGAATACAATATTCTACTGTCTTCAAATTCTAACAGCAACTTTCTAGGCTTCTACCATATCAGAGTATCTTAATCCAAATAAAACCCTTAGTGTGTTTCAACTCTGGATTTCCAAGGTATTCACTCTTCCTCCTCCATCTTTCTTTCTTTTCATCCTTGTACAAATGCCATAGAGGAGAGTGCATGTACCCAGCTGCTACAATTGCCTTAGTTTTAAGTGTTGAAAATAATTAGCTTATGTGTTTTTCTTTCTCACTGAAAATGTCATAATTTAATTTTTTTAATAAAAAATAAATCTCTGATATTTTAAGTTTGGGCTTATATTCAATTAGTGGATGGAGGAAACAAAGAAATTAACTACAGAAGTCTACTGAAACACTATATTAAATAGAAACTATTTAAAATATTCACAGAATTGAAGAAAATGAAGCTGGATATGGTGGTGGCACAAATCTATAACCCATGAATTTGGGAGACAACTTTAAGGTCATCCTGGACTATATAGTGAGATCCAGTCTCAAACTACCAAGGACTAACTCCCTAGTAGAATGCTAGCCAAGCACACATAATTACAAAGTCCTTGTTCATATTCTATCACAAAATAAGAAACAACATCTATAATCAAGAAGTCTGTCACAATGAAATCAGGATAGCTTTGAGACATAAATCAGGGTTTAGTGACTGCTCTGAAATAATCCTAACATAATGAAAGTAATTAAAAATATTAATTTGTTTTTTTGGGAAATCTCTTTTTAGTGAATTATTTTTTTATATCATGTATTCTTTCAATTTGCTGTTTCTTTTTTCTCTTGGAGTATATTCATGTCTTCTTTGACTTGTACAAACTTATAATCATATTTTTTAATTCTTTTTTCTAGTAGTTCTTCCAAGTTATCTTAATTAGAAGTAATGATTATAGAAATAGTAATTTGTGGCTGAGGCATGTTTTATTGCCAGGAAATGCAATCCTACATGTGCATTAATAAAAATGTGGTACATAGATACAATGGAATATTAATTAACTGCAAAGAAAAAATGAAATAATAAAGCTTGTAGATAAATGAATGAAACAGGGAAAAATTATACTGAGTGAGGTCATATAGGCTCCCAATGACAAATGCTATGTATTCTTTGATATGAGGACTCTAGCTTCAGATTTGTGATTGTGTGTGTGTGTGTATGTGTGTGTGTGTGTGTGTGTGTGTGTGACATGAATTACATGTAGAACCTAGGAAAGTAGAAATCATCATAGGTGGGGGAGGTATGCAATCACGGAAGGAGCAAAGTTAAATATAGGTAACATGGAAGTGGACAAGGATGATAATAGGGACAGAAGGATTGAAGCAAGTAGAAAGATGGGGATGGGGAAATGGAGAACCAGAGGAAGACAACAAAAATGATGTATGCATGAAGAAGGTACACAGAAAACTCTGCTGGTTTTTTTTTTGTGTGTGTGTGAGAGAAATCTAAATAAAAATATGCAGCGATGGAGGTTAGTCAAATACATGTTAATTGAAAACAAGAGGGATAATACTGCTAATTCAAATGTAAATGGGGATGGAGACAATGGGGTGCAGAAAAGGAGGGGAGAAGACAGGCTAGTCAAAACTAATGATACGCCAAGAATCCTTATGAAAACCCACTAGTTTGTCAAATCATTAAAATATAACCTTGTAAAAGAAGTTTGAGTGTAAGTACCCAACACTAGTGAACAATACTGTTCCTAGAAGACATAGAATATTAAATGAAAATCTCAGTGCCAGACATAGGTTACTCCCTACGAGTTTAGAGGTCAGAGAGGCCCCAGAGACATCAAAAATTATAGTCTGTTGTAATTATTCATGGTTCCTCAACATTGAATATTAGGACCCTATAACTCAAGACACTCACACTTTTGTTGTGGGACATAGAGAAATCAGTTTTGAACTGGCCAAGAAATTCTCCCTACTGGTTAGCTTTCATAGTGCTGGTAGATGCTGTGTAGGCTGCTGGGCGAAAATTCATCAGCTGTCTCACCTGTTCATTGTATGCTACAATACTGATCTGACCTGGCAACTAGTGTAATAGTGGCAAGACTATTTACAGGGACAACCAATTACTCTTTTGACTGAATGTGAAGCAAGCCCAACAAGAGGGAATTCATGCTTGGTACTGTAAATGTTGTCAAAAATTTATTGTTAGGGAAGTCACAGGCCCTAGAAGAGAACTTATTGGTATTTCAAGGAAGCTTCTTATTGCAGTGGGTAATGGTTAGCACAGAGATGCATTCATGTTGAAATTGCTGAGAATAATGACTTGTCAAACATCAACAGAACACTATCAGTCTTACTTCCGCCAAGCTCAGAGAACACTGTAGAAGAAATAATGGAAAGTATTTAAGAGAAGGGGGATAAGAAGGAAGGCTGTGAAACGCTGTCTTCTGGACATGGGCATGGTTGCTGCACACATGAACTCAATGCAGCTGTGTTTGTCTACAGAACACATGCACAAGACCAAGCTAGATAAAAATCTCAAATTGGACTCGAGGGGGAGATTTTACTGCTACTGTTTCGTTAAACTGATGCAGCACCAAACTGCAATCTAAATATTATGTTTATCCCAATAGACAAATGTTACCGCCATCTTCAGAGGGAAGTTTCTTTCTGCTGTGAACACTAATGAATGCAGAAACTCATGGCTACTCAAGACATTTGGAATAAATGGAGGTTGAGTGCTCTGCCCTATGTGGGACATTTATACCACCCAAACTAAGGCTCAAGGGAACATGGTAAAATAAAAGAGGAAGGAGAAAGAACTTTAGAGCTGGAAGACAGGAAAAAGAGATGTGAAATGTTGCTTTCAGAGCATGACACAGCCATTTCAAACATGATTTTACAGCAGCTGCAGTTGGCTGAATTGGATCTGCACAAGCCTGGGCCTCCCATCAGCCAGTCATGAATTTGGGAGGGTTTTTAAAGGCCTTACTAAACTGACCATGCAATCAGGAACATGTGGCCACTGTTCAACAGGCAGTGTGAAATAGTTCTAGCCTGTCAGAAAATAAGACATGAGTTCAGAAAACTGTGAAGGCATGCAAAAAAAAACAAAAAACAAACAAACAAACAAAAAATTACCAGAGAGACAGAGTCTACGTCAGCAATGTAATGACCACACATCAAATTATCAAGAAAATAATTCAAAAAGGTAAGATCAAAGTTGATACTCATACTTGGTTTGATACAGCATTGAATCTTTAGATTGACCTCAAGTAGCTTTAGTTGTTTTTGAAAGAGGTACCCCAGATGACTTTAATACAGTGGTTATACACCTGTGATACCAAAGAGCAGCAGGTAGCAGCAAGACCTGGAAATTTGCAAGAAATATAAATTTTCATTCTTGTCCTGGATCTACTCACTCACAAACTCTGGGAGATTTTCCCAGACATCCTTGGCTTGACATGTGTTCAAGGTAATTCTGAAACCCACAAAAGTTGCAGAATCCTTTTGAATAACCTCAGCCCCATTTGTTTTTTTTTTCCTATGACCAATCAACCCAAACCCACACTAGATTTTTTTGTTTTTGCCAAAATAGACAAGTAAGCTTGTTTCAAAAATGAAATGGCTACAACTTTGGATAGAGCAGGCAGGGAATAGATATTGATATATGTAAGAACAAAGAGTACTAGTATTATCACCTCCATTCTCCAGCACACCCCATCTTTCTGTTATAATCATACTAGGGTTAATTCTCTTTATAGTTTTCCTTTGACATTTTTAAGACGTAGAAACACAAGCCTTTGTTTTCAGCCTGGCCATTTAGTTCTTCATGTTCTAGTTGTACACTTCTCTCTGTTACTTAATATTGTCTGAAGGGATTGTAAAATTATATAATCTGGAGGCAGAGAGATAGTAGTAAGCAGGAAGAGGTGGTAGACTTTTCTTATGGGTTCAATAGGTTTTATCATAATGTAATAAATGTAAATGAATGATTTGATTTCTAGGCTCTTTGCTACATTGGTTGGTATGGATATTTCTCCACCAGAATATTCTACATTTTTATTCTGACAGTTTTATATTCTATATTTAAATGAGGAAATCTGCTGCCTATGGCTCTGTTCTTTTTGTTCAAGATTGCTTGGTTATTTATGGCTTGAGACTCCATATAAATTTATGGATGATTTTTTTATTAATATGAAAACTGACATCAGGGTTTTGAAGTACATTACATTGAATCTGTAGACTACTTTCAGTAGTATAGACTGTTTGACAATATTGATTTTATAATTTATGAACATAATATTTACTCATTTTTTCCTGAGTCTTTTTCATGCATCAGTTGTCAGTTTCCAGCATACAAGTCGTTCAACTCATTAGTTATTCACGCAAATATTTTATTTGTGTGTGTGTTGTTGAAAATATAACATTGTTCTTGATTTTCTTTTCAGATATTTCAGTTTTGGTACCTAAAACTTCTCAGAATTCATTAACTAGTTTTGTTGTTTTAATTCTTAAGGAGTGTTTTTTGTTTCTTTTTTTCTTTGTTTGTTTGAGACAGTCTCCCACTATGTAGTTCTGGCTGTCCTGGAACTTACTATGTAGACTAGGCTAGTCTCAATTCAACCTTCCTCTTCTTCACAAATGCTAGCATAAAGTCATGTGGCACTATTCCCAGGGCAATTTATTAGTTCTTAGTGAGATTTTTTAAATCTTGGAGAATTTTTTATATGGAACATGAAGGTATCTGCAAACACTTCTTTTCTGTTTTTTTTTTCCTCTGAAAGAGTGGCAAGAAGACATAACAAAATGGACAGTCTCTTCAATAAATGGTGTTAGAAAACCTGTATATCCATGAAGAAAAAATGTAATTGGAACACTGTCTTACATCATGTAAAAAAGCTCAACACAGAGGAATTAAATATTTAAACATAAGACCACCAAAATCTAAACCTCTTCAGAGAGAAATATTTGTCAATTACTTTTTTCATATAACGCAACAAGCAAGAACAAAAGCAAAAATGAACAAATTCTATTGAATTCAAAGGCAATAGCAAATAGCATATAAATCACTCAAGAAAATGAAAAGGACTCCTATAGAGTGGAAGGTAAATTACACCGCTGATAATAGATCAGTTCCTTCCTAAATACAAGAAACTCAATACTGAAGAACACAGATAACTTGACTTTAAAATAAGCAAAAGACAGAAGAGCCATTGTAAAAAGCAGACATGTGAATGTCCAATGGGTGTATAAAATGATTAATATTAGAGAGACTGAAATTCATTGGGAAAGTACTGGCAAGGATGTGGTAAGAAGGAAGCGATTATGAACTATTTGTGAAAATTTAAGTTAACCCAATAATTATGCAAAATTGTATAGGCATTCTTTAATTGCTAAATACACAGCAAAAAGAATTGAAAGCAATATGTCAAAGAGGCATCTATTCATCCTTACTCATTGCACCTCGTAGCAAAGGCATGGAAACAACTTAACACTCATTGACACATGAATGGATAAAGAAAAGTTTACATGCACAAGAAATAGAACATACTATTTGGCCTTAAAAAAGAAATAATACTTTCATTTGCAACATTATGAATAAATTCTATAAAAAACTTGGCTAGGTGAATGTTTTATACATATGAGAGCAATCATGACAAATCATCTTATATAAGAAATCTGAAGTATTAAAACTAACAGAAATAAAGATTGAGAGGGAAGATACTGGGGACTGGATGGAAAGATACTGGCCAAAGACATAGTTTCAATTACACAAGAAGAATAAGGCTTAAAGATGGACTATACAATATACTATAAAGAGCTAAAATAGTATCAAATAATTAAATATTTATTAATAGAGTAGATCTTATAATATTATTTTTATTCTTTCCCTCACATTTATATTTGCTTAATTTTTACAGGTTATATTCTCATTTACAACATTGTTTATGACTGTATTTTCAATTGTTTCAATGGTGATATCTGAAATAAAGGTGTTGTGCTCTTTTTGCTTACTTCTTGTGCAAATTATTTAGGATGTACAAATAAAGAAAAGTGGTGGGCTTTAGGATTGTTTGGATAATAGCTTAATAGCAGATGAATACAATATGTATACAATCAGGATATGTTATAACTTTTTTGAAAATGACTGACTGCATTCGGGATACAGGGCTTTTAGGAGCAAATATTCCATTGTACAATAAACCATCCTGGTAATACTTTAATCAGCATTACACATATCGAAACATGTGTTTACTTTAAACCCTCTGACTAAATAGAATTATAGACAAAAAAAATATGTCAACGTTATTCATCTTAATTTCATTGTTTCCCTATGGAAGATGACAAAATATTTCAAAGAGAATTATTAAAAAATGTTATATCACCAGGCGGTGGTGGCTCACACCTTTAATCCCAGCACTCAGGAGGCAGAGGGAGGCAGATGTCTATGAGTTCAAGGCCAGCGTGGTCTACAGAGTGAGTTACAGAACAGCCAGAGTTACAACAGAGAAACCCTGTCTCAAAAAAAATGCTTTCTCTTTATGTCTTCCAAATTTATGATATCTAACATTATATGGTTTTTCAGTTGGACTGAACATTACCTCCTATATATTGTTATATTAAAGTTTCTTCTCATAAAGAAGAAAAAAGGAAATTATTAAAGGTAATGGATATATTTATGATGATAAATCCACAGATGGATATGTATCATCTATGTCATAAAAGTAAGTAATTAAATATCTCCATTTTGTTTGCCACTCATGTTTTAATTTTTACAGAATTAAAATAAAAATTGATATGTGCCCTAAATATAAAAAAAAAATTTGTAATTGTACACTATGAAAATTCCTATTTATTTTCGTATTAATTTATTTATTTAGAGACGGAGTTTGAATATGTAACTAAGGAAGAATTTGTATTCAAAATCCTCCTGCCTCTGCATCCAAAGTACATAAAATACAGCTGAGTGTCAATATGCGCTGTTCAATTCTCAAAGTTATAGAACACTTGAGTTTTCAAAAAAAAATTCTTAAATTATGTCAAAATACACATAGCTCAAAAATTACTGTCTTAGTATTTTAAATGACTAAGGTATATTCACAGTGTTATATAACCACCACTACCATCCATCCCAGAACTCTTTCATCTTATAAAACTGAGATTCTAATGAATAAAATTATTAAATTGGAAAAAATGAATATTGTAGTCTTCCTTCTTTCCCAGGCCCTGTGATTTTTGACTGCTTATCTGATACAAGTAGAATCACCTTAGGATCAATCTAAAAAAATGGAAACTTTATCTGACTTTTCATCATATATCATCTACTTCAGTTATCAATATTGACCTCATCCAGATGGCCTTTCATGTCCTATATAGTCCAACTAGATAATGGGAGATGACAGAATTCAGTATGCCTTCTTTAGGTTATAATGAGAAAGGTCAAAGCTTGCATGTAATGCAAATACCATGGAATAAAAAAATAGAGCAAGTTTGACTTACTTTTGTCTCTTAGTTGTGAGATGTTTTTCTTCAATTGCTTCATTTGGATGCTTTGAAACTCAATGAAGATCATGGGGGGTGAATTATATTAAGTATTAGTAAGTTGTTCTGTAGAAAAGTCAGAAAATCAGGATGTATTATATAGACATTGATGCTAGGAGTTAAACTCCAATATCCAGAGAATGAGTTGTTATACCATGTCCAGAAAATAGGAAGACTTGTTCTTCCAAGTGGATTGTAATGTATGTTTCTTCCCCAAACTCAAATGCTCTGACATTTCTTCATCAGTGCACAGCTGTTGACAACTCTCTGCTCAAATCTGCTCCAATTTCAAAACCGAAGCATATAATTATACCATTCTTGTATTATGATGCCTGTCAAAATCATATTGAAAGGGTTTAAGAAAATGGGGGAAATGTGAGGCCGGAGACCCCAGGCCCTGGTCATTAATCCTAAACTCTTAACAGGACATTCCAGAACTCCCTGTTCCAGGAACTAGCCCACCCCAGAAACCACAAAACAATTATTGTCAGGCTTAATTCAAGAGCACTGTGATCCAGCCCACATTCCTAAAATGAGCGGCGGCTACAGGTACCGCCTAATAGCCTTGGGCAAGGGACTTTACCCTAAGTGTACATTTCCTGGTGCCCGTGACCTTGCTATCATCAACTTAAAGGTTAACTGGCCCCTATCTATAAAAAGCTTCACCATTTGCTCCTTGGGGCCGCTTCTATCCTGCGTGTTAGAACGGTCCCAGTGCACTGGAATAAATCCTCTTGCTATTTGCATCGATATCCCGTCTGTGAGTCTCTGTGGGGATGTGGCGTTCCGGTTTGGACCCTGGGGGTCCCAGTTTGGATCCCTGAAGTCCAACAATATCTCATTAGAAGATGCTTTCCACCAAATGACCAGACCTTGATTGAACCTGACCCAAAGGCACAGTTGTTTAATTTGATCTAGAAACTTTCACTTGTTCATTCTACATACACACACACACACACACATACTTATCTTTCTTATAAGAAAAAAATAACTCATAGTAGTGGGAAGCTGAATGTCACCATACTGGGTTCTAACATGAAATGTTCTTGCACAGATTTATTCAATCAGAAGTTAGGAGAGATCCAGCTGGCAAGGTAATTCAGATAAATAGAAACTTATTAGATCATACTAATGGAAGTTCTTTGAAGTTGTTGAATATTCTGTAGCTTCCTAAATTTACTTTCCTCTGTTTCTGGACTCTTATATCCTTGTGATATGTTCTGCCTTACTTGGCAATCTCTACTACAATTTTTAGACTTCTTTCTCTTCACATCTCTCCCTACCCTCATCCCATAGTCTTAGGTACCATGTAAAATAAATTAAACAAATATGGCCCTTGAATCCAGAAGCTTACAACAAGGGCAAAATAAAGAGAAGATATTATTTAGTAACTACACAAGATTTACTACGGCTGTCATATTTCTATATCCTCTACTTCACTCTTCATAATCATTACAAGAAGTAGATAATTTTATTTCACAGATGCCAAAATAAAAGGTTTGAGAAGTGATTTGCTTTAGGTGAAGACTTGAACTTGATTGTCCTGAAATCAGAGCCTCTTTCTACTATACCTCACTGCACTGATAACACTAAAATTTAATAGTAGCCAATAATGACAATCCCCTGGGGATTATTTGGTGAAAATAATGATGTCTACCTAAATTTGTTCTTCCTTCTCTTTACATTCTGAATTTCAGATCCATAGTTGACCCTAAAAAGGAAAACATGACCTTCCCTATTAATTTGTATTAGCTGATGTGATCAGTATGTTTGGGGAAAAGTGTTTTGGGCTACTTGTATATTCAAAAGAAGCTCACAATTACACTTTAACCACTCCATGTTTTTCTTCCCTACATTTATTAGAATAAAGGCAGTGATAGGTTCTACTGCTTTTGTTTGATGTAGGGAATTGAATTAGTACAAATCCACACAAGCTGCGGTGATGCTCAGCTATAATCCAAGCACCCAGGTGGCTGAGGCTAGAATATCAAATCCCATGTGCATAATATAGCCAAACCCTTTTTCACAAGGAGAGGCAAAGGAAAAGGAGTGAGAGGGGAGGGAAGGAAATGAAGGAGTCCAGATCTAGTCATGTAAACTCTTTTATAACACCATCACTTTCAAACTACTTTCATAGCTCCATTAAAATACTTGAACAATACCTAATTATTCTCATTTTACAGAAGAGGAAACCAATGTCGGAGAGGTTAAGTAACTTGTCTAGGGCCAGCCAAGATTAGAAATGTGGGTCTTCGAAGGCCAATATTGTTCTTAATTGCTTTAATGCTTTGCCATCATCTGTCAATTACAAGTCTAGTTCAGCCTGGTTTCTTTTAAGCCTGTCCTCATTTCTTCCCGGTCTGAGAACTATGAGTTCTAAGATACATCATATATCTGTTAAAGAAATATTATTAGTAACTCTGGCATGTTTCGATAAAGAGCCATGGCAACTCTCAGTGATCCAATACCCAGGTGTCAGGCAGAAGTCCATTTCACAAGGCCTTCTCCTCACATGGCTATGCCTCCTCTGCTGCCGCCACTAGGTGTTTTATTCATTCAAAAACTCCCTCTTTCCTTCACACAGGCCTTAATTATACAAATGAATGGAGCCTAATACTTTTCAGGGTCTGCCAGCTGGGGGACAAGTCCAGAATCTTCTCTGATCACCCAGCTGCAGATCATTGATGGCGATAGGGATCCTTCATCCGCATTAACATAAACAAATGGCCTGTTCATGTGGAGATCTAGGGGCGGGGCTACTGCATTGTTTTAGCACAGAGGTGTTAATAGGTGTAGGAAGCAAGTCTTTTACATGCTGCAAGGCATCAGGAAGTATCCTTCTCCCATACAGCACTCACACAGGTATATGTATGATCCCATAACTATAAAATATCTAATTCAAACATCCCACAACATACATTTATGCTACCATGTTGTTGGGCTGTGGCCTTTGTTCCAACAAAATGCATAGAAGGCACTATGAAAATATGCCCCAGTATAATTGTCTAAGCTTAGTATAACTGGCTAATCTTGGAGATAAAGGCAGAATAGTCTGAGAGTATCAAATCTTCTAGCAATATATCAGCCAACACCCCAGACCTAAATGAATTTATAGTCTATCATCAATACTACATGTTGATAACAGAGAAGCCTGTGGTTTTCTGTCCACATGGTATTTCTCATTCAGAAAACTGTGCTGTATGAATTTAAAGGGCTACTGACAAGAGTCCTATGGGGAAAATGACCAACAGTGAAAAATGTCACATGGTCTGGTGACAACACTAAGCTGGAATTTAGCAAAGCATGCTTCGATTATCAGGCTCTGTCATCAGGCTCTGACACTTTATGCAATCGAGTCTTTACACGAAACATTTATGAATAAATAATTTGGTTAGTGAATAGAGCACATTACAAGACTGAAGTGATTAATTTTGGTCACTAAGTTTGGAGACTGTCAGGTGTTGCTACAAAAGTTGAAAATTAATTCAGTATTGAGGGTATTTTTTTTTTCTATTTAATGTTTAAGTACAAAGTCTCTGGAAACCAAATGAGAAATTGTAGTGTTTTTCTTTTCTTTCTTTCAAGAGAGAAAATTAGATACTACAAATTACCCTTGGACATATTTCTGAGTTGAACCTCATTTTGGCCCACCCAGATCATCCAGTTCTGTAGATAAGCCCTCTACTAATTAAGGAAAGTAAGAAAATTTTGTCACATCAAACTTTAAGGTAAGACATGCGAAGTACTTTGTGAAAAGATTGAGTTTTGTCATTGGCAAGAGGAATACTATGAAATATTTTTGAAGTATTATTTACTTAATAAACATATCAGAACCCACTATATAACTTTGAAATACAAAGATAAATGAATACAGAATGATACAAAACAATCATGTGACTTTCCTTTTACTCTGTTCAGAGTTATTCAAGTCATACCTCCCATGGTGAAAATGTTGGGATTAGGCCTAACTCTAATATCTGAGAGAAATAGAGAAATATCAAGAAGAATTTTTTTAGTTTATTATTTATATGCCACCAAACTTGTTAAGAGTCTAGACCATAAAAGGTTCAGCTCAACCGCATCACTTATGCCAGAAATATATGATATCAATTTTGATGATGCCATGACTGAACACCGTTGTAAAATATGTGAGTTCCAGGTCAAGAATCTTCAGTAAAAACCCAGTAGTATTAACTTCTTCTTATCCTTATTCTTAAATGACATAATAAAAAGTATATTTGGTTCTTAAATTACTCATCCTTCTATCTAAACAAGAGTTTCATACTACTCATATCTCCCTGCTATCTATGATAAAAAGAAAGCCTAAATCTAGATATTCATAAACCAATGTATAATTAAAATGTAGTATATTTATACAATGACATATTACTCCATTATTCAAAAAAATAAAATTATAAAATTTTCAGGTAAGTGAATGGAGCCGGAAAAAATTATTCAGAGCAAAGTAACCCAGATCTAGACTGACAAATGTCACATGTTTCCTCTTATTTGTGGATGTTGGCCTTGAATATATATTTATATATGTATATATATTTCATTTGGAAATATATATATATATATATATATATATATAACAAAGGTTAGGAAATTACTAAGGGGTCACAGAGAGAGATTTTCAAGGTAAGGAGTGTAGAGAGCTGATTATCCTTTCCTGTTTCACAATTCCAAATTAAATTGGGTTTCTGAGGGGAGAGCTGGGAGGGATAAATAATACTAATGATTTTTAAAGACATATAGAAACTTACTACTTTAGAAAATCCTAGATATATATCTATGCACTTATATCAGAAGAGTTAAAATGGCATTACCTTATACCTGCACAACAATATCCCTACTAGACACCAAAGGCTAATAAATAAAAATCCCAATCCCAGCAATGGACCACCTCTTTTTGAGTTGTTGGCCAGTGAATGGTTAATCCCCAAAAGTTGATTGTAACACTCTGTTGCTGAAGAAACACATACTTGAGACATGGAAAATGGAAAAATCCAGCTGATATTGAGCTGGACACTTCATCCCTACTGAATAGTTTTCATATTGTTTGATGATAATTTTCATACTACTAGAGGAGAAAAGTAATTATTAATCTTACACAACTGTGCACTCCATGAGTTGTATTAGTAACTGACAGAGCAAGAGATGATCACTCATGAAATAATGACATGTCTGTACTATGAGTAACCAACTACTGCCTGGTTGAATTCAATATCCACTGTACCAGATAAGGACATCTATACTGGCACCATTACTGAGCCAAGAATCTATGGTTAAACAGATCATAGACCCTAGGAAAGAATCTGATAATTGTATTCTGCTAAATAGACATAGTATTAAGTCAACTTCTAATAGATTATCATTTCAACCAAAGATTGTGGCATCTCTCAACCCTCATCAGAGAAGGTTCTGTTTGCAATAGATGATAGTCAACACAGAGACCCACAACTGGCCAAGGTGGAGAGAATAAGAGTGTGCCAAATGTTAAGCAATAAATGAAACATACATAGCACACCCTTCTTCCAAAGGCATACAGTTCATTGTGGAAGGGAGCAGAAAGATTGTAAGATCCAGAGGTGGTAGATGGCTACAAGTAAACAGTGTCTCTGGACACAGAAGAATAACTGAACTGAACTCACAGTGGTTGTGATAGTATGCACAAGGCCAATGCATGTCCAAGTCAGACCAAATTCCAGTATGGAAAGGAGAGTTGAACACAAAGTTCCACCCCTAGCCAAGGAGCTATTGGCAATGGTGAGCTAGTGGATGGAAAGATCAGTTCTCTCTAACAGTGTAGCCCCTATCAAGTTGACCATGCCCCAATGGAAGGCTATGCACCCAAGAATATTTGGGTAGCACAAATTGGCAAAAAAGGGCACAGCATTGGATGGGAAAAGAAGAGAGGGTGGATCTCAGAAAAGTTGGGGGAAGTAGAATTTGATCAAAACATATTGTACAAAATTCTCAAAGAACTAATAAAAATATGTAAAAAATTTTAAGAAAGATATATTTCTAAAAGACAAAGAGCTGAGCATTTCTCATGTTTAGACTGAAAACACTAGAAAGTAAACAATTTACTATAATGCGGAGTTTGGAACACAAGCGCCATTCTTCTATCCCACATAAATCCCTCCCCTCAATTGTTTTCTGATCATTATTTGGAAAAATGCATGTTGTGTTTTCATGATGAGGAAGAATGGAGGTACTGGAAGACACAAACATTTGACTGTTTTCCTAATTACTCTCCCCAATGTGGACCACGCAGCTTCTTAAATGAAAAAAAAATGGGAGGAGAGGTATGAGATTTCTTCAAGCATTATCAACACATAATGGGGTTTAGGGTCAGAATTCAACCAATCAGAACATATTTCACATCACTTATAGAAAAATCAATAAAAACAGGTATTCTTGAGGAATTTGTACCAATGTAACCTACCTACAAGAGCCTTGCCCATCTGGCAAGACAGTGAGGCCACTTGGAAGATTTCATAGAAGTAAAGCCTCCCTAATTGGCTTCAGTGCAATGATCATTCCTGCCTTTGACTCACCACTGCAGGGAGGATCTGGGAATGTTGGGTTCTCCTTGATTCCACCAAATCATTCCTAGACTTTTTTATAAAAGAGTATGTAGTCTAAGAAGAAACAAAACTTCAATGCTATAATTAAGAAACCACCTAAGCTCTGTTCTTGTATAATTATTATCCAATGGTAATTCATGTGAAGCAATGAAATGTGTCCTGCAATGTTGACTTTGCCCCATATGGTCCTGCCAAGACAATGGTAGCTACCCAATTCCTATGCCCAGCTCAGGCAAATGGCAGCAATAATATTTTTTCCTGCTTTTGGAACTTCTGAGGCACGCTCCTGGGCAGGAGCAGTGTGAACTGCCAAGTCAGAGCTCTCTAGACCAGTACTTCTCAATCCTTGGGTAACAACCCCTTCAGGGAGTCTAATGACCCTTTCACAGGGGTCACCTAAGACCATCTGCATATCAGAAATTTACATCATAATTCATAACAGTAGCAAAATTACAGTTATGAAATAGCAACAAAATATTTTTATGGTTAGGGGTCACCACAGCATGAAGACCTGTATTAAAGTGTCGAAGTATTAGGAAGGTTGAGAACCACTCTAGACAATGCTGAGGCCTCTTCCTAATGAGCAGAAGCCTAGTATGTGGTAAGATTCACATTGCACCAGACAAAACAACCTCCAATATCCTCAATCTGGTACAAAAAAAGGCCTCATAATAAAGACATGACTTATTAAGTCTATAAAAATCTCTGTCTACATAGATGTGCAGGGGTTTCTTGTTGTCCTTAAGCTACTTAAGTGCCATAATTATGTAGAGATACCAAGCTAGTCACATCCATATTCCTTCAAGGAACACCTAGCCTCCAGTATGAATCCAATAGACCTGGAATGAGTGCTATAGAGCTGAACAAATCATGATAATGATGTGAGTGGCTCAGAAAAGAATTGGGACTTTCACTGTGCCAAATCAGAGATCACAAACATTCATCTACAGCCTCCTCCAATGCTGGGATCTACTGTTGCTGCTTCAATATTTAGCTGATTTCAAAGTCTGGATCTTCTGTTCTGCATTGCTTTCTTCACTCTAATCCTCTCTTCTCTTCAAAAACGGAATAAAATAATGTAGCCTTTTTTCTTTATTTTTTTTAACAAGGTAGCAACGTGTAACCTTCCTCACTTCCAAATTCATAATAATAATATTATTAATCAAATTCTACTACATCATGTACATTCAGATTAGTTAGCCTATCTAACAGGTTATGGGTCAAATTTGAGTTCCCATTTCACCAAGATTTACACAGAGTCCTTTAAAGAGAAAGAACAGGGATCTCAAGTAAATAGGTGTTTAATAGGCACAATTGCTACTGACATGCAATGTGCCCTTAGGCAAAACTTCTCTTGTTTCTGTTTGATGTGTAAAACTGAGTGGGGTGCCTGTTTGTGATCATCTTGCATCTTGTTCTTCCAAAAACCTGTGTGAAATGAAGACAAAGTAACTTGGCATATTATGTAACATTTTGCAAACTGGTTGAAGTCCAGGCTTGCTAGGTAAGTTAAGAACTATAGTTCCTAGATCCTGTCAGAGTCAAATCTTCACAACATTATCAAACTGGATATCTAGATGAGCCTCCTCTCCTTCCTAACATCCAGGGAATGAGTCACCAGAAAGGAATTGTGGATGTGTGCCCTGAGTTGTTCCCCAGGATAAATATCAGTACCAGATTTAAAAGGTGTTTATTCAAGTCAGCTCATGGCCAAGTCACTATATAACTCAGAATGATATCAATTGAAAATAAGATAGTCTACAGTTTATCAAGTATTTCTCATGTGACAGGTATATGCTAAGGTATTAGTCATGTGCATTCTATTAGTTAATCTTCAGAAAGCCTTGTGAGGGGGCTATTTTATCTTCCTTTTTATAGATGAGGAAAACAAATCAAAGAGAGGTCATACAAAATAGAATAACTCAAAAAGGAACCTTGGTTTTTAATAGAAAGCTCATCATCTTTGTTTTATTTGGTACCACTTATTCCCCCTCTTGACCCACATGAGTTTGAAAATGCTTATAAAGTCTCCTGTAACTCTAACTCCCTGAACTTCTCTTTCCCTGTATTCAGGAGCAAAAGAAGAATAGAAGCCTCACCACTGAAGTGTAATTGTTCCGGGATTTTCATTTAAACTCAACTCCATGAGGTAGCAATAAATGAAGGAACTTAAAGACTTGTCCTCATGTAGTAAATATTTACATAGGATTTTATATGTCATGCACAATTTTGTAGTAGTTAATCTGCTGTGGTGGCCGAGCATGGAGGACAAGGAGGCATTCTCATAACTGCAAACCCTGCCAGACCTCAATAGAGAGAACTACCATCATGGCCAGCTCATACTGAACAGTGGAACCCTGAGCGTTTGAGCTCAGGTGTTTTTATTGATTCAGAACTCCTCAGGTGTGGATCATAAGCAATCATACATCCCCCACAGAAATCCAACACCTACAGACAATACAAAATGCCAAGACCTAGGATAGCCCCTCACCAAACAGTGCATAAAACAATTTCAAACATAACTAAAAATAAACTTTCAGAGCACAGTTTTAAGTACTCTTAAAAGATTAATTAATTTCATTCCTATGACCACTCAAGGCAGAGACACAGCAAGTGCAGATACTAAGGTACAGTGTAAGAATTAAAACTCACGCAGTTCAGTTTCAAGAATTGTTCTTGAACCACCATGCTCTGTCATCTGTTTACTTAATAAGTACTAAGCATTCTGCTAAATGATTGCCCAGTAAACTTTAATAATTTTATTTTTTCTTGTATTCGTGGGATCTTCAAGACCAAAGCTGTATTTGCCCATAATTTAGCACACTCATGTTCTAGTGTTAAGTTGGTTTCAGAGTAGCTCTGTTACTTTAAAAAAATAATTACATTTCTCTCTGATCCCCCAACACTAGAAAGACTAGACCAAATGTTTTCTGGGTTTCTGCAGTTCTTAGTAAAAATGTTTATTTTATATATATTTGGCCTAGAAACTAGAACTCTCCTTCTGGCCTCTTAGCTACAATCAGCCTTTTGAAGATGGCCATTTTCTCTAGTCTCCAAACAACATAGGCTACTGGGCTACATGGAGTAAATCATTCCTTCCTTCTCTGGAGCACGTCTGTTCCTACCCAGCCTTGCTCAAGGCTCTAAACAATAACCCTCTTCAAGACAGAAACCAGACATGAACTCCTGTAGATAGCTCCAAGCTCTCACTCAGCACTTTCTTCCAGATTCAGTCTAATTAGATTCTCAGATATGCATTTCCTGGTGTGAATTTCCTAAAGTATAGTATTTTTTTCTCACCAGTTAACTCATATAATGCCTAACTAATGACCAGCTCAGTCAACACAATTTATTACAGTACTTCAGGAGAACCTTCTGATAGCAATTGTGTGTCTCTTGGCCTGCCATCATATAACTAAGACAGGTAGCATCTTCTATGTCTCTCAACTCAGAAGCTCCTCAAGAGTTCTATTCTTGTTTTGCTTGATCCTCTGCCATGAGAAACAGACAACTCATGACTATTTTTACTTGGTATATTTGATTGGCTTAGGCACAGCCAGGCAAGTTTAATTTTACATAAATTGCTTTTACTTTCTGCAAAACTAATAGATATAATCTGAGTTTGGAGCAAAGTTTATGTCTACAGCACCTCCAAGATACTGGGGACTAGTCTGGAACCTTCATTATATATGATTAGGCTTCATATGTATGTAGTCTGCATTAAGAATGGTAAAATCAGTTACAGTTTTTTCAACAATGTATGTAGGTGCAAAGCATGTGGTCACAAGATATTTCAAAGCAATGAATATGGGAGTGTTACAGATTTATTGAAGATAATACTGAGAAGGACTATCTCATTACAGAATTAATGAAGAAAAATATACAAAAGAAAACATAAGCTTCTGTTTTTCCCCTAGATGAATCTAAATACTTGACATCTTTAAGCAACTTAGTAATTATTTAATATTTATTTACTATGTGGTACAGCATTCATTATTCACTTTGGAAAAAAAATACTGCTAGGAAAGCCAGAATTTCAACTTGCTTAGTCTACAGCGGAGTCCCTTTTGAGTTCTCCTCTTAAAAGGTGTCATTAGACCTCTCATCTATTCAATGCTTCTCTCCTATGAAAAGCTACAAATATACATGCATCCCTCCTCAAAAGTAAAGTTCAAATTCTATCTAATTTGACCTATAGTCAATGTTAGATGTCTTAACCTATCAGTTTTGTAGAGCTTTGTCATCTTATTTTCTCTCTGAATGACTGTATTTAGGCTTAAACAATCCAAATAGTTGTCATTTTTAGGACAGCACTTTTTAATATCTCTTACAGGGACATTGTGGTACAATGGAAAGGTCATGGGGTAGTAGAATTGGGTAATCAAGAGTAGGATTCCCAGTTCTACCACTTATCAAATGTGGAACCTTAGACCACGTTGAAACTCAGTTTTCTCTGAGAATTGTTTTTTGGGAAACAAGGGAAAGTATTTGCATTTGCAAGGCATTTGGACACTACAACATGGCAAGGGCATTATAAACAATCACCTAGTTCTTTCTCCTTCCTTTATTTTCTTTATAGTACATTTTAGAAGGGGTGGATAAAAGTCATGTTTTTGAGAGTGATTTTCAGGTGCAAATGGCAAACATTTTTATCAACTGTTATGTGTTATAGACAAAAGAGTAAGCTGGTGGCCATGATTCTTTGGTGGGAAACTTGTTTGCTTTTCCTGTTTTTCTCACCCCCTTTCAGCCCTTCTAGCTTTATTGCTTTTAACTTCCTCCTGCTAATCTTATGATAGATAGTGTCTGTTTCCCAAGGTGCTGCTGTTTTCTCTCCTCCTGAGCTTCATTATTTTGTATAGCAGCTTTAAATGTCACTTTGCCAGCTGTGAATCATGGGTGAGTCTACCTCACTGGGTGCTAGGAAGTGCCATAAGTTCTGAATACCAAGCCGTCAGAAAATGCCAAAGCACTATAAGAGTCTTAATTGTTAGCATTACCACAAGCACAAATGGCAAGTCTGGGTGGAGTTGCCCAAAGAACATGATGTGGAAAGAAGGCCCTAGATTTGGAGTCAGAAATCCTGAGCTCAAGCCCCTCATTAACTCTGACATGAGTTATAATCATAATAACTCAGATTTATTTAGTGCATTATAGCTGAAAAGTGCTTTCACATATATTCTATCATTGATCCTCTTAATTGGTTTCTCTGTTCCAGTTTCTTAATTCTCCAATCTTGCCACTTAAAGTAAACTTCCTAAAACACAGGCCTGATCATGTCACGTCCATATTATAAACCCTTATGGGTTCCCTATGAGTAGTCAAAGGAACTACAATATAGTCATAAAAACAAAATATAATGTGGCTATGAGGAAGAAGAAGTGTCTTACATACTGATACTGCACAATCTTTACGACATGTCAAGTAGAATATAATAGTGCAATGCATAATGGAAAGTAGAATATGCAATAATTCCTATTTTAAGCAATGAACAATACATATACATTATTAAATATAAGTATAACGTAAGGAAATGTCCAAATTAGGTTGTCAAAGACAGGCCACAGATTTTGTTTTTGTTGTTTATGGTTATTGCTACATTTATGCACATATTATCTTATATCTGGTGATTAAAACTGCTAGTTGATTCCACTTTCTTTATGACTAAAATCCATACTTTTTATATGTCATTTAAAGACTTCCAGAATATCACTAAAGTATCATATTTAATTGGTTGAGATTTTCATACACGCATATAATTTTATATTTTATTTTCAACTAGTCCTTTTTAGGTACTCTATACATTTTTGAAGTATTTTGAAATTAATATAGGACAAATTGACTAGTCACTCTTTCCTAGCAAATTCTAGCCCCCCTGCCCCTGACCATGCAGAGTAGTCCTTCAAGTATCTACACACAGAGAACTTGTCTCTTTGAGTATCATTGTTCTGTCTAGTTCTAACTCTAGCAACCATTTCTCACTCTTGCAACCTGAACTCAAACAGCTTTACAAATTACTACCTCCTCACAGACATGATCCAGTTGATCCTTTATCCCCTTTAAACTCTAATTACACAATAATTCTATTAATTCAGCTTCATGTCAGACTACATTTTAACTTTTGCCTTTGAATTGTTTCTGACATGGAGTACCTTGCAATTAAACAACCCCTATACATTTCTTCATACTTCTTTTAGTTGACATATTTCATAGTTAGTTTGGATGATTTAAAGTACACATACAAGATCCAAGTAAGTTTAACTCTATTTTGTCAAAATGAGAACTATTCCTCTAATTTGCTGAGATATTTGAAACACATTTGACATCAAAAATGAATTTTTCATTGTCCTTTCTAAATTTGTTGTGTTTAAATAATTCATAATTACCATCATTTCTTCTTTACAAATCTATTACATTTATATATTTATTGTTTGTGTGTATGTGTATATGTGTTTGCACATATGTGCCATGGTATGAGTGTGAATGTCAGATGACAACTTGCAAGTGTTAGTCGTCTCCTTCTTCCATATGGATCAAGGAGATAGAATTCAGGTTTGATAATGATTGACAACAAGTGCCCTTACCTGCTAAGTTACCATATTGACCCCATTATGTCTTCTTTAGTCACAAAAAATTGAAATTAATTAAATCAAAGTGAACAAGTTTATATAAAGTAGTGTCTGAGAATTACCTTTTGATAATTCTTCTAGGATAAGTCAACTGGAATGATAAAAGACAAGCTGAGTAAAAGTCATAAAGATATTCTAGAATATGTTGCATACAATAAGGTGGTAGGTAGACAAATTTTCATCACTGAGATGACAAATTAATTTCATCAGAACAGGAAACACAGTGTTGTAGTTAAATGTGTAGTGTACAAAAAGTTGAATCAGTGCTTCCAAAAGTTCTTAAATGAATTATACACTACTGGGTATAACCTACTTCATTCACTATGGAAGTTAGCATATATGACATGAAATAAAAATGAAACTGCCCACTGGGAAAACAGAGACTACCAGGAGGAGGAAGAGACATGAAAGGGGAGATTAGATGAGTATTGGGGAAATATTTTCACATACAATATTTAATATCCAACAACATTAGTTTTTGAAGTGCATATGATACTTTTGCACAAAAGAAAAGATGCCAGCAAGCACAGATCTTAGGCAAATCAATGAGGAATTTGTGTCTTCTTTCTCTTAGGATCTAAGTAGAATAGTTGAATCCAGTGATTCTATGTTATATGAACAATGCAATTCTTTCTTGAGATTTTGGTGATGTGATTGGGAATTTAAATTTTTGTGGTATGCCTAGCCTGGATTTCTAATTTAACAGTTGCCCAATTTACAACTCTACATCTAACTAGAGTACTAAATTTCCTTATCTCTACAAAGCAGAAAAAGGTGATGCAAATTTTAATATGTGCCACATTTTACTCAAGTTTTAAGAAAATGATAGAGGTTTATATCATATAAAATTACACAACTTAAAGTGAGCATTAATCAACCTTCTTTTTTAAGCCCCTAATTGTTTCATCTACCTCATGTCTAGCTTCATCCTTGTAATCATTTCCCCTACTTTTAAAATAGCCTTATCTTGCCCATCAGTTTAATTAAAAGCATAATTTTTCATATTTTGTCTAACATTCAAGCTCTTAGCATAAAATCTCAACCTCTATTTAGATCATCACTACACAGACAAATATTCACTAAAGTTACCTGCTTAACAGTACATCATCTACACAGCATCTGCCCTTTCTTTATCTCCATGGCAATATAGAGATTTATTTCTCAACTAACATGTCATGTATTCACCAATCCCCAACTAATCACATTCCTTTCTGTGTTAGTTACCTAGTGCTACACAGCAAATTACTCCCCAAATATAGCAGTTTAAAGCAATAGCTACCATCTCACATAGATTTTGTAATAAAACCCCAGAGAAATCATACTTCTGGCTTGAGATCTTATTAGGATTTAGTCAAGAGGTCCCTGGAGTATCACTATTTAGAGTTAGAGTATATATTTAAAAGCTCACTAAGGTGGTTGTTTTGGTTCCTTGAAGGCTTATTAGCAGGAAATCATGATTCTTTACCATATAAGCCTCTCTATAGAATACCTTTTTGTCCTATGTCAGAAGAGTGGGTCTTTGCAAATAAACTGATTTGAGAGAGAAGAAATCAAGCTACCTTGACTTTTGTAATATGATTTTGGAAGTCATTGACCATCACTTCTTCCTATAGTTGGCTCTATAAATGCACATTTTTTGGAATAAAAACATAAAACCCTGTGCTTAAAAAATAGAGAAGTTGAGCTTCTAACATACTAAAATATAAATCATTTTCAATTCCTCCATAATCTATCTCTCATTCTACACATTTTATTTGTTGTTTAATATCCCAAGGTAAGAAAAAGTATCAATGTGATTTTTAGTCTAACTTTTGTCATTCATCTTTGAATGCAATACTAGATAAAATATGAACATCAGAGGATTTAAGTCATATGTATAATCATAAATCACAGGATTTGAAATTGAGGGTGCTTAGATCTGGCCAGAAGACACAAATAATCCAAACTTGAGAAGTTATAATGAGGAAGAGAAGGTACTCTACCACAGAGTAGTCTTGCAAACAGACAGTGATCATGTGGACATAGAAATATTTATAAGTCAAGTGCAGTATAAAAATCTTCGATATACATATATACACACACTAGCTCAAGACTGTTGGCTATGACTTTTCCTCTCAGCCTAGCCACTGGAAGTTCATGTCATGGACACTGGGGAAGTTAAGCCAAATTCTTTCTTTCCTAGAGGTTCACTTTAGCTTAGATAGGATCAACCAGAGATGTCACAACATCCCAAGAGTATACAATAGAAACAAGCTGAGTTGTAGTTTCTGGAAATCTTCCACTAGAAGTGCCATATGCTGACAATCCAAGGTGGTGATATCACCACCATTTCTAACTTTAACATACCTTGTTCCATATACATGGAAACCCTACCCTTCCCACTTATATTTCTTGGCCACCACTGGATACAAAATAACAGAAGTTGATAGTGGAAAGTAAGAGAAGTAAAAGTCCAAGTAGGGACTTAGAAGGGTGGAAAATGGTGCCTAAAGAGGCCAAGAGTCCATCCTAGAGAGGCAGAAAGAGAACAGGAGATGGGAGTTCACTCTTCATTATCCAACTAGACTATACTTACAAAACACAAAGTAAAATTATGAGTAAATTTAAGGCAGTGGCTATAAAGGATTAAACTCCAAATGTAGTGTTATTTTGAACTCTTGTCCCTATATAATTTTATTGACCAAATGTTAATAAATCTTACGTCTATTTTATGGAATGTTTATTCAGACTAGCTCTGGGATTTCCAGGGATGAGTATATTAGAACTTGTAAGTATTTTGACTATCCCCTCTCGACGATAGGCTAGATTTAACATCCTATGCAACTTACTTCTATGATAATAATTACTCCAATGTATTGCAATTGTGTATTTATTTATCTCTCTTTCTCCCTCAACCAGAGTGTGAACTCTTTGAAGACAGTAACTATAAATTATTCATTTTTTGTGTGTTCTCAGTACCAGCACTCTATCTGATACAATATGAAGGCTCAATGTTAATTAATGAATAAATTTTCTCTCCTAAATTTTCACTGTAATATAATCTAAACTCTATGATAGCATACTGGAAAATATTCTGTGAGAATTTTGAACCTAAAAAAACGTCGGGAAGGGTAAAAATACATTTCAGACAAATGTGGCTACCGTTCATTATGTAAGAATCTTTAACTGAGGTCACAGGATTTGTCCTCCTCATTCAAAACACAGTTCTTCAGGTACATAGCAGGATAAGGATAAACAGATTTCAAGTCCTTCACAAGAGTACTGAATTAGGAATTAGAAGATAAACAGTCAGATATGAGAATATTGAAGGGTAGTAGTAGTGAATCTTAATCAGCTGAGACCAGAAAATCGGACTCGTCTTATTACTTATCAAGCCACCAGGCAAAATTGCCAATTCTGAATAATAATTTGAAGAAAAATAGCAATAGATGCAAAAGGAGAAAAGTTCAATTTAAGCTGGCAAGGGTAACTTTGGAAGCATGGTCATGAATTTGCAGAGAAACTGTTGTGTAAAAGAGTCTTTGGAAGGCCAGGAATTTACTTTCCTCAGTTAATATTGACTCTTCTCTGAAATATTTTATTTTTTTCTTTTTTGTTTAGCACATATAATCATCCATATTCATGAGGTATTATATAATATTTTGACTCATGTGTATATATTAGATGATAGTTAACTCAGTTATTTGTATAACTGCAACTTTCAACTTTTATCATTTCTTTATGGTAAGTTCAAACTCCTTTTATTTCTAGATATTCTGAGATATTAATCTATTGTATTGATGTACATAATGCATCTGATCTTTGAATAATTCACTAGACTGAGAATATACATAATGCTTGATAAATCAAGACAGACAATAGAACACACACACAAACACACACCGATTGAGAGAGAAAGAGAGAGAGAGAGAGAAACAGGTGATCACTTAATTATATCTAAGAGCTAGATCTCTGCAAAGTCCATTCTGTCAAAAACTTCCCTTCAGAGCCAAAGGACCTTCAGTTAGCCTTATTGATCATTTCCCTAACATCATCTTCTCCCCTTTCTACAATTCTAGTATTCTTCCAGCATCGACTCCCAGATCAAGCACTCTGTTCTTTCAGAGAAAATCAATCCAAACTCAGTTCTCACTCCATTCTCAATCTCAGAACCAGAGATGGGATAAATTTGTCTATGAATATTATCTCTTTTGTTAAAGTAGTTAGAGGTCCAAGCTTAAATTATCAAATCCAGGACAGATCTGCGGGAGAGAGGAGATGGGGGAGAGCTAGAAGCAGTAGAGGGAGGGGGGTTGGGATATATCACAGGAGAGAAGAAAACCAAATAAATAAAAGCTATATTACCGACCTTCAGCAAAAAAGGAAGGAGGCATTTATTTCTTCTATTATTTTTATGTGACAATTTTTTTCTACACTGTTGCTTTTTGGGTTTCTGGCTAATGGATAAGTATTTTAACTCACCTCCATACTTAACATTGGCTAGTACTGAACAAATGAACACGTGTCAATTATTTTTATTTTTTATTTTATTTATACTGGTACTTGATCTGCATGTATGTCTGTGTACCCTGGTGTCCACTGAGACCAGGAGAGGGCATTACATTCCCTGTAACTGAAGTTACAGACACTTGTAACACAACACACTGCTATGTGAGTACTGGGAATCGAACTTGGGTCCTCCGAATGATCAACCAGTGTTAACTACTGAGCTGTCTCTCCAGCCCCATGGATTTTTAAATCATAGATGCTACCTGCTTATGCTGGTTACATTTTGTTAACTTGCCTCAAGCTAGTTATTTGAAAAGATGGAACCTCAATCAAGGAAGCACTCCATCAGAGTGGCCTGTAGGCAAGTCTGTGAGATGTTTTCTAGATTAATGATGGCTGAGGGAAGGCCATTCTACTGTGGGTGGTGCCTCCCCTGATCACGTATTACTGGGTGGTGTATGAAAGCAAGCCATGCAAGTCAAGGGGATCAGGCCAGTAAGCAATGTTCTTCCATTGCCTCCTTTTCAGTTCTAACTCTAGGTTCTTGCCTTGAGTTCCTGTTGTGACATTCCTTCATGGTGGGATATAAGCTATAAGCTGAAATAATCCCTCCCCTCAAGTTTCTTTATGGTGTTCTGTCACAACAGCAGAATGTAACTAGGATTCTATTTCAAAATAAAATAATTTCCATACAATGATGACTAAGGCAGAAACTCATCTCTGCTCACAGCGCTGAGAATAAGTGATTTTTAAATGTCTGGCCTTAAACAAGGTATCTATACCACTCATTCAAAGCTTAAGGAATAGTATGGAATATGGGGTAGAAGGTAAGATCCGAAGGATAGTGACAGGAGTTGCAAACACCACCTTCAAAGACATAGCCACTGAACTCATGAGCTCAGAGCAGCTACAGTTACCTGCAAAGGACCTGTACAAGAATGATCTGGTCAACAGGCATAGATGGAGGAAGTTATAATTACCATTAGTGCTGAATTATTTGCTTTGATAAATTCTGGAAGATTGTGGTAGTCATTATTTTAAGTTTTATAACCTCTGGCGACCCACCCAGGCTCCAGTGGATAGTTCTAAATCAAATGTCATGCAGATTATCTTTGCTAAACTCTTTGGATCACAAAACCAAACATAAAGACACAAATCTTGGAAAAGAACTTGGAAGAGTAGGAACTGACAGGGCTAGGAGAGAATGAAGAGGGGGTGAAGGTGAGATTAAACAAACTTAATTATATACATGTTTGAAGTTGTCAAAGAACCAACTCCATTGTACACCAAACAGGATGTAATGTCAATAAAGCAAGTAACAAAGTTTTAAAAAGAGACAACTTGATTTGTAAAGAATCATGTATGTGGAAGGAAGTACTACTAACAAAAAGAACAACAATGTTAGAAATGTTGAAATAGATATTTCTCAAAAGAAGATAAACAGAAAATGCACAAAGGGAACTAAGGGTATAAATGACCATCAGATGAAAAGATGCTCGGCATCTCTGGTTATTAAATAAAAGATTTATTCCAGACATCACAGACTATTTTCATTGTTGTTTGTCACCCCTCCAGAACTTAAAAGTAAGACCTTATTGCAAAGGATAATACACACCTAAATCAAAAAACATAGAGAAATCAAGCTGGTACTGATCTGGAAGCATCATTCTTACAGACTAGCTTTCATAGTTCTTGAAGGTGCTACGCATACCAGAGGATAAAAATGATCATTAGTTTCACTCAGTTGTTCACAGTGTAACTTATGGTAATGACTGGCCTGAACGTGTGTAACCACTTTGAATGTGTGTAACCACTTTGAGTGTGTGTGTGTGTGTGTACCTGTGCATGTACAGGTCTACTCACACATGTTAGGTGGAGCAGAGGTTGATATTGTGTGTCCTTCTTTATTTGCTTCCCATCTTATTTTGTGATATGTTCTCTCACTGAACTTGGAGCTTTGTTCCAGGTAGGCTGACTGATCTGTGAGTTCCCAGCATCTTCCTGCCACCACCATACCCTGACCATTACTGAGGTTGCAAGTACACACTGCTATCCTTACCGTTTTCTCAGGTGTGCCTGGAGGCCCAAACTCAGGTTCTCATGCTTTCACAGCAAGCATTTTGTTCACTGAGCCATCTTTTCAGCCATAGCATTTCCTTTTAATTTATTTTTAGTAATTGCAATACTATTTTCCACAATTGCTCTACCAATTTATATTTAAGCCCACCAAAATACTAGAATAATTCTATTTCCCCTGTAGTTTTGCCAGCAGTCACCATTTGTCTTTTTGAGAATAGCCATTCTGACTGGAGCAAGGCAACATCAAATCATAGTTTAAATGTGATTTTGCTTATTGATTAAAGGTTCTGAGACTTTTTTCATAAAAATTTGGGTCATTTGAATATCTTCTTTGGAGAAATATTTACTGAGGTCTTTTGCCTATAAGTAAGATTGTGATATTTGTAATAACTGATTTTCTTTTGCTATGATAAGACACCTAACAGAAAGCGATAAATGGAGATTTCTTCTAAACTTTAGCTCATATGTGCAGAGATTTCAGTTAATAATGCCAGATTCCATTGATACTGGAACTGTGATGATGCAGAACATCATGGTGGTGGCAACATATACAAGGAAAAGCTTCTCATTTCATTGCAGACATGAAAGAGAGAGCAAGGAAGGTAACTGGGTACAGCTAGTAAATGAATATCCCCAGTGACCTACTCCTTCCAACCAGATGATAACTCATGAAACTTTCCATCACCTGATGAATTTTGCTATGACCTAAAGAGCAATAATTCCATATAAAAGGACTCTTCCTGTCTAAATCATAATAACACAATGTTTGGATTACTGTAATTTTTGTATGTTTTCAATCTAAGAAATATAAGAGGTTTTATTTTGCTTTGTTTTTACAAGACTTCTGTGGTTGCAGAGAGTTCCATAAGTTTGTATGTGAGGATTTATTACTTTTATTTATTTTTGAGATTATAATATAATTACATTTTCCTATTCCCTTCCTCCCTCCAAACATTTTCATATAACCCTCCTTGCTCTCTTTTTAATTCATGGCTGTTTTGTTCATTAATTGCTATTGTATGCATCTATGTATATACATACATATTCTTAAATATAACATGTTCAGTCTATAATATGTTACTTATATGCATGACTTTATGGCTGATCATTTGGTATTGATCATTGGTATTGCATAATCAATTAGTGTGCCTTCCTCTGGGGAAGACTATTTTGTCTACTGTTAATATCACTTGGTCTCCTGTAGTTCTTTATGTAGGATTGAGGCATTTTGGGATCTTTTCCCTGTTCACTTTGTCATGTCTGTTGGTGTCCTCCTTGTTCAGTTCATGTTTTGGCTGTAATGTAAGAATAGCTTCTGACATTTTGTTATGAACACTATCATAGTAAACTTCCTGATCTTCTGGCTCTTCTTTCAACCTTTCCACCCCCTCTTCCACAATGTGAAACTCCACAACTCCACATTTTTATTAATTTATTAATTGTGGTTCTCTGTCTGTTGCAAAGAGAGATTTCCTAGGTGCTGGGAGAAAACTAAATGTGTATGTGGATGTAGATGTTTAGATTGTTGTTAAGGGTTATGCTGCTTTAGTAAATTTGTGGTGGTAAGTTCTCCTACAATATCCATGAGTTCACTAACACTGAGTAGCTAGGTAGATTTCCATTACTAGGGATATTTTTTCTCTTGTTGGGTGAGTTTGAAGCTCAATTAGAGAGCTGTTAGTTACCATCAAGATATTATTCATACCACTACTGTACCCTTAGGATTATTGTGTCATTCTGGTTGCTTATTTGTGGTTCATAGGTATCATAGCTGGATAAGTCTTTTGGTTGTCTTCTTCCTTTGGAAACTTGATGGCACCTTCTGTTACCATGAAAGCTAGTCCTCAGGAAGGAGGTTTTCATGTGAGTTCCAACTCCAAGGTCTCTGGGCCCTATTTCTGACACACATGTTGTCTTCAGCAACAAGGACTTACTACCTCTGGTGGAGGGCAACTAAGAACAATAACAATAGGCTGTATACTTTGGGATTCTGTTGGACAGCCCTGGCCAACAACTCAAAAAAGGGGTCCTAGTGTTTTCTGTCTTGTTTTGGGGTTTTTGTTAGGTGGTCTTTGGTTCTTGGAGTTATCATTGTCAGACCAGATGAGAAAAGTTCATAAAACTGTACTTGTATTCTTATACACAGAATTATGCATATTATAGATAAATAATTATTAGTATTTAAATTTCTCATTTTTATTTTACCCTCCTTCTTCTGTATTTTACTCCTTCTTCTTCTTTCCCCTCTTTAAAGAGTGACTTTTTCCCATTTCCCCTATCAAATCACTTGTAACTTGCATATTTAAGAGAACTTTTTTATGCTTGTAGAAACAATATTGGAATATATGTGAAAATTACATTGAATCTGCACAATGTACTAGTTAGCAATGCCATGATGACATTATAGTCCTCAAATCTTTGAACATGAGACATATTTCTACTTAATTATGTATTTCATAGTTTTCTTTTCAGAATAATTTTTTAGTTTTAGGCATATAAGTCTTTTATCTTTGGTTAATGTTTTTCACAAGTGATTTATTCTTTGGAATTGTATTGTAAATTGGTTTTCTTAATTTTTATTTTTTATTTTTAAAAATGTACATTTATTAAACAATGGTGATGGTTTTTGGTGGTGAAAAAAATCAAGTTTTTAAATGTTTTAAAATTACACTTTAAGATTCAGAGATACTAAATCAACATTCCCAGAAAAATCTCAGAAATTTCAAAATTATGATTATTTTAAATATTTAACAATCTTTGCACTCTATTATTTGGGTAGCTAAAATTCATTTGTAAAGAATAAAACACAATACTCTAGTAGTATTTACAAGGAACTAAGACCTGTAGGAATATTTAAACAATCAACAACAATTTAAAATTTAGATTTCTCAGTAAGATAACAAGAATTCATGGACATATGGACCCTCCCAATTGAAAGATACTATGCAGAGAACATGTGTTATACCTCAAGAAAGTATTCAAATAACTTATATGTATCAGATTTTCATTGTCCATTCACCTGCTAGTTTTCATGCTATTGATATTTTGTTCAGAAAGTTCTAGCCTACTTCACTGCTTTGAACAGGATTCCCTACATTTTTGTCTATAAGTGTCAGTGATTCAGCTTTTAAATAAAAGTTTAATCCATCTCAAACTGATTTTGTGTAAAAGGTAAAGAGATATATCAAATTTAATTCTTCTATATGTGAATATCAAATTTTGCCAGCACCATTTCTTGAAAAGACTTTCTCCCAATGTATGCTTTGACCTCCTTTGTCAATAATTAGATGGTTGTTATTTTGTCAGTTTATTTTCAGGTCCTCTCTTCTGTTCCATTTGTCTTCTCTCTTTTTAATGCCAGGACCAAGCTGTTTGTTTCACTATAGCTCCGTAGTATAACTTGAAGTTGTGTGTGTTGTTCTAACTTCTTAGAATTACCATGGCTTATTTGTGGTCTTTTTCATTGCATATAAATTTCTGGATTGTTTTTTCTAAATTTGTAAAATGTGACATAATAATTTTGTTAAATCTCCAGATTATTTTTGGCAAGGTATCATTTTTATAAGATTAATTAATTTTTATTTTACAATTGTCACTGCTTTTGTATAGATATTCAACTAATATCTTTTTATTTTATATATCAAAATTGGCTTAAAAGTTGCAATAATTTTCTGTATGTTTAATGGTTCCTATATTCACTATATTCACATAAACATTTAAAAGTAATCATTCTATTTGTTCCTTTTTATGTCAATGTTGTTTATTTCTTTTCCTTTCCTCATTGTTCTGCCTGGTTTTCCAATAAGATATTTTATACAATATGAAAAGGAGGAATCTTTTGTTAGAGAAGTTTATTTTGAGTTATGTTTAAAATGACTGTTTTGAGTACTGTTGGGAAAAGAGCTGCCTAGGCCTTGGCATTTTGTATTGTCTGTGGGTGTTGGCTTTATGTGAAAGATGTTTGATTCATCATGATCTGAATATGCTATTAATAGAACACCTAAGGGGCTTAGGTATCAATTAAAACCCCTGAGATGAGACACTCAGGGTCCCACTATCCTGTATGGCATGTCCCAGGATGGTGGTTCCCTCTTCTGAGGTCTGGCAGGCTTTACACCTATGAAAAATGCCTCCCCATCTGTCTTGGTGAGCTCACATAGTGGACATCACTACAAGTGGTGTCCAACTTGGGGCAGAAAGCAAGGAAGAAAGCAAGGAAGAAAGCAAGGACATCACTCTAGCTACATCCAACATGGAGACAAAGGAGAAGAGAAAGAAACTCCAAACCTCACAGGGTTTGGTAAAGTACACTCAGGACAGTTCCCAGAGGATAGTGATTAAGTGTATTTTTTTCTGCAAACCTGACTACAAATAGTGTGGTTATGGTGAGGCAGCACTAACAAGACACATCTGCTATGGTGATGAAAACTCCACCCTACTAGGGAACCCTTCCTGCAGAAAAGGAATATCTGTGACGGTGCTGAGAACACTTGCTAAAAGAATCAGGACTAATGGTTGCTGCATTATGAAGAAGACTTTGGAATGTTCTAGCAAAATTTAAACTCAAATATGAACTGACCAATTTTTTTTCCTGCAAACCAAACTCTATCTTAAAATCTGGAAAATGTTTCTTCAGGGTCAGCACACAGAAGCTTTCTTCCAGAATTGGCCAACGTTGTATCGCATGTTGTCAGCCAAACTTAGTACTGTAAGAGTTATCCAGGTGGTGTTGATTTTGAAACTATGAAGTAGTCATGGAGACCAGCTGAGGCTGAACACTATGAGAGGCGAGAAGAGGTCATTAGTGAAGGTGCAGCCTCAGTGGCAATTGAAGACCCATATTGAGGATGCCTTGCAAAGATGCTGAGGCTTGGCACTATGAAAAGAGCCCAGGAGAGGCATTGGTAAAGTTGCAGCCCAGTTGTAGCAAGAGTCCCCAGTAATTTTGGAGATGCTGGTGCTGTGGGATGACCACCAAGGACAGCAGCAGTGGTTGAGAGGGGCTGGCCAGATCCTGGAGGACAAACTGTGTGTGCTGCAGAAAGCAGAACCAAAGAAGTGACCCAAGCCCTTTGAGGAGCCCAGAAGGTTGTGAATGAATTCCAGATAATTGGAGGTTGATAATGTTTTTCTGTTGTCCAAAGACATTGCGAAAAAGCTTGATGTTTGGTTTCATTTGGTCCTGTGCATTAGCAAGCCCCACAATTGTTTCTCTTGGAAATGTTTTTGGATTGTAGTGTTAAATTGTGTTGTAAGGATAAAGCATTTTTTATTGTCTTATACAGAAAGGAGGGAATGTTGCAGAGGCTTATTTTTAGTCATGTTTAAAATGGTTGTTTTGTGCACTGTTGGGAAAAGGGCTGCCTAGGCCTTGGTGTTAGGTATTGTCTGTAGGTGTTGGCTTCTTGTAAAAATTGTTTGATTCATCTAAAACTGAGGGGCTCCATTGAGACACAGGGATCTCCCTGGTTGGGGGAGGTGGAATGTATGGTGCAAGTGGGCTGGGGGAGGAGGGGAATAGGAGGAGGGGAGCGCAGGTATGGGGAGATGGATGGAGGGAGGGAGTGTATAGAGGGACAGCCAGAACTGGAGGACATTGAGAGGAGACCAAGGGCAGTGGAAACTCAATAGAGCCCACAATGGAGAACTTGGCCAAGAACTGTAGTAATGGTGGATGGGGAACCTGAACAGGCCATCCCGTGTAGCAGGCAAGGCTCCCAGTGGAGGTACTGGGACACTACCCCAGCCGCAAAAACCTTGGACTTATAACCCACCCTCTCTACAGCACCCACTGAGACGGTAGAAGGATAGAACTCCATGCCAGAGGAAAGAACCCATGCCTACTTCTGTAGGGTAGGCCAGGCACTAGAGACTGGATAGCCAGGAGGGGAGTTCTAATGATATCCTATTCTACTCATAGATCATAGATCGGTACCTAGTCCAGTCTCCATCAGAGAGGCTTCTGCCAGCAGCTGATGGGAACAGATGAAGAGGCCCAGAGCCAAACATCATACAGAGCTCTGGAAAACTAACAGAAGAGGGGGAGGAAGCATTTTGATACCAGAGGATTTGGGGACATCAGGAGAGCAGACCCCACTCAGTCAACGGACCAGCATTCTTGGGGTCCCTCAGAGCCTGAAGTGAAAGACAGGGGACCTGAAGGGTCTCCTAGATATGTTTGTTATATGGTTGTCTGACTTGGGGTTCTTGCAGAAAGCCTGCAGCTAGTGTGTATGTGGGGGTTCTCTGATGCTTTCGCCTGCCCTTTGGACCCATTTCCTCTAGCTGGGTTGCCTGGTCCACCCTCAGTGTGGGGACTGATGCCTGGTCTTGTCCCATTTGTTCCGCCCAGTTTGAGGGGTGAGCCTAGGAGTATTGCTCTCTTCTATGCGGAGAAGTACGGGGTGGGAGTGGGGAGATATGAATATGTGTGGATGGGGAGGATATATAATAGGAGGAGAGGGAGGATTTGCCTTGCCTCTTGTCTATGAAAAGAAAAATAAACTTTTGCTATCATGATCTAGATATAGATTTTCTGTATGTGATTTTTATTATCTTGAATTTTTTTTCTATTCTTAGTTTAGGGGTATTTAATATAAAAATGTGCTTGTGTTCATCAAGTTAAACGATCATGTGATATTTTTCGACTTCATTCTATAAATACACTATGTTACATTGATTTTTATATGTTAAAACATGTTTACATTGATATTGAGAATAAATATGAAGTCATTTCAGTAATTTGAGTCTTTCTCTGCTTTTTTCTTTATATGAAGACCTAATATATTTTGAAGATTCAACTTCCATTTATCCCTTGCAGAACGAAGTGTTTCCAGGTCTCTTGCTCTCTGAATATTAGCTGTGGGTCTGTGTATATGCTCCCATCTGCTGCAGAGGAGCTTCTCTTGGGATGGCTGAGCAAGGCACAGATCTATGCGTATATCAGAATGTCACTAGGATACATTTTTTGCTACGTTCCTTTTGTAGAACAGTAGTATTTGGTTTATTCCTAGATCTTTGATCTAGCTAGTCTGAGGTTCTTTGCCATCCAAGCAGCATTGACTACGGGTTCTATCTCATGGAGTGTGCACTAACTCAACTCATATAGTAGGTGGTTACTCCCACAAGCTTTGTGACACTATTACAAAATCATGTCTTGTAGGCAGGTCATCATTGTAGATCAAAGGATTTGGTCTGGGTTGGTGTTTATCTTTCTCCTTTGGTAGATACCTTCCAGTACCATGAAAACTAGTCCCTGGTGGTGAAGGCTATAGGTAGACACCAGCACAATTTGCCCACGTTCAGTGAGTTGTGTAGTTGCTGTCTTCAGCAATATGGTCTTATAGTCAATTTGGGGAGAGGTATTGCTTTAGCAATAGCCTGGGCTACATTAAATAGTTATAAAGAGAGTGGAGAACCTTGTCTTGTTCCTAATTTTAGTGGAAATGTTTTGAGTTTCTCTCCATATAGGTTGATTTGATGTTGGCTATGATATTGCTATAAATTGCATTTATTATGTTGATGTTTGTCCCTTGTAACCCTAGTCATTCCAGTACTTTTATCATGAAAGGGTGCTGGCTTTTGTCAAAGCCCCTTTCTGCTTCTAGTGAGACAATCATTATTTTTGTTTTGTGTTTTCTTTCAATTTGTGTATATTGTGGAAAGGTCATAGCAGGTAGTGTGCTACAGAGTTGTGAAGAGATTGGAGGATTGGAGTTGGAGGAAATGAGGTAGAGTAGAGATCTCATTGCTTACCTGCATCCTGGGCCTATTTGCTTCCTTGGCCATAGTGGCTGGTGGATTTCCAAGGAATTCCTGAGGGAGTTGGCTGCTTAGACAAAGGGATGAGGTGATTCTGAAGGCTGTAGGAGAAGATTTGTATATCCCCAGGAGATGGAGGCTAAGATGAAGGGGTAGCTATAGAGGGGTGGTCTGCTACAGAGCTGTGGATGAGACTAGGGGACCAGATTTGGAGGTGTAAAGGTCTAGAGATCACCTACCTGTTTCTTTGGCTGGCTGTCTCTCTGATTCTTTGCTACCTCATTTAATAATATTTTTCATTTCCATTTCCTACAAATTTTATATTTTTAGTTTTGTTTTTTCTTCATGGTTTAATAAAATTTGATTGTGTGTTCTCATTATCCATTCATCTGTTGGTGGATATCTAGGCTGATTACATTCCTCGCTAAAGTATTTAAACTGTAATAAACACATACAGACAAGAGTATCTATAGTAAGATACAGAATCCATTGGGTGTATGTCCAGGAGTGGTATAACTGAATTACATGCTAACTTTATTCTTAGTTTATTTTTTAAAGCAATCTCCACACTAATTTCAATAAGGTTGCACCAGTTCCTACTTCCACAGTAAATCAAAGTTCTTCTTTCCAGGTCCTTTGCAGCATTTGTTGTCATTTGTTTTCTTAATGAAAGCTGATCTTACTTACAATCAGCCCATGAGACCATGAAAAAGTTTTAAGATATGGGAATGGGTAATGAAATCAAACATATATGGCATGAAAGTAAAAGGGGGAATTCTGGGGTGATAGGGTTCAAGTAGCTATGAAGGAGGCAGAGAGAGCTGGGGAAAGTCAACCAAAGCTAGGTATGTACGAAAATTCCATAAGGAAACCTGCAATTTTGTAAGATGATTACAGGGTTAAAAATAATTCTTTTGCAATTATCCTTGTCTAATAAGTTTACTGTCCAAATTACTCAGAAATTTTCAATTTATTTTGTTCTTTAAAACCACCTTACTATTTCTTGATGTGAATTAAATTCTTGCTGTTGTTGAAGTTAAGAATTTATTCATTATAATAAGGAAATTCTGGAAAATGATCTCTCTATTCTCCCCAGTGTTTGTTGTTAATTATTTAGATCCACTTTAAGTTTTCTTTTACAAACTTGTGGGAAAGATTACTCTTTCTCATCTGTAAACATCAGAGTCCCCTTTCCATTAGCTCATTTTCAGCTAACCTTTGCCATACACCTATTTGAAATCCAGGAGATGGAGGGAACAAGCAAATAATAAAAGAGGAAGAACAGCAAGATCCTGATCTTTGCAAACCTGCAAGGTCATAGATTTAATACTAAGTAAGGCTTACATGGAACTGATGGACCAGGTGAGGTCAATTATGAAGCCCTTAACAAGGATCTCTGGGTACGTGCCTGACCTAATTATTCTAATGGCTATTCAAATTTCTTTTAGATACAACTGTTTTTTAAATCCAAAATTCCCTAAAGTCTCTCACATCCTACAATTTACCAATCATTCAATGATGAATTTTTGTATGTACCAACCATAATCTATTTGTCTACGTATTTACAGATTAGCAATATCTTTGTAGCTATTATAGATACACCTGCAACTTTTCTTAGTTGTGTTTTGAGTTATACAAAACAGAGATTAACATTTTTTATCAGTCACTTTCTACACCTCAGAAAGAATAAAATGTGCACACAGTACTTTACAAGTAAAGCTAGCTTGTTTCAGAGACAGGACTTCCCAAGATAAGATCACTGCACACTATTACGAAGACGGTAGGAAAAATGTGCAAAAAAGCAACACAAAAATCTGTGAAAATTTATGATGACTTTGAATTGTGTATTTATTTGATTATTGAAAACCTTTTGTTGCATTCCAGAGCCATTTTAATGCCAATTCTGACAGCTCTAATTGTTTTGTTTCTTTTCTAATTCTTATGTGAGCAAACCACAATCTGTTGCTTCCTATACAACGATACCAATATCTTTCTCTTCTTAGTCTACAAATAATTTTAAAAATTTAAAGTTTCTTCATTATATGCCAATTTTGTATAATGAAACTTACTATGATATTTTCAGATGTGTATATCATGTATATTTGCCTCTCATTCTCCTTTCCTACTTCTGCTGATCAACTTTTCTTCCCAACTATTCCTCCTTCTACTTACTTTTTTAATATTATTACTTAATATTCATACATGCATATGTGTTTGGATAAAATCCATACCCCAT
Organism: Cricetomys ansorgei; assembly: GCA_026225945.1. Classification (NCBI taxonomy): domain Eukaryota; kingdom Metazoa; phylum Chordata; class Mammalia; order Rodentia; family Nesomyidae; genus Cricetomys; species Cricetomys ansorgei. The sequence goes on from JAMJFZ010003399.1 coordinate 4,082,814, forward strand.
TCAATCCTCCTGCAAATCCTCCAACATCCATCACTTTTCCCTTCTCTCTCTCTCTTCCCCCTCTCTCCTTGTCTCTTCTTATACCAAGTAAATTTAGTAGTACCTGTATTGCAATAAGTTTGAGACCAATAATTAGAGCATGAGTACCCCCTTAGAGTCAGAATCACTGAAGAAAACCAAATCTCCTGCTCCCAGAAAACCATCATTTGGCAATAACTCCAATGGTTTCAAGAGACCATTCCATGTTCATGATGGGATTGTGATTTTGTGCAAGTCTTGTGCATACAATCTCAAACCCTATGAATTCAGATGTGTACATGCACTGTCATGACCAACAAATACTATTTAGCTATAGACTTCTCTTCCTTCTGACTCTTACAATCTTTGCCCTCCTCTTCTGTGAAGGTCTATCAGCCTTGGGCAGAAGAATTATAATATAGATGTTTTATTTAGAGGTGAGCACACAGCAGTCATTTGTCCTATGCATGTTGACTGGTTGTGGGTCTTTGTATTAATCACCATTTTCTACATAAAGAAGCTTATTTAATGAGGGTTTATATACACACACTAATCTATGGTTATGAAGATAAGAACTTAGGGGACAGTTTACTACTATATCTATTTAGCAGAATAATAGCTAATAATAATAATAATTCTCAACTAAGGGCTATGACATATCAGCCACAGGGTTTTGACCTAGTTAACACCTAGTTTTATTTTGTGGAGCAGACTTTAAATCTAATCAGAAAGTAGTTTGTTATTCCATACATTTTGTAGTACTGTTGCAACATACCAATGGGCATATCTTGTCAAGCCAGTGACTATTATATCTTCCAGTGTCCACATTTCTGTAATACTAATGAATATTTTTCTACTCTGGTATTGTGCATAGTACCTTCAAGCTCTATAAAAGTAGGGATGAAGTTTTCAGGTTGGCACCAGCTTCGTATTTTCATCAATATAATCTTACTATAAAGTTTTTGCAGGGTAATTAAGAGCAATATAAACAGTGTGTAATGCTTTAGGAGGCCTATGGGGCTCCACTTACAAAAGCCTCAATAAATAAAAAACCCATACCAGGCACCGAGCTTTTTATTGGATAGCCTACAGTGTCTAAAAAGGAAATCGCCCCCCCTACCACCATTATAAAGTAACTCTATTTAAACTTAGTTTATATGTGTATATTTCTATATTAGGAAAATTCTAAAGTAGAAGGATTCCGTATGGCATTTTCAAAGGTCTTAACTGCTACCCTTCTCCAAACCCCCTCTTCTACCCTGCCCTCTGATCCCCTGACTCATTTATCTCTTTTTGTTCCTATATTCCCATTTATACCAATTGTGTACTATCTCCACTCCCTTGGAATCCCAACATCATTGCACCTTACTTATTTCCTGGGTTCCATGGGTACTTGAATTTAAGTAGCATATTCAAAGTTTTAAATGTAATATCCATATATGAGAAAGAACAAGCATTGTTCCTTTTTGTGCTCCAGGGTGATGTTTCAGCTCTATCAACTTAACTTTCAATTATAAAATTTTAATTTTCTTTCCAGCTGAATAATATTCTACTATGTATGTAAAACATATTTTCATTAGCCTTTCATCCATTGGTAGATACCTAGTTTGTTTCCTGTCTTAGCTATTATGAATATAGCAGAAAGTATCTCTGCAGTAGGATGTAGAGTTCTTTGAAAATATGTTCAGGAACGATATAGTTGAATTATATGGTAACTCTATTTGAACTTTAAAATATTAAGTAATTTCTTTACTTTTTGAGATTTTAATATAATTACATCATTTTCCCTTCTGTTTCTTCCCCCCAAACCCTCCAAACCTCTCATGTATCCCTTTACTCCCTTTCAAAAATTTCTTTGTCAATATATATATATATATACATATACATTCTCAAGTTTTTTTAAGGAACCTCCACACTAATTTTGATGTTGATTTCACCAGTTTGTACTCCCAATAACAGTAAATGTTCTCTTTTCCTCAAATCCACACTAGGATTTGTCTTATTAATCTTAAAGATTCTTACTAGGATAATATGAAATTTCAAAGTAGTTTTAGGTTATATTTCTCTGATGGCTACGTATGTTAATACATTTTTTTTCCTTTTTTATTAAAAACAAATAAATAAATTATATTTCCATTCATTATATTTAAAAAAAAAACATACAGAAATCATGGATTCCATGGCCAACTACTACAGGGAATGCGGGCCGCCTAGAATGTGACCCAGTGTCACTCCATTGGAGAAAATTGATTTTTCGTTTCTCAGAATTTATCAATTGCATAAAGTTCTGTCTAGGGGTGAGACTTTGTGTCCACTTTCCAGTTTTAGTTCTGGGATTTTGGGATTTTGTCTGGTTTAATCTTGTACAGATATTGCATGCTGCTATAGACTCTGTGAGTTCATATGTGTATCTGTCGTGTTGTATCATTAAGACACTATTCCCATGGAGTCATCCAAAGTCTTTGGCTCTTATAATCTTTCTGCTTCCTCTTCCATACAGTCTCTGAGTATTGAAGGGAAGGGTTTAACAAAGACATCCCATTAAGAGCTGAGTGCTCCAAAGTCTGTCCCACCTCTCTCCCCCTTTCTCCTGAGCTTTCTCAAAATTTTCCAGTTGTGGATCTCTGAGGTAATTACCTCCTACCACAAGAAGCTTCTCTGATGATGGTTGAGCAATGCACTGATCTATGCCATTAAGAGTCATTTTACTGGCATGATGTTGAACATTTAAAAAAATATTTCTTGGCCATTTGTATTTCTTCTTCTGAGAATTCTCCACTTAGTTCCATGCTCCAATTTTTAATTTTGTTATTTGTTTCCTGGTGTTAGTTTGTGATATCTGTGTATATTCTGAAGATGCACTATTTGTCCTATGTATAGATTGGATAGAATTTTACAAGTGTGTAGACTGTATCTTCACATGAATGATGACATTCTTTGTACAAAAGCTTTTGTAGTTTTATGAGGTCTCATTTTTCCTAATGCCTTTGCTTTTTATCCTATCTGACTCAGGGTATCAGGTCTTATGTTTAGGTCTTTGATTCATTTAAAGATAAGTTTTATACAGGGTGAGAGATAAAAACCTAGATGCATCATTCTTCTATATGTAACCATCAGTTTTGTAAGAATCATTTGTTGAAAATGCTGCCTTTTCTCCAAATTGCCTTTTAACCTCTTTGTCAAAAAAACACAGTAGGAATGCAAACTTATATCTGGTTTCTCAGGTCTATTCTATGGATCAACGGGTCTATGGAATCTAGATCTGTTTTCATTACTATAGTTCTTATTTATCTTAACAATAGATATGGTTATACCTACAGCAATGTTTTTATTGTTCAGGATTGTGTTGGAAATCTTGGAGCCTTTTGTATTTCCATATGAATTTTGAGATGATATTTTAAAAATATGTGAAGAGTTGCATTTGAATTTTCAAGAGAATTATGTTAATCTGTAATTTGCTTGTTTCAATTGGACATTTTTGTATTATTTCTACCACTCTACCAGTCTGAGTTCCCAGAATACTAGCTTTCATAGTGCCAAAAGATGCTGCACAAGTTGCCAAGGGAGAAAATTAATCAATAATCCTACCCAGATGTGATCCTATGAACAATGGCAGTAGCCAGCATAACAAGATACCCTCCAAAATGACTCATATCTTGGTGGTAACCATCAGTTTTGTAATTGGACTTAAGACCCACTCAATAAGAAGGAATTCATGACTAGTATTTTACAGCTAGCTAACTACCCATAGCTGGTTAGGCCACAGAACCTAGAGGAGAAGTTACTACTGCCATTTTCCAAGCTAGTATAATCTCTAACAACTTTCTTAATATGTAGCCTTATACCCACAGTTCATCTCTTAATCCTCATCCAAGAAGCTTGATTTGGAGTAGATGGGTATCATTTAAAAAAAAAGAAAGAAATCCACAAATGTTAATATACAGGGAACAACTGATCATGGGGTTTCCAGCCACAGTTGATACATCTACAATACAACCCCTATACCTAAGACTTAGGGGCTGCCACAGAAGAGGGGTTGGAAGATTGTAAGAACCAGAAACCAGGGAAATATTCTATGTGACTTTGTCATCTATATATCACCAGTAAACTCAATTCATGGACTCTCAACAATATGGTTGTCTAAGGAAGACCTCAAAAATGACAACACCAGTTAATTTGCCAATGTGGATGGATAATGACTCACAGGGTACCACTCCTAGATGAAGTGGTACAGTCAATTAGTGATTGCTCGGGGGGGGGAATAAATTTTCTCCAGGGATGAGCCCCCTAATGGCTTGTCAAATACCAAGTGGTCAGGTTTTAAAACATATACAGATAAGCAACACAAAATTCACTTATCAGGTTATATTTATGTATTTATTCATATGTATGTGAGAATAATAAAGAAAGAGTCCAGAATTTGAGAAAGATAATAAATGACACAGGATGGTTAGAGGGATGAGAGCAAGGGTCAAGTGATATAGAGTATACATGTATGAAAGTAATAAAGTAAAAAATTTAAAGAATAAATATAAAACTACTATAACTCACATAAAAATTATGCAGAAATAATAAACATCATTGCATAATACTGGTGGATATATAGGTACGTAAACAAACAGGACAAAATACAAATACTAGAGATAGACTTACATAAAGATAAGAAGCTTATTTTTAAGAAAATCTAGCTAGATATAGTGACATATGCCTGTAATTCTTATACTTTGGAAGCTAGGGTAGGAGGATCAGAAGTTTAAGGGCACCCTGGGCTATATAGGGAGGCCTTGTATCAAAAGAATAAAGAAAGGAAGGGATTGGGTTGGAGGTGGGGAGGGAGGGGAAGAGAATGAGGGAAGGAGGGAATATAAAAGAGAAATTTATTTAATAATTAAGCAAATGATATTGGAAAAATTGTGTGTGTGTGTGTGTGTGTGTGTGTTTGTGTGTGTGTGTTTGTGTGAAAAGAACATGGACATAAATCTAACACTTCATAAAAATATGTAAGAGAATAATGGACTACATGTAAAACATAAAGTCTAAGACCATGACTTCCTACCAGAAACCCCATAGCCACCACACCTGACAGAGATCCAGGTAGGTTACACTCCCCTTTACCTTTCTCCATTGTGGTCTCCCGTGGGTACCTTAGCTTAACTCTACCAGAATCAGATCCTCTTCCTAGTTCTTCACCATTTTTTGGAATTCACCATGGACCCCAGACCTACTTCCTGCCGTGGACCCCACAGCTGCCACATGTGGTACAGATCCAGACTCCCCTAGTTTTGATGCTCCTGCCAGTCTCTGGCCCTCCTCTCAACCCATTTGCATTCTTTGTATCTAACCAATAGCTCCAGACCCATTTCCTCCCAGAGATCTCACCACCAAGACACTTTGCAGAGACCTAGATGGGCTGCCTTTACCCTCCATCCTTTCCATTCTGGTCTTCCTAGGATACCCCTACTTCTGTAGCCACCCAGCCATTCATCTTAGTTCATCTTCCTTGCTTTGGGATTCACCACTCAACCAAACCCAATTTCCTACCAGAGACCTCATAGCCACCACACATGACAGGGACCTAACATAGGATACATGCACAGTCCCTCCTCTCCTACTCCAATCTAGTCCTCAATGTCATATCTAACCTCCAGGTCTTGCTTAGGTCTCCTATACTGTGCCCAGATCAAGTCCAGTGAGTTTCCTGAAGCCTAGTAAACCTGCATCTCCCTCCAATTCCTCACACCCAGAACCTGCATACCTCTTTGCATGTTAAATCTGATCAGCTTCAACTGCATTATTTCCATCCCTGGGGCTTAGGCCATCCCATAGTCCTTGTCCTTGCCAAGTCTATTCAATCCTCATGAACTAGCCCTCATTACCATCACATCCAAACTCCAGGCAAAAGTGTGCTGATAACAGCCTCTGCCCGAGTCTAATCTGTTGAGCTCTCTAAATCTGATCCTTTGTGTACCCTCCTCAATCCCCAGAACTAGTCCCAGGTTAAAAATCATATGCACAGGTCCAGTCCCATTTCCCATGCCCTAGACCACGTGCATCATATCCAATTTCCCTACTTAGCCCAGATTTTACATCTGTGCAAGGATATACACCAGTGAGTCCTTGAAACCTCTCCTAAAAGAACAATCCCTGGACTTCAGGTCTTGTTGCACATCCTCTACAACTGGCCTAGCCTGAGACAACCTAAACTTGAAGTCACAGTCAAAGAAATAATTCCACATCTCCAGTTCTCATCATAAAAAACACAATATTAAAGGCCAAGACAGTATATCTCCCTGCAAAAACACTATCCCCATAAAAATGTTCTCTAGTGGGAACTACCTGGAATAACCCCAGGACAAGGAACTAAAAAGTCAATCATAAACTTCATTAAAGAGTTCAAAGAGTTTAAAGAAGACACAAATAAACAATTCAATTTATTTAAGAAGAATATCAAGAGATATGTGACTGATGCCCAAGAGAACACAACTTTTCAGCTAAATGACATGATGAAAAGCCAGGATTTGAAAATGGAATTCACTAAAGAGATAAAATTATTGCAGAAAATGAAAGCTGAAATTGAGCTAGAATTTAAAAGCTCAATAACCCAATTAGAAAACTCAGGGAAAGACTTGCAAATAGATTGGATCCAGTAGAAGGTAGAATAACAGGGCATGGCAATAAAGTATAGAACTATAGACAAGATCATAGAAGAAAATTTTGCCCAGCTAAGGAACAACATACTGATGTAAAAAGCACACAGAACATCAAATAGACAGACCAGAAAAGAAACTCACCACAGCATATCATAATTAAAACACTAACTCTTCAAAACAAAGAAGGGGTACTGAAAGCTGCAAAAGAAAAAACTGCCATACATAATGGAAAACCCATCATAATAACAATTTATTTCTGAAAAGAAACTTTGAAAGCTAGCTCATTCTGGAACAATGTACTCCATATTCTAAAGGACCATGAATGCCAACTTATACCATTGTGCCCACCAAAACTATCTGCCACCACTGAAGGAAAGAAAAAACTTTCCATGATACAAATAAAATGACTGCAATCAATACACAATCTCCAGTAATAACTCTAAGTATTAATGGCCTTAAATCCTCTAAACAATAGAAACAGGTTAGCTGAATAATTAAGAAAAATAATTCCAATTTTCTGTTGTCGGTAAGAAACTCAGCTTTAAATATGGGCACTACATTAAAGTGAAATGATAGGAACAAAATTGTTTCAAGCAAATGAAACCAGGAGACAAGTAGACATTCATATCCTAATGTATGTCAAAATAGATTTCCACTGAAACTAATCAGAAGAGATAAAGAAGGGTACTTCATTTTAAATAGGATAACAGCTAACCACGAAAAATTACAATCCTAAATCTGCATACACTAAATTCTTGTGAACCCAATTTCATGAAAGCATTCAACTGAAATTAAAGATATGCATTAACAGATACCCAATAGTAGACATGACTTCAACTCCTTTCTCACTCTAATTGACATGCCATCTAGACGAAAAGAAAATAAACATAGGAGCATCAGAATTAAATGTCATACCAAATAAAATAGACCTAGCACATATCTACAGAATAGTCTATCCAAACACCACAGAACACACATTCTACTCAGCAGCTCAAGGAAGTATCTTTGAAATAGACCACATACTAGGCACAAAACAAATCTTCACAAATTCAGAAAAACTGAAATAACTCCATGAATCCTATCTGACCACAATGCTATAAAATTTTAAATTCACAACAAATATCTAGTATGTACACAAACTAATGGAGATTAAACAACTTATTAAGGAATGATGAATGGGTCAGAAAAGAAAAAATTGAAATATATATATTTAAAAAGCACAACAATACCACTGGATCATACTAAAGGCAATACCATGAGGGAAAGTTTCAGCTCCTCTATTACTAGATCATAAAAGGCACAAAAATCATTTAATAGGTTGTATTTATATATTTAAAAATTTAGGTATATATAATAGTAACAATAAGAAAAAAAGGCCATGGATTTAAAAGGAAATAATGGTGTTATAGGGAAATATTGGAGGAAGGAAAAGGAAAGGAGTGAATGATATAATTATATTTTAATTTTAAAGATAAATAATACAAATTTTAAAAGTATAAGACTGTTAAAAGAATACACCAGGAGGAGGAGAGAGACAAAGGGAGAAAATATATGGAGAGATGACCAAAATTGGGAGACAATTAGAGGGCAATTGGGAGACCTAGTGTAGTGGAAACTCACAGGAATGTATGAGGGAGACCCTAGCAAGGATCCCTAGTCATTGGGGATAGGGATCCTGAACAGGCCAGCACCTATGGCCAGGCAAGTCTTTCAGTGGTGAGACTAGGGCACTATCCCAGCTACAAATCCTCTGAACTATGCCCTATCCTCTCTCAAGATCCTCATTGACTATGGAAGGGCAAAACTCCATGCCAAAGGAGAGAACTCCTGCCTGAAACTTCAGGGCAGGCCAGGAACTAGCAACTGGATAATCGGGAAAAGATTTCTATCAATGTCATGCTCTGCTCGTAGATCGCTACCTAACCCAATCCTCATCAGACAAGGCCCCTACTGCAGCTGATAGGAGCATATGGAGAGGCCCAGGACCAAATATTTGCAGAGGTCAGGGAACCCCATAGAAGAGGGAGAGTAAGGATGGCAGAGACCAGCGGGGTTGAGGATAACAGGAGAACAAGCCCCACAATGTCAATACACTAACACTATTAGGGGTCCACAGAGACTGAAGCCACAGACATGAAACCTGCAGGATCCTTAAATACATCTGATCGCTGTCTGGATTCCTGTTCTTGAAAAACTCCTTCAGGCCATACTGGGTGTGTCTCTGACCCTTTTATTTGCCCCTGAGGCCCTTTGGCTCCTGTCAGGTTGCATGGCCCACCCATGATGTAGGTATTGGTGCCTGACCTTGTCCCATCTTGCTATGTCGGGCCTTGTTTGAGCAATAACACTGGGGTAATTGCTCTTTTCTGGGGAGAAGTGGAGGAGAAGAGATGATTGTTGGTGGTGATAGGGACCTAGGGGGTAAAGGAAGGAAAGGAGTTGGGTCAGGATGTAATGTGTAAATTATATGAGAGAAGAAAGTAAAAACAGAATACAAGAGAAAATATTTGAGAATTTAAGACTTGACAATAACAATTTATACTTCATCCTTCTAGAAGGATTAATAATAGGACAACCTGATAGATTATACCTCATAAAAATTGCAAATTTGTACCCCTTGAAATAATCAGCAAAAGGGATAAATTCACATGATAAATTAAAAGAAAATATTTACAAATTACATATTCAACAAAGAACTAGTACATAGTCTACATAAAGAACTCTAGATACTTGACAGTAAAACCAAATGATTTCATTAGACTCAAGTATAAAAGTCATAAAGAATAACTTTACAGATAGAAGACCGTGACATGCAAATAGATTCAACATCATTATCCACTAAAGAAATAAGCATTAATCACATAATGTTATGTTATGAAACATACATAAATATATCCAAATAAAAAACAAATACAAAATGAACAATACTAACTGTGGATGATAAATGAGTATAAAATGGATCAAACATACATTTCTGGTAAAATACATAATGCTACTTACATTCTGGAAAGATTGTGAAAGACAAAGGACCAGTATATCTGCTGTGAGATGATGTCTTTTATCTGTGACAGGTAAGCTGAGCTCATGACCAGCAACAAGGCCAGCATTATGAAAACAGTAACTGACACTCCAATGTAGATGAGTGAAATCTCACAAGGCTCCACCCACAGAAGAAAATCTACAGGTAGTCAATACCTGCTGAGAGAGAGAAACATCTCCTCTATGGGTTAGCTCCCAAATAGTTTGTCAAATCCAACCAGGGCGCATATACATGTGAGCAAAGATAAATAGACTTTGGTGGGTATGTATATACACACACACACTCACACATACACACACACACACACATTGTATAACAGTATTAATTGAACGTAAATAATTAAACAGTAATAATTAAATAATTAAATGCACCTTAAATATTTAAACAGTAATTAACTTAAATGTACATTTAAATAATTAAATGTACATATATTTACATATAACAGTAATAATTAAATATAATAATTAAATGAACCTCTTTCACTGTACTAGAGCAACTGTGCTGTAACTGCTGTAACTCTTAACTCTAACTGCTAAATCCCAACTCTGAGAGCACAAAAACGGATGATAGGAGAAGCAGGCAGAAATAAGCCTGACAGGGAAGCAGGCAGAAATAAGGCTCAGAAAAAAATGAGCTAACTGGGGTTTTAGAAAACTTAAATTTAGATCTTCTCAGTAATTGCCATTTTGGGAGAAGCTGAGCCAGAGCAGATCAGAGTTAGTTCAGTTCCCCAGACATAGACAGATTAAAACAGCCAGAAAAGGGCTGTAAAGGTTTCTCTTTCTTTCCTTCCCTTTCTTTTCCTTTTCTACCTAACCCTATGAGCTAACTAAGATTTTAAAATATTACAAGCATTAACAAATCTAGCAGGAACAGAGGGACAGAGTGAAGTTGCCAGTGAGAAAAGTAACAGCAGGCTTTGAGAGTCCAGACTCAAATGGAAAAAAACAGTCAAACCCACCCCCACTCTTTTAGAAGAAAAACTTATATTTTAAATACATTTTTAAAACCGTCTACATTTTGGCATCCATATGAGGAGCTTGAAAATAAAAGATAAAACGATGGGAAATTTTATTTCAAACGTAGAGGGAAAAGCAGAGGAAGAAGGGAAGGATTTTTGTGTTCACAAAGCCAACGAAGTATTTATAATGACTGTTACTACAGGAATATATACTACCTCAATTTCAGTCGTGATGTCTTTTTTCCCTCGTCTTCTTATTTTTTTTTTTTCAAAAAACAGTAAGTGGATAGGCAATTAGAGGAGTTGAAGGGGGGCTGAAAAAAGCCAAGACACGAAAAACAGAACAAAAAGGCTCAATTTTTTCTTTCTCTTCGAAAAAGGAATTGCTGTTCCTGTTAAAAGAAATATGGGGGAAGTTTGAAATGGTGAAAAAAAGAGAGACTAAGGATTTAGGGGACACAAACTTGGGAAGAACTGTCAAGGGAAAGAAAAAGAAACACTGAAGAAATGGGAGTACAGACTAAGAAACTGGGAACACAACCAAGATCCTTCCCAGTAACAGAGAGAAGGATTTTACACAGAGGAAATATAAGAGGGAAGCTTGTACAGGAAAATGATCAGAAAAGGCACCCTAGGGTCATGAAATCACTTTCAGTGTTTCCAGTAGAGGTCCAGCATATTCCAGGTGACAAGGATCATCCCCAATTTTATAATGAAATGAAATGGTATCCAATAAAAATGAATGATTTAAGGAAATTGAAGGAAGCTGTGGTGTTGTATGCTATGCACTCGTCCTATGTAAAACAGGTCCTGAATAACTGGGCACTGCAATACTGGATGGTCCCATTTGATTAGAAAGGGTTAATATCAGCTATACTAGAGGCAGGCCCTCAGCTTCAATGGTTAACCTGGTGGATGAAAGAAACAACAAATATGGAACAGCAGACTATGGCTAAAGTAATAAAAAATTGACCAAAATCAGCTTAGAACAATATCTTTTAGCAACTTTACAAGTTTGGGAAAAAGTAGAAGAACCAGGAAAATAGTCCACCTTGTTCTCAAAAATTATGCAAGGCTCAAGTGAAGCTTTTACTTATTTCTTACAAAGGTTAACTGCAGCAGTTGATAGAGCCATCTCAGACCTTGAAGCAAGGTAGATGCTGATTGAGAAAATGTCACTTGAAAATGTAAACACAGAGTGTAAAAAAGTTTTAAGGCCATTAAAGGAAATTCTGCACCATTGGATCAATGGATCCATGCTACTGCAGATATTGGTCCCAATACTTACACAGCTAACACAGCTGCTATAATAAGACAAGCTAAGACAAGCTATAGTTAGAGGGCTGATATATATACTTGCCTCTGCCTCCCAAGTGCGGGGAATAAAGGCCTGGGTCACCATGGCCCAGACAGCTTTTTTTTTTTTAAGGTGATAACACTGAGTAAGCTAGTAAGTGGTATCATTCTACTATTTTCTTCTTTTAATTTTTAAAAGATTCATTTATTTTATTTTATGTGTATGGGTGTCTTGCCTTCAGGTATGCTTGTGCACCTCATATGTGCCTGGTGCTTGTGGACATCAAAAGAGAACACCTTATCTCCCAGAATTGGAGTTAAAGATGTTTGTGAGCCTCTGTGTAAATGCTAGAAACCAAACCCTAGTCCACTGAAAGAGCAGTACATGCTCTTAACAACTGAGAACTTCATATATGCATTTTGATTACTCACACCTTCCGCCACTTCTCCCAGATCTACCGCCACCTCACTACCAACCTAACTTCAAATTAACCAAAGAAAGAGCAGATGGATCAAATTAATAGAAGTAAAGATAAAAAGGGAAATATTTTAAGAGACACTGAGAACATTTAGAGAATCATAAGGACATACTTTTAAACTCTATAGTCCACTACATATAAAAATCTAAAATAAATGGATAAATTTCTGGATGAGTATGACCTACCAAAGTTAAATCAACATAAATTAAATATTTAAACAGACCTACTTACAAACAATGACATAGAAGTAGTAATTAAAATTCTCCAAACTAATAAAAGCCCATGACAAGGTGGATTTCACATCTTCTACCACACCATCAAAGAAGAATTTATACAAATACCCCTAAAATAATTTCTTATTTTGAAGGAAGGAACACTTCCAAATTATTTTTATGTAGACAGTTTTAACCTAACAGCTAATCATTCTATTTCTTAAATTGCATTTGAACACAGAATTATATTAAAATAAGAAGTTTGATTAAAATACATGTGTCAGGCAGTGCTGGCACATGCCTTTAATCCTAGCATTCAGGAAACAGAGGCAGGTAGATATCTGTGAGTTCAAATCCAGCCTGGTCTAAAGTGAGTTCCAGGACAGCCAAAGTTACAACAGAGAAACGCTGCCTCAATGAGTGAATAATTAAATAAACAAACAAACAAAATAAAAAAATAAATATGTAAGTTAGCATAGCAATAAAGTATTTTAAGGTTCATAAAGAAAATGATTTAACAAAAATTGGATGGTACATATAAAACTTTGTTGAAATACATTGTGGAAGATGTCAATAGACTGAGGCATAATATTCTCAGAATAAATTATACTGTTATTATGGAGTTGTCATTTTAAGGGAAGAAGAGACACACAAAGAGAGAGAAAAAATGAAACATTTCAAGTGTATGTAAAATGTCACTCAAACACTAACTGCCAAACAAGAAAAAAAAAGTTTTAACTATTTGGATAATTGGATTTATTATTAACATCTCATCAAGAAGATTAAAAATGATTATCAACTCAGAATGCTTACTGTAAAAAGAAAGAATTTAGATGCATCATAACCTATGCCCAATGTTTCCTTAATACTTGCTGTAGAGACTATTGAAATATTTAGAGCTACACATGACCAAGAGGTCACTAGAAGTCATGACAAATCCAGGCTAGTTCTTGGCTGCCTGTGCACATGCTTTTCAGATTTGGGAAATGTTGTATTTGTGAATAGAAATAACACACTTTTAGGTTGTACTCATGAGGTGCTTCACAATCTATTGTCAGTACAATAATAGGGCAGTGAGAGGGTCAAAAAGGAAGAGGAAACTAAATGAGTTCCTACTAAGTGCCAAACACTGTTGTTTAAACTTTATAACAACATTTTGGTCAGATTTATATTGTTACATCTTTTGAAAACATTTCTTTTTTGAGACTGTAATATAATTACATCATTTCCCCCTTCCTTTTTCTCCTGCCAAGCACTCCTATATCCCCTTCCATGCTCTTTTGCACTCTTTCACTAATTGTTATTACATACATATGTATTCTTAAATAGAGTACTACTAGCTCACACTGTTTAATCCTACTTGTATGTATGTTTCAGGGCTGACCATTTGGAGTGCTCTTCCCTAGGAAGACTATCCCATTCTCAGTCTGCCTCAGTTGCCTTTAATACTTTGTGAACAGTTGAGGCCATCTGGGCTTTCTTCCGTCTACCTTAGCATGTCTATTGTTGTCTTTATTCAAATTATGCTTAGGGAGGCACATTGGTGAAACTTCATGTGAGTAGCTTCTGACATTCTTAAGTGACACACTCTCACAGCAAACTTCATATTCCCCCTGCCTTTTACAATCTTTCTGTCCCCTCTTCCAAAATGATCCCTGAACTTTGGATGCCAGAGTTGTGTTGCCAATGAGGACTTTAGGACAGATCTCCACAAATCTCTATTTTCTTAATTGGTTGTGGTTTTTCTGTAATGGTTTCCAGCTTCTGTAAACAGAAGTTTCATTGATGTGGGTATAAGAACAAATGTTTAAGATGTAGTTAAGGATTATACTTGTTTAGTAAAGAAGTGGTTGTAGGTTTTCCTCAAGGATCCATGACTTCAGTATCTCTAAGTAGTTGGCTAGATTTCCAGTACCAGGCACATTTTTCTTCTTGTTGAGCATGTCTGCAGTCCAATTAGAGAGCTGTTGGTTACTTCCAAGCTATGTGTGTCACTATAATGATTATTGATATGGTTCATAGGTATCATATCATATCATGGGTAGAACTACTGATTGTTTCCTTCCTTTGGAAACTTGCAGGATAATATTTTAATGAACAACAGTCATTCTGTTTTCTTGGACTTTGATTATCTCATCTAAAATGCATAGTGTATGTCTTATTTGTGGTTTCCTAGTTTCCTGTTGTTGTTTATAGCTGTGATAAACATCATGACCCAAGAAACTTTGAGGAGAAAGGGGTTTATTTTACTTATAGTCTACAAACCATCATCAAGAGAAGCCAAGGCAGGAACTCAAGCAGGATCCTGGAGGCAGGAAACTAAAGTAGGGAACATAAAAGAATAAACTTGGATTAACGCCTTACTATTTAGGCCAGGCTCTCATGCATTAATTATCAATCATGAACATGCCCCACGGGCTTGCCAAAAGGCCAATCTGATGAAGATAGTATCTCAATTGAGGTTGCCTCCTCCCAGATGAATATAATTGTGTCAAGAGAAATAAAACAACTCTAAAGCACAGTATATAAATATTTAAGGGCAAAGCATAGCAACATGTGATTTTATGTAACCTCTGATATAACTCTATGAATATAATACCAATATACCCACCTTACATTTAAGAAAATAAATGATTAAACAGGGTAGCTAATAGCCTCCAAATTCTACAGATAATGAAAGGCAGAGTCATGTTTTTAATGCAAATTGTCTGCTCTCATTTAAGTTTTATTGAATCTTTTACACCTAATAATTCATGATTTATATTTGTAACTTTGAGTTAGTGACCTTCCTGCTCTTAGCCTAATTTTTTCATTTGAAATTAGTAGGGATGTTATGATTTTATAAAGATGTGGTGAACTCTATCTTAAAATTTAAAAACACAGCCCTAAATCTCATACATTAAGTTGGAATTGTGTTCAAATATCTAATTACCAATCAAAAGGAAGTGAAGAACTTATATAACATGGTGGTATTTCAGTTCTTTGTCGTTTGTCACAATTGTCATTTGGCACATGTAATTTCTGGAAAAAGCATCAAATCCCTGCATCTCAGCTTTCACATGAAACAATCTGACCAAGTTTCCTACCATTTTCTAACATTACTACCTAGGTTACATCTCAACAAGAATATCAACAATTGACAATAAGTCCTTTTCCATGTCTTGCTTTGGCCCAGGGTTCAGGGATGGCGTGGATGGTCCTACATATGTTAATGTCCCTGCCTGCTTTTCAGATCCAGGAAGTCTAGTTAACCAGAAGGGTTCAAATATATAATCAGTAGAAATTAAACAATCATGACTTAAGATTTATATCACTATTTCCTGCCTATGGTCAGTGAGCAATAGTAGACAAATTTTACTCTGCCACAAAAAAAAAGAATTTTCTAATATGTTCAAGTTCATGTCTTAACATTTTGGAAAGAAGTCTGAATTGACTCCTTAATCTTCTAGCTCTTCTTTGTAGCCCTTCCCTCCTCCATTATAGGATTTGACATGTAGTTCAGTGTGATGGCTTTCCTTGATTTTCAATTTGACTATACTTGGAGTGAACTGCCATCCAGAAATGGGGAGTGTGCTTCGGAGAGATTTTGTTACTTGGTTTAAAGTTGGTGAATTCACTTCTAGTCCAGACTTTTGAGATAAGACTTGAGGCAGGAAGACTTAAGTCTTTCATTCAGATCTTGAGGGGAGAAGTCACACCTGTACTCTGGACCATACTTCTGCTGGAATCCTATGTAAAGACATGGAAGAAGGAAGCTTTTGCTCTTTGCCTTCTTGCCCTCACCTTGTTAGAAAGTCCATTTCTTCACTGGCATTAGAGCCTA
Source organism: Cricetomys ansorgei (assembly GCA_026225945.1). NCBI lineage: Eukaryota > Metazoa > Chordata > Mammalia > Rodentia > Nesomyidae > Cricetomys > Cricetomys ansorgei. Next base: position 4,099,293 of record JAMJFZ010003399.1, read on the forward strand.
CCTCTTTAGGATTCCAGCATATACTGAAGACCAGCTTAGACACCCAGCCTTGTTGACTGAGCAACTTCTGAATTCTTGGACTTTTTGTTCATGTTTTTCCCATTGTTGGAATAGTTGGTCCATAGCCTGTAAGTGATTCTAATAAATCCCTTTTGTGCAAATATGTAAAAGGAGATTCATTTTCTCAGTTCTGCTACTCCAGAGAACCCTGACTAATACATTCAGGGTAAAGCATTCTCAGCCATATATAAAGACTAAGCACTTCAGCATTCTAAGGTAGGAAGAGTTTTACTGCCACCACTGCAGCTTTTCACCTAACATAACTTTATCTTCTGGAACACTATAGGCAGATTTTGAAATAGAAATAGTCCTTTCTCCCTTCAATCCTTTATCTTTTCTTTCTTTTTTTATCTTTGCTTTCTTCTTTCTCCTCTGCTCTTTCTATATTTTTCCTTCATTCTTTCTTTTCTATTCATTTATTATGCTAAAAATTAGGAAGCCTAGGTTATGTACCAGGCAGTGAAAAATACAAAGAAAATGCTACCAAATATCTGCTCTTGGGAAAGTGCAATGGTTGATTTTGGTTGTCAATTTGACTGGATCTGGAATCAACAAAGAGATAACTCTCTGGACATATCAGTGTGAGGTTCATTCAAGTGAATAAGCTCACTCTAAATGTGGACAAAAATTTTCACTGGTAGCCCAGGCATAAAGACTGCCAAAGGTTAAAAAATAGTTTTTTGTCTGTTTGTCTTGGTGTCTTGATAAAGAGTTCATCTATTCTCTTCCTGCCTCTGCTGCCACTAGTGCTGCTGTTGCCATATTGTTACTTTGACTGCTAATGCTACTGCTGCTTCCACCCATTGCTGTTGTCAAAACCCAGATTTGTTAACTTCTAACACAGTCTGACAAACAGTGCCTCTCCAAGATCTCCCTAGCTTTGGTGGTAGATTGGGACTACTAAGGTATCAAATTCATGGACTGAGCAGCTACCAGGTTCTCAGCCTCTACAATGTGAAGGCAGTCATTATTGAACTACTCAGACCCTATCATTTAGGTTATCCTAATAAGCATTCTTTCTTAATGGATACTCATACTATTGTTGCTCTTCCATTAGAGAAGCCTGATGAATCTAGGAAGTTTATAACTTCTTCATAGAAGATAAACATCTGAGGCTAATTTTCCCATTTCTGTTGGAAATTCTACCTGTTTCCTCTGTTTCCAGAAACCTCATTCTGATGATAATTCCATTTCTCAACTGTCTTCAGACCCTCATTGCAAAGATTTGTCTATTGGCCTTGAAACATGTTTTCCATTTTTAATATGTTTCTTAAGTTATATTCCAGAAATAACCCCATTTCTTCCTTCTTCGTAATCAAACTTTGTCAAGGAATTGACTGTAATTTATCTTTTGTTTCCTTACTTCCCCTAAACTTTTCAGTGCATTCTGGATTGCACTGTGGCGGGCAGGGGAGGGGGGGTGCTTTGAGGTTTCAGAAGCTCCAGTCAGAACTAGCTGCTCACTTGCTCTTCCTGCTTTGTGCAGATCTGGATGTAGAACTTTCAGCCCCTTCTCCAGCACCATGTCTACCTGCATGCTGCTAAGTTTCCTGCCATGACAATGATGGACTAAACCTCTGAACTATAAGCCAGCCCCAGTGAAATGTTTTCCTTCATAAGAGTTGCCCTGGTCGTGGTGTCTCTTCACAGCAATAAAAACCCTAATTAAGACAGCTTGATTTTTTTCTTTCTGTTCACTCCAGTACCCCAGTCTATGAGACTGTGCCATCTACACTGAGGGTAGGACTTCTCTGCTCAGTTAAACCTCTAATGGAAATACACTCACAAATCCAGAGGTATGTTTCCTCAGTGATTCTAAATCCATTCAAGTTGAAAATGAAGATTCATATATAGAGTTCTTTCTGCTGTCTTTATTCCATTTATTCAAAGAATATATGCCAGTGTTTTCCAAACAAGGCAGGGCAGTTGTACACATGAATGGATAGCAGTTATGGCCACATGCACAAGACCTGCACACAGTCAAGACAGACAACAATCTCAGCATAACAGAGGAGGTGTTCGCCAAGTCCCGCGCTTAGCTAAGGGGCTATTGGTAATGATATCTGCCAGAAAAGGGAAAGTTAAGTTTCTTTAAGGGCATGTTCTCTGGTAGTTCTACTGCACTCTAGTGGGAATCAGCGCACCTAAGATTATATGGGCAGCATTAGTGACACTCAATGTTTTACTATTATTTTGAGAAGATACAGAGTTGTTGAGTATAAAATAAGGGGCCGAGCTGGAAGAAGATAGGAGAGGAGGGTGAAGGTGACCAAAATACAATGTATGTAATTTTCAAAGATTTATTAAAAATATTGTAAATGAGTATACATTATAGATAATATACAATATATGTGATACATTGTATTATAGATTGCAACCTATAGAGTACAAGGAGGTATTTTGCAAGCAATAATTTAACTGAGGGTTAATAACCAAAATATATAGAAAACTCAACAAATAATAAGTAAAACAATTTTTAATATTTAAATTAAAATTACATACATTTCCCTTCCCTTTTCTCCCTCTAACCCCTGCCATGTCTACCCCAGCTCCCTTCCAAATATATGGCCTGGTCTGGCTATTGCCATCTTTCTACTCCCTTTTCTGTATTGTTCTCTGAGTTTTGATTCCAGAAGTTACATTTATCTGTGGGTATGAAGATAAGTATATAGAATGCACTTAAGAATTTTATCGAACTAAGAAAGTAATGGCACTAGGTTCTACTCTAAGATCCATGCAATAACTAGCCATGAAGTTGTCTAGGTTTACAGTATCAGACATGATTTCCCTGCTGCTATGCATGCCTTGACTACAATTAAACAACTGCGGATTATCACCATGATATACTCACATATGAAATTCTCAATAAAAAACTTAAATAAAAACTAGAACAATCAAAAGAGAGAACCATACTGTAAAGGGTACAACATGTTTTGTTGATGGCAGATACTCCCACTTAGGAAGTTTATCAACAGTATAAACGTATTTGGCTTTATCTGTTGAGAAGTTATTAAGAAAGGTATTTTATTTTACTCATTTCAAAGGTGTATTGAACAGACTAGATATTATTAAGGGAGTCCTGAAATGTAGTCAGAAATAAAGACTATAAGGAAGCCAAATAGAAAGGCAAAGAAAGTTCTGTTTTTGAAGAACTCATTCTTCAGATAGGAGCTGGTAATTCCACTGAAAGCAAATCATGATTAATTGCAAATAATAAAAGACTCAGCATTCTGTATTTTTCCACACAGATAATTTTAATCATCAATTAACTGACAAGTAAATTTGAAGACCTACAATGTGTGCAGCTGTACTCATGGGTAGTGGTGAGCAAATGTTTTGAATAAAGGACTTCAAAGTATTTATTTTAGATTGTGTGGGCTATAAATTTTCATTAACCTTTGAGCTGACAATTACCTAAAAAAGATTATGGTTTTCTTGGTAAAAGGAAGCATGGGGAAAATTCTGGTTTAAGAAACAAAAAACATTTAACTGTCATGTTCTTGTAGGTTCCTTTTTTTATGACAGTTCCCTAAGACTTGCTTGATGTTCTTCAGAGTTTCCAGGATGGCTGGTCAAGCATTATGAAGAAAGTCCCTCTATTCAAATTTGTGTAATGATGTGTGACTATTATGAGACAGGGATTATGGGCTTGAAGGATAAAAAGACTCCAGACAAAAAGTGTTATTCATAGTACACTATATTGAAGATTTATATAATAAACGTGATTCAGAATTATCCTTGTTGATCATGATCTCCAGATTTCAATAGTATTGTTGAAATTTAATCTTAATTTTTAGTGTAATAAATAGCCAGATTTATGAATTGAGAAACTGGGAGGATAGTAGTGTCTTTTACTAAATCCAAGTCACCAGAAGAAGAACAGATATATTTTTTATGACTGATAGATTAGATAAATTTAATTTTGAGATGGTTGTAGGCTATCCAGTGGTAATAACAATAGGCAGGTAGTTTTACTTGTTTAGAACTCTAAGGAAAGTTTTGGACTTGAGAAATAAGTTGGAAATTGACCAGCATGTGAAAGTCATGGTTGTGGGTACGATGGTTAGGAAGAACATTTAGCATCAGAAAGGTCAAAATATGCATAGGCCAGAGTTCTGGTCTTCTTGTTCATGTTTTACTTTTAGACATGAGTTTTGGAGAGTAGAGGGAGAAACCAGAGGAATGAGAGGAATTATAGGCTCTACAGAGTGCAGAGTCATAGGAACTACTAAAATAAACAGTTCCAGGGCCAATGTTTAGAGCAACAATTTGGCAAAATTAATGTCTGAAAAATAGAACTCAGATATTCCTCACAAATTCTTATTTACCAACTTTATACCAGGTATGTAGAAATCCTTTGAGTAAGATAGGCATAGTTTATTGGATAGGTCAAGCAGGACAGTCTTTTGTTTTGTTTTGTTTTTGTTTTGTTTTGTTTTGTTTTGTTTTGTTTTTTGTTCTTTCAACTCAGCAAGAGCAGCACAATGGAGTGACATAAGTTGATGGTGGTGTTATTACAGGAAATATAGGGGGTTTAGAAAAGCCATTTGAGGATCCTGTTATGTAAAAGGGGGAATCTGGAAGGGAAAATGAACAGATAAGGTACCCAAACCCAAGCGAGGTGTCTAATTGTGAACCCTCAGCACCGCCTGAACTGAAAGAAAAAGAGCCTAGGGTCACAAAAATGCCCTTAGTATATCCTGTGAAAATTCAGCAAATTCCAGCAGATAGAAATAACCTGCAAGGATATAATGAAACAAGATGACAACTGATAGAAATGAAAATATATTCATAATCTATTAAGTAGAGAAAGGAAATGACAAAATATTATAATATGATTTTTTTTAAACTAAAAGGCTATTGTTACTAATAAATATATTCATGTTAGTGTGCACAAGAACTAAAACTAGCCTGAAAAAAAGTAAAGTGCCAAGTAATTAAATGTGGGGAATGGATGCTGAAGTTTGAGTTATTTCTTTATTTACATATCTGCAACAGAATTGAACTCTGAATTTCAGAATTTTTTTTTTTTGGAAAAGACAAAGCAGCACCTGGACTTTAGTGATCCCTCACAAGCATATTCATAGAAAACACACCTCCAGTGACAAGCCAGTGAAGAAATCAAACACAGTTTTTTCCAAGATGAGAAAAAGGATGTTTACAAGATTAGAAAAGCAAAATCAAACCAGATCTCCCCTGAAGGGATGTTAAAAAATCCTAAGCAAAAGTTATAAAACAAATAGCATTAATATGTTACCATAAAAATAGCATTTGGATACACACATGTGTAATTCTATTCAGTTTTCCACATTTTGCATATAAGAAAATTAAGACTTCAAATAAAGTCTTTGCCATAATGCCACAACACGGAATCAACTGGCAGCACAGATGTGCTGCACAAATTGCAAAACAATGCCAGTACTAAAATTCAAAACTTGACTGCTATCAGTTCTCAGGTTTATAATGTCAAACTTTAGATGATCAAACCCCATGCTTTCTTTGCTGTTCTGTTCTGGAGTAAATGCATTATATGGACAGAATGAAGGGGAGTCTATAAAGAGTGTTAGAGAGAAAAAGGCCTTTTGGTCTACAGTTTTCAAATAATCTCATCCATCCTCTATATCTTCACTACTAGTTCAGAGACATGTATGTAATGCTAGACAGACTGGGCTAGGAGTAAAACTATTCAGTTCTACTAATACGAATACTCTTAAGTGATATAGGCCAATCTCCTTATCTATAAGACTCAGTTTTCTACACAATTAAGTTTTCTGGTTCAGACATTTGGAGAATCTGGAAGTCTATTCACAGTAAAAATAAATCCAAGATTGGGCAGTTTGTATTTCTAATAAATATGTTTTCTAACAATAATAATAACTAATAGCTATTACAGGATCATTTTGTCTCAGGCTCTATAGTAAGTACTTAATATTTCATTTGCTGCAAATGAATGAGGTAGTACAAATAATACCCTCATCCGGCTCATGAGAATACTGAAATAAAAAAGATCAGTGAACTTTCTCAAGGATACATAATTAGCATATGACAGTAACTGACTGATTTCAAAACCTCAAGATCAGTAGAAAGAGTATTTCTTCTAGCCATTTATTTGTCAGCAAAATTACACGGATGTATTTTGATTAAAGAGGACACTCTAGTTCCTACTAAATAATTTTCATTTTAAGAATATTTTGTAGAGTATTTTCTGGATTGTTATTTAGAAATAAAAATTTATTCATTCATTTTGCTGGAAAGAGCTCTGTAAGATCTTATAACATGAGCCTTCTTAAGAGAAACTTCTTCCCCAACACAGATGTTTTCCAAGAAGATAAAATGTAAACAAAATTCTGTTCACAGATATAATCATCTTCAGCAGTGCTATAGAAAATAATTTGATTGAGGCATTCCCTTGGTATCTGTTAGTATTTATTATTACCCTTACAGACAGGACCCACTATGAATTATCTACTGCATACAGACATCTTTTGAGGGTCACAAGTACAAACTGGAATCTAATTCCCTGTCCACTCAATGTATGTGCTCTAAATTTAATCTGCATCTCTCCAAATGAGTGGTACAGTTTTGCTAGCTCCCGTAAAGTCATACACTATGTACTGAACCACCCATAGACTGACAGAGATAGTCCTGTTTAGGGTAGGTAGGCATAGGACTGTTGGGAGTGTGAAGATGTCTTTGTTAATACACAGAAAAGTGCTACATAGACTGCAAAAGTGATAAGCCATTTCAAAAAATCCTCACAGCAGTTATAGACTTACTATAAGATCTCCTTTCTCAGGGAACTGCTCTTTTCTGGGAGATGACTAGCTAATCAGAGACATTAATTCTTATGACCAGTGTTAAATATACTGACAGTGACAATTGTCACCCAGTGTAAAAACTGTGAAATGAACATTGATTAGAAGTATTTTCAACTTGTGTCATGAACAGACTGTAAAGAGGATATAATTGCCTTAAATGAGTTCAAGGCTTCTAAACCAGAAAAATCACTTACAAAGAAATTATAAATAAAGGTCAAACTACTAGCTATTAAGCAGTCCTGGAGGATGGCATGGAAGTTTGGAAAGCTAAAAACAGTTAAACATAGCAAGGCTTATCTGAAAGTCTTAAAAGTATGTTTTACCAACCACAAATGAACCTTTTGATGTAGGGTGAGAAGAGATACAAATTATAAAGTCTCTGAAAAACAATGTATAATCATCAGGACAAAATGCATTCAGCACACAATGACAAATCATCTTAGCTTGGGCTTGTTCATATGTTTAACAAGGCGCTCACATGGGATAATAGAATATGGGAACAGTAAGGCTATTTGTAAAGGTCTCTTGTGCTATTAGTTTTTAGATAGATGCTCCAGGGAAAACTGCAATGATCCATAACTAAGTAAGAACCAGTCCTTAAAATAGTAATGAGTATTTAAACAACACACTGTCATGATCTAAGGAGCCAGTGACCTTGCCCTATTTTACATTTTTCTAAGATCTATGATGAGAAACAAAATACGTTCATCTACTTTTCAATTATGAATATGAAGAAGAAAAGCAACTGGCCAGAATTTTAGAGAACAGCCCCAATTTGAAATATTTAGTCACCGTGTCCCGAGACACCACCAAAATGACCAAAATGTCCTAGAAATTTTAAAAATGTGGCACTGAAAATATATTCACCAGATTTCTTTTAACAATTGGACATTTCACAAAATCATTGTCAGAATATGTGTGGCACTTGAGAGTTTGGAAAGTAACCATCATTGATATGCATGGGTGTGCCAGAAATTTTCCAAAAAAATGATACCAAAGGAACAGAGATGGTATAAAGAAAACAGACAAAAGAAAAGCTATGTGTTCTGGTTCTCAGTCTAAATGTATTACTCTGGATCCTTATGTTTCCCACTCTTACAATGTTACAAAATCATATTTATTTAATAATATTGGATGACAGTTTATAGCTAATATTTTTATTTTTATTTTTGTCATTGAGGTAGATGTAGAGAGGCATAGAAGTCAAGTGTTCTGTGCCATAGAGTAAGTAGGCTAATCCAAGTTATTCTATAAGGCTACATAGAAGTACAGAGGAAGTATGGGCTCACAGGACAGACAAATACTAGTTTACATCTCAGTACTATATTCACTTACCTTTATGATCTTGGGTAAATTATATAACTGCTTCACACCTCCATTTTTAATTATATAAAATGCAAAATAATTATGCTTTCCCCATAGGACCACCGAATATTGAAAAACAACATAATTCATATCAAATATGTATCATAGTGTCTGGCATATATTCAGAAATGAACAAATTTAACACCCCATTTCCTTTCACGTTAAGTTGCTTTCATCACAGTTTTATTATTCAAAAAAATAGTCTCTCTGTGTACTCAACAATTTTAAAAAACCTGAAATAATATCCTTAGTTCATCTTTTTTCCTGCATTTTCTTTATCACTCAAAAACAATACACAATCTATTATTAAGTTCTTGAGTTCTTCCTATCATTTTGATTTCCTGAATGTTCCCTGAATGTTCACATTTATTTATGCCTACTAATTGTTTTTGGTTTCAGTCATCACCATCTTTCACCTGGATCTTACTATTTTAATAAGCGCTATATCATTTCTAATTTTTATGTCCTTATCCACTTTTATTTCACGTGCAGCCAAAGTGATTTTTCTACTACCCCAAATTCGTCATCTCACACACTTGATTTTAACCTGTCAATTATGTTCCACTTTCCTTATATCAAAGATAATTGTCTTTTGATCAGCTCTCAAGAACTGGACTTTACTAACTCCTTGCATTCTTCCAAACATGTCAATTTTCATGACCATCTGGGAAATTTTCTCTGATTTGGGTCATAGTTTAACTTTCTTTTCCTCAAAAAGCTTTTATTATGAATTCCAAAACAAGATTCCCTTTCTTTCACTCAATTCTATGCACTTCTAATAATTCCAGAATATCTTCTTTACTGTGTTCTGCAGTTATAATAGAGACAAACACTTAGATAGCACAGACTATATTCCAGAATATATTCTAAGCATTTTCGAACTATAGTCCAAAGCAACTCTTACAATAATTCTGCAAAGTAGATGATATTCTTATTCTTGTTTTTCAGATGAAGCCTAAGCACTGAGAGGATAAATTATTTTCCCAAGGTTGTATAGCTAGTAACTGACAAGGCTAAATAGAGTTTTGAACTTGGGCCCAAGAGTTCTTGTTCTTAGCAGCATGCTACTCTGTCCATAATTTATAATAAATTATGTAATGACTTAAAATTATGTAATGAAATTAGGTTATAAATTCTCTGTCTTTTGCCACTTTTACCACTTTTGCCTTCAGGGCTCAACCCGGTACCAGAATCATAGCTACCAATAAATGTTCATTAGATAAGCAATTTAACATGTACTGAAAAATTATTGAATGGACGCTTGGAATCTATTATTATCATTCTTGAAACTACCTCAAACTTTGTTTTGTAAAGATTGTCCTGGTTCCAGCTTTATTATGGACAGTTTTATTGGTTATCACCAGTGTTCTGAAACCTTGCCCAACAGCCTAGAGCATCTTTTAGGACAGTAGATGTGACATTTATTCATGAACCTATAGGTTCTAGGTAAAGAGTAGCTGGTATATCAGGTGCTCAATTAATGCTAATGAATCAGACTGTGAGAAAGACAATACCCAATGACACCAACACAAATCACAGATAAAAAGATTACAAAATAAGTAAGACATAGATAAATGATAGTTACAATTTTCCTAATAAGTTTCTGCTCGAAAAGACAGGGAGATGATATTTTGCAGCACATTATATGTGAAGGCTTAATGGTTGTAGTCAACAATAATAAATGCCTTTCTTGTTCATCAGCAATGTTGTCTGACCAGAAAATACTTGTTTTGAGACATTTGAGTATATATCGAGGTGTGTGTGTGTGTATAAAACTGGAGCACATAAATGGTTTGTATATGTACTAGAATACTTTTCTTTTTCCTCTTGTATTTTATAGGTTTCCTGGTACAGGTCTTTCACTTCCTTAGCTGGATTTATTCCTAGGGTTTTTTTTTTCCTATTCTACATGTGACTTTTCTCTCTTAATTTTCCTCTTGGTGAATTCACTGTTGATATACAGAAAAGCTACTGGGGGCCAGTAAGATAACTTACTATATAAAGACACTTGCTGCCAAGTCCAACAGCTTGAGTTTTATCCATAATTCCATATAATGAAAAGAAAGGTTGACTTCTATAATTTGTCCTTTGATCTCCATGTGTGCATACATGTCCTCCCATTCACAAGTGAATGTAAAGATTTTAATCAAATATTAGTGATTTTATTATGTATTTATCCTCTATCTTTTAACTTTGCTAAATTATTTATCAGATATAGTGGTACTTCTGGTAGACTTTTTAGGGTCTTTTAAACCAGGATTTTTAGGAGCTATAAATAGGAATAATTTGACTTCTTTTTCTATTTTTGTCTCTTTTATTTATTTTTTCCTTTGTCTTCTAGGATTTCAAACATTATACTAAATAAGAATGATAAGAATGGAAAACTTTATCTTGTTCCTGATATTAGAAGAAAATACTTTCATATAGGATGTTGACTAAGTGTTTATAGTATACCTTATCATACTGAGATATGAATCTTATATTTCTAGCATTTCTCTTAAGCATTAAAAACCCAATTCATCCATAAAATTCATAAGAATTAAAAACTACCACAAAAGATTCTATATGTGAAAATTTATTATCAACTACTTCAAGGGCTGGCTACCTGAAAACATAATCTGTTTTAGTATACAAAAGTTTCATTGGAGTATAACAGTGTTCATTTCTTAATCTCTAGCTCCTTTCATATAAAAAAACTGAATTTTCATTGATTTTATCAGCATTTATTAGTTGTATAAAATAATGAGTTTATTGTTTCATAAATATATGTATATGCAATATACTTTGGCCATCTTCAATCCCTATTATCATATCCTGCTCTCTGCCCCAATTTTTCCCTTCTTCTATGTTCAAGTGCTCTTCTACTTTGATGTGTTATCTCTGTTAATTTCTCTGTTATTCTTTAATTCTTGTTACTTTTATACAACCACATAAATATATAAATAAAACTTGTTGAATTTCTTAAGTGATGTGTGTGTGTATGTGTGTGTGTGTATGTGTGTGTGTGTGTGTATTTCAGAGCTGATCATTTGGAATTATATAGTCAACTAAGTGGCTCTTCCCTGGGAAAGACTGATTTTGTCTTTCAGGACTCATTGATCATCTATATCTCTTCTTCATCTAGGAGTGGGACTTTGTGTGATTTCTTCCATCCATACTGCCATATATACTGTACTGTCATTGTTCAAGTCTTCTTTAGGCTATGATATTTTTTAAAACAGTCTCTGTTTTAAAATTTTATTTGATTTGATGTGTATGAGTGCTTTCTATGTATGTATGTATATGTATATATATATATATATATATGTATATATATATATATTCTGTGCTTCATTATTGCAGAGGCCAGAAGAGGGTGTCAGATCCACTGGAACTTCAGTTACAAATGATAGTGAATTGTATTGTGGGTACTTGGATTCAAACTCTGGTGTGCTGGAAGTGTAGCAAGTCCTCTTAATGACTGAACTATCTCTCCAGCAAGTAGGCTACCATATTGTTGAGAGTTTACAGGTGCCACTTTTCTGTATTACTTAGAAGACACAATCATGTAGCAGACATCCTGGACCTTTCACTCTTACAATACTTCTTTCCTGCCTTCTGTGATTGGTTCCTGAACCTTGGGCTCAGGGTTGTGCAGTAGATGTATTAATTGGGGCTAGGCACCCCACAGTCTGTTGTTCTCTACATTTTGACCAGCTATGGAGTTCTATAATGATCTTCATCCATTGCAAAGAGAAACTTCTTTGATGAGGGTGAGAGTAGCATTTATTTGTGAATATAAAGATAAGTATTTTGAATGTAGCTTGAATTATTATGCTGGTTGAACAAACTTGCAGTAGTAGGTTCTCTTCTAGATTCCATGAACCCAACAGACATGTTGGATAGATTTATAGTATCAGGCATGAATCCCTCCTGTTGAACAATCCTAAAGTCCAATTAGATAGTTGTTAGTTACTCCCAATATATAAGTGCCACTATTGCTCCTTTGAGAATATCTTGCCATGCTGTTCATTATTATAGTTCACAGATGTCATAGATGCTTAGGACTATTGATTATTTTTATCCCTTGGCCATTTCCATAGCACCCCAGATACAATAAAACAGCTCCTCAGGTAAGAGGCTTTTGATTAAGTCCAAACTCAATTCCTCCAAGTCCTGTATCAGAAGTGTTTGGTTTCCCATGTCCAGCCCTTGAGTTTTTGTTAAATAGTGTGTGGATCTTGGTTCCTAAGTGGCAAAATTTCATTTAACTGTTTAAACCATGTATATTATATGCAATTTCAGACTTTCTTAATGTTATTTCTCCTTCTCCTTTGCATTGTCCTCTCTAACCCTCCCAGTTAAAGCCTCCTCTTTGTTCTGTTTCAACTTTAAGAGTACCTTTATCCTGCTGTTAGTGCCCTCTCTAGAGCTTCTTCTCTCCTACCCTACTTCCTTAGTTTCTTTTCACCTTTCTAGTTTCTCTGGTTACACCAAGATGCAAATTCACATCTTAAAATTTGAAGCAAGCTCACATAAATAAGGAGAATATGTGGTCTTTGCCATTCTGGGTCTGGGCCACGTCAGTATAATATTTTCTAGTTATATCAATTTATCTGTAATTTTCATAATTTCATTTCTCTAAAGAGTTAAATAATGTTTCATTGATAAAAGTTCTACATTATCATTAACTATTCATCACTTGGGTATAAATGGTGTTTTTATTTCCTAGATATGTTTTAATTGAAATTAATTTCTTCATGCAATACATTCTGATCATGCATCCCCCTACCTAACTCCCCCCAGATCATTATCACCTCCACACCCACCCAACTCCACACCTTCTCTCTCTTTTTAGAAAACAAACACACATTTCTTAGTTATTCTGAATACAGCATCAGCAAACATAGATGATCCAGTATCTCTCTGGCATGATATAGTCTTGTGATATATGTCGAAGAGTGGTAGAGTTGTATCGTGTGGTAGACTTATTTTTAGCTTTTGGAATCTTCACATTTATTTCCACAGTGGCTACACGAATTTATGCTACTACCAGAATGAATAAGTGTTGCCCTGTCCCCATATCTTCTCCAGCATTAGTTGCCAATTGTTTTCTTGATCTTATTCATTCTGAGTAAAGCAGGGTGAAATCTTGAATGTAGTTTTAATTTGAACTTCTCTACTTGCTAAGAATGTTGAACATTTCTTGAGATATTTCTTAGAATTTTTATTTTTTTTTATTTTGAGAGTTCTCTGTTAAGATCCACAGCCAATTTTATTTGTTTTCTTGATTCTTCTTTTTTGAGTTCTTTACATTTTCTGGACATTTATATTCTATAAATGTATAACTGATGATTTTCTCCAATTCTTTGGGTTTCATTTTCACTTTACTGTTTCATTTACTGTACAGAATATTTTTAGTTTTAGGAGGCCCCATTTGTCAATTGTTGACCACAATTTCTGGACAAACATGGTCCTATACAGAAAATCAGTTCTTACATCCACATTTGAAAGAATACTGCCTATGATTTCTTCTAACAGTTTCAAGTGTCACATTGATATCATTTATCCATTTGTTATATATAGCCTACTGAGTCCATTTAGCATTGCTCATATTTATACATGTCCAGTCCCATTCAGGATAATCTATTATTGAAATTTCATCGATGCATTTTTCCTGTCAAGTTCACTGAACACAGTGTGGTAGTAGACATCCTGGACCTCTGGCTCTTACAAACCTATGCCCTCAATTATGCAATTTTCCCTGAATGTTAGGTATAAGAATTGTGTTGTAGATGTATCAGTTAGGATTGGGCACCCCTGTCACTTATTCTCTGCATTTTGACAAGGTTTGGATCTATAGTAGCCTCTGTCTTCTTCTCTGATAGCTACACTTATCTGTGAATATAAGAATATATATTTAGAACACAGAAATTATATTGGTTTAGGAAAATGGCTAATGTAGGTTCTATTTCTATTTTCCCAAAATAATTTTATTATTTTAAAATATTAATGTATTAATGTATACTAATACAATACTAATTATCAATAATGGTATTTAAATCAGTCTAAATACTCCTCTAATTATAAGCAATGATCACAATATATTTTTATCCATGTATATGAATATTATTGTACTAATTTTTCCATAGTCCCCAACTGTGTCACTCTAATCCATAGTACATTTGAACATTATTGATGGAACTAGGGATCATTAGGTTAGGAAAACAAATCATTTGTTGTTTTTCCTAAATTGTTGGAACATGGTCCAAGAATGGAGTTCTGTGAAGTCTTGTGAGGATAATTCTGAGTGCTTGTGAGAAAACTCCAAGAAAACAAGATAAGAGTCTTGTAACCTCAGTTTCTTTAAAAAATGAAATGGTTTTTTAGAATATGTTTTTGTGAATCTCTGAGGTAGTAGTGAGTTTACTTCAGATTATGTGTTACAACTGCTATTGTTATTTATCTATATGCCTATATGGAAAAACATAAAAAAATAAACATAAAAAAACAATGTTTTTGCCCTGTGTGGCTTGCCTGCCATATGTACCTTGCCCTTCTTAACCCCCAGAGTATAAATTGTCTGATGCTTTAAATATAGTTGGCTATTGCATGTGTGCATGTGAGTAACATTATGCAGGCTGAGTAGGTCATATTTATATATTTAGGAATATTTATGTATAAATATAAACATATATGCATGCAATAACAAGAGGCTATGTATTTGAAAGAGCTCAAGGAGGGTATATAGGAGGCTTTGAGGGGTATGTGGGAGGTTTTCTTCAAAGGAAAGGGGAAATGATGTAATTATATTATACTCTCAAATATATATTATATATGCCATATATTTTACCTATAATGAGGAAAATAGAAATTCAGTTTTACTAAAATTTATATTGTATTTTATCAACAGTAAGGTTGAAATTCAGTTAGCATGCTTAATAACAACCTGACAAAATGGGAGACAATTAGGAGTATGGAAGGGAAAAATCAACAAAGATAGATGACGTGAATAAAATGACAGTTCATTATGTGAATGGATTAAAATGTCATTATGAAATCTTCAACTCTGTGCAATGAATATATGATAGTTACTTTTTGTTGTTTTTTTTTTCCCAGACAATGTTTCTCTGTTGTAACTCTGGCTGTCCTGGAGCTTACTCTGTAGACCAGGCTGGCCTAAACTCACAGATTATGCCTGCTTCTGTGTCCTGAGTACAGGGATTACAGGCTTGTGTCACCACTGCCTAGCTGATAACTACACTTTAAAAAGTCTTCTGTGTTAGACTACTGTGTTCCATAAACCTTCCCAAGCTCTTTCCACTGAAAGTAAATGCTTATTTCTGTGACTCTTTGGCTTTTGCTGCTAATGACCTTGGCCTGCTCATTTCTAGGTTAGTATCAAGTACAATTTGACATAAATTTTTATCAAAGACATTAATGACCATATCTGCCTTCATGAGATGCTGCTAAGGTAAAAACCAAAACAAAAAACAGGAAACAAATAAACAACAACAAGAAAAAAAACGAGATATATAATTCCTCTTTTATAGAAAAGGAATCGAGAATTTGGGAGTAAAGGGTCTTGTGGGTATTAGGGGGTAAAGGACAGATACACCTCTGGCCTTCTGTTTCCCCCTTTTACTTGCATAAAGATTTTCTCTTCAGTATATCCTATATCAAGACTATCTCAGAACCACAAATATAGACAAGATTTCCTATTGTGATGGAGATGTTACTTGAAGGCCAAACATTAAATGCATTGATGTAGAGTCAAGGACCTCTCAAGCCAGATTATGATGTCTAAGACTCATTATTTTCTACAGCTAGTACCAGTGCTATATGGACAGAAAAGCCTCTATATTAGATTATCTATAGTAACTTTACAAATATAAAAACAGAAAATTAAGGCTATTAAAAACTGAAAGCTATGAAAACACTGACTGAAACCCCTCCCCTTCTCAAATACAAAGCCTAAAGCTTGTATAGTCCACTCCAAGGAAATAATGACTTCAAAACCCTTCAATGGTTAACTATGCCTTGCCTATTGATGTTTTGTTACTGTAGTGAAAAGGCCAATGAGTCTAATTGTCAAGTTTAGAATGAATGTTGTCTGATGAAGAACTATGAGCCATCAAGAAGTCCTGTAGTCAGGGACTAAATACTATGCAATTGGCTTCCCAGGGCTGTTCCTCTTCCTAAAGCCCATTTGAAATCAGAATTGCATACTTTATAAAAATGAATTTTTTCAGCTGTGAGAAGCCAAGACAGCTGTGGGAAGAGTAAGTTGGATTGGGTTCTGCTTCTTGTATCACCCCAAAGCATTGCCGGCACCGGTTTCTAGAAATGTTCCCACCAATCAAATTATAAAGGAGAGGGTCACATGTCCTTTTAATTGTCTTAGAGGTTCCCAGGATCTTAGATATCTCATCTTGTTTCAACATGTACCCTGAGTGGTTCAAAATGGGAATGGCAAGAGGTAAATCCTAGGTAAAACTACAAAGGGGTAGTTTGTTTGCTTTTTTTGTTTTTGTTTTTTAAGATCATTATCTTGCCATAACTTCCTGAAGTAGTGCCTAAATGGAAATCACCAATACCTGTTCTTTTCTGAGTTGCACTATCTGGAGTGTTTCGGATTTGTAAGGTCCTCATAAATTAGTTCCCATGCTAGATGGACTCAGAATTGACAATGTACGTTCTTTATAAATGCAAAGTTGAGCTGGTTGAGGGCAATGTAAATACGCCAGTAATAGCTATGTATGTTGCATAGAGTCCACTTCAAAGTGTAAATGTGGGATTCCTGATTTGAAATAATTATACTTTTCTAGTAAGTATAGCGGAACACGGAGTAGAGATGGAATCCTCCTAATAATGGTGCTCAGTGCAACTATGTAAGTCACATGCTCATTATTTAAACAGAGACCATCACTTATTGCTAATTTCCAAACTCACACTACCCCTTGACTGGAAACAAACAGGCTTAGTGACTATTAAACTTTAATTCCCACTCTGATGAAGACATCATTGTAGAGTGATGCAGAAAAGGAAGACAAAAGTCAATTGGTGCTGCTGAAAATCTACTAAAGGACTTTACTTATTATGACTGCCATGCGGCAAAGATTATCTTTCACCTTTATCAATCTTTTACAAGAATCCTATTTCTCTAATCTTCTTTGACTTCCCAAGACAAAGTGCAGATTCTCTTTTGGTCAGATTTAATAAACTATCTAGGCTCCTTGCCACTACATGCTCATTCTCCACATCGATGCATTACTACTGCTTTCACACCACATGATTAACTCAAAGCATTCTCTGGTTAATATTTATAAAAATTACTTTGACAATAAAATCTTTGGTGTGTAGAGAAAACACTAGACATAGATCATGGAATTTTAGGTCTAGGCTTCCTCATGTACTGCCAATACTAGACTGATTGTGGTGGGTTGAGTGAGTATACTTTCATTTATGTGGAATAGTGAAAGTCAAAGAAAGAGGTTGTTAGATCTGGTGGGATTTTGCCCAGTTCCCTTGCTGAATGCCTAGATTTCCACAGAAGAGGAGTTATTGCTGCTTCATCTCTCTATCCTTCATATAGTCTCTGCCTCCTAGCCCCCATATCCACAAGATGCTGTGGAAGAATTCATAGCAATGAAGCATTTCATACTATTAATAAAAGCATGGTCAACAATGCCCTGTCTGGGATTAGCTTTAAATTTCATCTATGCACATAAACCTTCCAAATTGAATTTTTAAAAGAACAAATAAAGAATCACTAATGTTAGTTTCTCAAGGACAGATAACTAATTTTGGTACAATTTTCTATCCATAATTCTGGTTCTGTAAATGCCCACTCTAGAAGAGTGTGGAAAATGGAAACATCAATTCTTATTTTCTGCTGGACTTCTGAGAAAAATCAACCTTTTCCCTTTAAAAGGAATTAAAGCATCTATGTTTTAAATTCCTCATCAGATATAACTACAGCCTGCCAAGAATGTATGCCCCTTTCTACTGCAATGCCACAAGAGCAAGGAGCTGAAGCAATACATGACAGCCTGAGTGTGGCTTGGAATTCCAACCTCTGCCCAAGTCTGTGACTGGGAACGTGTCCATCCAACTCCATGACCTGCCTCCTGGACAAGCTGTCACCTCAGCAATTGAATAAGAGGGCAAAGGACAGGGGTGAGAAGGTGTTTCTTTAGCTCCTGTCTCTTAGCTGTGTCAGTCTGCCAACTTGACCTTAAACAGAACCAGTTTGAACTAATAAAATGACTTGCTTTTTTAGAAGCTCTTTGGGCATGACATTAGCTCTTGGCTCTGGGGCATTAGAAACCTGAATGGATTTCAAGGAATCCAGCAACCTGAATAGGCTACCAAAAGCTTCAAATTGGCAAGTTCAACGCAACATGTATTTACAGAGTAAAGCACTCTGTGCCAGGCCAGTAGTAGGAACTGGGTACAGAGTGTGATGAGGCCTAATCTCTTCCCTTCAGGACCTCGTAGCCTATTTACAATATCAGAGGCATAAACGGATTATTTCAATACAAAGCTATTAATGACAGGCTACAGATGAAGACTCAAAGCCTTATGAGCAATAAAGGAAGCACATCTGTCCAGGCCTAGGGGCATGAGAGACTTCCTGAAGGTGGGCTCACATCTACGGTTCAGATTCAAAGGACTTAGTTGAAGGAAAATAGACAAAATATATGTTATAAATACCAAAGAAGGAGCAGTAAAAGCAGAGGCAAGGAGTATCTAAAAGCACTCCGTGCTGAGAAATTGATGAGTCATAACATCTAAAATTTATATTTCAAGATTTGCAGGAGTAAAAGGAAAAGCTTAACATTAATAGTAAAGATGACTTAGTTGTGGAGTATCAGATGCTGCATTAAGTTTAGCTTATATGCTAAAATAATTGGGAAATCAGTTAATTTTAAGCATGTAATCACCCCCCCAAAGCTTCTATATAAAAAATAATAATCAGTATATCTGAGAAATAGAATGGACAAAAAAGAATTGTGAATTATATTTATATTCATAACACAATAGGAACTCAAGCAACTCATTAGTTTAAATATCTCATTGAAAATGGGTGAAATTTTTCAATAGAAGCTTCAAAGAAGGCACGTGATCAAGAGGTACAAAAGCTTTACTGAACATTACTAAGCATCATGTAAATGCACATCTAAACCACAATGAGTTATTTCATTATATTAGTTAGATTAATTTTTAACAAAGAGTCAAAAGATTTACTGTTGGGGTGAGTGTAAAGAAAAGGAGTGCTTGCACATTGTTGGCAAGAATATACATTAGTGTGACTGTTGTGGATAACATTATAGAGGTCTTCAAAAGTAAAAAGTAGAGCTACTATGTGATTCAGCATTCCTACTATTAAGTATATATCCAGTGAGATTTAAGTCAGCCTTTAAAGAGAAACATGCATACCCTTGTTCACTGAAGCACTATTCACAATATCCAATAAATGGAAATGATCTAAGTGCCCACCAGACTGATGAACAGATAAAAGAAGAGGTAGTACATTTAAACAGTGTAATTCTATACAGTTATGGAAAAGAATAAAGTGTGATTTGTAACAAAGTGGATGAAACTGCAGAACATCATGTTAAGGAATATAACATAGGAAGAGAAGGTCAAATATCACACAAACTCAGTTATTTGTGGAATCCTAAAGGCTGTTTTCATAGAATTAAAGAACTGTTGGAGATTTGGGATGATAGAGAGAAGTGTGGCCTAAGCAAAGGTTATTAAATGGCTATAAGTTAAAAAGTAGATAGGAGGGTGATGATCTACTACACAGGATGGTGACAATCGTTTATAGTAATGTGTATTTTAAAATAAATAGCAGGTAATATTTTGGCTTTATTACTATCTCGCCTGTTTTGTTTAATTGACATATCCTATGCTGGCGTGGAATGTTTTGTGAAGCCTAAAGTGATCTCAAATTCACAACCTTCTTGTATCTGCATTTAAAGTACTGTAATTAGAGATACACAACTGCATACCTAGCTAGATTATAGAATTCATAGTACATTGCCAAGAAAAGACAGTGGATATTTGATATGATAACTATACCAACTGCCCTCATTGATAATTGCATAATATTTAAATGTATCAAGTAAATATTTTACCTATCAGTATATACAAGTACTATATGCCAAAATATTTTAATTAGAAAAGAAAGATATGTAGAAGGCTGTGTTGATGAATAAACAAACCTATGCCATAACTTTATTTTACATTATTTAATGAGTCATTTTTATCTGTAGTAAGTTGCACAAACTCTAGTAAATAACTCCCTCACTTTGTTCATGCAAGCAAGCTTAATTAAACTCAGTGAGCTAGAAAGAAGGGGTTCAATCAAATAGAGAAAGGGGAGAGAAAAATGTGGGGATGGGTACTTAGCTTGTATGCTTTATATGTGCTATAAAAATGAGCCTGAGTTTTGTAAACTATTTATAACTTACAAAGTTCAATAATTCTCACCCATCCTTCCTTTCAAAACTGGACAAAGTTGTGTTGCATATTATGCAAGGGAATATATTGCAGGGATCCCAAGGACAGAATGAAAATAAATAATCATAATAATTTCAAATGTTAACATTTGGAAAATGCTTTACTCTTGCAATTCTTATTTTTAGAAATCACTTTAATTGCTTCTTAAAATGACCTGTTATAGTGAGGTTTTGGGCATTTGCACATGCTAGTCTCTTTCTTTGTGCTATTCTTTCTTCTCATTTTTGTCTAGGGTACTGAGGCCTCAGCTCATTTGTGCATTTAGTAAAGAAACTTTACCTAACTTAAAGGTCCTAAACTTGTACTTTTGTTTTTATCATAATTATAACTTTAAAGGAATGGCGGTCATGGTTATTTATTAAATTTCTGGAATAAAAAAAATATCTGTTGAGATCTTAGCCAAATACTACATTTTTGACCCTCCTAATAATCAGGCAGACAGATCATAGCATATGTAAAATGCTGAACAATTTATTTATTAGAAGAAGTATTATACCTCGCTATCTAGACACAATAGTTAAAATGCAGATTAAGCAAGGTTGCAATTATGGGTAGCCTGAACTCTATGGAAAGCTGAGACAAGGAAGTTACTTGAATCTACGAATATTAGACTAACATAAGAAACATAGAAAGACTTTATCTCAAAAAGAAGCCAAATTAAAGATGGTGAATGCACCTTTATCATTACCTCTTTTTTTTGTTTATGTATAAAGGAACAGGTCCTCAAACATGACTATATATTAAAATCATCCAAGAACTTGAAAATCCTGACACCTTTGCTGCTAGAAATATGCACCCAGATCTCAGAACTTCTTCTTAACCCCTTAGGGATTTCAGTGGTTAGCCAACTATAAGCACCACTCCCTGAGGATAGCTTCAGGATCCCTGAACAGGATGGAGAATTACTTTCTGCTGAGCCAAGATACCTGAACTAGGTTTTTATGAGGTTAAATAATAAGCTTAGGTTAACCCACAGAAAGTTGGTGGTTTATTTACTATTTCAACTAATTAGCATAAGTAATATACTTCCCATGTTCATATGGAACCACAAGATACCCAGGGTAGCCAAAACAATACTTAGGCAAAGGATACTGAAGAAAGGTTATACTTTAGCGATATTGAAACAAAACATGGTACTGGCACAAAAGCTGACATATAGACCAATGGCGTGTAATAGAGGACCCAGATACAAGGCTACACAATTACAGCTACTTGTTTTTGGCAAAGATGCCAGAAATAAATTGGAGATAAGACAACCCCTTCATCAAATGGTACTGGGAAAATTGGTTGTCTAATTGTAGGAGGGTTAAGATAAATCTTTATCTTTAACCCATCACAAAGGTCAACTCCAAATGGATCATGGATGTCAAAAAAAATCTTGAAATTGTGAAACTACTAGAGGTTATTGCAGGGACTGCATTTTAGTATGTAAGTATAGACAACAATTTTCTGAATAGGAACTCAATTTCTCATGAAATAAGGACAATGATAAACAAGTAGGATCCCACTAAATTAAACAGTTTTAGGAAAGGAAACTGCCAATCAAGCAAAGAGGCAGCCCGCAGAATGGGAGAAAATGTCTGCCAGCTCTATATCTAACAAAGGATTAGTACTTAGAATGTATAAAGAACTCAAGAAAATAAACATGAAGAAGAACAAAGAAGGAACACATATTCACTAATGTTGGGAGTGAACATTGGTACAGACACTATGGAAATCAATGTTGAAATTCCTGAAAACAAATAAATAGGTGTAATATAGGTTCAACTTATACCATACTTGGCTATATACCCAAAGGAATCTATATCCTACTGTATAAATACCTGCTCATTCACATCCATTGCTGCTATATTCATGGTAATTTCAAACTAAAAATAGCCTATGAGATATTACTTAGCTAATAATAAAACAGAATTATGAAATCTACAGGAAAATGGATGGCACTGGAAGCAATCATTCTGAATGTTGTAACTCAGACCCAGAAAAATAATGATTTCTTTTATCTGTAGTTCTTCAGATATGTATGTTTTGTTTGGAATATTCCCAGATGCCAAGAAATTAGTAAGGAACCATGAGGGTGTTCATCTTTCAAAGGAAGGAATAGAGAAAACAGTGGTATAAAGGGAAAAATGGAAAGGTTAAATTAAGGTTGAGATTACAAGAACAAAATAATGGAGGGAATATGAGGAAAATAAAACATTAAAGAAATTTTGAAAAATTCTTATTGGAATCTACTACTATAAAAGCGTCCTAAAATGTATGCATACACAAATATACAAAGATTTATAATGATGTTACCTTATAACAAGGTACAATCCATTTCTAGACATTATTGGCTAACTAATAGAAATTCCAATGCCAGGAATGGGTTGCTTGTTTTTGAGTCGTTGGTCATATTTATCTCATAGAATGTCAAACACTACAGATGAAGCTGGTTGCTTTTTGTCAACTTGACACAAACTGGGGTCTTTTGAGAAGAGAGAAATTTAATTGAGAAGATGCCACCATCAGAATGGCATGTAGGTAATTCTGTGGGGCAGTTTCTTTGTGACACAGCCCACTGTGGGTAGTTTTATCTCTAGACTGGCGGTCCTGGCGTGCATAAAAAGCAACTGAGCAAGCTAGGAGGAGGAAATTAGTAAGCAGTATCCTGTCATGGCTTTTGTTCAAGCTCCTGCCTCCAGATTCCTGACTTCAATTATTGTCACCAGTTCTCTCAGTGATAGAATGTTACCTGAGAGTTTTGTGGAAAACTAAATCCTTTCCTCCCCAGGATGTTTTTGGTCATGGATTTTATCCCAGCAGTAGAAACCCTAACTAAAACACAAGCTATTGACATTGTCATTGTGAGACTCTATTTCTGAAGACATTGCACAGTTGAGTCATAGAGCATGAAGAAATCAAACTAGTACAGACTTGGAAGCTTCATCTCCACTGGATAGCTGTCAAAATGTGGAACATGTTATGCATGCTACCAAAGAAGAAAAGTAATGATCAATCTTATCCATATTTGAACTCTGAAAGCTAGAATAATGACTGACCTGTCAATACATTCGCAGCAGTTCAATAGTGACACAAATATCATGTGTGTGTAGCAAAACACTTTCTGATTGTATTGAAGTCCCAATACACAAGATGGAGCCTACATGATGAATGCCTGTGGCTAAGGGCAGAGCCCCTGCTCTTCAAGGTGTTTGCATTAATGTGCACCAGCTGATGGCCATGCAATCCATCATAGGGTCCATAAGGTCTAGGCGCTATGCCTGTAGGCAATATGTTATATGTGTTCATGCCCATGGCCCTCCATGGTAAGGCCCATACACTATACACCATAGATCACTCACTCAATGGTTTGGCCCATGTGCTCAATGTTGAAGACTATATGGTTAAAGCCCAATTGGTCTCATGTACTCATGTTTAACTGAGCACATGTAGTCCAAAATCTCACCTATGATCTCCATCTCAGAGTTCACTAGATCCATGTCATAACCTTGGCCTGTGATTTTGTATTCCATGCCAGCACCCCAAATAAGGATAATTGCAGTATCAATCCTTTCAATCCAAGGGAAATTATTTCTGTGTCCATCTCCTTTCTGTTTTATAGTAATATTTCCTCTCTTCCATGTGTCGCTTAGTACTTCATTTATCTGGCACACTTTCATCACAGATACAAATTACCACATACTCTCTATATTACCACCAAGGGTCATTCCTATTTTATTGATTCCAAATCCCATGTGTTCCATTCCCATACTTGCAGGCCCAAGTTTCATATTCCAATGCCTTTGCCCAGGTGATTGGTATCCATGGGCTGCCTGCCAAGATGTTCCCCATGACAATACCACTAAGTCTATGGGGGAAGGTCATTGTTCATGTTCAATAGAGAAAAATTCTCCCTTGGGTAATTTTTTTCATCCAATTTACCACACATTGGTATATCAAATAGCAGTTGGCTATTAGGCATGCGTATAATTAACACAGATTTAATGGATTGCTCACAAATCACAGTTCTTACTCCACAACTTTTCTCACCTGTATATTCCAGAATACTTGCACAGACCACTACACCAACTGTCCTAAATACTTCC
Organism: Cricetomys ansorgei; assembly: GCA_026225945.1. Taxonomy (NCBI): domain Eukaryota; kingdom Metazoa; phylum Chordata; class Mammalia; order Rodentia; family Nesomyidae; genus Cricetomys; species Cricetomys ansorgei. The sequence continues at coordinate 4,124,134 of JAMJFZ010003399.1, forward strand.
TTCAGTTTTTTTCTAGACAACTTTATCAACCAGATTTATTCTCAAAATTAAATAAAAAAACAAAACAAAAAAAACCTGTGCTTCCAAATCTTTAAATCATTTGAGATGTTAGGATTATGTAGGATATTGGACAGGATAGTAATCTTCCCTGAGCCACCTGATCCTATACCCATGTCACCAGTGTTCGCCATCATTGCTTTCTTTATACGTTCACAATAAAGATCTTTGACTTTTAGAGTGTGCTTGTTCAGAACTTCAGCAGTTTTTATTCATTTACTCTTCTAGTCTCAATTGAACAACAGCTTATTCTCTTGACGTTCCCTCATTATCCATTAACAGCTTGTTTATACTACCTCATTAACTTTTCTTTTAACCATGTCTTTAAGTGACTTGTCTTTCAGAGCAAAAGGTATATTAGTATGAAGACTCTGTATCCTTTACATGGATTGGTATATGGCTCAAAGTCATGACCTACTCTTTTTATGGTTTTCTCCTTCCTCTTTTTATTGTGAGATGTCCATTCTCCTTCATCCTTCTAGCCCATTGCCCTGTTGCCACCGAGCATGCAGGGAAAGCCATTCACTTCCTCCATTTCAGCTTCTGGTGCCTCACCACGTGGGATTCGTTTCCATATAGCATTGATTATCTGTTGCTTCTCATACTTGGCACCATATGTTGACTTTTGTCTTATTGATAATAGACTCACTTTTCAAGGGAAACCTCATGATGGATAGTGGTCCAATTATATTTAGACAACTATATTTGGACCACCTTTCCAATGATATTTGGGCTGCCTTCAGAACTCCAATGACTTAGTTCACCAGAAGGTGGTTGGTATGCAGGTCTTCACCCCGCCCCACTCCCTGTCAGTGAGTACTGACTTAAAATTTGACTTTGAGAGTGGGAAGAAACTGCTTTCATTGTCATCTTGGTGAAAAAGTTATACTTTCATGTCTCATTTTACAGATGAAGAAACCATACTATTTCAGAAACACTTTAGTATTACTTACATGTGATACTTAGTGAGGTGTGATCGCCTTGGGGTTATACCAGCTAATTCCTGGGCTATTAGCAATTAAGTTAGAGTAAATCTAAGTGAAATTATGAGCACTGATGAGTGACATTACTCTTTTTCTGGGACTAGGGTTGCATATTTCAGAACCAAAGTCATTCTCAAATTCTTGGCAAACTAAGACTACTTTATATGAGACCAGAGAATCAACAATTAGAATATAAGATGATAAAACCTCAATTACAAAGTAAATAAAAATCTTTACACAGTTTCAATGACTCCAGTTTCCATAGACCTTTTAATTACTGTCTTTCTGAGAACATCTACATCATATTATATAACAATTCAAATTTATATTTTCCTGTTTTTTTTCTCATATCATTTGTGCATAATTTTTCCAGACTACTACAAGACACTCTGTGTTCATCCCTTCTGCTATTCAGACAATTTTTTTCAGTCCTTTTCTACACTCATCTTCTCCAGGAAAGACACCCTCTATATGCTCTATACTATACAACATCATCTGCAGCATCCCTGTAAAACAGTGGTTCTCAACCTTCCTAATGCTCTGACTCTGTAGTTCCTTATGATGTAGTGGCCCCAACCATAAAACTATTTTCATTGCTACTTCATAACTGTAATTTTGCTACTGTTATGAATCATAATGTAAATATCTGATATGCAGATTGTCTTAGGCAACCCCAGTGATTGTTTTGGGCAACCCCAGTAAAAGGGCCATTTAATCCCCAAAAGGGTCTCTGACTCCCATTCATGAAGTATTTTTATGCTACTCTGACTCATGCAGTATTTTTTTAAAGTGTTTGTTTCCTATGGTGATTTGTCTTCCTTAAAGGTGCTTTTCAGCTTCTAGGTGATCTAAACAGCATACTAGATTTTTTTTAAGTGTGGATAATTTTCAAAGCACCTCTGTATACATGATTCCATGTGACAGGTACATCATTTTAGCCTGGTGGTGCTCCTATAACAAAATGCTACAAATTGAATAATTTTAAAAAATAGACAAATACTGTCAGCTCTGTGCTAAGATGTCCAACATTATCCCTTCATTGGGTGCATTATCTGGAGAGCATTTAATCCCTGTTTCTAGAATTTAGTCCCTGTTTCTATTAGGGAAAGCACTTAATCCCATTCATGAGAATGGAGTCCTTATAATTTAGTCTTATCCCAAAGGCCAAATTGTTCAGTTCTATTACACCGGACATGATAACTTATGGAGGTGACAATGATATCCAAGCTGGGCTACTCACTCTGTGATATTGAAGTATTTGTTGACAATGCGCTACCTGCTAAGCATAATTTGATGAACTGAAGTCATTTCTAGTGTCATTCAAAATATGAGGAAACAGAAAATAATCATGAGGCTAAAGGACTTTAAGTTCACCATCTAAATTATGACTGATATACAGGTTCAAGCCTGCCTACCATGTACTTCTACAGTTTTCTCTATAACATTTGTACCTCCTCAAAGTAAACATTAAATGTTTCTTTATTGAAATATAACAAGTATGACTTCCACATATTTAAAAAATCATGACAAATTATTGGGGTCATTATTAGTACATAGGAAGGATGAATATAGAAATTATAATATTAGACATACTTTACTACATGCTGATGCATGGGTATCACAAGTACTGGAGCCTTCTTCAAACATACAGTGGTTTGACTGAGAAAGTCTCCCATAGGCTCAGATAGTTTAACACTTTGTTTCAAGTTGATGGCACTGTTTTGAGAGGTTTATGAGGTTCAGACTAGCTGGAGGTGTTATGTCACTGGGAATTGGCTTTGAAGGAGTTAGTATTTGAAGTAGTTAAAAGCCTGAACTACTTGCAATTCACTACCTCCTTTATGTTTATGGTTCAGGGTATGAGTTCCCTGTTTCCTAATTCTGCTGCCATTCTAGCTACTGTGCCTCCCCTCCATGATGGATTCTTATCCATCTGGAAATGTAAGCTAAAAGAAATGCTTTGTTCCTTAAATTGCCTTGGTCATAGTATTTTATCACAGTAACAAAAAAGTAGCTAATGCAAGAAGGATGAGTTTGTGGACTGAAGTAGAACTGGAAAGTTTCATAGAGAATGTGAACTTTGAGGTAAGCCTTGGAAGAAAAATAAAATTTTAGGAAAAAGAACAGGGAATGAGCAAAGCCATTTTAGAAAGAGGAAATTCTGGAGGATGAATGTGTTTCATGTTACAGAATTTGGGAAACTAAAGTTTGTACACCATACTATTGATACATATTCAGGATTTCAATGGGCTTCTGCATTGAGTTCTGAACAGGCTGATCCTATAATTACACATTTACTGGAAGTAATGTCAATTATGGGCATATCTTTACAAATCAAGACTGACAATGCCACTGCATATGTCTCCAGTAAAACGAAAAAATATTTTTGCATATTATGGCATAAAGCATATTACTGGTATACCATACAATCCTAAAAGACAAGCAGTTATAGAAAGATCAAATTGGACTTTAAAGGAAATGTTTGAAAATCATAAAGGAATAACAAAGACCCCCTGAGATAGACTACATGCTGCACTACTAACATTAAATTTTCTGAATACTAATGAGATAGAAACAACAGTGACTGAAAGACATTGGATGATAGAGAGATCTTCAGAGTTAAATCAACCCATATATTATAAAGATGTATTAACATCGGAATGGAAATCAGGACAAGGTTTGCAGTGGGGAACTGGAAATGAGAAGTTGTGGGTACCATCAAAAATGATAAAGATTAGATATAAACCAGGAAGATCTCCTGAATACCCTTACTGCTGAACCAGGAAAACATGACTATGAAAAAAAAAAAGCTGATTAGACCATTTTATGAGTCGGAGGAGTTTTTCATTTAACAAACTCCTGGTGACCAGAGAAAAGTAATCAATATCTCACAATTTATAGCTTAATAAGGAGGAAATGTTGCAGAACACTTGGAAGAATTTTTTTTGTTATTTGGTTTCTTTCAAAATGCAAAATGATGTTTGGTCTAGGCTTATGTGCCCATCCCAGACGTGGTAGATAATTATGAGTTGGATTTGATGATTTGATGCAGGTGGCTATAATTTGGTTAGGTGCAATTTTTTTGGCATGTGTAACTTGTTCTTGGGACTATGTGCTGCTTGGATTCATGGAAACTATTGCTTAGGGTATAAAAGGTATGAAGTCTCCAAGAGCCAGGGTTGGTGTTGGTTGGTGGTTTGTTGGTTGGTTTATCCATGGTTAGTGTATTGATTCTTAATTTTAAGAACAAAGGTTGGAGAGATTGAGTTTTTAGATCGTAAGCTGAGATGCTAGTCTGATTTACTGTCAGCAAGTCCTCTCCAAGCTTAGGACAGCCTAAAAAATGTTGTGAAGATTTCTATCTTTCTCTCATTCTATATCAAGGCTGCCTACAAAAAATAGTGAAAATTTCTTTCTATCCTTCCTTTTTTCTTTCCCTAAACTGAGGGTAAAAGATTGTAGTTAACAACTGCAGGAAATAATGTGAAAAAAAGTATGATGTGTTGTTTCCAAGCATGGTCAGGCATCACTGATTTAGATCAACAGTGAAATATAAACATTTAAATAGAATGTAGCAAGTGAAACCACAGCTTATCTGTGATTAAAAGAAGATGATAACCTGGCAGTGGTGCATACCTTTAGTCCCAGTATTTGGGAGGCAGAGGCAGGCAGATCTTTGAGGCTAGCCTGGTCTATAGAATGATTCCCAGGGAAGCCAGGGCTATACAGAGAAACCCTGTCTCACAACCTGTCTCAAAAATACGATGATATAAGAGTTATGCATGTGGGAGACTAAGGCCTTGAAGTGATTTACTAGAAATTAAGCCAGTTCATAAGCTAGATAACACAATAAATATAGAAGGAAATATAGGCATGAATTGTTAAGCATATGTGTATCAGTTCACTCTTGGCAATAAAGACAGGTATTTTTCATATGTTCAAAACCCTGCCAGACCTCAGCAGAGGGAACTGCCATCACGGCAAGAGCCATTTTGGACAGTGGAACCCAAGTGTATCACCTCAGGGATTTTTTTACCCATATCAATGATCATCTCTTATTTTGCACAGTATTTTCAACTTTTTTGTAACTTGCATGCATTTTCTTCTCTTATTCTAGAGCATAACTGATAAGTCAATGAACTATGTTGTCAGTCAGAGCTGTGCAGCAAGATGCCTGACTTAAAACACCATCCCTGCAAGGCTTCCTCCAGCAGCAGATAGAAATAGATGCAGAGACTATAGCCAGACATTGCGGAGAGAGTCTAAATGGGACATCTCCATCTAATCCCTCCCCTCAGAGCTCAGGGAATCCCACAGAAGAGGACACAGAGTCTTAAGAGCCAGAAATGATAGAGGTATAGACACCAGAAAAACATGCCCCTCTGAATCAACTAAGGAAGGCACATATAAACTCATAGGCCCTACATGGGTCTGAATCAAGTCCTCGTCATATGTATTATAGCTATTTACTTAATATTTTTATGAGACTCCTGAATGTGAGAACGAGTTGGTCTCTGACTCTTGGGACTCTTTTCCTACTATTTCCTCCTGTTGGACTGCAGTGCCCAATTTTGATGATAGTTTCTACTTCATCTTTTTTACATTTTATTTTGTTATGCTTGGTTGTTATCTTTTAGAAGGCCGTTCTTTTCTAATGAGAGACAGAAACAGAGTGGATCTGGAGGGAAGGTAGGAAAGCAACTTCAAGGAAGAGTAGAGGGAGGGGAAACTGTAATCAGAGTATATGTTTTTTTAAAAATCCAAAATTGGAAAAAAATAGTTCTCCATCTTCTGAGACTATAACGTTTTTCTGTTCCTCACAGATGAAGAATAATCCCTACTATTTTTACTATGATAAGAGTAAGCAAAATATACATATTATACAGTCTGTGTGTCTCTCAAATATCATGCCTTGTGTAATTCTTTAATATTTAGAGCATAGTTATGGAAGTCAAAGGAAATATGTGGCCAAGTAAGAGTAATTCATTAATTCATGCAAACACATTGCAATTGACTCCCTCCTAAATGGCAGGATCATTGAGAGGAACAATAGATGGGATATTCAATGAAATAAGGGAAATTCTTACTGTATGGAATGTTTAGGTTAGAAAGCCCATATTATCATGCCTTCTACTTTTTTCCATTCTTCCTTCACAACAGAAAAGTTCATGAAGGAAATGATCCAGTCAACTCATTTACTTCATGCATCAATGATGGGAAAACATCATGCCTGAGCACTTTCACAGAGAGGGAGTTCAGCCTTAAAGTAGCACAGATCGAGTAGTAGAATTCTAAGAGATATTAACTGTGCTCATATTCCCCAGAATTAATATGAGATAGATGAAAGATTATGGCAATGTAGGAAACTTAATAATAACAAAAATCATAAAATGTTATCACTAAAAGACTTCATTGATTGTTTTCTGCCAAACAATAATCATTTTTATGGAAGAGAGTAGAGAGATGATCAACAATATTTCTGGAATTTATTTTAGTAACCTTAATGTATAGAATGTTCATGATTCATTGTCATAGTTGAGGGAGGTCAAAGACCTCTTGATAAGTTAAGAAAAGTTTCTCATCTCATTAGCAAGGTTCTCAGGCTGTACTAGTTGGTGGAAAATGCATGATTTCTCCATCTGTGAAAGAATTGTATTTATTTTATTGTTTCTTTAAAAAAAACCTTTAAGTAAAACTATACACCACTTTCTTTATAAGAGGTCTCCCCATTCACAAGACTATTAACAATGAGAACTTATTTCCTGGTGATAATAAACTAGTTGAAGGATAGCTATCTGACTCAGACTTGTACAATAAAATTCATCCCTTGAAATTTCTTTTAATCAAGAGAGTTCAGTTCAGTTTAGCTCTTAAATTAAACTGCAAAGTTGTGAACCATGGCTGTTTTCTCCAACATCGATCTAAGATAGAGAAAGTGCTTTATAGACAGAGAAGGGATGCAAATGCTTAGGGAAGCAGAGACAACTGAGAGAGAATCATTGCATTACTGAGTTCCTTGTTCTAATTGTTTCTGTTCAAATTGAACAGAAATTTGTTTCTATTGCATATCTCTCTTAGCTGAATTATAAATAGCTTTGTAGGCTAAGTTATTGATTTTTTTTCTTAAGTGAGCTCATCAGGCTTCTATTACTGCAAACAAGACACTTAACTAACAAAACCCTGTACTTAACAAAATTAAAGGCATGTCATTGGTGAGTTCTATATTCACATAATTCTATTATACAGGTTTTTGTACTTTTATTGATGTTGTTAGTCTTAAATTATTATTTATTTTACAGTGACAGAACTTGTAGGAAAGGTGCCATTGAAGGCTTGTATTCCCAGCACTTGGAGGCAGAGACATGAAGACTGATGTTAAATTGAGGCCAGCCTGGTCTACATAATGAATTCCAGGCCAACCAGGGCTACATAGGAAAACTCCGCTTTAGAAACAAAATCATGGAAACTGAGGCAAACAGCAATGCAAAGACTTACTAAATGATAATTTTATATATCAAGATAGTGTGCTTGGGAGTCATTACAAAACTTTCTTGTTTCAGCCAGGTAATAAAGCATTGATATAGTAATAATGATTCCCAATGATTAAAATAGATGAAAGTTAAGTAAGCCAAAATATATTCTATAACAAATTTAGTGACAGGAGTTGTAGGTCCAAAGTTACTTAGCATGGCGCATTTGAACATAACCATTCTGAGCTCATGTTAGTTTAGACACTGACACCACACAGAGGCTATGTTGTAGCTAAGAACAAAGGCTATAAAGTAAGAACACATTTGAATTATGACTCCATTTATTTCATAATATGAGGTCTTGAGCAAACAATTTCAGATCTGTTACACCCCTCTTTCTCATCTGTGAAATCCCTCTTTTCTCATCTGTAAAATGAGAATAAAAATAGGTCTTCCCACAGAATAGTAGCAACTGAGGGTAACAGCAATCAGAGCTGTGTTCTTGGGTGACAGCACTACCTTATACTGCCCCCCCCTTATTAAAAGGTTGTGATGGCATTCTTGTAGCAAACAAGAACATTCTAAAATCTGAGAAATTCAAGCCTGAAGGACTGCTGCTAGATCGCAGGAGCTCAAGTAGAAAGAGGTGCCATACCAGAAATTCCATGGCCAAGATCTACCTGGTGAACTAACATTTTTGGAAGAAGCCACATCTATATTAATAATCATATAGATTGTTTGACCAGGGATGACTGTAAGAGTGTGACTGTGGAAGACTGAAATGTTGTAGGCCTGGATACAAAATTATATTGGGCTATCTTAGGCTTTTACTATCCACTACAATCTCTGAATCTGACCTAATATCCTCATGATCATTAGGTAAAAAACAGTTGGATTTGATTAATAAAATTAGCCTACTCGAGCTTCCCTAACCCTGAAATATTAAGAATGCTATTACATGTGAAACTTCTAAAAGCCTTTATTTTCTCTTCTGGAGTCCACCAAACTAATGTTCCCACCAACATATTGATTTGTGATATTTTTTTGGTTTCATACCCATGAAAGTTTACATAGCATCTTTGATTATAGAACATGCCAGTCAAGAGAGTGGGATCTATCTTCCTGGATCACTGTCACTCATATTTGGAGTATATTAAACTATATTCTCGTTTTAATGTTAATATGCTATCTTATGTTACTAGTTAGGAATCTAACAGTCAAGAAACAGGACTGATAGAGAATGATCTGGAAGGTAGGAGCATTTAAGATCTGGAGCTGGAAACTAACACAGGTGAAGTCAAGAATACAGAGGAAGAAGTCAATATCTTAAAGGAGTCACAAAATGAAACATAATGAACCTAAGTTCAAATTTCAGCAATTCTGGCCCATTAATTATACCCATTCTAGAAAAGATGAAGGTTGGTATAGAATATATCTATATTGTCAATGTGGACTATATTGTAAAAAGAGAAAACATAGAAGCATACTTTCTTTTTATTGAAAATAGATTTTTTGTACAATATATTCCAATTACAGTTTCTTCTCTCCAAACTCCTTCCAGTCCTCCCCACCACCCTTCCCACCTGAATTCAAATCTATGTTGTTTCTCTCATTAGGAAACAAACACTATCTTTAAAAATGATAATAAAATAAGATGAAATAAAAACAAGCCACCCATAATAGGAAAAAAACAAACAGAAAAAGGAGTCAAGGAAAAATTGCAAGAAACACAGATTCAGAGACACACACATTTGCACACACAGAAATCCCATAGAAACATAAAATCAGAAAAATAATATATGGTGGAAATCTGAAAGGTTTAGAAATACTCTTAAAATGACATTGAATTTGTTTTGTGTCAACCATCTGTTACTGGGCATTGCGCATGCCTTTAAGAGTGGTTTATATATCCGGTAAGATGTTGTGGGAGAAAATTAATTTTTCCATTGCAAGCATGTATGAATTGGAGATAACTTCTGGGTCAGAGATGGTGGCTTGTATGTACTTCCCCTCTAATTGCTGGGACTTCATCTGACTTACACCCATGCAGGCCCTATGCATGCTGCCTCAGTTTCTATGAGTTCATATGTCTATCAGTCCTGTTGTGTTTTAGAGGGCCTTGTTTCTTTGGTGTCCTCCCTCCCTCTGGCTCTTAGACTCTTTCTGCCTCCTCTCCTACAGTTCCCTGAGCCTCGTGGAGACAACCCAATTAGGACTGAGCATCCCAAAGTTTCATACTCTCTGTGTACATTGTCCAGCTGTGGGTCTCTGTGTCATTAAAAGCCATTTTGTTGCTGTCTTCCTTTAATAGAGCAGTATTATTTGGCTTTCCCCTATGTCCCTGACCTATCTAGTCTCAGGTTCATGGCAACACAAGCAGTGTTGGGAATGGGTTCCATCTCATGGAATGGGCCTTAAATCCAATCAAATATTGGCTGGTTACTCCATAGGCTTTGTACCACTATTATTTCAGCATGTCTTGTAATCCTGTCACCATTGTAGATCGAAAGGTTTTTGCTGGTCTGGTTTTTACCTTTCTCCTTTGGTAGCATGCAGAGTACATTCCAGTACCATGAACACTAGTCCATATGGGTAAAGTTACTAAGTAAGCAACAGCTTGACTTTTTCATGTTCAATGAGTTGTGTAGGTGTTGTCTTCAGCAATAGGGCCTTACAATCAGTTTATGGAGAGCAGTCAATTTTACTGGCAATAGCCTCAGTTGTCTCAGGGCTTCCATGGGACCCCTTTGATCAAACCGCTCAATGAGATATAACCCATTCATGGAATTAGAGGTTTTATTTGGTGACAAGATATGTCTAGTTGGAGTTTATCTTTCCCATTATTTGCTGATTCCACTGAGATTTATTTCATATATTTTTTCCTTCTCTTGTACAATACATCCAAACCCCAGCCTTGTCTTCCTCCACTTTTCCCAGCTACTCTATTTAAGAAGCTTCTACTATATTAGGTTTCTATATGACCCCTCTTGTGATCCTTAGTTTTAACTGTCCTTCCTCATATTCATTCCCTCCACCTTATTGCTCCCCTTCAATGTTTGATCCTCCCCTTTCATTTTCCCCTGCCACATCCATTTCTAAATCTCTATTTTATTTCACCTTCCTAGGGAGATTCACTTGCCCCACCTAGTCCTTACTCTATACCCAACCTCTGGATTATACCAATTGCAGCCTACTTATCAAAGATTTAACAGCTAATAACCACATATAAGGGAATATGTGCAATAGTTGTTTGGGGGATTGGAGTAACCTCACTTAAGATTATTTTTCCAGCCCATCCATTTACCTGTGAATTTCACGGTTTTATTTTTAACAACTGTGTAATATTCTATTGTGCAAATGTTCCATTTTTCTTTGCTCATTCTTCAGCTGATAGACTTCTTGGTATGGAAATATGATTTCCCTGGCTGAATCAAATGCATTACCACAATATGACAAATTTAGTGGCCTTAGAGAAGTATTTATATGTAATAGAGCTTTCAGTGAGGAATTTTCTGACCTAAGTTGAGCCCTTATTTAGAGGAAGAACAGTCAAAGTGATCTGATGAGCTCACTACCATGCCCAAACCACCAATGAAAACAATTTATCTTCTTAAATCTCCAGTGATTTTATTAGAATATTCTAGAATCACACACATAAGACTTGGGCTAGAGTTACATCAATATAATTTAACCATTGAAAACAGTATTCTATTAGTAAGGCTTAGGAGAAAATAATAAAAAGGGAAATAAGAAAAAATAAGCAGAAGATAGAAGAATACCCCCCAGACAAACTTATATATTAGGGTTAATTTTTACAAGTCCATGAAAATTCTAAAATGTTGATCCTGTACCAACCAAAATAAAAACACACTCAATTAATATTTAAAGTTAATTTTGCATCATATACCTCTTGAGAGAATTCCTAGCACATAGTAGGTTGTATGAAAATAGCCATTAATCCTTGAAAGGTTTTGTGCATCTTGGCAATGAGTATAGGTCCACACAAATGACATACAATTACCATTTAGTAGACAGAATAATACAATCTACAAAGTTGCATTTCAGAGATTTCAATCATTATAGTATCAATTATTTACAACATATATGACCTTGAACATGTTACCACAATCTCTGTGCTTCTCTTTTCTCATATGTAAAACAAGAGTATAATAGTATCTTTTTCACATGATCGCTGTGAAGATTAATAAAACTCATTCACATAAAGAATGATCGAGAATGTATTAAGTGCTCTTTCTGCTAAGATATTCTATGTGAAGCTCTTAGAAGGATGTGTATCACAAAGTAAATTTAAAAATATTTTATTTATTTTATGTACATTGCTTATTTGCATGCAAATATATCTATGTGAGCGTGTCAGACCCCTTTAACAGGAGTTAGAGACAATTGTGAGCTGCCATATAGGGGCTGGGAATTGAACCAGGGTCCTCTGGAAAAGCAGCCTGTGCTCTTAACTGCTGAGCCATCTCTCTAGCCCCAACAAAATAAAATTTTAATAAATGTCAGTTCTTGTTATAGTTCATACCATATGATAGCATCAATGTACATATCTCCTGATGAAGCACATTAATTTTGTTCTGACCACACAATTCAATTATTTTCCCATAGTAATACCATTTTTCTGTCCATATAATTGAGCTGATTTTTTTCTGTGGCACGGGCTACTTTAAACAGCCTTACAGATATTTTTCTGGGCATTGCCACTGCTTTTTGGAAAGCATTGAAAAACAGGTGACTAAGGAGTATAATATTGGGTAGGAGACAATAGAACAGTTACTGATATGCTAGTATTTGATTGTGGTATTTGAATCTTTCTTTTTCCAATATTGAAGTTTATTTAAGGAAGAAAATATCCAGATTTACTATTCATGTAAATAAGCAAGAGTGTTATCAGCCTTGGACTGTTGCAAAATATCATTCGCTTTACTCCACATCTTTGGTCATAATATTTAAAAATATAGAAGTTTGAACAATTGGAATTAAGTGATCTATTTTTAAAGGACAAACATCACAGTCCTATTTGTGAGTCATTAGGTAAAATGTAAGGACTCAGAACAATAATCCTCCATTTTCTAATGTATGAAAGAATTATGTCCTTCTTTACTATGATCTGTATAGCTGAGACAACTTTATTGTTTATGTATTTATTAATGTTGTTATAAATAGCTACAGGGAATCATGGTTAAACTAAGGTTATTGGGGCATTTTCTCAGTGATTTACAAAAAAAGTCATACTTCTCTGAGGAGGAGGCATATCTAGGGAGGCAAGCATAACAGGTTTGAAGAATCTATCAACAATATCTAATCTTCACTTTATGTCCTCACAGTCAATAATTACAGGAGCAACTGTGAGCATTTGCCTAGTTTCAAGATGGAACTTTCCAACTTCCAACTGGATCTGCTTTTAAATTAGATGCAAACAATTTGTGTCTTTTGGACTAAAGGATGAAATGCATGTTGAGTAGGGCTAGGCACTGAAAAGCTTGATGTGAAAGAGAGAACTCTCACCAAGGAGAATTTTCATTTATATTTTTCTGCATTCGAATAGCTAAAAAACAATGGAAAGCTTACTTCAGATTTTCAATCCTTAGGCTCCTCTTCTGTACAACAGAGATGAACTTGCATGCTCTCTTTCATTTCAGAAGTTGCTATGAAAATAAACTCAGCATACCAATTATTTGTCCAATACCAAATGATTGGGCCAGAAAACAAACATACAAGCAACATGACTATGAACTGGGGAGGTTACATTTAGGAACATATATGTATGTACATGTATGCATGCAATAATGAAAGAAGAGGCTGTGAATTTGAAGGAGAGCAGGGGCATATGAGAAAGTTTGGAGGGAGGAAAGGGAAAAGAGAAATATTGTTATTATATTATAATCTCAATGAAAGAATTTAGAATAATGGTGTTCTATAATCTTACAAATGATAACAACTCAGTTGGATTATTTAAATTATAATTTCCTTATGTTTGGTAGCAGCTGAGATCATCCCCTTTTTATTTATTCAGAGGGAAATATAGATGGCATAGAAGTTTGAACTCTACTGGGAGATACTGCTGCTATGACGGATGCAGATAGTCTTATTTGAAAGTTAAGGCCTTGGTCTGATGTTTTTAGAATAATTGTTCATTGTTTTTAACGAATATTTTTATAAAGAGTTTTTAATTGAAAATTTTAATTAAAATATAATTATGTCATACTCCCTTCCCTTTTCTCCCTCTGAACTTTCACATGTCACCTTTCTCCAACCTTTCCCATGCATACTCTGGAGCCTTCTCAAATTGATGGCCTTTTCCCTTTGAATAGTATTACCACATATATGTATAAATATATAAATACAACCACTTTGTATTGGATAACCAATTAGGGGTATCACCTCTTAGAGAGGCTAATATTATCTATCTGAGTAGTTATTAGTTGCCTTAGTACTTTGTCTAGGAGTTAAACCCCATAATATTTCCTTTTCCTTCATTAGCAAGTCTATTTGTATTACCATATTTCAAATCTTGTTTAGGCAGCTGTATTGTTGAGGTACCATAGGTTTACCTTCCCCGTGGTTTCTAAGAGACACAATCTCACAACAGACTTCCTGGTCTTCTGGCTTTACCATCTTTCTATTTCCACTTATGTGATGTTCCCTGAGCTTTAGGTGTAAGAGTTGTGTTGCGGATATATCCACTGGGGCTGACCTCCCCACCATCTGTTGATTTTTTCGTTATTACTAATTGTGGTCTTCTATAATGATATCCATTTGCTTTAGATTATCTGACAAATATCCCATCACCAGCAAAAGAAACTTCCTTTAAAGTTGTTAGTCAGGATAGTACAAAGGACTCTCAAAATACTTTCAGGCTATTGTTGCTGCTCTCGGCTGCCTCTCAGAGGATGAAGCTAAGTTCTTCTTGCTGAAAACACCATGCACGTGAGACATAGAACTCAGATGATCCAATCTGGCTCTAACCTGAAAGCCTCCTCATAGAGAACTAGATTTCACAATTGCAGAAGGTGTTAGGCAAGTTGCCAAGAAAGAAAAGCAACCAGTATCCCTTTCTATCAGTGATATTTATGGACTATAACAATAACCATCATGGCAAGATATCCCTAAAGGTGGAGCAGTGGCAGTCATATCTTGCTAGTGACCAATAGCTGTCTAATTGGACTTAACACTTACTCGGTAGAAGGGAAATCATGTCTGGTACTAAAGAGTAGTCAATTATCCAGGGCTAGTAAGGTCATGGATCTTAGAAGAGAGCCTCCTACTACCACCTTATTAGACTAGTACAATTATTAATTGTATTCTAAAACGTATCCTAATACCCACAGATGAGTGTAGCTCTCATCATCAAAGAAGCTTTTTTATAATTTATTTTTAATTGTATATATGTGTGCTATATTCAAACAATCCCCCCATTCCTTCTCTTCCCTCTAACCTCTCCCTTGCTTCTACCCATGCTCCCCCTCAAATTCATGGTCTTTAATTATTGTTACCTATATAAATGGGTAAACATATAAATACTACCTGATGAGTTCATTTAGTGTTTCTCATACATATATGTTTTTAGGGATAACTACTTGGTGTTTGATAACAAATTAAGGCTCTGTTCTTGTGAAAGACTTATTGTTTCTCTTTCAGCCATCATTAATAAATTGTAGCTCTTCATCTAGGCGTAGGGCCTTGTTATATATACCCTATCCATATTGGTATATCAACTGGTGTTGTCATTGTTCAGGTCACATATAGCCTTTGTTATGTTGAAATATTTTCCCTCCAATCTTACTTTCTAAGACTTTTTTCATGAAGACTTTAAGGATTTTGTTAAAGGCCTTTTCTGAATGTGTTTAGATGACCATGTTATTTTTGTCCTTAGGTTTATTTGTATGATTTACCACATTTTAAACTTAGCTATATTGAAGCATCATCAAATTTCTGGAATAAACCTAACTTTGTGATGTTGGATAACCTTCTAAATACATGCCTGTATTCAGTTTGCAAATATCTTATTGAGGAGTTTTGTTTCTATGTTCATCAGAGAAATTTACATGTAGTTTTCTTTGTTGTTACTAGTGTTTTGGTTTTTATTTTTCCTTTACTCGGTTTGGACATTAGAGTAATACTGACTTCTTGAAGTAACTTTGGAAGTACTCCTTTTGTTTCTATGTTTTTGAGTAATGTAAGAAGTATTGGTAGTAAAACCTTGAATATCTAGTAGAGTTCTTCTGAGAATCTATCTGAGCCTGGACTATTTTATTAGTAGAATGTATTTTTATTACTGTTTCACTCTCCTTATTTGTCATGGGTCTATTTAAGTTGTTGATTTCTTCTTGATAAATTAGTGGTTTAGATGAATTGAGAAGTTTGTCCATTTGCTTTAGATTTTACAGCTTCATGTTGTATAGGTTTTTTTCAGGTATTCTTTCACAATAGTCTGATTTTTTTTGGTGCCTGTTGTAATGCTTTCCTGTTCATTTCTGATTATATTAATTTGGGTCCCTCTTTATTTCTTTTGCTTAGTTGGGCCAATAGTCTGTCTATCTTGTTTATCGTCTCAAAACAAGTAAAAATAAAAACAGCTCTTATATTTCTTGATTCTTTGTATTGATTTCTTTGTTAGAATAGTCCATCCTGAAAGGCCTAGAGATGAAATTTATTCTGTAATGATTATTTTCCATTTGGAGTTTACTGATTCCTTCATTAATTAATAGTGCAGTCAAAATGAATGTGAAGCAAGATTTTCTGTATGTGTTTATCTACAAGCAGATATTTTGTAGCAAATAATTGTGGCAAGGGCATTTCTAGAGTAGACTTAGATGTAGGCCTTTCTGTTAAAGATGAGATTGAGCAGGAAGGAAAAGGGTGTCTTATTGCAAGTTTTAACTATTGGCCCCTCCTTCAGATTTAGAAATCATCTAAATGGAATTTAAACTTTGAATCCCATTATTATCCTCAGCACCAGAACGTTAGGAAACACTCTATAGACAATACCAGCAAACGACAGCTTACTAGCGCATAAAAGGCAATGCGACATTTTTTTACATGTCAGGCAGACTCAGCCTCAAGCTCCAGTGCTGTCTCAATATTATTACCTTGAAAAGGAAAAATAGACTGTGCAGTAGCTCAGCAATAGAGCACTTGGATAGCATACATGCGGCTCTTGTGTCCATCCTCAGCACAGAAAAAATGAATTATAAATGAGCAATCATATTTCCTTAAGAGAGTTGTTTTGTCTACAAAAAATACATATTACCATACAACCAATAAACAGTCATAACAATCTTTATTATATATTTCTTTAAATTCATTATTTTGGTTTTTTTTTCATAACAAATGATCAAGAAGGAAGTTATTGTAATTCTACTTTACCAGCAAATTCAAACAAGGTGAAAAATGATTAAGATATTAAATCAGCAGTCACAAAACATACATTATCTTTTATTTTTCACCAAATATAACACTAAAATTCTACTTCAAAATTATTGTCTTCCTATTGCCAACATTCTATCACACTTTTGATTACCTACAGTCTGTGTCGAAGAAATGGAAAAGATACCTTTTCATAGATTCTGAGTAGCTGCTGAGGTATAGAGATTTAAAGATCAGTGTACTTTAATGGAATATGAAAGTTCATAAGTCTGACCCTGCACTTTATAAGTTTGTTGATCTTGGGTAAATTTACTTAAAATTTTTAAGCCTTATTTGTGCCTCTGTAAAAATGAACAATAATTACTCACCTGATGTCATACATAAAATAAGTCATATTCCATGCCTTGTAATGCCAGTATAGCAAATAGATGTGTAATGAATTATTATTAGTGGCCAAACAGCTGAGGTGTGGACAAATCTATCTGTTGTCCTTTTTTTCCCATTCTGTAATTTAACACTTTATACCTTTATTTTGGTTAAATGGAACATTTAGAACACTTAGTGTTAGTACCTGCCCTAGTATCTGACACAAACAGGAGTTCGACTTATACTTTGAACAAGCAAAATGTGAATAAATGACATTTAAATGAAGGAATGCTGCCTCATTGAGAAGAAAGATTTATATCTATGAAATTAGGATAAATATCTGATTGTGTCAAGTATTTTAAAAAGATAAAAAATAAAGTATCATATAAATGAACTATGCTTCAAAAATCTATAATGTTTCCCAGATAACTCTAGTGTTTGAACTGTGTCATAAAAGATAGGTTACGTTTGTTCATGAAGGAAAAATGACTAAATTGTCAGTAAAACAGAACAGCGTGGCACAAAGTTCATTGAGTCTTAGAGGATAAGGTACATCTCTAGAAAGTGCAAGACAAGAGAAAGAGAAAGAAGATAGAAGTGAAAGTAAGTGACTGCAGAGAAAGATAGGAATGGACTTGTAATATGCTTTTAAGGTTAGGCTATAGAACTTGGACTTGAACTTGAAGGCAAGAGTTAAAGATTGGCAGTCCATAAATTGATTTATGTCCACAGATATGCTTTTTATCTCACAGAGGCTTAGCCTGAAGAATGTTTTTAAGATATCTGAACTAACAACTTTTTTTTATTCACTAAAATCTCCTCTTGAAACTAATGGAGCATCTAGAATACTAAAGTCACATTTGTCTTGACAACAAACAGAACTGTGTAGTGTCTTCCCACTGTAGATTAAGTATCTGCTCCCTAACGAGCCACAGCCTCTACTACAGCCTTTTGACTATGATACAAGGTTTTCTTCACAAACTTTTATTAAGAATAACTTGCAATCCCTAGTCTAATTAATTAAAAATTATAAAGTGAGAACTTATGTGATCATATTTGCCATTTGGGGGAAAAATTCTTTGATTCTAATCTTTCTGAAAAGAGCCTGGAATAGGGGAATGATTAGGTCAGATCTGGAGCTCTAAGAAGGGATATTAGAATAGATAGTTCTAACTGAGGAACAAGAAGAAAATATTCTGTTGTTGCTCTTTATGTAGACAAAATAATAAATGTTCAGACATTAAAAGAGAGTTAAATTGTGAAGATTGCTTTTGTAAATTTAAATCCTCATCTCTAGCCCAAGTCAAACGTAGTTACTTAAATGGATTTTCTTACTACTCCCTACACAATGAATAAGCTCATCAAAGTCAGGATCCACAGTATCCTATTCATTAGTAAGTCCCAAGTACCTACTACTAAGACTGGAAACAATAAGCATTTAATAAATATTTGCTAAGTATATGCATTAGAGGGATTGTCTACTTGTGTTTGTAACTTGATTTTAAAAAGAAGGGGTCTGTTTGTTTGTTTGTTATCCCAAGACAAACTCCAAGTTTTGGAATAGAATGTAACATGTATGCAAAACAATTTGTTTATTTACTCGGCACATATTTATTACAAACTATTATTTGAATACAAAGTATAGCACACATCTAAAAGCTCATAGAAAACAGAAAATTTAAAACTCTGCTCATGAGTTTCATGTGGGAATGGAGCATGTACTGTGAATTGAACCAGAGTCCATTTGTGCCACACTCTGGGGAAGAATGTGTTTACATTTCATCTACGTATTAAAATTTTGTAAGATGTTGAATTTAAAAATGTGATGAAGTTTAAAGTCAGCCCGATGTTCCAGCTATAGCCTATTTATTTTTTGCTAATTTTTAAATTTCTTTCTTTCTGTTTGTGTATGATGTGGGTAGGCACACATATGCAATGTTGTACACGCAGAGGTCAGAGGACATCTTTTGCATCTTTTGGGAATCAGTTCTTTCCTTCTACATAAGAGGTTATACTTGTAAGACCAGTGCTTTTATACACTGAGCCATGCAGATGGTACTCTTGCTTCTTTTAGACAAGTTTGTGGTGAGACAAAGGAGTAAAAATCAGAGCAAAAGTTTTTTGAAAACCTTGCAGTTTGACCCCCCCCCCAAAAAAAGAAGGAAAATAGAGTATATAGTTGGGGATAAAAAAGGCATGGTTCTTGGAAAAAGGCATGCTATCACAAATAAGTCACACATTTTGCATTGAAATCTTAAGAAAAATGTCTTAATGATATTACAGGAATTTGTTAGGCTACATCCATGACAGGCTCAGGAGTATGAAAGATTGAACTCATTTTGGAATAATTTTTTTGAGGTGAGAACAGCTCTGTGATACCATAGTACCACAGGGATGCCTGGAACTGTTTTCATCATGCACAGCTGCCTAGGAACTCAAAGGATATTGATACGATAGTCCAATGGGTCTAGTTGCTCTTCAAATCAATAGAAGGCTCCTGCTGTCCATGTGATGATGACTGTGCAGCTACGTAGAATATAAGAGTGACAAGATCATGGATGCATAAACCCAGATTTCCAAATCAAAATTCTAGGAGATCAGGTAATTTGTGACACTAATTAGGATCTCTGTAGGCAGCTCCTGAGAGACATTTACAATGCTGTAATAGTAGCATCAACTATGTAATGAAGACTTTAGATGCTAGGAATATGGAATGTCTGGCAAGGAAAGCCATATAAAATGCTTACCGCCAGTCCAGTAGGTTGGCCATGCGGCTTTCAACTCTAATGAAATATAGGTGTTAGACTCTCTTGACATTTCGATTCCACATGATGCCACCATGTGCTGCATATGTGGAACATAAACTATGAGATTTAATATTTGCCTGCTGAAGTCTCATCTTGCTATAATCTCATTCTCCCTTTCTAGCACCCTATTCTTTCCTTTTGGAATGGAAACTCTTGTTTTGTGCATCTATATTATGGAATTGTTATTATTTCTAATTTCTGGAGATTTACTGCTAAATTTTTGCCTTGAGTCTGAAAGTAGACTTTATATAGATTTTTAAACACTGCTGAGACAAGAAGGCTATAAGGACACTGAAAGATGAATGCATTTTACATTATGAGCTGGGAATGAAGCTTTTGAAGCTATGACAATTTGAATGAGAATAGCCCCCATATTCTTATATGCTTGAATACTTAGGCCTAACCCAGTTTGTGAAACTCTTTCTGAAGGATTAGGAGGTGAGGTCTTGTTGGAGGAGGTGTGTCACTGGGAGCAGGCCAGTTCAAGATTTCAAAAGACGCCTGTCATTCCCAATCTCTCCTCCCGTCCCCCCTCTCTTTCTCCCCCACTCTCCATTTTTCTCTTTCTTTCTTTCTCTGTCTATTCTTTATTATTGTGTCTCAAAATGTGAGTTCTCAACTCTGAACCAGTGCCTTGCTGTCTGCCTACTGACATGCTCCCTGGCATGATAATTATGGACTCCCTTTAATGGTGCTGTAAAGAAAGACACTCTCTATAGAAAGCTGAATGTATATGTATACATAATTATCTCAAATTAGGTTATACAACTAAATGTAATAATGGAATAATATATCTTCAATAAAATACAGAAATGGAAAATTTGTGATCATGAGCTAGAAAAATATTTGCTTGATTTGATACTAAAATCATAACTCAAAAGGGAGCAAATAGATACATGGGATTTCATCATAGTTTAAGATGTTCAGTGTTCAAGAAACATGGGTTCTTCTTTGTATGTTTTGAATTTTACTTATCAGGTTTTGACTTTTGTTAGAGAGAGAGAATGCATGATGTTGAGTGAGTAAGGAAGTGGAGAGGATCTGGAGAATGGGAACAGAATCAATTATATAAAAAAATTAGACAAAAAGACAGTTGTTTAAAAAACACAAAGAAATGAAACTGCCATGTACTCCAGCTATACCACTTCTGTGTGTGTGTGTGTGTGTGTGTGTGTGTGTGTGTGTATTTTAAAATCTAAATTAGGTTACAATGGAGATGTGTACACATCCATTTTTATTGTGGCACTGTTAAGAATGGGCAAGATGTGCAATCAGCCTAGGTTTCCACCAACAGGTTAATAACTAAAGTACAGTATGAATATATAATGAGTTTTATTTAGCCATAAAACAAAATGAAATTATGCCATATGAAGTTAAATAAGTGGAATTTGAGAGCACCATGTGCCTTAATAAGCCTAACATAAAAAGCATGAATCTTCTCTTTGACATAGAAGTTAGATTTTTTTAAAGCCCACAAAATTAGAAAGAGGAACAATTTGGGAAAAGAGGGGCTAGTGGTGGGTGGTAGTGGAAGAAATATAGAAAAATGTGGGGGTGGAATATAATACATGATATACAAATATGAAAATATCAAAGTGGGATCCATTATTTTATGTAATTAATGGGTATTAATAAAAACATACAACAAAGGAATATGAAAAACTTGAAAGAAGAAAGTGAATTATTTTGGAAATGGATAGAGACTAATAGGAACAAAATAATATAGGGAAAGGGGGTGGTAAGTAATCAAAGTCCATGATATACACATATATGAAAATATTGTAATGAAACATTATTTTATAGAATGAGTGTATGCTAATAACAAGATTAGAAAGTATACACTGATGAGACAATGAAAACAAACTATATACTAAGAAAAAACATTGTTAAATCTTCTGTCTGATATAGCAGTTGTTTTCAGAGTACACAAATAATGTTTAAAATTCAGTAATTAAAATATTAAGTAGCCAAATTTTAAAATGAATAACATAATGAGGAAAATCATAAATCTAAAAATAAAGAAATGAAAGAAAATCAAATACAAAATAAAGGTGTAAAAATCTTTGCCAGTTATCCATCTGATAGAAGATTAATATTTGGAATGCACAAAGAACTCAAAAAACAAAGAACCAAGAAAACAAATGACTCATACAAAAGAATGGGACTACAGATCTTAACAAAGAGTTCTTAAAAGAAGGAATACAAATAGGTAATAAATTCCTTTTTAAGTATTAAATATCCTTAGCAATTAGGAAAATACAAATTAAAATCACTTAACAATTTCATCTTGCCCTAGTCAAAATGACCAAGATCAAGAAAACAATTGACAACAAATGCCAGCTAGCAAGGGTACAGATAACAGTGACCCCATATTTGTTGTTGGTAGGATTACAAACTGGTGCAATCACTGTTAAAATCAGTGTGGAGAATTCTCAAGAAGATAAAGTATATATATATATATTGTATGTTCCAGTTATACAACTCCTTGGATAAGCCCAAAGGACTCAATATCTTACTCCACAAATATTTGTTCAACCATGTTCATTGATGCTATATTCACAATAGTTAGAAAATAGAAACAACCTAAATGTCTTTCAAATGATGAATGGATAATAAAAATGTCAGACACATGCACAATGGTACAGTATTCAGCTATAAAGAAAAATAAAATCATGAATTTTACAGGTAACTGGATAGACCTAGAAATGATTATATTAAGTGATATAACCCAAAACCCAGAAAGACAAATGATGCATGTTCTCTTTTATATATGAATCCTAGATTCTAATCTTTACGTGAGATTATATAATTTGGAATATCCCAAGAAATCAGAAATGAACCGTGGTGGTGGGAAGAAAAGTAGTTCTTGAGAGAGGGCTATTAGGATATGGGTGTTATGAAGTGAGAAGTGTGGAAAATGGCATGCACTGGAGAAGAGGGAGGGCAGTGCAGAGGAAGAGTCAGGGAGGAGGGATAAGTAACACTAAAGATGCTTGAAAAGTCTATAGGAAAAGTTTAACTTTATGTTTCCTCAAAATACATATAATATATGTGAAAATATGCATATGCATATATATCATACACACACACACACACACACACACACACACACACACATGAAGTAACCACATTTGTGGTGATAATGTTCATCTCAAGAGCCATAGATTATCTTACAAAATTCCAAGTGCCAGGCATAGAAAATCTCCCTTTGAGTTGTTGGTTAAGAGAGTCCAAGAGAACCCCTAAAACAATATATGCTTGTTGCTGTTGCCCTTGATTAACTTCTAGAACTTGAAAGTAAGGCCTCACTGCTGAAGTCACTGTACATTTTGGACATGGAAATTGGAGGAATTGACCCAGAACTTATTTGGAAACCTCTTCTCAGAGAAATAACTCTCATAGAATCTGAAGATGATCTCTAAGGGAGAAAAAAAAAACCAATCATCCTTTCAATCTATGAAGTCTATGAACCATAATGACCAGAATGGCAAGATCATCTTAATGTGCAGTCGTGGCACTGATATCTTGAGGTCCACTCAATAAGAGAGACTTTACACTTGGTACTGTAAATCTTGTCAATTACCCACATAAAAATTTAGATCACAACTGACCATGGGATACACAGTGCTAACTGATGTATCTACCCACACAACCCCTACATCTAAGTCTCAAGGAACATCATGAAAGAAGGGGTGGAAAGACTGTAAGAGCTAAGACCAGAAAATTTGTTCAAGAAAGCTGTTTCCATGAAATCTCAACAATATGGTCAAAACCTATACAATGACAACACCAATTTACATGACAATGTAGATGGAAGAAGTTTTACAAGGCTTCATCCCTAGATGAAGAACTATAGTCTGTTAATAGTCACTGAGAGAGGGAGAATTAGTGTTTTCCAAGCCCAAGCTGGATGATAGGTTATCCAATACCAAGTGGTCAACGTTAAATATATACACATATATGCAGAAGTAAATTGACTCAGCAGGCTGTGTCTACATATCTGTATCTATATCTATCTATATCATATATATGTATATACATACATATATATATATACATATACACACACACACACATACGCACACATCTACCTAGCTTTCTATCTATCTATAGAGAGTTATGCGTGAAAAAATAATAATTACAAAAGGAGTTGTAACTTATATGGGAAGTTGAGGGATACACTGAAAAATTTGGAGAGGAAGAGGGAGGGATAGAAATCATGTAAATAGAATACTTATGAATGAAATTCTCAAAAATATGAAATAAAACAAAGCAAAAATGAATAAAATAAGCAAAATATTGATTAAAGTCTTCATCTAAATAATAAACAAGTGCCACTATTGCACCTTTAGTTATATCTTTCCATTCCGAGTATTGTTGTTGTTCATGGGTGTCACAGCTAGGTAGGACTACTGATGGCCTCCCTTCCTTGGCGGCAAAAAGTTATTTCTCAATGAGGAGGTTTTCAAGTCATATCCATATTGCATCTTCTGAGTACTGTGTCTGAAGGATATGGTCTCTTCAGCAATAGGAACTTACCGTAAATCTCTGGGAGGCAACTTAGAACAATAGCAAAAGCCTATATTGTTTTGGGAATCTCTTAGACTCATAACAAGAAATGGCTTATGATTGGATTTATGGCCCACTCAACAGGAGGAAAATTATGTCTGGCACTGGAAACCTCACTAGCTACACAAGGACAATGAAGTCATAGATTTTAGAGGAGAACTTATTACCACTACTTTACTAGGCTAGGCTAGTATAATTCCTAACTATATTCAAACTGCTTATCCTTATACCCACATAAAAGTGTAGCTCTCACAACTCATAATAAACAAACAAAAACCCCCAAAAACTTCTACTTGCAGTATATATAGACCATTATAGGAAACAGCAACTAGTCAAAATGTAGAGAACAGTTTACCATGTGCTGCCCAGCCTCAATGGATACATGTACAAAACAACTGTTGCACCTGAGGTTCAGAGAACATAATAGAAGAAGGAACATAAAGATTGTGAGACAGGGGATCAGGAAATCAGCTGCTAGATTGTGCCTCTAAAAATGACCAAGAAACTATACTCATGACACTCCAACAATATGGATTCCTAAACATGACCTCAACAACTGCAATAATAATAGACATGCTAACATGAAAGGGACAAATTTAAAAAGGTTCTACCTCTAGACAAACAGCTACAAACAACCAACAACTACTGAGAGAGAAAGAATCAGTCTTCTCCAGAGTCGAGACCTCTATTTATCCAATACCAAGTGGTTTAAAATTATATATATCCAAGCCAAGTGAAGTGGACTAGACAGGTTGTCTTTATATATTTATGAACATTGTGTGTGTGTGTGTGTGTGTGTGTGTGTGTGTGTGTGTGTAACAGTGATAATTAAAGACAGAGGCCGTGGATTTTAAAGTGAGTTAAGGGGGAATGGGAGGTTAAAAGAATAAAAAGTGAGAGATTGTATAATTACATTTTAACTAAAATAAAAATAGATGACATATAAGCAAATACAAAATATTTTACATAGCTATTCATTGAATAAATGAAAATTCAGTAAGAATCCTTCATTAGCCTGACTATCAAGTGTTGATGAAATTTGGAAATGCAATTAGTATAATTATTTCAGAGCAGCTTGGCCTTTTCTTACAACAGTAAACATATACCTGCCCTGTGACTCACCCAGTTAATTTCTGAGTATTGTTTTATTTAAGAGAAGCGAAAGTATATGTCCAGATGAGGGTTTTTGTATTAATGTTCACAGAATCTTTATTAGCCCCATCCTGAAAGCATACATGTGTCTGTGAATAAGTGAGTAGACAAATAAGCTGTGGTACAGGATCTCAATAGAAAACTACTTAGCAATAAAGAAGAAAGAATTACGTAGTAATCCATATAAGAGTTTGGATGGATATCAAAACATTATGTAGTAGAAGATGTGAGACAAAAAAGTACATATTTTATTATTCCATAGCTATAAATTCTGGATAAAAGCTAACTAACCTACACTGACAGAAAAGTCATCAGCTCCCTGAGTGGGAGTGTAGGAGGATGGGCAAAGAAGTACAAATAAGCACAAAGGAACACTTTCACATGCATCAGTTCAGTGTCTTGAATGGGTGATACTATTATCTGTAGAGGCACATATTAATAACAATTTTCAGTTTGCACAGCTTTAAATATATGCAGTTCACTGTATGGAAATTTTGTCTTCATAAGCAACTTATACTACATTTGCCTGATCAACGGAGAACTGATCCGCAAAGGAAGAATTGTCCAGGGAGAAAATGTGAGTGCCTTGAACTGAATTGGAAGCAGCCAGATTAAGAAAAATAAACAGATTTGTAAAATATTTCAGAAGTATACTCATAAGATTGATAAAATATCCACCATTTTCCAACGGTTAACTTGTCTAGTTTCCAGAACAGAAGCTAGGCAGATTACATTCTAAAAGCCCCTTGAACTTGTAGAGATACTAACAATGAACTCAAATGACCTGGGAGAACACCATGGGTTCTATTCAACTGCTAAAAATATTTCAAAGCAGAAAAAAGGGTAGGAAGAAGTGAAAGAAAAGCATTGTATAAGTACTAATTTCTATCATATTCTTCAGCAGTTTTCTCTTGACTGTAAAAGCAAAAGTAGGAAAACAAGATTTGAGGTGAGGATCAGAGTACAACGTTCAAATAATGTATATGCTCATAGTATGATCAGTAGTCAACTTTCTCCCAATCACGATATAATTGGTGAGAGTTTGTTTCATTTCAGAAGTTAAAAAACAAAGAGAGAGAGATATTGGGAAGATGGCTCATCTGGAAAGGTCTTGTGTAGCACCCATGAGAAACTGAACTTGATCCTTAATACACATGTAAATAAAAAGCAAGGGACTGGTGTTGTGCACTTTTAACCCCAAATGTACAGCAGCAAAGACAAGTAGATCTCTGAGACTCCCTGTCCAACCAGCCTAGCCTACTTGAGTCCTAGACCAGTGAAAGACCCTGTAAAAAGAAAAACATTGGGTAGCATCTGAGGGACAATATTAACAGTAGTCCTTTGGCCTTTACCCGTGAATGTGTGTGTGTGTGTGTGTGTGTGTGTGTGTGTGTGTGCATGCACGCAACAGGAGATCATTTGGACTATTAGAATGCTTCCCTATTCACATTTATTTTTTATAAATTGTACCTATTTTCACTGTCACAGCAGCCTTTTGATGGGATGTATTTTTTGCTTTGATTTTCTGTGAGGAAATCTGTCAAGACAGCTTTGATACTGTGGAAGCAACGTAAACTTTGGACTATTTCATTCTATTTCATTCTTGGGTTTGAATATTTAGTGTGCTTTCTCTTATTGAAAGGTGCATTATATGTCACGTTAATCCTCGCTGACCTCTTTTCTACAAACTTCCCTCTTTCCTTTTGTCATTGTTCACTCACTGCTGTTAGTGGTCTCTTTCACTGTCTTTTTATAGACAGATACTTCTCCCAGCTCTGGGAACTATATTTATTCTGTTTCACCATCCAGCCAGATGATTCAATTTTCTTCGATAAAAATAGTTAAAAAGTTTTGGTAGACATGAAGATGTAATGACTATTCACATAAGGTCTCCAAAGTATCTGTGTATATCAGGGCACTACACTAAAATGCTGAAAACTAACCGTTTTACAGTTTGACAGCTTTTGAATAACTTTGCCTCTTTGCCATAAGGAATGATTTGTGAAACTAAGAAAAAGGCAATACAATATGCACAGTAAGGCCTCAACTGTTATACTCAAGCAGATAATTTTTCACCTGCGCAGGTGGAAACATTCTCAGGTCACTTTGTTCTAAAAGATTACTTTATGACTCTTTCCCAAGAGCTGTGGAACTGATGAGAGTAGAACAAATGCAGCAAAAGAATGGAAAGCTGCTTTACATTCTGTTAATATGGATGATGCAACAATGCCCTGCTTCACTTGGTTCATCTGTGAAATAGAGTTGATCATATATGCTTCATTTCCTCCTTGAGGTTTGAGTGAACTCCTTTGGTCAAAGTATGTAATTGCCCATGTTTCTCAATACAAAGGATAAAGTTCCCCTCCCCCACATGGTAGCCTATAAATGTGGAAATGCCAGGTGTGGTTGCATAGTCCACAAGTCACAGAATTTGGGAAGCTGAATTAGGAAGATCATGAGCTCAAGGCTTGTCTGGGGTTCAAACAAACCAACTCCTGGCTCAAAAGAAAGATAAAACCCTAACAAACAAGATTTAAAAATCAAAATAAGTAAGTACAGTGTGAGTCTTATAAAACAAATTCCATGGGCCTTCTGGGACAGAGACCTTGCCCAGATACAGACATATAAGCTATTTATGAGATTGGGGTGTGTGTGTGTCTACAACCTTTCTGTAAGGAGACCTTCTGTATAGGTCTGTTCTCCACCTTTCTATTGCTCATTTGCCTCTATAGATTTTACAGAGCCTGTTAGAATGCCTCCACTAAGGAACAGCTGGAGAATCCCATGTCTCTGTCACCTTCACTTCTACTTGTTCATCAAAACAAAGAACAAGCCTCTGTTTCTCTACCTAGGAGAGGAGTATTCAAAAGCAAGCAATTTGGAAATCTAAAGGCTTCTGTACAAAATTTGGACGAAATCAAAGATTTATGGGTGCAGGCCAAGTGTTGTTGATATTTGTATTTGCACACTTTCTGAGTGATTTTACCCTTTCAAGTTTGGAGAAGTGAAAAGTGTCAATTTCAGGTAATTCCCAACAGAAAGAAGGGCAGGAAATAAGGTAGAATTGACCTCTGGTTTCTTGGGCCCAGAACAAATGGCATGGTGTCAAGACTTCTTATCTATCCTATTGGGGAATCTCAAAGGTTTCAGCAAGAGTTGGCTAGGCTGCAGCTTGTTCTTTAATTTGTTGGGACTCCCTCTATTGCTTGTGCCAGTGGAACCTGGAAAGAGCCCCTAACCACAATTGGTAACTGATACTCCTGCCCCATCCCACCTCCAAGTTTTGGGATTGGGTTTAGAATCAAATCTGGCCTGTGCTAGCCTTCTGGAGAGCCAGTAGACTTGTATGTTAAAAATCACTACAAGTTAAAGCTTCTGCTCTGGAACCCAAAGCCTGGTTCAGAAAAACAAGGGGTATTTGTGGAAGAGGGTTGCTCAGAGGATACAGCAAGTCACTCCAGCCTTCACCCAGACTGCGCAAGCACTCCTTTTTCTAAAGCCACCCTGCGCTAGCTTGCGGTGAGGGGAGGGGAGAAAAGGAAAGGGGAGGGGAAGGGAGGGGAGAGAGAAAGGAGGTGGGAAGGCAGGGAGGCCGGCCCGCGGGGGCGGGACCGACTCACAAACTGTTGCATTTGCTTTCCACCTCCCAGCGCCCCCACGGAGATCACTGGGAGCCAGCCTGCAGGGAGAACTAGAGTGTCCGGAGCAAGCCTGGAGGCTGAGAGGGCATCAGAGGGGAAAAGACCTAGCTAGCCATTCCAGTGTCATACAGAAGCTGAAGGGACGCACCAAGCCAGCACCAGCCCAGCGACAGCCAACGCCTGTTGCAGCGCGGCGGCTTCGAAGCCGCCGCCCCGAAGCTGCCCTTTCCTCTTCGGTGAAGTTTCTAAAAGCTGTGGGAGACGCGGAGGAAGCGAGGAAAGTGTCTGGTAGGACTACGGCTGCCTTTGTCCTCCTCCCCTCTATCCCCCACCCCCTCCCGGGTCCCCTCTCCAGGAGCTGACTAGGCAGGCTTCCTGGCCAACCCTCTCCCCTACACCCCCAGCTCTGCCAGCCAGTTTGCACAGAGGTAACTCCCTTTGGCTGAGAGCAGGCGAGCTTGTTGCACATTGGCAAGGAAGGCTTTCGGGCGCCCAAAGACTGAGGAGCAACAGCACGCCCGGAGAGTCCCTGATCCCAGGTTCTCCCCCTGCACCTCCTCCTGCTTGCCCTCACCCTGTGTGTGGAGCTAGAAATCAAAAGATGGAAAGGCAGTCAGGGCTTCAGTAGTCGAAAGCAAAACAAAAGCTAAAAGAAAACAAAAAAGAAAATAGCGCAATTCTTATTTGCACCTGCTTCACTGGACATTGAATGGGGAAGGCAGAAGATTTTCCTTTCCCTCTACAAGCTTTGAGCATCTTTTAATCTGTTCTTGGAGTATTTAGGGACAAACTGTGAAACTAGCAGGGCAGATCCTGTCTAGTGCGTGCCTTCCTTTACAGGAGACTTTGAAGCTATCTGGGCGCTTTTTATCCCTCCTGCAAGTTTTCTTCCCTGGAGCTTCCCGCAGGTGGGCAGCTAGCTGCAGCTACTACATCATCAGTCAGTTGAACTCTTCAGAGCAAGAGACCGGGAGGCAGGATAAGGGAATTCGGTGGAAGATACAGACAAGCTCAAGGATGGAGGTGCAGTTAGGGCTGGGAAGGGTCTACTCTCGGCCCCCGTCCAAGACCTATCGAGGAGCTTTCCAGAATCTGTTCCAGAGCGTGCGCGAAGCGATCCAGAACCCGGGCCCCAGGCACCCTGAGGCCGCTAGCATAGCACCTCCCGGTGCCTGTTTGCAGCAGCGGCAGGAGACTAGCCCCCGGCGGCGGCGGCGGCAACAGCATGGTGAGGATGGCTCTCCACAAGCCCACATCAGAGGCCCCACAGGCTACCTGGCCCTGGAGGAGGAACAGCAGCCTTCACAGCAGCAGTCAGCCTCCGAGGGCCACCCTGAGAGCCACTGCCTCCCAGAGCCTGGGGCTGCCACAGCTCCTGGCAAGGGGCTGCCGCAGCAGCCACCAGCTCCTCCAGATGAAGATGACTCAGCTGCCCCATCCACGTTGTCCCTGCTGGGCCCCACTTTCCCAGGCTTAAGCAGCTGCTCCACCGACATTAAAGACATCCTGAGCGAGGCCGGCACAATGCAACTTCTGCAGCAGCAGCAGCAGCAGCAGCAGCAGCAGCAGCAGCAGCAGCAGCAACAGCAGCAACAACAGCAGAAACAGCAGCAAGAGGTAATATCCGAAGGCAGCGGCAGCAGCTCAAGAGCAAGGGAGGCCAGTGGGGCTCCCTCTTCCTCCAAGGATAGTTACCTAGGGGGCAATTCGACCATATCTGACAGTGCCAAGGAGTTGTGTAAAGCAGTGTCTGTGTCCATGGGATTGGGTGTGGAAGCACTGGAACATCTGAGTCCAGGGGACCAGCTTCGGGAGATTGCATGTACGCGTCGCTCCTAGGAGGTCCATCCGCGGTGCGTCCCACTCCCTGTGCGCCACTGGCCGAATGCAAAGGTCTTCCCCTGGACGAAGGCCCAGGCAAAAGCTCTGAAGAGACTGCTGAGTATTCCTCTTTCAAAGGAGGTTACTCCAAAGGGCTGGAAGGCGAGAGCCTGGGTTGCTCTGGCAGCGGTGAAGCAGGTAGCTCTGGGACACTTGAGATCCCGTCCACTCTGTCTCTGTATAAGTCCGGAGCAGTGGACGAGGCAGCAGCATATCAGAATCGTGACTACTACAACTTTCCCCTGGCTCTGACCGGGCCGCCGCACCCCCTGCCCCCTACCCATCCACACGCCCGCATCAAGCTGGAGAACCCGCTAGACTATGGCAGCGCATGGGCTGCGGCGGCCGCGCAATGCCGCTACGGAGATTTGGCTAGCCTACATGGAGGGAGTGCAGCCGGACCCAGCACTGGATCGCCCCCAGCCACTGCCTCTTCTTCCTGGCACACTCTCTTCACAGCTGAAGAAGGCCAATTATATGGGCCAGGTGCCGGGGGCGGCAGCAGCAGCCCTAGTGAGGTCGGGCCTGTAGCCCCCTATGGCTACACTCGGCCCCCTCAGGGGCTGGCAAGCCAGGAGGGTGACTTCCCTGCCTCCGAAGTGTGGTACCCCGGTGGAGTGATGAACAGAGTACCCTATCCCAGTCCCAGTTGCGTCAAAAGTGAGATGGGACCTTGGATGGAGAACTACTCCGGACCTTATGGGGACATGCGGTAAGTTTCTCTTAAAAATGCCGCCATATGACCAAGGGCACCAAACAGCAGTTTGTATTTGGGGGGATCTAGGCACTCCTGCCAAGAGAACAGTCTGGGTGATCCTAAAACAGCTCAGTTCCGTTCTATAGGAAAGGCTGCCCTACATCTGGAGCCCTCCTGGGGACTGTCCTCTTGTGAAATGTTCCACCTAAGCTCAGGAATCTTTGCTGCGCCCCGAGGGTGCTAATTGGTGCCTTTCGAGGTTCCCTTAAAACTGTCCCCAGCCGCCTAAAATCGTCTTTTAAAATCTGTCTGATATCCCAAGGCCGATGGGTTCCAAACTTAAATTCGATTGCATGGGCTGTTTTCAGAAAGGACACCCGTAAGCCCTTCTCTGTTTTTCCACCTCCTTTCCTCAAAGTCATAGAAACACAATCAGAAATGTGGACAATTTCTTGTTTATGGGTCTGTTAGTATTCACCTTCCAGTTGGTGAATGGTCTTGGCATAATAAAAGGAAAATAAAAGCAAGAACATGATTTCGGCCCGCGTCCTTCAAATAGAGATAATAGAATGCTTAGTTCTCTGAGAAAGAAAAGCCGTGTCCGGTTGCTGAGGGCCCCCAGTGTGAAGGAGTGCGGTTTCTTCCGGGGAAGCAACTAGCTCTTGAGTTGGAGGTCAGCCTAGAGAGTCCGACAAGGAACATTTAGAGCAGGTAGATAGGGCAACTTTCATGGTAAACACTGGGCAAACTTTGCTCTCACGTATTTCTCAGCATTGGCTGACAGTTGGGAGTAATTGTGTGGGCCAGTTTTCTCTTGAAAAGTGTTTATTTTCTGTGTAGATTAGAACACATCAGAAGTCTCTATTTCGGACTCGCATTAGATTAGTAAAGAAAAGAATGTGCTGTAAATGAACAATTTAAGCAGGTTTGATTTTTGATTCACGAGTGTTTCAAAAAACAAAAAACAAAAACAAAACTGTAAAACATGTCTTGCTACTTGAGTGTGTTCAGAAATGTATACTGGGGAGGGAGGAGTAAGGCACTTCATTCCATTTTTCATTTTAAGGACATACTTATATTTTAAAACATGAGTTGCTCGTGGTAACAAATTGAGTAAGAACTGTCAGTGACCTATGAACCATAATGTTACCCCTAATTGGGACAGGAGGAAAGTAGTGGACAGTTTTGCCTTCTTAAAAGTATTTACTACTATTTTTTGAGCTTCTTAGAGACTAGTTGAAAGGTTTTCCCCACTAAGTTAAGATAATCTTTTTATCTGATAAGAGGAAGTATTGACTGAGTCATTAGTGCCTAAGGTTGGGTTTCATGAGGTGCTCCTGTTCCCCATGGATTTGTATCTGTATCTTAACTGGTATTCTTTCATTTGTGACTTCCCCCAAATTTCTTTGTTTAGATGTACCATAATTTCGGTGACTTAATTCTAACAATTTGTATTCTTTTATTGTTCTTGGTTATTTAGACACTGTCCAAAAAAATGAAAAAAAGGAGGGTTGGTTTGCATGAAATACTCTTTTCTGAGTTGTTGAAGAAATCTTGTCTTATCATGATTTATATTCTATTTGATTTTTAAGGTTTGTCTTACAGGATTTTCAAAGATTCATTTGATATCATTAGATCTTTTCCAGTTAAGTTAGAGTGTTTATTTTTGTGATGGGTTTTACTGTGGGATAAAAGGTCTTCATTTTATGAGAATAGATTTACTCGGTATGGTTAATTTTTTCTAAGACTGTCAACTAGAGAACGGAGTCCCTCTTCCACTACAAACTTTTCTTCAGGGTGGGGATGTCTAAAGTGCTTCCTAACCTGTGATGGTGATACCTAAGCCTATCCACTTGAGACATCCATCTTCTGTATATCCCACCCCAACTTGTTCACTTGACAAGAAGGAAAGGAATAGTTCTCTGTGTTTGTTTAAGAATATGTGTTTTTGAAAATCCAGCTTGAATTTTCACCAAGTGAAAAAAAAATACTCCATAGGATTTATACAGTAAGCATATTGATTTTATCTCAGTTCTTAATGGGAGGGGGTTCCTTCTCTATTATGATGATCTTTATACCTTGAAGGTTCATTGACACTCTTTAATTATTGATCTCAACTAGTGAGAATTTAGCTAGAGTCAATGAAGTTCCTATCTAAGTGAGTTGACAAATTCTAGTTCTTGGATTTAGAAAATTAGTTGAATCATTTTGGTGACAATTAATCAATTGATCTAATCAGAATGCAACCGATCTCTAAAATGGAAATATTTTCTGACTTTCTTTTGTTTCCCCTTATTTTATGGGCATAATTGGGTGAAAGGCAAATGCTTTTTAAAAGCAAGCCTAGTGCTCATTCCCTCTGGAAGGAATGCATTGTATGCTGATTTTGAGTTTAAAATATCAAAATTCTGGCAGCTTCTTGTAACTTTTGAATTTCCTCCTTTTTTTTTAAATTGTGTGTGATTCATGAACATTAGTTATATGAGGGAGTTTTTTTTTTTAATCTTACTAACTGCAGCAGTAACTCTATGTCATACATCAGCAATGTTTCTACGGAGAAAGCAAAAAGAAGCTAAAGCCCTATTCCTTTTTACTTAGTTGAGCAAATGTTTTGAACAGAAGGAAAAATAAAAGTAATGGGTCTTGTTTGCAAGCCTGGTGTTATTTTATGAAGCTGTTTTCTCTTTGAGATCAAACAAGACTACAACTTTGCAGCACAATACTGTGGTAAACATTGATTTTTACAGATTAGAGCCCTAGAGAGCCATGGAAGAATTTGAGTTGGGGTTTAGAGAAACTACTCAGATGCAGAGTGGAAATTAATATTTTTCATGTTTGTTCCAGTGTCCATGATAGGCATTAGTCTAGTAATGCTTTGACATTGGCAAGTCCTGCTTTTTATTATTTTTTCTAAGTATGGCATTTTATCAATTCTCATTCCATCTACACCTTCCTTCCCAGTTACCAAACAAATTTTTCCCCCGGCTATCATATAAGGAGTAGTTTACATGTTTTGTAAAGCGAAATTTTGTTTGAGGATCAAGGGATGATTTCTGCCTGTAGGCTTTTAGGATCACTATACTGAGAAGTGTCTGTCCTTTGTAGTCAGTAAACACATAGTGAGTTCTTCCTAGGTCTCAGTAATCAGAACCTGAACATCAACTAGCCAAATCATTTGGCACCCCATTTGTAAGAAGCCAAAAGAGGCAGCCATGGCATGACTCTCTTAGCAGACTATCCCTCTCAGCGTGGTATCATCAGTAGAAAATGTTTTCTATGCAACGTAGAGCTTTCAAATTGTAGAGTTGGTTTGGGGTGCTTTCTTGGCAGTGCTAATTTTATTTCATCAGAGTTTCATTCATTAAGCCGATACTTGGAAATAATATACTGAATTTGCTGGCATGTTTAATTTTCTTTGTCAAATGCTTTTCCTCACATCATAATTTTCTCATCTGCTTTACACATATGCTTTTAAAACAAAGGACTCTTTCATCTCCTGATTTGTATACATACAATGGCCACACCTGGTGGTATACTGTGAGTTGAACATGGACAATTTATCATCATCATCATTATTACTATTATTACTTACGGTGATATAGAGACCATTAATTTCATTTGGAGCTCTGTTTAAGCAAGGAACAGATTGTGGACTAGTTGGGGCAAAGCAAGGGGCTTAATTTACAATTAGACCTTAAATCATGATACTAAAAATTAATAGTAATAAAAAGCAAAAAAAATTACATTTTGTGATGTTGGTAAGAGAATGAAAAGGAAATTGATCCCCAACCCCCAACTCCTCCATTTTCTCTTTGTCTGCAGCTTCCTCAAATGCTGTCTATTCCTGATTTTCCTTTATTCCACTCCTTTCAATTTGACATTGAAATATAGACTCTTCTTTCTAATCCATGGGATTTTCTTCTCATTACACCTGTGGCATGCTCCCAAATAATCTCTTTAATTAAAATCTGACAAGTAACAGATCTGATGAACCTAGCACCGTTCTGACTAGATTGCAAGAGGGAACTGTAAAATAAATAGCTGCATAACAGGACATTTTCACCTTGAGGTTAGAGCTAGGTTCAACGGTTACTGAGGAAGTTAAGGAAGATACCTTGGATAACTTGAAGATTTAGTAAAATACTTTGCCACCTAACCCGGGTGTGCGTGTATGTCTGTTTCAATCTGTCTGTTCTTCTATGACTTGCAGTACTGGGGCTTGAAGCTAGGGCCCTCTGCACTGAGCTATCTACACAGCCTATCTTAATCTCTGCCCTTTTCCCCGGGTTGGCCCTATGTTGATAACCTTCTCTCAGCTCCTGAGAATAATCATGCTCTCTCTTTCCCAAAACCTCTATCTGGATTAATATCTACTTACCTATTCTATATGTCTAGATTAGAGCTAGTTTTCACATGAAGGTGCTCAGGCTACATGCAAATGATCATTGGTAAACAAAGAAAAATAGTAAGGAAATAATTCTACTTCAGTTTCCCTAGTCAGCAGTTCATCCAAGTTCTGTGATATTCATTATTACTAAGTTATCCTCATCCTAAACACATCATTAACTTTTAAATAATGACTTGTGAAATGTCCTACGATTACCACCATTTACTGTCCTTCATGATATAAGATAATTGTACATTTTTATGCACATTGAGTATTTTCCACTTTATTCACTAATACTCAAATAATGTCAAGTGGGCCAGTAAAGTGCTTAATGTTATGTTAACTCCTTTGCTCTTAGTCAGAATATTAACAGATTACATTTTGTATACCTGTTGATCATTTGGGGAAACCTCTCTGAAGCAGAACATAAAGCTTCTGAAAACTTCTTCCCTAGTTCTAATGTTTTAGACTGTTATTCAGCAAGGGCAACATTTAGTGTCTAAATCACAGAGCTGAAAGGGCACAAATTAAGGTTTGCAAACTCATGAATGATGCCACTCTTCTCTCTCACACTGATTGCTGCCAATCTGCCTGACACATCAGGGTCGGGAATGGCTCACTCATAAATTTATAGCATTAAAGTACTATTGGTCACTAGAGAATGTTGCCAATTTAGATCATGTAGTATCAGGGCTTTATTATATTAGCAACAGCCCTGAGACATAATTCACAATCCATATAATTCACCTATGTAAATTGCATATTTAAGTGCTTTTTAGTACACTCTGAGTTATGTATCTATTATTATCACAACTAATTTTAGAATGTTTTGCACACTCCCCCCCCAAAAAATCTATGTGGTAGATAGCAATTGCCCCCCGACCCACTCCTAACTCTGATATACCACTGATTTACTCTTAGTCTCTATGGAGTTATTCATTCTGCTATTCCATCTAAATAAAACCACACAATACAAGTTCTTTTGTGACTAGGTTTTTTCATATAGAATAATGTTTCCTAGGTTCATTCGTGTTAAATCTCATAGTCGATGCTTCATTATCTTTTTACAAGTGAATAATTTTTTATTTTGTAGACATTTTGTGAGTTTATGGAAATTATGGTGTCACCATCTTTTGAACATTATTAATAATATTGCTGCAAACATTCATGCACAATTTTTTAAATTTAAATATGTTTATTTTATTTTATGTGTATGAGTGTTTTGCTTGCAATTCAAGCTGGAATTATGAATGATTGTGAGCTACCATCTGGGTCCTGGAAACCAAATCAAGGTCCTCTTGCAAGAGTTATAAGTGCTATTAACCAGGGATGCATCTCTCCTTTCTGCACATACAATATTTTTGTCGAAATGTGTTTTTAAATCTTTGGAGTAAATAAATAGTAATGAAAATACTATGTCATATGATACTTATGTTTTTAACTTTATAAGAATTTGTGAAGTTGTTTTCAAAGGTGTCCACACTATTTAGAATCCAAGCAGAATTACATGAACATGCCATTTTCTCTATCTTACTAACATTTATTATTATCACTTTTTAATTTTACTTAGTTATGTATATATTAGTCTATATGTGCATATATGCACAGGTATGGGTACCCATGAAAGCCAGAAGAGGGCATCAAATCACCTGGAAGAAGGTTGTGAGCCACCTTATGCAGGTGCTGGAACACCCGATCATGTTATTATTGCTGTTGTTGTTATTGTTGCTATATAGTGGGCATTTTAGTGTGTACTTTTCTAATGATTAATAGTGTTCAGTTTATTTTCATCTGTCTTTGTCTCTATTTTTTTATTTTTTGTCAAAATATCTAAGCATATTCTTTGCTCAATTTTAATTAGGTTGTCTTTTGACATTGAATTATAAGGGCCTTTAAAAATATATGTTTTGATAAAAGCCCTCTAATGGACTATGGTTTGTGAATATTTATAACTTTCCTGACAACATCCACTGAAGGAAAAAACATTTTTAAATTTGATAAAATTCAGTTTACCTATTTTATTCTTTTTAGATTATAATTTTAATGTTACATATTAAGAGGCTTTCCCTAATTCAAAAACAGAAAGATATATACATATTTTTCCTTCTACGAATTCTCTATTTTTATCTACTTAAATTTAGGTTCTTGATCATCTCTGATTTAATATATGTCGTGAAGTAGAAGGCCAGTCCCATTTTATTTTTGTACGTAGATATCCAGTTATCATGGAATCCCTTGTTGGACTTTTTCCCATTTAATTGTCTCAGAATTAGTTGTACAAATCCACTAACCATGAATGTGAGGTATTTCTTGACATTCAACTACATTCACTGATGTATATATCTTTACTCATCCAAGTTCTCCATTGTTTGGATTGCTGCATGTTTTAATTAAGTTTTAAAATGAAGTGTGATTCTTCCGACTTTGTTTTTTCAATATTTTTAGATGTTTTAGGTCTCTGGAATTTTCATTTTATTTAGTATAATTTTGATGATCCCTACACAGAAACCACATGGAATTTTGATGGAGAGTGTGTCCAATATGTAAATCAATCTTGGAATTACTGTTGTCTTCTGATGAATGAATTTGCATACCATTTATTCCTTATTCAAAAATTGTCTTTTAGTCTTCAGAATATAAAATTTGCATTTCTTTTGTCAGATTTATTCCTCAGTACTTTATATTGTTATAAATATAATTGTCTTTTGATATTCTTTTCAAATTGTTCATTGTCTATGCTTAGAAATATAGTAGTTTTAAAAACATGTTATAACCTGAAACGTTGCTTTATATGCCAGAAATGTGAATTCCTCAGATGTTTAAGTAGCAAGAGTTTCTTCTAGTGTCCTGCTAAAGTATACTTCATTTCATCTTATCTACCTGAAGGAACATCATTTTTATCCAGCTTAACTGTCAAGTAGAACTAGTATTGTCATCCATTTCCAGGATAAAGAGGGTGTTTGTAAATATTCAGCTAATGGTCCTTTGTCTTAGATTTTAGAGGTAATAATTACTAGTAGGTAAACGAGGAACATTTTGCCTGCTAAATCCAAAATTATCATGAAAAGATAACAAAGTTAAACAAGGCTGCAGAAGTTATATTTGGGTTATGTTTAAATTTGTAAAAACAGTCAAAATCATAATGTTATGGTTTTACATATTGCTTGTTGGCCAAATAAATGTTTTACTTAAGATATGTATTTCTAGATGAGAAATGATATGTTTATACTTACATAAAGTGGGCTTCATTTCAGGGGTGTACGCCACATCCAGGAAGGAAAGATAAAACTCTATATGTGTACTGAACCTTGACACTGGTATGCTAGTCTAAGAGTCATATATAATCAGCTTCTGCTGCAGTACCTTGATAATAGTCACTAAACTGCTAGTACCCCAGAAAAAATGGATGGTCCTGTTTGATAAAACAGCTGGTTTTAGAAGATTATCCCCAATAAAGTTATTTTTAAAAAAGAATCCATCAAATTGAGAATTTAGCTCAGTGACAAACTTCATGAAAATTAAGTGGGAGATCCTAGATTCCATTCCCAGGATAAAAACAAGCCTCTGTCAATCAACTATTTTTCATTAAGCACCTGCTGTACTCTCAGCAGGTGTCAGAAGGGTATATAGATTTTTCAAAAGGGAGACCCAACTGAGTGATAG
The DNA here is from genome assembly GCA_026225945.1 of Cricetomys ansorgei. Taxonomy (NCBI): domain Eukaryota; kingdom Metazoa; phylum Chordata; class Mammalia; order Rodentia; family Nesomyidae; genus Cricetomys; species Cricetomys ansorgei. Next base: position 4,164,194 of record JAMJFZ010003399.1, read on the forward strand.
TCTCATGGCCACAGTTTCGAAGGAACTTCAAAATATTTTAAAAACAAAAAGAAAAGTAGCACCATGATGCTGATACATCAAAACGAGTTATACACGAAGTTTTAAGTGTTGAGCAATTAAAAAAAATACCCAAATCAGTGTAGGCTGAAGGGGTCAGCAATACTATCTGTGGCTGCCTCTAATCCTTATGGAAACAGATGGAGACATGACTGAACTCAAGCAATATGTTATAGAGATTGATAGATATTTCAAGCAAGAGAATATAGTACTTCTGGAAAAAAAGAAAATGATAAAGTCAGAGTTTGAAGTTTATTTCTATTCAGCATTACCACTCCAGTCATATTAATTACTATTTTCTTCCACAGCTTCTTGATTATGTAATTGCATTTCCTGAGAATATATTTTGATGTTTTTGATCAGAGACGTCTGCAATAATATGAGTAATGAACTAAATGCATGGTAATTAATGAGTCTTAGTGTGGTGTGAGAGTCAAGGAAGAAACCTAGTGTGCTGGTCAGATCAAGAGTAATTCTCCTGCTCTGAAGGTTTCAGTTTACAGAGACTTGTTTTGAGCTTCTAAGTAAACGGGTTTTTCCCTCGTTGAATAAGAAAGAGATAAACACAAGTGAAATAATTCAAGGAATAAGAGAAAAAATAGCAGGGCCATTATTGTACCATTAAGAATATTTTACTGACTGATTGTTGTTGTTGTTCAAAGGCTTTATTGCTAGGTAGGACTATTGATTTGTTTTTCTGTCTTTGAAGCTTGCATAGTCCCTTTAAATACTATGAAAGCTATTCCCCAGGGAAATTTCCAGGTCAGGACCAACTCATGTCCTTCAAGTCTTGGGCCCAAAGTATGTGGTGTCTTTAGTAATTAGCTCGCACCTTAAGTAAAATTTGGGGAGGCAACAAAGGGCAGTAATAATAGTCTATATTGCTTTGGGAGTCTCTTGGACTTCCATGATGAACTACTCAAAAGGGAATTTCCCTTGAGTATTTACTAGTCAGTTTGTGGCTCTTGATGTGAGCATTATCTATATCGTCTAAATCTCTATATCAATATTTATTAATATATTTTTAAGTAAGCTGATGAAATGTTTCATTATGTCTTTTTCAAATATCTATAGTTGTATCTCTCCTTCTTCTATAGTCCTCTTCCTCTAGATACCAGTTAAAATATCAACACACTTTTCTCCTTTTACCTTAGTACATGTACCCTGCTCTCACTTTCTCTCTAGAGCATTTCCTCCCCTTTAAAAATTGTCCTTTATTTCCTGGCTTCTGGGCTACTTCAGGATATATACTTGAATCTAAAGATTCAGAGCTAGGATTCACTTTCCAATTCTATCTATGATACTCTAGTATCAAAACCAATATCAAAATACAGCAAGAAAAGAAAACTTCAGGCCAGTATAGCTGATAAACATAAATTCAAAAATCCTCAATAAAATATTTGCATACTGAATTCAGGCATATAACAAAAATTCAAGGTGCCTTCATTATAAAACTCCTAGAGAGAGTAGTTCTGAAAGGAGCATACCGAAACAGGCAACATCATCATAATTAGATAAAAATATAAAAACAATCACATTAAATTAAATGAATTTAAATTAATTTTAAAAATTAAACATAAATTTAAATTTAAGGACTAGATAGAGCTTTCCACTATACCCATTCCTTTTCAACATAGTGTTTGAAGAACTAGCTAAAAAAAGTATAGAAGGAAATTTAAGAATTATAGATAGAAAATGAATAAGACATTTTTTAAATTTACAGGTGATATGGTATTATACATACCAGATCCATAAATGCCACCAGAAAGCTTCTAGATATGATGAACACTTTCAGCAAAGTGGCAGGGTATAAAATCAACTTACAAAAATCGGTAACCTTTCTATACACCAACAACAAGCAGGCTGAGAAAAAATAATTCGCACACTCCCATTCACGATAGCCTTGAAAAAATAAAATGTCTAGGAATAAATGTAGGAAGTTAAAGACCCCAACAATGGTGGAAACTTTAAAATCACTGATGAAATTGACTAAGAAAGATACTATGAAATGGGGAGACCTCCCATGCTCGTATATTGGTAGAATTAATATTGTGAAAATGAACATTCTCTCCAAAGAATTTACATAATCAAGGCAAGCTCATCAAAACCCTTTACTTTCTTCACAGAGATAGGAAACAAACAAAAAGTCTCCTAGCATTTAAATGGAAGAACAAAGACCACTGGTAGCTAAAACAATCCTAAACAAAAAGAACAACTCTGGAGGGACTACAACACCAGATTTCAGGCTATATTTTCATTTTTACCTTGTAGACATAGTATAGGTTAAGACTATTATAATGTTCATAAACATTTTCCTGAAAGTTAGATAATATGCAGTCAAACAGCTTCAAAGGTAGGCAATAGAAATTTCAGTTTCAGTCTTACTTCAGTCATATGTCCCTGATTTTATTCCATAATTCTTTTTACTTTACAGATGGGGATGGTGTAATTCAGAAAGGCAAAGAAACCCAGCAAATACAAGAATAGAAACCTATGAAGCTCTGAAGGCTTCAAGGGCTTTATCCACTAACCAAATCAATAGATTGATTATGTATGACTTTTTAGGTATCAGTAGCCTTGTGTTTTCTCTTACAGAGTATATTTATTCAACTAATATTTATTGAGTATTTACAACATACCAAATTCTATACTATAAATGAACCTGGAACTGACAGTATAGTGAGGAAAGACATGGGAAATATGACAAAGAATAAGTGTCATGAAGACTAGATTAGCAAAGTGAGGAGGGCAGGCACTATGGTGTGAAGTCACAGTTTGTATTTGTTGGTCAGCTTAGGCCTTAGTGAGAAAGTAGTACCTGAGAAGAGACCAGGAGGAAATGAGGAAGTGAGCCATGTGGCTATCCTAAATTAAATAATTTCAGGAACAAAGGGCCTAAAGAAGAGGCACACTGGGTGTAACAAAAGACAGAGGCCTCAGGCTAGTGTGCCTAAGTAAGGAATGATAGAACAGGAATCGGAGTTAAGGTGGACATCCTAAATGTTCTTTATGACTTTCGGGTTTTACTAGGTGAACATAAGCAGCACAGTATGATCTGGTTTACGTTTTAGCAGAATTCTTCCTCATAGCATCTGTTACTTTTAAATACATTATTCATGTGTTTGGCAACTTATCTTTGTGAAGAAGGGGCTGTAGAACAAATGAGAAGCAGGAAGATTAAGCTACAATAGGTTCCAAAATGGAAGATATCTAAAAGAGTAATAGATGATTACATTGGGATGTTTTGATGAAAGAGTCAGTATTTATTGACAGATTGTATACTCATTGTAGAAAGAGAGAGAGAGAAAGAGAGAGACAGAGAGAGAGACAGAGAGAGAGAGAGAGGGGAAGGAAGGAAGGAAGGAAGGAAGGAAGGAAGGAAGGAAGGAAGGAAGGAAGGAAGAAAGAAAGAAAGAAAGAAAGAAAGAAAGAAAGAAAGAAAGAAAGAAAGAAAGAAAGAAAGAAAGAAAGAAAGAAAGAAAGAAAGAAAGAAAGAAAAGAGACAAAGATGATTGGCAAGATGTTGACCTGAATAACTGGAAATGCACATTACTATTTATAAAAATGATGAAGAGTATATGTAGAAAAAGTGCAGGACATAGGAATCAAATGTTTAATAAGATTTATGGATTCCAGTGAGCCTTTTAAGTTTCTTCTCAGGTTTCATGTAGAGACTTCAACTTTTCTGTTCTTCAGGGAGATTAAAAATGATCTTACAGAACACCTTGGCTATTTGGCTTTTTTTCTCCTCACCGTCCCCTAACTTTTATTTTATAGAAGTCTAAATAAAAAAAGGATAGAGATTTTCTTTTGGATTCCAATTTGGTTAATTGCTAAGGTGTGATGTTTAAGACCTTATTTAAGGGAAATGATGAGGCTTTTCTTCTTTCCCAAACTTTAAGATAAGCAATTAAATTAAATAATAGGAAAGCATACAAATTGAGTGCTACACCCAATAGAGTGTATATGTTTTTAAACATTATACCAAAACAGTTAAATTCTGAAAAAAGGTATGGTTTTTAATCAAAGCTGGAACCTACAGGAAATCTGTACATCAATTGCCTGAAATCCAAGACAATTACAGTTCATAGAATCTGAGCAATCATCTTTTCAGCTTTCTCACTTTGTGGACGAGGTGTCTAAGACACAGTTATAGAATACTTGGCCAAGATGACACAGCTAGACAGTGTCTGCACCTAGGTAGAACATATTCTGAAGGTAAACTGTACATTATTTTCTTAAAAAACACTACATTTGAACCTATATTTTCAGAATAAATAATTATAATAATAATAATAAGAGCACATAATATTTATTGCTTGGAAAGCTTAACATTTGCATGGGTTAATAAATTTAATTCTTACACCAACTTTTGGAAATAGGAGCTGGGCTGTTAAATAGCTTGACTACGTGTCACAGAGATAGGTGGTTATAGAATCTGTGTGTCTCCAGAAAGTTTGACTTCTAAGTATAAGACTTTTTTTAATGTCTGAGTCCTTCCAGTGCTGCCCATGTGCACATGGATGTGGAGTCATCCACAGGAACATGAGAAACCTACCCATGGCCATGGCCTCAAAGAAAAGTGAATCTCCCTTCTCTAGCAGCCATCACCTGACACTAGCTCCTCAGCCAAAATGTTAACCACCATACTATACCAGTATTTTCATGGATTGCCTATCTGGTTCCCTTTACTATCCCAAAAGACAAGTGACTAAAGTAGCTTTTTCATGGGCTTTTCTGTTACATAATCCACTGCTGTGCATGAGGCAGCTCAGTGGCCCAGATGTTAAAGTAGGGCTTGTGGGACAGAAAGGGATTATGAATAGTGGGTAATTTATGGTAGGGATTAGAAAATAGGATGGTAAGAATTATTGAAAAGAACTCAGAAATCCTATAGTGGCTGAAACTTTGAAGTCAACTACCAACCTGTAGAATTGAAGGTCTGCTTAAATAGGAGAATTATTAAACTTAGAAAGAGAAAAGTGTCCATTTCATGTGATTCACAATAAGCCCAGAATATAAATGCATATTTCCAGGTTACAGATGAAGAAACAACCACACAACAATTAAACAATATGCTCAAGCTGACTGAACACATAAGCAAAAAGCCTGTGTCAAAATTCACTACATCTATTCAATAGGGTGCTACTTATATTACAGAAAGTTTTTAATTATTTAAAACATAATATCTGAACTTCAGATATTACTAAATATTAAACATTTTTAGCTTAACATAAGCCAGTTTCTTTATAAGGACTCTGATAAAGTAAGACATCTGAAGTCATATGGTAAGTGACAGAGTCAAATCTCGAACTTGAAACTCCTAACTGCCAGTCCCCTTGCTACTTTATCACTCTAAATCCCTTTTCACAATCATTTGTCACTGTCTCTCCTTCCCTCTGTCTTGTCCAGCTGCTAGTAAAACACAAATAAATGACTCTATCAACAATACCATACAGACAAGTAATTGAGTGAGCAGAGATCACCATCACCCCTTTTCAGAGCATGTAAAGGGAAATAAATCTCAGGGAAAGACAGCAGTTTATGAGTTAATATTAAATAAGAAGGGAAATTTCTTAGTACTTACACAATGTTATCTCCATCCTTCTAGGTCCAAATTGATTGCACGGAATCTCTTAAGTCATGATGTGGATGTCGCATAGCATTTTTATTACTGTGGAAGTAAAAGCAGGCTGCTGCAATAGTCTGCCTTGCTTGATTTTTTTTTGAAAGAAGGTACAATCTTTCTGCTCATGCAAATAAAAACCACTTAGCTATTTCTTTAGAAAATTGGCAGTGCCTGAGTAAAAACGTCTTTCCAAACTTGCCATATTGTGCCACAGCTCTGAAGCATTGTCTAACCTCTAATTAGATGAAGAAAGCACATAAACGCAGAGTTGACAGTAAAGATGGAAACATTTGGCATTCAATATTTGGATGTAAAAAGGGACTCTAAAACATGTTATATGTCTATTTATTCTGCCTGTCTATCTTCTCCCTTCATCTTCACTTAAAAGAAACCATGGTTAGCAACTTGTAGTTCGTGGGAGTTTCCAATTGTTCATATGAAATCTGTTTGATCAGCCTTTTAAATAAAAAAGACTGAAGTTAGACTGAGATATTTTTGTTGGCAATTATCTAATAATAGAACAAAAATCTTAACCATGCTCGTGTTTTTAGATGGTATGTTGTTTGCTTTAGATGCTTGCTGAACCTCAATGAGGTACTAGGTTGACTCAAAGTATGTCAGGTCAGATGGGGAAATGAACAGAGTGGTCTCTGCTTTGAGAGATTGTTCCCCTTCCAGGTTCAGCATTTTCCATCAGAGATGACCTCAGAGTTTCTGGGAAAAGACAAGATGGAGATTTTTCAGAACAACAGTGCTAAAAGGAAATGTTCCCCAAAGTACTTTTGACTGGCTGTTTCTTCTACCCAAATTCAAATCCTTATCACTTCTTATTGTATTGTGAGGAGATCTCAAGTTTCTCTTGCCCACTCTCTCTGCTGCTCTTTTATTCACACTGTATTTGTGCCACAAAACAATACTAAAGTTTAGCTAAAATCTTTTTAGAATCCTATTTTAAATATCCCTGAGTCTGTAAGCTCCTTGGCGATTTGGAGCCTTATGTGATTTATCTCCCTATTCTCAGTGTTTTTCACGAGGAAAATTTACTGAATAATTATGTAATGCAGGATTAAAAGTTAAGCTCTTTGGACTAGTGCAGTAGAGTACTTACCTAGCATAGGCAAGACTGTGGGTTCTAACCTACACACCTACTCCACAACCCCCACACAAAATCAATTCCTTTCTGCTTGTTTGTAAGTTCAAGTCCAAATTTGTTTTAATCTGATGTTAGGTCTTTTTAGATCTGGCTTTTTTTTTTCAGTTTAAATTCCTACAGCTCTCCTACTTTATTTTATCTTATTTTTATTTATTTTTTTTATAATCTAGCCAAATGGAACCAGTCACTGCCACTTTAAACCATCCCTACTCCTTTGTTCTTTGAAATTATTATTTTTCCGATTATCCTTTTGGCCTTGAAAGCTCTCCCAATTTCAATATGGTCTGCACTTCTAATCTTAGCTCTAATACAGCTTCCTACAAGATGAATTGTCTCTTTCTCCAACCCAAGTAAAAGTGATCTCTGACATGATATAGTTGAAAAATGTTGGCTGTAGTCTTCTCACTTATAAACCAGGGCTAGAAATTTCTAGCTTGTAAGGTTTTGAGAAGAGAATATCAGATAACAGGATGAATGCTTGATCAAGAGTCAATTTATGCTTGCCTTTTTATTCCTCATTAGTCAATATACATAATAGTTCCTTAAATTATAATCACATGCATGCAAATAATTTTGCTACAGGTGTGCTTCTAAAACTTCTCTTTTAGAACACAATTTGCTTCTTGTATATTTCTTTATAAAATTTCCAAAATGAATAGCTTAGATTATGGTACATAATGATAGTCCTTATATATTAGATGATTCTGAGTTAATAGCATTGACTGCACAAACAACTTACGGGCCAGAAATTCCTTTTATAGAAAAGTATAACTCAGAATAAAAATATTCCCTTGGTCTTATAAATTCTAATATTTCCAGTATGTTGTTCAACTCAACCATTCATGTAACATGTTTTGTAAAGCACGTAAAGCACGGAGGAGCTGAGACACTGGGTAAAATACAATGAAAGGCAAGGAGTACTGGATTATTCCCTCAATACATCTGAAGGATTGCCCTTGCATAGATACATTCAATATTTTTTTCTGTAGTACTGCCAAGGGCAAAACAATAAGGACAGGTTACAGTTCAGGAAAAGAGAAATGCTGTCCACTAGAAGCAGGTATCCTAAACAGTACGTCTGTGTATGTGTTCATTGAATTACTGGTAATATTTCCAACAGAAATTCATCTTTTCATTGTGGGGAGTGAAGATCTAGCAATACTGGGATATTCATTCCTGCCTGGGGAAGGACAAGGGGAAGTGAAGAGCTGCTCCTTCTCCAGACGCTACATATGCTTTTCAGTTGCCTGGGGATGCTTGAACTGCCTTGGTCACTTAACTTATTTTCTTGACCCTTATAAAACTTTGAAATTGCCAACCTAGAGAAATCAATGAACTGGCAAAGTCATAAGACCCTTTCTCATTATAAGAGGTTTTGTTTCTCATGTAGGAGGAGCTCAAGAAAAATGCAAGGGGGCTCACAAATCACATCAGATCTAACTTTCAATTCTGACACAATCATTTACCAGTGGTACAACCTCAAGTGAGGAACATCTTTGATCATCAAGTTCTTTGTCTATGGAAAACTGTCCTTACAGTCTTATTACTGTAAGGTCTAAATACAGCATCGTAACCAAAGAGCATCACACTTAAGTAAGTGCAAAAATATTAATTTCCTTTTTATTAATCACACCCTGTATGTCTATTGGCAAGATGGCATAGGTAGTAAATTTGCCTCACTGAAGATATTCAGAAAGAGACAGAATCTACTGGAAATCATGGATGAGGCACAGAGTTGAAATCAAGATACATAATGCTCACAGTAACTTCTTAATCATTGCAAATCCCCTAAATGAGTTCAAAATGTTTATCTGGGTGATTTTAGGGAGATCCTGTGAAGTTATGGACTTCTAATAAGTAATAAAGAAGCCGGAAGTCTTTGACTAAGAAACCAGGGTCAGGGCTAAAGTAAATGTGTTGGCTGACATAAACTTTGATATCTAACCAGCCTTTGAGTTAAATCTTGACTCTCAATAGCTACAAGTTTTGAGTAACTTCATTCATCCAAGTTTATTTCCATACTAAATATTTTCTCATTGTGTTTTGTGTCAGTAAGTAAAATAATAAATAGAAAACATTTATCCTAGTGTCTGACTCATAGTAAAAGCCTGATATACAGTACCATAGTAGCTACCATCATCATCATCACCATCACCATCATCATCATCATCATAATTATCATCACTGTTGTTGTTGTAGTTGTTGTTGTTATTGTTGTTGTTAGACTAGACACAAAGAGATTGGGAATATGACTCCGTCTGAAGGGAACAGACTTTTCCCAGGCTATTCTTGCCTGATCTTCTCTTCCACAAAGTTTCCTGCTTTTAAAATGCCTTGTATGGACTCTAAGTGTAAAGTCATCAAAGATAACAGCGAGCCTGATTTGCACTGGTATTCAAGTTATCGAGTTACTTTCATCAGCTCAGCTGAAATCTTTTACTAGCTGATGCTTCAGAGTACAAGACTGGTCTAAGGAGAGACAGAGAGTGAGAAGAATCTTGTTTTCTGCCAGAGGTCATGGCCCTTCATGGGGAATAGAATGACCCAGTGCAAAGTCTGGGCTTTTGAGTCCCCTACATTTCAACCAGTTACTTCATTGCACACATTGAACTGTTTTCCCCATAGAATTTCAGATGAGGAATTTCCTGACTTCTTTTAGAGTCTAGAACCATCACCGTTATCCTATGATCCACTCAACCGGCAAACAGAAGGTGACATAACAAAAGCAAGATCTTTAGCATAGAGGATGTTCACAGTAGTGCTGAATTTTCTTGGGAAACAGAAGATCTTTCTGACCACTTTTACGCATCCCAGACAGATCAAAATGGTTTCTGTTAATGGCAAGCTGTGTCGCAGAGAATATCCTTGTCTGGATATATTTAAAGATCTGCTGAGTCATTTAAAGCAGCCCGAGAGATTGCAAGAGGTAAGGACCATCCCCAAGTCCACAGAGGGGATAAATAAGAGATTAATTGTACTTAGTTATCATCCCGGGGAACCAATGACATGGCCTGCTCTATCCCTTCCCCCTTCTCAATTCTAGACAATATCCTCTTTTAAAAAATTATTTTGTTGTTTGACAGTTTCATATGTTTATAGAATTAATTTTGATAGTTTACATCCCGTTTTCTTTCTCTCCTCCACTCTCTTCTGTTAAACCTCTGCTTCTCAACAAGTCTCCTTCCCATTTTCGTGTCATTTCATCCTTACTTTCCTCCATCCAATCTCTGCTATGTCTCATCTCTATCTCTCTTTGGAAACCATGGCCTCTTTTGCCTTGTTGATTATACACATACATACATACATACATACATACATACATGTTCATAAATATATAAATACAACCTGCTCAGTCCATACAATGTGACTTGTGTGTATAAATGATCTATATTGGGATGTTGACTGTTATTAGAATTGTTCAGGTATTGTTTAAGAAGCCATGTTATTGGGAGTTTCATGGACAGAGCTTCTCTGTCATAGGTAGAAGACATAATATCACAACAGACTTCCTGGTCCTCTGGCTCCTACAATCTTTCTGCCCCTCTTCCTTGATGTCCTTTGAGCCTTAGGTGTAGGAGTTGTCTTGTGTCAGTTAGGGCTGAGAACCTCACAATCACATGTTCTCTGCTTTTGACCAGTTGTAGTTTTCTGTAGTGGATCTCCTTCTACAGCAAAAGATTTCTTATTTTATCACATTTGAACTCTTCTGTTTATAAAAATAAGAGTGGGGAAGAAAGTGAGCTCTTGTAAAATTGGACATCCTGTCTTGAATTGTAAATGCTCCTACTGCTTATAGGTGATAGTAACATGAAAGTATCATATTGATGTGTTCCTTTTCCACTTCCTTCTTCAGCCTCTGGTCTCATGTATTGTTTTGATGGTGTGAATGGATATACATATATTTTTATGTATATATTTTACATTATTCTTCATTACAGGTTAGAATTAATATAGAAGTCAACACCAAGTTTTAATTAGATGTTATTAAGGCCAATTGTGTCCATTGTTTTGTTCCATAAACCTGCAGTCCGAATTTTAGAAAAACAAAAAGTGTTTCTTCTTGATCCTGGGTTCTTTGAACTTTGTTCCATCGACCTTAGTCTTCCATTCTGTCAAGGCATCTGTTCCTCTCTTCTGCTACCCACTCCTTGTTGTTTCGTCTACTTTCCTGTCTCTCCTCAGCTTGTGACCCATTCCTGATCCAGTTCTCCATTCTCTTTCACCATGCTGCCTTTCTCCCTGAGAACCACTAGCCAAACCTACCTCACTGTCCTTTCTTTGGCTAAAATCATTGCTGGGCAGTGAGCCCCAAAAGGGTGGTTTTTTATGACTTTAAAATTTGATACAAAGAAGTTTTATCAGTGGTAACACCCGTTTATGCAGACAGCCTCACGATCTAAATGAAATCAGGCAAACTAAGAGTTGTTTGGACCTGACAGAAGACATAGTTCTCACTGTCCTTTTCATGTGGATTTTAGATGATTTTTTTCAGAGGACCTAGTGCTTAACTTTGGTAAAGCCAGTCAAAATGATAAATGAAGGAGAACTGGAAAATGGGAATGGAGCCATTGGACATGTTTGAGATTGAATTATTACAATCTCTAAGAAGTATAATGTGCCTGAAAGTCCAAGTACTTTCAAGTACATTCTCTTGTTTTTCAAAAACAGTTGGGATGTAGGCAAAGGGTTCAACGTATTTTTATTCACAGATGAGAAAACTAAAACTGGGGATAATTAAGGCATGTGTGCAAGGCAATGCAGACAATGTGTAGAAGTGGGATGGGAACTATGAACACCTAATAGTTAATAGGTCACCTATTAGGTCACCTAATAGGTCAATAGTTCTTAAATTCACTGACCAGATTTTCTACTTTCTGAGGTTCTGGAACTAGAACTTAGGGTCTAAACATGCTACATGAGCACTCTACTACTGATCTATACTTCTAACCTTGAAGCTATATTGTGGAATGAAGTAATGAACAAGTACATAAATTATTTGGAAACATTCTCAATTTTGGTTGAGATTATGTTCAAGTCCATATGTAGGATACTTTCAATATCCAGTAATATCAATTTGATTAAATAATGAAATTATGTTATTCACATTCATCAATACATTCCCTCAATGCTAATATTATACCAAGCCCTGTGTTGGATCCCAGGGATAGAAAGAGGAATAAGAAATTAGTTCAGACCTCAAGATCCTACTTGAGAATATCTCTCATTTATATGAGATGTTGCTTATGAAATGTTAAATTGGAAAGATCTTACATTTTATTACACCTAGCCAAGTGAGTATGCCATCTGAAAATGGGGGTGTCTTTTTATTTTGAGTACATGAAGATGAAACCTTATGAGTAACTACATTTTAATCTAATCTTGACTTTTGGAGAACAGAAATGAAATGATTCAGCCTCTGTGAGTACATGTGTGTGGAGGAGGGAGGCTTGAGTATGTGATACTGGATAGGAGCTGGGATATTTCTGAATAGGAATTGTGGGTGACTAGGTTGTTCTTCTAAGTTCATACTCTTTATATATCCACTGTGTATATATTGAGGTTACGAGAAAGGTGACAAATATTATTATATGAGCTCATTTCCTAATTTTCCATATAAATGGCCAATGGTATTGAAGCATCATCACTGTATTTGTTTTGAAAATGTCTCCTCTGTGGATAAACTGTTTCTGGTCAAATATTACATTTTCTTGAGTATTTTTCTCTTTACTGTTAAGTGCTGTTAGATTTTAATTTTTATTTTCTTGTTTACGCTGTACTCTGATTCTAAGTGGTTCTTATTAGTTCTACTTTATGGGTAAGGAATCAAACTTCACAGAGGTCAATGACTTATTCAAAGTCACACAGTGAGTACCTTAGTGGATTTGGGATTTGAATTTTGATTTCTCAATTTTTTTGTCCTCTGGCCTCAATGCTATTTTCACAATTCCAAACCACTTTAGCTTTATTTTTCATAGAGTCCATTAAATCTACCCTCCATTAGTCAAACCCTCTTGTCTCCCTTCAACATAGCTCTTTTCTAGCATGTTCTTAGTAATCATCTGAAAATGTTTTACAGCCTTTTTGGGTACTGTGGTCCAGAGTCTTAATCCAGGCACTTAAGTGCCTTGGTTAACTGTAAAATGGAAAATCAAAGTCACAGCTAATTCAGGAAAAATGAGTTTGGGATGTGAATTTCCTGGGCAATGTGTCATCTCTCTTTTTTTTTATTTCCTTAGCTTCATAAACTTACCCACAATGTTCCCTGAGGACTAGGAGTAATAAAGATGATGGAGAAATGCTTCCTTCTCTTCCATTCCAGGAGTCCATCAACCAAGTGTCACACCTCCTCCTGCTTCCCTATTCTTTGTGCAGAGATGGAGGTGGGTGATAGATAAGCATCCATTACTGCTCTAGGCTCAGACCAGGCCTTTCTTTCCCTCTGGCTGGATTGAGGTAGGAGGAAAAGTTGAATGGCTACCAAGAGGACAGGGAGTGAAAAATTGGGCTCCTGTAAAAATCAGTGGACCTACACTTAAAATGCCCAGATTTATGTCCACACCTTGAGGGCTGCTATCTGTGTTTTCTCATCTGTGTATTGGAACATAAATTCTAATTTTATAGATGAAAACTTAAGTCTAAAAGTATATTGTCAATTCAGAAATGACTTCTAGATTTAAAGTGTAGCTGTTTTATTATCACTAATAAATATTATACCTTAGCTAAGAAACCTCATATATATATATATATATATATGTGTGTGTGTGTGTGTGTGTGTGTGTGTGTGTACTACCTGGGTGCCTGGGTGTTACGCCCATACTATGCACTTTACAGTTATATTTCATCTGAGGGCCATGAACTGTCTGTGCTTGGATCAGCCCCTTCAAATGTTTTCTGACGCATAATTGTGACTCTCCTCTAGACATGACTTTAAAAGAGTAGATTGAAAGGAGGTAAGCTTAGACCAAAAAATAGCCATCAGATGGTGAGAATACCCTAAAGGTCAGTTCTCTTTGTCTGGATTAGGCAAGTCAAAACAGAAAGAAAAGGGGATGACACCAAGTTCACGAAGGATATCTCTGGCATAACTGGATTACAAATGATTGTTCCTGCTCCTAGGTCATTACTAGGAGCCTTCTCTAAGGCAAATTACCTTAAATACAATGATTTTGACTCTGACAATGGGATAAGCAGCCCAAAATTCTGAAAACTAAGGTGGGAATTTGTGCTCCCATCTCTTTGTTTGGTCCTGGGGGGTCTTTAAATCAGAGGGAATACAATCTCCGAGGATAGCTTGGATTTCCTTACATAATTCCTCCACTCCTTGAAGCTTACTATGCTCAGAAGTTTTATCTCTTACTCTTTTCAAAGCTCTTTTGCCTGTAGGCACTGAAAGCAATGTGGTTCCTTAGAGGTTATCTAAGTCAAAGTCTGTCTCCAAGAAACTGGACAATGTCCTTACACAGGTCTTTGTACAGGCAGCAGAGAAATGAATGTTCCCCTAATCCCCTTTTTCCTATGATACTCAAGCTCCATAAGTGAGAGGTTCAGGGAAACTGCTTTGCAAAACAAGGCTCCTGACCTGAATTCAGACCCTGGAACTCATGCAAAAAAGCCCAAAGGGGGTAGTATACATCGGTCAGCACACCTCCAGCAAGTTAGGTGACAGAGACAGGAGAGTCTCACAGACCAGTTACTTTGGAGTGCACAACAAAGCATCAGAAACAAGAAAAGCCCTGCATCAAACAAACAAGAGATGCTGATTCTAAGGTAGTATATGTTATACCTACGACTGTGGTCTATAGAATGCAATCTTGGCATTTACTGTTGAGACATCTAAATCAATTTTCTTGGTTTGCTTTTTTAACATGTAGCAATTTGGAGCAGTCTATAGTGTGAGTTGGGGCATGGAGGGGTGAACAACATAGTATTAACATGCACACACATATGATTAAATAATATAAAATAATAAAATGCCAATTTAAAAATTGTGCATACTGATTGTAATGTTGAGAAATGGTGTATGCAGTGTAAATTTTTTCATGAAGATTTCATTGTTATTGAATTAAGTGTGAAAGTTTCTGTTCTCGCATAACATCTTACAGAAATTCATAATATTGGTGGTAGAGTACACACTTCTTTTATTGTGAAGTATCATTTATATTGTTCTTTACATGGTTGGAGGTGTTACTTCTCTGACACAGGCATATCCAAAAGGATAGGGAACTTGTTTTATATGCTAACTTATAAACACAGAATACAGAGATAAATTTAAAATGACAGAAATGGATATATTCTTTACTTGTGTGGCATTTTCTAGTGCATAAGAAGATGTTCATGGGAATAGACAGAGCTAAAGGTTCTAAAGAGGAAATTCCAGAGCCCCATGCTTCCTTGTCAGATGCTACAGTGTCCACTTAAGCAAAGTATTAAGAGATGAAGAGGAAAGCAACCGTCACTTTTCTTTCGGGGGAAAGTTACCTCTTGTAATAAAGAGTAAAGTTTTTGGTTGTTTTGGTTGATACATTCTTCACTTGATACATCTTTTCCTATTTTCTGCCATGGAAAGAAAGATATATTCCAAATGTGCTTTGCTTATTTCTTAAGTCTGTTTCTTTGTAAGTTATTAAAAATAGATCAGTGTCAACATAAATACCATATAAGCCAATTATCTTAATATGCAGGAATCCTTTGCACCATTCACAAGACATGTCTTGTGATTATTATCGACACCCAAAAATTTTCTTATGATAGCCTGTATTCACTTGTTTAATATGTATGTAGCATTTTCTTCAGAGTTCTAACCTGAGAAAAGAAGCAGTCACTAAGTTATATACTTGTAAGAACTCAGTTCTTTCCTCAGTTTAAAGGCTCTATTTCTAGAAAAGCAAACACTTCGTGTTCAGTAAAGGACAGGTACTCCATGCATATTTTAATTGGATGCCCCTATAAGATTATAGGGGATATATTTAAAATACTGAAAAATATAATATATTCACAAATACTCTAGACATACTATTTATATGCAATTGGAAGAGCGTATTCTTCATATCATTTTCTAAAAGCAGACTTCCTTAGTTTCATTTGAATTATTGATTTTAAAATAATGCAATAAGCAAAGCCAAGATGGGTAGTGCTTGGGAATCTATCTCATCTTGAAATTCAAGCAGTTGAGTTATTTTTTTTTTAATTTTGTTATATTGATTTAAATGCAGAGAAACCTATGATTCTGGAATCAAGTCAGAAGATGGAGTCTTGTATGTTTGTTCCATATTTTCAGCAGCCTTTCAAACCTCAATCTTCTTCTGTATATAATAGTAATAATAAAACCTATATCAGTTGCTACTAGATGACTGTAGGTGACAAATTTCTCACTTATTTAATGAAAAAATTAAAAAAATAATATCACAGTGAATTTTTTATAATACAAAATAATCAGTTAAAGTAATAGTATAAGACTGTCTTTTGCAATAAATCATAGCAATTTTGATTATGTAGAACACATTTATCAATCTCTATATTGCCTTTTCTAGAGAGCAAAGGTGAGTATTGGGTTAAGGAGGAATGGACGCTTGTCTGAAATGATGTATCCTTGGTGAAAGTCGGTGATAATCTATACATATGGCATAAAGTATCTTGTCTTATCAGTCAAAAAACATTTAAGTTGTAACTATTATGACCCCAAGTCTGTAGTGACCTCAATATATTCTATTAATTTGATTGTGAAAAATAAAATCAAATAATTATGTTTGCTAAAATCTCATTAAAACATCAAGATACTTTTAATATTCTAGGAGTATAGATCCAAGATGTTGACCCACATATTGATGGAACGTTACAATTCTATGAAAGAAAATACAGTTTCTCAAAGTTTATTGTGCTTTTCTGTGAAATATCAGGTCTCTTTTTTCTGTTTACTGCTATGTGGAAATAAGGATTTTGGATTATAAGCAGATCATTAGATTGCAAGACAAGCCCGGAGGAAGGAAAGTAATCCAACGGTCCATCAAATAATCATTTAATTGGCAAGAAATCCTGCCATGCATTTGTTTAACTCTATATACTAGGTAAAAATTGTGAAATACACAAATCACCATTTTAAAAATTGCACTTTTCTGATTAAAGTGCTTTTTAGGACCACTCTAACTTCTTTACAGAAAAGCTATTTACACACACATAAAGTACTCTGACATTTTTATACTCACAACAGCCCAGGGCAGTGTTATCCAGAGGTAGCAATCTTTAAAAACTTCATTTTATAGAAGAAGAAATTGAGACCCAGAGAGTTGAATTAATTTGACTAGGGTACTGCCACTAGAATTCAAAAAAATGAGATTTAGAACTTAGTACATCATTGTCTTCCTGCAGTTATTGGTTACATGATTTATGTAAGTCTGCTGATGAACCTTAAACTCTGCTGTCTGAGATTACCCATTCTGCAAAGCAGAAAATAGAAAGTCATTTAAATGAAGTGTCTATGCTTTTTACAGAACAATACTCAAGCTAAGGAAAGCAAGCAGAAACAACTAAAATGTTTCAAATAAAGTACTTCAGCAAGTGCTTGTGAAACTTTTACCCTTAAACAATTTGGCTTTGAGTTAGCAAGGTGGAATAAAATAGATGAACCGGTTTTCCCTTGGATTGGTGTTTATTTATCTTGTTCTGATATCTAGGTCAACAGTTATATTTGTTCTGAAGGCCTTCATGTTTCTTCATATGAGGAGAGCAGATTTGGCACATAGGAATGGGTTATCTAAAGCATTATATAGACTACAACAATGATTGAATTTTAAAATTCCCCTTCAACTCCAAAAACTTTCTCAGGACCTTCCAAGCTTTTATTTGTGATACAATTTCTGTTTTCTTTCTAATAAGCAGAAACAAGTAAGCCATCTGGGATGGTTGAACATGCCTGATGTAATCCCAGCATTAGGGTGTTGAGGCAAGATAGCCTCAAGTTTAAAGCCAATCTGGGTTACCTAGCTGGTTCTTGTTTCAAAAAACAGCTGTGAGATAACTCACTGGGGTAGGAAGATTGAGGACACTTTTCTTCTATCCTTGATGGTATTAAGACTCCCTCCCTCTCTCTCTCTCTCTCTCTCTCTCTATATATATATATATATATATATATATATATATATATATATATATATATATATATATATATATATGGATCATTGAGTCCCAGATTAGAAAATAGACATTCTCAGTGTCACATAGCTACTTATTATCAGGTTATCAGGCTTTAATATGAAGAACAATGTAACATTTTTATTTAGGAAGTTTTGGAAAGTGTAATTAGTTAGATCTGATGATTGATATAAGTACATAACTACTTTTATTTTTTTACTGCAGTGTCACTTAAATACATGTTTCCTAATTAAGTCAATATTGTTCTGGATCTTATGGCTATTAAGTAGGTATACAAAATCAGTTGCATGTTCTGGGTTCTGTTTTTAAGAGATGATTAAAGTATAGGGAAGCTTGGAGCTGAAGATCTCTAAGGTCACTGGCAAAAGGACATTATTATTCTAAGTGGCAGCTTATTTCACTTAAGCTGTGGAAGTCCTATGAGATGCCACTCATAAAGGGTAGTCTGAAAAATACCAATGACTAAGTTTGTTTCTTTCTGGTCTTTCTTCTCAAAATTGACTTCTCCATTTCTACCACTTCACTACCTGCTTGAACCTTTTTCTGCCTCACCCTCACCATATTTCTCTTCTTTATTTTCATTTATCTGTATTCCATTATCCTTGCTTCCTTAATTTCGTCTCCATACAATGACCCTTTTCTAGATTCCTGGCTTCCACATGTACTCCAAGTTAAATACATAAAGCAACAGATTCTAATCTAACTCCCACATATGAGAAGAAATGTGTAATATTTGTCTTTGGGTACCTGCATGACCTCAATCCATATATTATTTTCCAAATCCACACATTAACCTGAAAATTTCATGATTTTACCTTTCTTTATATGTCAGTAATATTTCATTGTACATATTTACCACATTTAAAATGTTTTGTTTATTTTGTGCGAATTTCATATATGAGTACTGCATTTCCATCTTTTCCTCCACTCCCTCTCTTCCTTCCAGTTCTTCCCCTGTCCCCATTCTATTCCTTCAGTAATTCATGGTGTATTATTCTTTAATTATTATTAATACAAACAAACAAATATTTTATATATATATACAACCAGCTGAGTTCATTGAGTATTGCTCATATGAATTTAGAGTTGAACACGGGATTAGAAAACAAATTAAGAGGCTCATTTCTGGTAAAGATGGATTCTCTATCACTTGTCATTAACTGTCTTTGCTCCTCATGAGAAGGTGGAACCTTGTGAGAATCCCTCCATGCATGCTGGTGTATCATGCAGTGTGGTCATTGTTCAGGTCTTGTTTAGGCAGCCATATCGTTGAGATTTCATGGGTGCAACTTCCCTGCCTTATATAGAAGACACAATGTCACTTCCTAGTCTTCTGGCTCTTACAATGTTTCTGTTCCCTCTTCCACAATTTTCCCCAAGCTGTTAGTATAGAAGTTATGTTGTAGATGTAACAGCTGTGATTGGGTACCTCAAGATCAGTTGTTCTCTGCTTTTTTCCGGTTATGGATTCCTGTAATGACTTTTATGTGCTGCAAAACAAAACTTCTCTGATGAGGGCTGATAGCCTCATTTATCTGTGGGGTTAGAATGCAGTTAGAAATTATACTGGCTTAGGAAAGTGGCAATAAATAGCTATCCTCTAAACCTTAAGTATTTCCTTTATGTTCTTATCCTCACCAGCCAAGGGTAATGATCTAAGTTTACCATATTCATTAAATTCTCTCTTATTGCATGTGCCTTAAGTCCAACTAGATAGACGGCTGTTGACTGTAGCCAGGATATCAGTTCTATTACAGTTTACAGAATAGCTTGCCATTCTAGTCAGTGCTGTGATTCTTAGACATCATAGCTACATAGACCTGTAGATTGGTTTTATCCTTGACAGCTTGCAGAGCTCCTTCTGGTATTATAAATGCTAGTCCTTAGGAAGAAGTCTTCCAGGTCAGTTCCAACTGGATTCCTCCATGTCTTACATCTGAATTGTATGATGTCTTCCATTTTTGTTATCCATTCATTAGTTGGTAGACATCTAGGTTGATTCCATTTCCAAGCTAATGTAAATACAGCCCCAGTGAATAAGGATACACAAGTATTTCTATAACAATATCTAAAGTTCTTTGGATATATGTCTACTAGTGACAAACCCCGACACTAATTTCCAAAGTGACTGACTACTCGATTTTACACTCCCACAAACAGTGCATAAGAGTACCCCTTGCCCCACACACACAGCAGCATATTTTGTTTTTACTCCTGATAATGGCAATTCTGACTAGTGTCAGATGAGATCTGAAAATAGCTTTAACTTGCATTTTCTGATGCCTAAAGATGTGAGACACATTTTTAATGATCATATTAATCATTTGTATTTCTTCTTTTGAGAATTTTCTGTTTAGTTCTATGGCCATTTTTAATTGGGTTGTTTGTTTCTTAATTTTTTTTTAGTTCCTTGTATATATATTCTAAGCAGTAATTTCCTGTCAGAGGTATAGTTCTCCTGTTCTTTGGGCACTTTCCTCTATTAGACACTTTCCTCTAGTAGAAGAACCTTTTAGTTTCACAAGATCCTATTTGTAAATTATCCTATTTCCTGTTCTACTATAGTAATATCAGAATGTATTTTATATACTTTTTCCTCCAAACATTTTATAGCATTGGTTATTATGCGGAGATCATTGATTAGTTTGTAATTGAGTTATATGTAGGTTGAGAGGCAAGGATCCAGCTTCATTTTTATGCATGTTGAAATGAAGTTTTCCAGGAATTTGTTGAAAATATTGTCTTTTCTCCAATGTATAATTTTGGCATATTTCTCAAAGATGAGGTAGATATAATTGTATAGAGTTATATCCGAGTCCTACATTCTGTTGATTTTGTGCCATGTTGGCTTTATTGCAGTGGCTCTATACTATAATTTTAAATAGGATTTCAATGAAAAAATATTTTTCTTGGTCTTGATTTAAATCTGTAGATTTATTTGATATAATGCCAATTTCCCATCATTAATTCTTAAAACCCATGAGCATGATTTAGCATCTCCTGTATCTTTATAAATAGTTTTCTTTAATGCCTAAAAGTGTTCAGTGAAGTAGGCCATTCCCTTGTTAATTTTATTCTCTGGTATTTTATTTTGTTTTGTTTTTAGTATTCATATCTATTGTGAATGTGTTGTTGTTGTTGTTGTTGTGTCTCAGAGACCAAAACCAGGGCCTCAGGTATACTAGGTAAGTGTTGTACCCTCCATATATGCCTACAACAATAAAATAATGATTTTTTTGTTTTATGTTTGGTTTTGATTTTTTAAATGAAGAAATGAGATGGTTGTGGTTGAATATATGAAGGAAGACATTAAGAATTTCTAAAAATTCAGATTTTATGTACTATACAGATATAACTGAGCAAGGCTAAATGAAGATGACCTTAACAATATAAAAGAACAACCATCTTGACACTAAAGATTAGACTAAAGAGAATAAGGAAATTCACATTGCCTCTCAGAATTATAATGATTCTGATGTTATTTATATTTGTAGTAACTTTGAGGTATGATGTATCATTACTATCCAGCCTACCAATGTATCTGGTCTATGTCTGTCTGCACAGAAAACTGTTGCACAATTTTATTTGATAAGAATAATCTGCTTTATACTAAAAGGTTTTAGTTTAGGTTTTATATGGAGAACATAAAATAAAGAAAGCAAATTCAGAGAAAATTTTTGCCAGAAGCTGAAAGAAAAAGTGTCAAGGAAACAATGAAAATACTAGACAACTTGTGGGTGGTTATTTATGTTACACAGAATTTAGCTTAGCTAGTTTGTAAACAGTAGGACTTGGAGACATATATATTATGAAAGTATTCAGAGAGATAGGTATACTAACATGCATGCAGCATGACTATATACCAAGGAGTTCCTAAAAGGCCTAGAATATGGATATTTTGGACTGTAGTGTTTGAGTGGGCTTTTACTTTAGGCCCTCAGTATACTCTTGAAATTTTCTTACCCTTTGAAAATTAATAGCAGTTTCTTTAAAATAGCAATTCACTATATGTTTTCATTATAGAGTCATCACATATTATTTTCTTTAATTGCTGTCTAATGTCTAATGCACCTGTTTTCCTCCTGTGCCCATGGAAGAGCTGCTGTATTGAATGTGTACATAGACAAGGCCACCGAATTTTGTTCAAGAATCAACAGTCAGTGCCTTGGAAACTATTACTATCTCTTTGTTTTTTCTCTCCTTTAATGAAAATTTTGCTTAGAAAGAACACCACAGAAAAGAGGAAATATCGGCTTGGAAGTACACTCCTCCAAATATATCTTTTCAAATTTAGATATCTCAACCGTTACTACAGAGCTTATGTTTTCAGTGAAACAGTCATTAAAGAGCAGATATTTTATTTTTCTGAATTTGGTCATTGAGGCTGATGGGCTAAGAGGAACAGACATGATTCAAGCAAATGTGCTGAAGGAAGATCAATGCTGGTAAATATAACAAAACATCCCTTCTGTGGCTCTACTCCCTCCTTATACAGCCAGGCCATATAGCTGGTGTTTCCTCATCTTCTTTGTCTCTATTTAGAAAAACATTGATACAAATTTTCATATTTATATGAAAGTTATATTGGTTTTTCTTACAATTGTATGACATAAAATTTACGTAACAAAGTTTACCAATTTAAAATGCCCAATTAAATGTTTCTTCTGTATGTTAGTACAGTACTTCAACCATTATAAAAATCAGTTTTTCCATTTCAAAGAAAAAAACATTTTTTTTTTGTTTTATCTAACCCCCAGCTTCTCCATATCCTCCAGTCTTAGGCAATCATGAATCTATTTGCTGTGACCATGTTTCTGCCTATTTATTTTTTGTCATTTCATGCAACAAAAGAATGTGTTCTGTAGTCATTTTACATATGTTCTTGTTTTATTTAGCATGATGTTTTCAAACTCCATTTGCATCATATATGATACTTCATTCTTTTCTATTGTTAATAATATAGCACTTTATTTTTTTCTTCAACTCATTAATGTTGAACTCTTGGTTTATTCATAATTTTTCCTATTGTAAATGATGCATGCTAAATATTTACACACAAATTTTTTGTGTGAACATTTTATTTATCCTTGTAATGAATCTAGAAGAGGAATGTTAGGTAAATGGTAACTTATGAGTTTAGGATTTGAGAAATTTTATGATTTTCCCAGTTACTAAGCTACTTGCATTTCCATGAACACGGAATATAGGAATTTGAATTTCTCCACATTCTCAACACTTGTTATTGTCTTTTTGCTTTTATTTTACCAATAGCCATCCTGGTTGATGAGAAATGGTAACTCATTTTGCTTTTGATTTGAACTTCTCTGATAAATAATTATTTTGAACATCTTTTCATATTTTGTATATTTTTTATTTCAAAATGTTTTATTAATTATTTGAATTTTACAATTTCATACATTCGTATAATGAATGTCAAGTATTCTCATCCCACTCTTTCCTACTTGTCCCCCATGCCTGTCTACTCACCTTTCCCCTACAAATCTCTTTCTCACATTGTTTATTGGTTTGTGACTCACTGAGTTAAACCAAGACTGGGTAAAAACCTTGATCTGAAAGACAATGGTTCTCCTGTCCCAGAATCCATCAACAGCCATTAGTTAGTCAGTAAAAGCCCATGATCCTGTCTCCCTTCCATGAATTCTTGTTGCCAGGTTCAGTGCAAATGATTATGGCTGCTGTGAGTTCACAACTGTTATCATGCCTATTGGATGACCTGTTCAGCCTTTCTCTTCACCCTTCAGATCTTACATAATCCCCACCCTCTCTTCTATAATGTCCCCTGAACCTTAAGGGGGGTGACATAAATGTCTTATTTGAGACTCAGCCCTGAACTGTTACTTATTCTCAACATCTGTGGGGGTAGCCATGAGTCTCTGCATTCACCTCCATTCACTGCAAAGAGAAGCTTCTTTAATTAAGGCAGGGACATCTTTTGTCTATGGATATAAGCAGATAGAAGGAATTTTGATGATATCTCAGTTTAGTTAAACAACAGTAGTAAGATGTCCCCACATTGAACTTGTGACCTACACAGGAGGTTGACCAGGTTTAGAGTATAGGGCATGCATTTCCTCATGTGGAATAGACCTCAAATCCAATCGGATGACAGTTGGTTTATCTCTTTAAGAATCCTGCCTCTTTTGCACTTGTGGGCACATCTTACCTGGGATATTGATTTAGACTTTTGTTGGTTACACAGCTGGGGAAGACCATTAATGTCTTTTCTCCCTGAGCAGTCAGCTCTAATACTTTGAAACCTAGTTAGCAGAAAGGAAGTTTCCAGCTCAGCTCCAGCATGTTTGCTATCTATCTTGAAATGGAGGTGTGTACTGTCATCATCAATAGGGTCTTATTCTCTAGTTCTGGAGGAAAACGGAGAGGTCTAACAAAAACATGCATTATTTTTGGAAGTCTCTAGGGTCTCCCTGACTAGCAACTATTACCAAGATAGTCTCCATCTGATAATGGAAATTTTCTTAAAGAAAATGTTCCTCTAGTGGCAGAATTATCTAGACAAGCAGGGTATCTTTCTACAATAAATTCTTTTATTTTAAATTAGACTACAATATAGTAAGCTTTCACACAGATTTTTCATAACTCTGTTTTGCTTCAACCTTCCTACACCTCCCATTCATCTCTCCAATCTACCCACTCCCCCTCTAAGCACTCCCCCAGTATTCTTTACTTTTACCTATGATCTACTCTTATTCTTCCTTTAAAATGACTGCCTCCTGCAGTGTCCCCCTTCCTTATTTCATGGCTTCCACAGGTACTTCAACTTAAATAAACAAGATTAATGTTTTGAAGCAAAACTCCACAGATGAGAAAGTATATGTAGGTTTTGTCCTTCTTGGCTTTGGTAAATCTATCCAGTATATTTTTTCTAATCTCATTCACTTACATGTGTATTTCATATTTGACTTTTCTTCGCATCTGCACTAAATTCCATTGAGTACATAGATGACATTTTCATTGTCTATTTGTCAGTTGACAGGCATCTAGGTTGTTTTCAATTTGATAGTTATAATGAATAGAGCAGTAATGAACGTGGATGTGCAAGTATCCACATAGGATGACGTATCATTTTGAGAACATATCCAAGAGTGGTATAGCTGGGCCATAAAGTAGTTCTATTTCTAGGTTTTTAAGAAGCCACACTAATTACTAAAAAGGCTACTCTAGGTTATATTTGTATATTTTCTTTATCCTTTCCTTATTTTCAATTGTGTAGTCTTTAAATGTGAAATTAGAAGCTCTCAGCTTTGTTTTGAATGATGTTTGTCTTTTAAGGATGATACCTTAAAATTATACATTGATTTTTTAAGCCAGCATTTGTGTTGCTCTACTAAAGTTACACTTTAGATACATTTCTGCACTACTGGATATGAATGGGTACAGAATATGAGTGACCTTGGCTTCCCTGCTGAGTATGCAGCCCAGGCCCAGAAATTAATCATAAATGTATCAGTTATTTACCATTTGATTTACAGCCCCTATGGCCTTGTGGGACAAGGGAAATTCACATGCAAAAGTTAATATTTTCAGTTGTAATGTTTTACTTCATCTTACTAGGGTTGGAAACCTTTTCTCTGAGTTTTATCTTATATAAACAAAGCATGGGCAAGGAAAACAGGAGATATGCAATTATGATATCAAAGTGAATATGTGTTATTCAAATTGGATCTGTATCTGTAAGATGGGACACTTAGGGAGAAAAACATTGGATTATTTTAAGTATTTATATTACACTTATTTATTTGTGTGTGTGCATAATGTGTGCTTGCATGAAGGATACATTATATGGGCATGCTTCTACCAAGGTGCGCCCTTGGAGGTCAGAGAACCACTTGAAAGATTCAGTTCTCCTTCCACAATGTGGGTCCTGCAAATCAAACTCAGGTCTTAGGGCTTGGCATTTTTCACATTAAGCCATTTCTCAAGCCAAAAATCTGTCATTTTCAAGCTCTTTGATACTCAGAAGTACTGACAATGTTTATGCAATGTGTATGTACTATATGTATGGACTCTATATTTGTGGGTGAAACAATGAATATGAATAGAAACACTCTCTTTTAGATTCTTGTTAGGAAAATTATGTCTGTGGTTTAAAAAAGTAACATAAAATTTAGTAATCATTGAGTTACATGTCAGAGAACAGAAACAAATTTCATTTTTACTTTATCTATACATTTATTGACAGAAATAACATCTTAACAGTGTTCATTCTTCTGCTTATATATTTCCCATATTACAGTTACTTTATTTTATTTATTTTTGAGAATTTTATTCATGTACATACACAATGGAATATGATCATAGCTATTCTTATTCCCTGTTCCAACTTCCTCATATATCCCCAGGACCTTTCCCAACTTCATGTCTTTTTGTAAAAGATAATTTTATTGA
This sequence comes from Cricetomys ansorgei, assembly GCA_026225945.1. Classification (NCBI taxonomy): domain Eukaryota; kingdom Metazoa; phylum Chordata; class Mammalia; order Rodentia; family Nesomyidae; genus Cricetomys; species Cricetomys ansorgei. The sequence continues at coordinate 4,190,608 of JAMJFZ010003399.1, forward strand.
GAATTTCATGCATACATATGTGTTTTAAGAAATTCTACCCCTGATTCCTTCCCCTCCAATTCCTCCCAATCCCTTAACCCTAACCCATATTTCCATCTCAACTTCATGTGTTCTTTTTGTTAACCCACTAAGTCCACTTAGTATTGCCTATATATGCATGGGTTTAGTACCATATACTGGAACATAGGTGACCTCAAAGTGACTGTATCTCTGATGAAAATATACTTTCCCTCCCCACTAGCCATCAATTGCCATTATCTCCTCAGTTAAACGAGGAACTTCATGAGCCCCTTCACTATTCATGCTAGGAATTTACCTGACATGATTCTGTGCAGGTCTTGTGTATGCATTCACAGTTGCTTCCAGTTCATATGTGCAACAATCTGCCATGTCTGGAAAATACTGTTTTACATCAGACATCCACTATTTTGATTATTATAATCTTTGCACTCTCTCTTCTGTGATTGTTCCCACGCCTTCAGGAGGAGGAAGTGTGATACTGATGTAATATATAGCTGAGAACTGCACAGTCTCTTTCTCTCTGCACATTGACCAGGAGTAAGTTTATTTATCAACCTCTATCTACTGCCAAAAGAAGCTTCTTTGATGAGAGTTGAAAGGTGCACAAATTTATGTGCATAAAGATGAGAAATTGTGGGACAGTACAATACTGTGGCAATTGAGCCAGTTCTCCCATAGAGAGACTTATGACATACATAGATATGAGGTTTGACAAAATTAATATTTCTAGACATGGGGAGTGGGCTCTATATCCAATTAGAAAGTAATTGGTTACTTTCATAATATTTGTGCCACTATTATACCATATCATTTCAGACCTGCCATTTCGTAGCTATTAGGTTCACATCTGGGTAATATTGTTAATTCCTTTTTTTCTTTGGTAATATGCATAAAACTTTCTAGAACTTTGAAACCTAGCCAATAGGGATGAAGGTTCAAGGCTGGTACCAGCTTAATTGCTCCATGCCCTGTGACTCAAATATGTGGTATCTTCAGCAATACAGTCTTATCATCAAGTTCTAGGGGATAACCAAGAGTAATAGCAATAGCTTTATAACATGGTGGTGATATATGGAACTCCACTGAACAAACACTGGAAAAAAGACAGTCCATAGCATTGGGCTTTTTTAGTTCATATTATGTATGGAGTCTAGGAGGGGCAGGGTCTCCCCCTCCCCAACACACACACTGTTGTAGAGTAGCTCTGTTTAAAATCATTTTATTTATATACAACTACATATTTTAAGCAGCCTCTACTGTAGTAAGCTTCCATATGGCATTTCCAAAAGTCTTTAGTGTTAGTTATTTTTACCTATATTCCTTTATCTACCCTGCCCTGCTATTCCTCACCTAATTAACCTTACATTTTCCATTATAGTCCTTTTCTTCTTCATACCACCTATGTTCTCTCTTTTCCCTTGAAATCTCCACCCAATTGCCTGTTACTTCTTTCGTGACTTTTATGAGTACTCCAAGGTGAACACATCCAAATCTCCCATCCACATATGAAAGAGAACACACACTTTTCTCCTAATGACCTCATTCAGAATGACTTCCTGCTATATTCATTTACCTATGAATTTCAAATTTCCATTTTTGTACTACATTTTCATTATCAGTTATCAACTGATGAACATCTAGGCTGTTTCACTTCCTAGATATTGTGAATAGAGCAGCAATGAACATTGATGTGCAAATACCTCAGTAGTATGTCCAAGAGTGGTACAGCTGGTAATGTGGCAGATGTGTTTCTGGATTTTGAGGAGTACCAACCCTGATTTCCATAGTAGTGGCACAATTTTGAACTACCACCAATAGTGAAAAAAATTTCCTCTTTTCTGATAGTCATACAAGCATTTTTAGTCATTTGTTTTGTTGGTCTTAGCTATTCTTGTTGTGGAAGGTTTTTTTTAGTTATGTATAGAAATAATTGTTTGATGCACTGTAGGGTGAGGGTCTCCCTAGGTCTTGGGGTTTTCTATTGTTTGCAGGTGTTAGATTTATGTGGGGGATGCTTGATTGCTAATGATCTGCAAATGCTATCAGTAGAAAACCTGAGGAGTTCTGTATCAATAAAAACACCTCACCTGGGAAGCTCAGGGTTCCAGTGTCCAGTATGGTGCTGGCCATGATGGTGGTTCCCTCTGTAGAGGTCTGGCAGGGCTTGCACCTATAAAACTGCCTCTGTCTTTTCCATGCTGAGCCCACACAGTGGCTAATTACTACAAATAGTGCCTAACATGGGGCATTGTAGTAGTGCATCTATTGTGTGGGCTCACCAAGAGAGAAAAGGGAGGCATAATCATAGGTGCAAAACCTTCCTATGTGGGTTCCTGTTCAGAAAACCCTTTCCTGAGCCTGGAAGTTGAAGCATATTACCTACTACTTTTTCTTCTAAGAGATTCAAGGTATCAAGCCTCATGTGGGCCCTTGATTCATTTGGAGTTGTTTTATGCATAGTGAAAGATAAATATCTACTTAATTCTCCTACATGGAGCTATCCAGTTTGACCAGAATCATTTGATAAAGATTCTTTGTATCTTCCACTATGTATGCTTGGAATCTTTGCCAGGTATCAGGTGACTGTATAATCATATGTTTATATCTCAGTCCTAAATTCTATTTTGGCGACCAATGTTTGTTTTATGTCAGTATTACACTGTTTACTCTACTGTGACACTATAGTGACACTTAAAATCAAGAATACTGATATTCTGTTTTTATTGTTCAGTATTATTGTGGCTATTTGGATTCATTTTATTTTATTCTTTGTAGTTCCACATGAATTCTAAGATTTTTTATTTTTATTTTTTTATTTTTGTGTGGTTGGGAATTTTGATGGAAATTTTGTTGAATCTGTAAATTGCCATTATCATGATGGCTGTTTACACAGTATTAATCCTGCCAATCCATGAGCATAGGAGTTCTTTCCATCTTCTGGTATCATTTTCATTTATTACTTCCAATGTCTTAAAATTTTCATTGTACAAGTCTTTTACTTCCTTTGTTATATTTATACTAAGATATTTTTGAGGCTATTGTGAATGATACTGTTTCATTTATTTCTTTTTGTGTGTGTCTATCATTTGTTTATAGGAAGGCTACAATACACTTTGCACAATGTGTTTATTAGTCATTGGAGTTTTATAATGAAATATATATATAATATACTTATTTTTAATATGTATTTTATATATATAACATATGTGTATTATATATAAATATATATATAATCATGTATAAATAAGCATATTTTGACTTCTTTACTTCCTATTTGTATTTCCTTTATTTCCTTCTCTTGTATTATTACTTTAAAAGAGACTTCAAGTACTATAGTGAACATAAGATGAAAGAATGGACATCCTTAACTTGTTCCTAATGATAGAGGAAATGCTTTGAGCTTTTCTACACTTATTATTATACTGGCTATAGGCTTGTTTATATTGACATTACTGTGTTGAAATATGTCCCCTATACCATGAAAGGTTGTTGAATTTTATCAAAGACATTTTCTGCATCTACTGAGATAAACATGTGGTTTCTTTCATTGATCCCATTTATGTGGTGGATAACCATTTTGGATTTATATATGTTGAACCACCCCTGCATCTCTTGAATGAAGCTGACTTGATCAGGCTAAATAATCTCTTTTGATGGGTTTTTAAATTCATTTTGTAAATAGTTATGGAGAACGTTTACATCTTTATTCATCTTGGATATTTTCCTATAAATCTCTAGTTTTATTAGGCCTTTGTCTGGTTTTTGTACCAAGGTAATACTGGTTTTGGAAACAGAATTTGAAAGTGTTCCTTAATTTTTTTAGTTTACAGAATAATTTGTGAAGTATTGGTGTGAGTTGTTCTTCTTTAAAGCTTTGGTAGCGTTCTTCTGGCCCTGTCCATTTTTTAATTGAAAAGTTGTTTAGTCTCCAAGTTTCTGTACAAACTATGATTTTCAATGCTGTTATCTCTAGCTTTCCAATGTGGCAATAAAAAATGCAGAATTTATTTCATTTTTTTTTATGTTTTTTAGGATTTGCTTTGTGTCCTAACATGTAGACAATTCTGGAGAAGTTTCCACTGGTTGTTGAGAAGAATGTATTTCTTTAGTTGTTGGACAGCATGTCTGTAGTTGTCTTTTAGGTCAATTTGATTTATTTTATCATTTAATTTTTGTCTAGATAATCTGACTATCAGTGGGTGTGGGGTATTCCTCAGAAGCAGACTTTCAGTTCTATTCCATCAAGTCCTCTCTCTGAAATATGTTTTATCTTCGTCAATGGGGTCTTACCTTCATGTTCTTGAAGTCAATCAAGTACAATGGCAATAGCTTATATTGCTTTCAGAGTTTCTTGTACTACTTGAAACTTCCTTGAAAGGAAGTTTCCCATGCAAGATTTTTTTCTTAGATACACAAAACAAAAGTCTTTAATGTAGGATACACATATGAGAGAGAAACTGTAGCCTTTGTTCTTTTTGGCCTGAGTCACCTCATTAAGTATGACTTTTTTTCCAGTTGCAGCCATTTACCTGCAGCTTTCATCATTTCACTATTTCTTACAGCTGAGTGATATTTCATTGTGTATATGTGCTACATTTTTCTTATCCATTCATCTGTTGCTAGATATATAACTTGATTCCCTTTCCTAGATATAGAAAATAGAGCATTAATGAACACTCTTGTGTCTTTGTAGTATTATGTATGGTCCATAGGGGATATACCCAGAAGTAGTATAGCTTGGTAATATGGTAGTTTTACTTCTAAATTTTTGAGAAATAGCCAGGCTGATTTCTAATGTGACTGCATTATCTTGCATGGCCACTTAAACAATGTTAAGTGCTTAAACAGTGTTTAAGCATTTTCCTTTCACCATGTCTGTATAAGCATTCTTTGTTCTTTGTATTCTTGATGATGCCCATTCTGGTGGATTCTTAAAGTAAATGTAATTTTCATTTCCCTGATGGCTAAAAATGTTGAATGCTTTTAAGAGTGTTTCTTAGCCATTTACATTTCTTCTTCTGAGAATTTTCTATTAAGTTCCATAGCCAATTTTTAAATTTGTTCATTCTTTCCTTAATGTTTAGGTTTTTTTTTTAGCTCTTTCTGTATTCTAGACACTAATCCTCTGTCAGATAAGTAGCTGGCAAAGATTCTTCCCCATTTGGTGGGCTGTTTCTTTGCTTGCTTCACAAGATTTACTTGCTTGTTTCCTTTGCTTTAAAGAAGGTTCACAGTTTCATGGAATCCCATCTGTTGATTGTCGGCCTCACTTGTGTGTGTGTGTGCACGTGTGCATGCTGCGCGCGCATGTGTGTGTGTGTATGTGTGTGTTTGTGCGTACACACGAGAGCACTTGAGCTATCAGAGTCTTATTCATAAAATCATTGTGTGTGCTTTTAAGTTGAAATGTGTTCCCTACACTTTCCTCTTGTAATTTTAGAGTTTCTGGTCTTATGTTTAAGTCCTTGATTAATTTGCAGTTGAGTTTTGTGCAGAAGAAGTGATACGGGTGTAATTACGTTATTTTGTATGATAAAATCAAGTTTTCCCAGCACCATATGCTTTTCTGTTTTGTTAGCTGTGACCATGTGCAAGGTATTATACTTTTTCTAGATCACCATTTCTTTATTGCTAATGTATATAAAAACCCATTTTCTCCAATTCTTATGATTACAAAATGAAGTACTGAATATAAAAGTGTCTGGCACATAATAAATGCTCAGTAATATAATTACTATATGTATTTGAGGATAGGCATGAGTGAGCTTACAAAGCTATATTTATTGCACAGTTAAATTTTGCAGTCATACTAGAGTCTACAGACAAGAGTAGCCTGGGAAAATGAAAGGAATTGAGCATTTATTTTACTTCTTTGTATGTAAGCCTCATGCTTCCTAATAACTGACAGTCATTTTGTCTTGACTATCATAATGGTTGAAGGTTCTGTTGAAATTTGTTACAATTATAGCAATCAGCTACATTTATTTAAAAATTTTTGCCTTTAGAAGAACTTTTAATACCCTTTTGTTTTTTAATTATAAATGTCTTGTGAAATAGTTATATATTGAACATCAATTCTATTTTTCAGATCCAACAGCTTAAGCTCAAAGATATTTACTGAGTCTGAAATAGAGCAAAGACCTTATCTGACAATGTAACTCTTTTTCTACTGTATTATGTCAATAATTTAAAACCACATATAATTTATCATTATTATTATTATATGTGAATATATATTAATGTTTTCTTTGTTACTGCTTTTATTTTTAGAATAAATATGGTTTTTTGCTTGTTTTTTTTTTGAGAAAGGGTTTCTCTGTTGTAACTCTGGCTGTCCTGGAACTCACTCTGTAGACCAGGCTGGCCTTGAACTCACAGAGACCTGCCTGCCTTCTGAGTGCCACCACTGACAGGCTAAATATGTATTTTAAATTTTTTTTATCTCTTGATACTTTCATAGATGAGTACTGTATTTATATCATTTAAATAGCTTCTTTTTCCTTTCCAACTCCTTCCATTTCTCCTCACACACTCCCTCTCAAATTCAGAACCTCTTCTTTAATTTCTCCCATCCATGTTAGCATGTCAACTGGTGCTATTATATAGATCTGGTTTAGGCAACCATATTTTTGAGATTTCCTGTCTTAAACTTCCCTGTTATGTCTAGAAGACACTATCTCGCAGTAGGTATCCTAGTTCTCTGAATCTTACAATATTTCTGCCCCATCCTCCATGATGGTCTCTGAGACTTAAGCATAGATATTATATTATAGATGTATCCTCTGGACTTAGCAATGCCACAGTCATGCAGTTTCTTCATTTTGACCAAATGCATTCACCTAATGAATGGATAATGAGAATGTGGTACACATACACAGTGAAATTCTATTCATGTTTAAAGAAAAATGAAATCATGAAATTTCAGCTAAATAAATGGAACTGAAAAATGTTATAATGAGTAAGGTAACCCAGACCTAGAAAGACAAACACCACATTTATGTTCTCTGAATCTTTAGATTTAAGTATATAACCTGAAGTAAACATAGAAGTTAGAAAGAAAAAAAAAAGGACCATGTCAGGATGGAGGGGAAAGGGAAAGTGTGATGAATGTAAAAATAGGAAAAATTGGTAGAAGGTCTTTGGGGAAGAAGAAAGAAGTATAATACAGAAGGAGAAAGGAGGATGAATAAATAATAAGAATGTTTGAAAAACCCATAGGGAAACATTATTGTATATGTTTACTTAAAATATGTAAACATAATATGAATGTGTACATACACACTCACACACACATACACATAAAATGAAGTTATGACACAGGATGATAATGCCTCCTTCCATAAGAACCATAGATTATCTACTATGTAAAGCTCTAGCTCCACGCACAGGAAAACTCCCTTACAATTGTGAATCGTAAGCGACTCCAAAAACAATAAAAGCTTTGTCATTGTTCATATTTGCTTCCCAGAACTTGAAGGTGAGGTTTGATGAACACACCACATACTTCATACAAAAGACTTAGAGGAATCTAGTGGTAACTGACCTGGATATTTTATATGTAAGGGCTGGCTCCCATAGAGTCAAAAGTTGCTATTCAAGTGCCAAAAGAGAATAACAAAGGATAATTCTACCCAGATGTAAAGCTTATAAGCCATAACAATGACTAGCTCAGCAAGATACCCAACGGGTGCAGTAGTGGCTCTTTTATCTTGCTGGTAACCAGTAGCTATCTAATTAGACTTATGCAGCCTGCTCAATAGGAGCGTATGTGTGCCTGGTATTTTAAACCTAACCAAATAACCATGGATGGGAGTAGTCACAGAATCTAAAGGAGAATTTATTTCTGCCATTTTCTTAAACAAATCTTATATCTAACTGTATTCTAAATATGTATTTTTTTGTTCGCTTGCTTATTTTTATAATTACTAGAGGATTTTTTAAGATAATTATTTCATTTCCATTTTCCTTTTCCTCCCTCTAAACTCTCTCATATATCCCTCCTTGCTCTCTTTCAAATTCATGGCCTCTTCTTTAATTAATTGTTGTTACATACATTTATGAATATGTGTATATTCCTAAATACATAAATGTACCCTGCTCAGAATGTGGAATGTTACTTGCATATATGTTTTCAGAGCTAAGCATACAAGTTGATATGTTATTCCCTGAGGAAGACTACTTCTCTTGCTCTCAGGATTCCTTAGTTGTCTTTAGTTTTTAAGTTAGGTGGAAGCGTCATGGTCTCTTCCACATATATCCACTTTAGCATGCCTATTGTCTATGGGGCACACACCTTTGATCCCAGAAATCAGGAGGCAGGTGCAAGTGGATCTCTATGTGTCTGAGGACAGCCTGATCTATGTAGTGAGCTCTGGGCCAAATAAGGACTACATTATGAGACTCTGTCTCAAAAAACAAAGCACAATGACACAAATAATTACTTATAGTTGTATCAGCTTATAAATATAGCTCTCACCCATCAGCAAAGAAACTTTTTTGCAGCAAATGGATACTGTTATAGAAAACCACAACTAGTCAAAATGTAGAGAATCATGTTTTTATTTTACCATTTTTTTATCTTGAAGTTATTTCAGATTTTTTCTTCATTATTCATTTATTATTATTTTTTGAGACAGGCTCTTGCTAAGTTGCCCAGTCTAGCTTCAACCTCATAATACCCTGCCTCAGTCTCGTAAGTGGTAGATATTACAGGCATGCAGGTATATATCCAGGATTTTTGAAGCCCTCTTATTGTTTTATTTTGGGCAACACGTTTCATAACGTGTGTTTAGTGTGTTTACCTCATTGTTTTTTAATACCTTGTGGTTCTGGTGAGGAGTTTTTGTTTCAGAAGTACCCTAGATATTGGGGAATTAAAGAAAACTGGATGAGCAAATAGAAAACACTTTCCATGACAGATGACATTTTATCAACGCTGTTTAGAAAGCTACTTGCACTCTATAAAAGCACTATTTAAGAAGAATGCTGTAAGAACAAAATATGCACTTTGGATAAGGTAAGCTTCTGTGAAAAGTTGGTGAATTATTGCTTTGTTTATTTTCATAAATGTCAAACAAGTAGTCCTTGGAATACTATTTCAATAAGAATTGAGTGATTGTTACAGATTTCCAACACAGTTATAAATTTGTGATAGTGTGCAGTGCTAGACACCTTGAGAGAAATATGTGGGCTTCAGGTTTCTATGTAACTGCTAAAGCCAATTTGCTCACTCTCTGTTGTCATATCTTATGTCCTTTCTCACACTCTCTTTTTTAGTTTGCTTGAAACACTGCGTATGTTTCTTTTTCTTTAGTATACAAGGACAAATGGTTAGATTGTTGTTAGGGATTATGCTGTTTGTAAAGTAGTGGTAGCAGGTTTTCCCCAGTTATAATGACTTCAGTAGCATGTAATAACTTGCTAGGTTTAGAGTACCAGGCATGATTTTCCTCTTATTGAGTGGGTCTTAATTCCAATGAGAGAGCTGTTGATTACCACCAATGTATGTATGCCACTAATGCACCCTTAGCATTATCTTGTCATGCTGGTCATTGATGTGCTTCATTGGCATCATAACTAGGTAGGGCTATTGGTTGCCTCAATCCTTTGGAACACTGCATATGAAATCTATTCCTCACAGAAGAGGCTTTCAGCTCAGGGGCCTATCAGTTTTCTGTGAAATTGTCTCTTAGTAATATCAGAAGCTACACTCATAAAGTCTCACTTACGTGACTGGCTGTTTCCCTCTGCAAGAGTCACCACAGTTTGTCAATGTATTCCTCTTTCTCAGAGTTGTCACATGACTGTATGCCTGTTTTGTGTGCCTGTTTTTACTGTTCTTCTGCTACCATTCATTTTTAAAGGTATCACTCAATGTTTTTCACAGTGATTTGTCAAAAATTTCTTCCTCAACTTTGTATGAGTGGACTCATCTTAAGCAGATGGCTGGTTACATGTCATTTTTCCCTAAAGACCTTCAAGGTAAAGGGATCTCCAAGGAAAAGTGACATGTTTTTTCCCAAACAATGTCCTAAATAGGTCTTCTTTCTTTTTGACCATGTCAGGCATATAGGGTAGAAGAATGAATAATTATTACAGCAAGTATTTTGTCCTTTGTTAAAAGTATTTTGACTGTTATATTTTATTAAGATGATTCAACTATAGTTTATAAGCATATTGAAGCTATTTTCAAAATACTTAAGCATATTTATACTGGTAAATACGGGTATTACAGTAATTCTATCCCATAATATGGAAAAATATTTGAGCAAAAGATGGAGAATTTTTCTTGAATTACTGATCTATAACTTGAATAGTCAATGTATATTCTATGGAAATTAGAGGCGTCTTTTGCCTGTCCTTTCTGATTCTTTAGATTTCAGCTTACAAGCCCTTTCTTTGCACATCTTTCTTGACCATTTTATTTGAGTTAATTGTCTCATTCCTCCTTAACACAATATGCTGTTTGTTAATGTCAAGTACCTACTCCCGTTTGTCATTAATAGTTAAAATTTCATTTGTTTATTATTTGTTTCTCTCACTGCATTGTCAACTGTATGGGGGAAGAAGCTTGTGCACTGCTATGTATATTACCAGCACTATCAGAGGGTTATGCACACAGAAGATGCTTTGTAAATACTTGCTCAGTGTATTTATTATAAAAGAGTATTCATTTAAACACTGAGAACTTAAGCCAGGGGTTCTCAGTTTTGGTTGCACATAGGAATCATTAACGAAGCTGTAAAACAAATGCTAAAACATTTCTGTCAAGTTGACAATAAAGATTATCATCACACTATTACTTAATGGTTATTATATGCTACCTACTTTGCTAGACAATTGATGTATGGTAGTTTATGTAAGCAACATAAGTAATACTTGAATTATCTTTTAACTTTCCCATGATAAAACTGAAGGCAGAGAAAAAATTATTTATCTAATATCATCTAGATCCTAAGTTGATTCTTCCCTGTTTAAGTTTTGTTTTTTGGCCCTAACTATACAATAGAATCATTTCTGGGTTTTTTAATGTACATGCTAATATTTAGGCACATTAACTGTGACTTATAGATTTTAGAATCACAAACAAAGCATATTTCCAGATATATCTAAGAATGTATTTTCAGAAATGCTTAACTTAGCATGGAAGGAGTATCATGAATGTGGGTGGCATCATCACATGAGCTAAGGTCCTATGACTAAACAAAGAGGAGAAAGGGAGCTGAACACTAGAACTTGTCTCTTGATGCTCATGAGTGCATGTGACCAACTAGCTCATGTTTCTATCTACATACCTTCCTGTCATGATGAAGCAAATGTTCAGTCTGTGTTCCAAAACAAACCCTTCTTTCAGTTGCAATGATAAAAGTAATTAATACTTTTTAGTAGTAATCAAGCCGAAATCAACCTGCCTCCTCTCCCTGAGAACTCCTTTCTCCCTCTGTTATCCTTTCATTTCTTTCCTATCTGCTTTTGTAATTGTGAGATTAGTGTAGCTCAAGATGGTACCTTTATTTGACAAAGACATTCTCTAGCATTTATCATAGAAAATCAAACAAATTATTGTTAAGTCTTCAGGAACATCTTATACAGTATAAGATTTCAGGAGTCATTATTCATTATAAGAATCTTCACTGTAAGCTGAGCGGTGGTGATACACACTTTTAATCCCAGCACTTTGAAGGCAGAGGCAGGTGGATCTCTGTGAGTTCGAGACCAGCCTGATCTACAGAGTGAGTTCCAGGAGAGCCATAGTTACAACAGAGAAATATTATCTCAGGAAAAAAAAAGAAGAAGAAAATAAGGAGAAGGAGAAGAAAAAAAAGAAAAAGAAAAATAAGAAGAAGAAGAAGAAGAAGAAGAAGAAGAAGAAGAAGAAGAAGAAGAAGAAGAAGAAGAAGAAGAAATTTCAATGTAGAAAAAGTCATCACTGAATGTTCATAAAATTTCAAATAAAAAAATTGTATCATATCCAAATATATATAAATAATATATAAAATGTATAATATATATATATATATAAATATATAAAAATATAAAGTTATATACTATTCAGGTTTTGTTTCCAGATGTGGTACACAGACCTTTCATTGCCATATTTGTACAAATAGGATTGCTACTATTGTTATTCTCTTAAAAGCACATAACAATTATACCAGTTATAACTGTTTGAGACTTTCTGCATACCAACCACTGTGGTTAGTATTTTGGAGCAATCCTCATAATAACTCTTCAAAATATTAAACCACGCCCATTTCATAAATGAAGAAAATTATCTCAGAGATAATTGATTACATAGGCTGCAAACAGCTAAGCCTAGACTGGGATAGGAATGAGGGTGTGAGGAAAAAAGCAGACAATGTCAGAAAAAATATGATTTGATTTGGTACAAATTTTATAAAACTCTAGGAATGTAAAATGTAAAAGATATAGTTACCAAATAATATAATGAGTGAAAATGCCAGTACCTGGCATTCCTTGGGGTTTAGAGTACTAGCCTTGACACCTGTGCAACCTCAATTCTTTAAAAAGAAATGTTTTATTATATTTGTTTCTTGAGAATTTCATACATATAATAGTGCATTCTGATTACTGCCATCCTCTATTATCCTACCTCCATACTTATTATCCCCCTTCTCCCTCCAAGTCATTTTTCCACATCCATCCTTTTTGTTTTGTAACCATTGGGATGAAACAGAGTCATCAGTATGACCATGTGTTTGGAACTATCCATTAGAGCCTGGCAGGGTCATCACTGGGTACAAAACTAAGAATAATAAATGTTCCTCCCTCAGAACTCACCAGTAGCCTGTATTCCTGCAGGGAGTAATAAAACCATATGGGTTTGTGTGCAATCTATGACTAACTATCAACAGGTCCAGTCTTGTGCAGGCAGCTGCTGGTACTATGAAAGTATGATTGCATCAGCTGTGTCACACACAGAAGATGTCTTTTCACAAATCTTCTCCCTGTGTTCTATCTCTTGCATTCTTTCCACCCTCTCTTCTACATTGTTTCCTCAGAACCCTTAGAGAGGGTTCTGCAAACATCTTATTTAGGGATCAGCACTTGAGCATCACTTACTTTCAGTAACTTGAACAAGCCATGTATCCTTGCGTCTTCCACCATCCACTGCAAAGAGAAGTTACTTTGACTAAGTTGGACAGTAGCACTTATCTATGTGCTTAAACATGAGAACTCAGAAGAAAACAGGACATTGTGTCAATCTTGCTAATTAATAGTAGCAAGTTCCCCTTTCACACATAAAATATGTGTTCTTTTTTAATTGGTTACAACACCAAACATGATCCCCTCTTGTGTGGTGGGCCTCAGAACCAGAGACTACACTTATTGGTGGGTACAAGGACAAATGTTTAGATTGTTATTAGAGATATATGCTTGTTTAGTAAAATGATGGTTATAGGTTTTCCTCCAATATTCATGATTTCACTAACACTGAGTAATTAGCTAAGTTTCCAGTAATGAACACAGTTTACATCCTGTCGAATGGATCTTAAGTTCAATGATAGAGCTATTGGTTACCAAGATATTTGTGCCACTCCTAAACCCTATGGTAAACAAGGATGACACCAATAGATATATCAAAGTGTACAGAGAAAAACCCATGAGGACTCAACTTTACACAAAGAACTATGGAAACTAAGGAATGCTGACAGCAGAAGTAATCTTTCCCAGGGAAGATCACACCAACTGGCTATCCAACACGAAATGGTCACCCTTGGAGACATACATATATGTAACATTATAAAAGTGAGCATGTTATATTTAGTAGTGTGTGTATGTGTATGTGTGTGTGTGTGTGTGTGTGTGTGTGTGTGTGTGTGTGTTAGCAAGTAGTGATAAAAGATACCATATTTGAAAGAAATGAAGGAGGGGTATATGTGAAGGTTTGGAAGAAGGAAAGGGAAAGCAGAAATGTTATAATTATATTACATATATACACATATATTATATATTAAATATATAAAAAATACACTACTGCTAATCTAGTACAAAGGTAAATTATATTTGATGAATGAATTTCTTGTGTGAATCTCATTTTTTCTCGTGATAGTACTAAAATGAAGAAATTGACCCTGGCTCCATTTTTCCAGGTAAGGCAGCATGTTCTTTACTATAGGTAAAGACAGAAAGTATGTAAGATAATTGTGAGTGTTTAATAACAACTCAATGATAGCTGGAGTAAAGAGTCAGGTCTTTCTTCCAATAACTCATTGATAATGACATTGCTAGTTGACTGCTAAGAATGACCAAACTGTATCCTTGTTATGGTACTAATAAAATTCTTGTATTTTATCTTTCCAAAATTCAAGAAAAAAGTTAACAGAGAACACCTGATTGCCTTCATAAGTCTTACCACTCATACCTCAATAGCTACATCTTTCTTAATCATAGTTTGTTTAAAAGCTACCTTTGATGAGAATGTATTTCTGATTTTGAGATTTATATAAGTGGCAAAATAGAGCCAATTAAAATTTATTGTCCTTGAAACACTTCAAAATCACTTCTAATTTTTTTTTCAAATTTTGCTGTGGTGATAAATGTATACACACATAAACATATAGTATGCCTTCTTTATCTAGCTTTGATTTTTTGTGGCTTTGGGAATGTAGTAGACTCTGTGGAGAAGAGGTTCAACATAATACCAATCCAAAGACTGAATTTCTTCATCTTCGTTCCTGTTCCTTTTGAATGATGACCAAAGTAGCACCACATAGTACTCTTTTGTTGAAAAATTATCTCTTCATCACATTGATTGGGAGGCCCTGTATCTCTAGAGCCCTGGCATAAGAGGATGTTGGTTATCAGGAAAGATCAGGTAATATTTTCACCATAGAAAAGAGTACTTAATACATGTCAGCTTTGGCAGAGGAAATTTTGTGGACTCAAACCTAAGTATACAGAATGGTCCTTGACCTCATCTATTTCAGTCATTGGTAATGACTAGATAGTCCTTGGGAGAGTAATGTTTTAAGCCTTTGTATCTACTTTTGTGCCTCTTATAATCTGAAGGTGTTGCTTCTCACATCAATTTGTTTCAAAGCATCATAGGGAATCACAGGGCTGAAACTGGTAATCATCTTGCCTTAGCCTCCCAAAACCTGGGATTACAATTCATACTATTATCCATGGCTTTAAAACAATACTTAGTCTCAGAAATTATGATTCATTTACTGTTGCATAAAGGTCAGGAATCTGTATATTTAAAATGCACTAAAACAACTTGGCTTGGTGGTACATAGGATTAAATTTCAGTAGTAAAATTGAGTGTAAATGATGATATTCCAAGTTAAAAAAAAGTTCAGAAGAAAGAATTTTGAGCATGACAGAAGGTAAATTATAGATTTCTCCCCAAGGAGAAAAAAATAACTTATTCATTATAAATACCAGGTGTCCATAAATAGGTAAAGAAAAGTGAAGCTACTGACGAAGTTTGAGTACCTTCATATGGAAGCTTTTACATACATCTGTGCTTTATAAGGAAAATATTAACTATAAAGATGATTGACTAACCATCCATGGGCCACTGTGAAATATTTACTCTCACTGGAGGTCTTGAAGCATAAGGCAATTGTTTAAGAGATTCACTTGTTACATATTTTTTTTACATATTCTTTTTATTTTTAATATATTTGTAGTATATTAAAATAGAATTTCACCACTCCATCATTTTCCTCCCCCAAACCCTACCCAGGTCTCTCACACAAGTTGATATTTTATATTTCTTCAATTATTACTGTTACATACATATGAGTGTGCATGCTTGTATGCACATGTGTGCAACCTGCTTAGTCCATTTTCTATTGTTCATAAATAAATGATTTCCGGGCTGACTACTTTTGCATTAGACAACTAATGAGGGAGTTCATCCCTGCTGCCTGTAGTTTTTTTCCTAAGGACAGGGAGCCATGATTTTCCTCCTTTCACTTTAACATGTCTGTTGATACTGTATTGTTTTGGTCTTGTTTATGCAGCCATTTTAGAACAGACTATTTCGTAGCAGACTTCCTGGTATTCTTACTCTTTAAAACCTTTCTTTCCTTTCTTCTGTGATATTTCTTGAACCATAGATGCAGGAGCTGTGACGTAGATCTACCCATTGAACCTGTGTTCCTCATGATCTTTTGATTTCTTCATTATGTCCAGTTGAGGTTTTCTGTGATGGTATCAATGTGCTGTTAAAGAGAAGTTTCATTGATAAGGACTGGTAGATACAAATACCTGTGGGTATGAGGTTAAGATCAGAATATAGAAAGGAGTTATAGTAGCCTAGCAAAGTAGCAGTAGTATATTCTTTCCTAAGGTTCATGATCTCATTAGCCCTGGGAAGCTGGCTAGATGTATAGTAACAGGCATGATTTTTCTTCTGATAAGTGAGCCTTATGTCCAATTAGACAGCTCTTAGTTACCACCAACATGTGAGTGCTATTTATTGCACCTTTATCAATATCTTGCCGCCTTGGCCATTGTGGTGGTTCATAGCTGTTTCAGCAAGATAGGAGCATTTAATTGCTTTTTCCCTTGACAGCTTGCAATTTTTATTTTTTAGTACCATGGAAGCTTGATTACAGGAAGGAGGTTTTCATGCTAGAATCATGGCTTGAATCATCATTGTTCTGTGTCCTACATGTGCAATGTCTTCAGCAATAGCAGCCCACACTCACTCAACCCTTGAGAGACAACAAAGGGCTACACGGAGAGTTTATATTGTTGGGAGAGTCACTTGGGCAACTCTGACCTCAGTGATTCTCGGGGAAAGCACTATAAACCCATAGTATATATATATTCTATGATCCCTCAAGGCTTTATCAAACAACCTTGGTGATATTTGTCCCTTGTTTTTCCTTCTCTTTTTGCATCGACCTCCCTCCCTCCTCCCCAGTTGGATCCTCCCTCATTTTTTCTTTCCCACTTTATATCACCTGTATCCTGTATTCCCCTCTGAAGCCCCACCTCCAACTATGATCCTTTTACCGTTTCCTGGTTTGTGTTTCACCCATGTTGTATTCTCAGATCTGAAGATTTGGAACTAGAAATAGCAAATGAAAGAGAGTATGCAGTGTTCGTTTTTTGGAGTCTGAGTTACCTCCTTCAGCATAGTATAATATTATCTAGGTCCATCTATTCCAGAGGAGCCATATTATGTTTTATTTTATTGTGATTTATGCCAAAATTTTTACATTCCTCAAGTGGTATTGCTTTATAAGTTATTGATTTCTAATTCTATTACATAACTGCTTTAGAAAGGAAATGGTATAAGTAACAAGAGTTCTTTGTTATTTACTTTGTTATATTGTCATGGGTCTGCCAGACTATGTAACTGCTTGATATTTTTGCTTATTTATGGGGAAGACTGTATTTGTGCTGGTAGAATGAAGTAGGGGGTAGGTGTCTATTGTGAAACCAGAAGTTGATTTGGAATTTTGCTTTACTGTTGTGAGTCTGATAATCCCACTGGTTCTCCTTTAGATAGACATATAGTTAAATATAGGTTACTTTGTACTGTGTGCCAATATGTTACATAGCAGATATAGTAAACAACCACAGAGGGAAAAAAAACAGGAGTTCAAATAGTGTGTCAAGAAAATTGTGGAAGACTGCATTGTTTAGAAACTGCAGCCTATATTTGTCAGACAAAATTTAAGAAGACATATATAAGATCCATATTTGAGACTTTAAGTGATATCCAAAGTTTGAGACATTATATGTGCCCTAGGCAGTTCAGGGAGAGTTTTATTATTATCAGTTTTTGTCTTAATTTCTTGAAACATCCCATGGATGTTTTAGATTATGCCTATTTGTATTGAAAATATAAGTCACAGGTCTACTTTGGCCCCAGGATAAAGAAGAAATGAATTAACAGATAAAATAGAAGTGGAAGACGGTACTATTCTCTTCTTTACTCTATGTATATTTTCTGAGTGCTAATTAGCTCTCTAGTACATACAGCTACTCACTGTGGATAATAGAGAATACATAGTATGTATATCCACTGTTCACTGAGGCATTCTCTCTAGTCAAAAACTCCTCTACTCTATCATGTTCTACACTAAATGACCCATGGGAAACAAGTTATGGATAATGTAGATATTAAAGTAGGGAGTTCAAGTTCAGGGCAAATAGTATAAAAGAAGATCAAAATACAATACAGCCAGTCTTCACAGAGGAAAGTGAATTGGATAGACCCCTAGGAGATCTTCAGTACATATGTCTGAAAGATAAGGTTAAAGAAGTTTTAATTTTGATACAGAAAGAACTCTTAAATATGTTGATTATATTGAAAGAATACATAACTTGAATATAGATGTACTTGTATTTGACTCTAGCTTTGTCATTTATAAGAATTTGTATGAGCATTGGTTTTAAGTATGATAGTTCATGAAACCATGTGCTAAGTAAATACTGGGATTAAGAAAATTAACGTTATTACTTGATTGTTGCCTAATAGTGCATCTTCATAATCTAGGAGCCATATTCTAGGAGAATAGAACTTCAGAATTTAGAATTAGAATTAGAATTTAGAATAGAATTTAGGGGAAAGTATCACATTCAATGTCATATTCCGAATTTTATCACAATATCTTTCAACTATTCCAAACTTTTATGTTTGTAATTCTGGCACATTTGACTCTTCCTGGGTTAGTGAATGTCCTTTTCCTTTCTTTGCTCAACACTTTTGGGAATCAGTCAGACTGAGTAGCTTTATGTTGCAGCTCTTTGCAAACTTCATTCAGTATAGCTTTACTGAACTCACTCCATGTGAATTATGTTCTGCATGAGATGTAGAATCTAAAGAAACCCACGAGAGAGCTAGCTGTATGTATTAGTAACACACAACAAAGAGAATTTGTTAACCAAAGTAGAATGTGCAGATCAACATCATCTGATTTTCTACAAGGACCTGGTGGTTATGAAACCTATACTTAGACACACAAAGGCACACACCCATTCATTCATAGACACCATATAAACACATTTACATACATCATAGACACAACACATAAAAGATTTGATAGGAAAATACATATACTATGAGCCTCAGAACTTTTTGTAATTTAATATTAGCCTGATTATTCACAACAGTAAGTTATATGGATTCAGTTTCTGAGGAATACAACAATGGAAGGGGTCTTGGTATGATACATTTGTCATTTGGTTTCTGTTACAGCTGTTATAAACTATGTTAATGCTGTAAATTACTTGACAGCCTGTGCTAAGCCATAATGTAACTAATGTAACTCAAATGACTGGCCCAATTGATGCATTGTCTATGTAAATAGTATCCCTACAGTGAAAAGTCTAAAGTTACCATTTGGATTGCAGTTAATCCAACTCTTTGAGTTGTGCCTGAAACAACTCATTCTCTCTTTGCTTTATGATCAGAGCCTAGTTTTGTTATCAGTAGGGAACTTTAGAAATCAATTACAAGTATTTGTTTCAAGGTTTTGGAAGATACGGTTGTTGAGACTGGAGTACGTTATCACATTAGCAGTGATTAACCTTCACCTCAGTCAATGGACTCTGTTGTACCCAAAGAACAAGAATTACAACACATACTATTTTAAATCTGTAATTCTGCATCAACATTTGTCTTCTGCAGAAACAAAAAACAATAAAAAATATAGAAGTTTTGGTATCTATAAATGTTCTTACATGTTCCTACATCTCCCGACACTTCTTTCCTTTGCTTGAGGCATTATAGAGGCACATAGTTTTTGTGTATTGAGTTCAGAGCAAAAGTGATTCCACATATAGTTAAAGCATATGCTAGATCTACTTGTTATAAAGTTGATGCCAGCTTTATTACTTCTCTTTAAAGACAAATTTGAGATTATATTTCTTGAGGCAATGTTGCAGTGAGATTGTAGAAATGGCTCAGTGGTTAAGAGCAGTGGCTGCTCTTGCAAAGGACTCATGTTCAGTTGCCAGAACCACATTAGGTAGCTCACAACTGCCTGTTACTCCATAACAAGGGGATCCAATATCTATTTCTGGCCCACAGGCATGTGTATGCATGTGATCACATATGCAAGGGGGCACACACTCGTACACATAGAAATATATTAGATAATTAATTAAAGGTGATGTTTCTCTACTTTTTGCCATTTCAAAAATGATTTACCATAGTCAATTTCATCGTATTTGTTGATTCCCTTGGCTTGCCTGAAAATTCAAATAGTTCCATTTTTTATTTGGCTTTGTAACTTACAAGACCTTTCCTTCACATTGTCTTATTTGATATTCAGAACAGGTGTTTTGTTTTTAAAATTATAGAACTAACTCAAATGTGTGAAGTTGTTTGTTTCAGATAATATAGCTAGGAAATAGGGACTGTATGAATTGAATCCAGATCTTTTTAGATCCCAGGTCATTGTTCTGTCTACTAAGAAACACTGGGTCAGCAATTAAGCATTGTAGAGCTGTTTCCATATGTGATATTGGACTAAACATAAACAACCTCCCTGGAAGATGGCCATGATCTACTCTACATAAGTATTCTGTAATACATCATTTTTTTTCTTTTCGTCAGGTATTCATATGCTTTCCAGGGGAAGGCAAGATAGAGCAAGTTCAAATATACAGTCATAAAGTGTGAGTGCTTGCTTCCAATGCTAGTTACATAGATTTTTATTCATTACTACATGAATATAGATAGATATTTTTGCTGAAATCAATTGAGAGTCTGGAATATTTTCTGATTTAATCACATTCTTTGGACACCATCACATTTGTGTATATTAGAGAATTCTTCTGGAATGCTTGTGGAGCAGTGACTTGTTATAATGGGATGGAAAGAACTATCTTTGAAATTAGTTAGATTTGGAGTTATGTTCACTCAGAGTATGATCCCAGGCAAACAATTTAACTGATCTGAATTTTGATTTTCTTAGCCTTTGAAGTAGAATTTTGAAATGCCACCTTGTACAATTGTTAAAAGAATGGGAATAAGATCCAGCACTAGGAAAATAGAAGATAGTTCGTAAATGTTCCATCTCTCTTTTGTCCCACCTTAGGCTATGCCCCCAGCCAGTGTTAAAAGTCTGCTTAGTGCTCACTCCTTGCTGAGATACACAGCTCCTGTAAGGAATCATTCATTTTTATTCTTTCAAGGCTCTGTGTGTTCGGCCCCACCCTCTCAGTTCTGGGGGCTTCCAAAGCAGACAGGTACAGGATGTTCTGTGGTGCTTCAGAGGCTGATACTCAATCTCCTGGCCAGCAGTCTCAGTTGCTCTTTGCACACATTCCATATGAAGGCACACTCCAGCTCCTAGTGCCGATGTATGTGTCACCACTTCTTGTACCCAAAGCCATTTCAAGTTTGAAAAGACCAAGCTCTGACTTGCCCTGGAAACATTTCCCAAGTTGTCCTTGTTCCCACATTATGTTCTTAAGAGAACATGCTTTGAATTTGTTGGACTGTCTATATACTAGAATCAAAGTGATAGGTAGTGTCTTCTGGTCTTAAGGAGTCCTGAAGCACTTTGTAAGGCAATGTGACTAGCACTGAGGCCACAGAGCCAGTACAGCAGCCGCAACCCAGCACTTCACAATTAGTCATGCTCGGCCTGAGATAATCAAGCCTGTTTTTATTGGAAGAGCAGAAGAGGGAGGGAAGTCAGTTGGCATTTTCCCCACATACCCTTTCTGAAAGCGCCCTTGGCTCTTCAAATTTCACCTAAATAATCAGCTCAGGCAAATTTTCCACTACCATAAAGCAAAGTGTGATGGTGTCAAGCTGATGACAGGGTGATGTCCCTGGACACTGAGTAAACAGGAGTGACCTCACAACTTACTTTTATTCTCCACCTCCTTTTGTGCCTTAGGTGCTTTCTCCAGCTTGCTTCTTTTCCTTTCCCTGTCTCCCATGTGTTGTCAGGTAGAGGTCAGTAAAGGCACGGAGAGTGTAATTTTAGGATGAACCATTTATCATCTCTAATCATCACACCATTAATTTTATATTAAAGAGAAATTCGGAAATAAAAATACAATAGCAGCTGGGCTTCCTTCCTACTAGTAACACTCAGTATGCTTGAACTTCATGCTCAAACTTGTCTTTCTGGTTTTACTTAGATTCATAAAGGCAAGGGCCATCTCTGTATTGCTCATTTTCTTTTGTCTGGCCCAATATAGCAAGTCTAACAAAATGTTTGCTGGCTATAAATTAAGATCTAATTAAGAACTCCACTGCTAGTATCTTATCTTCTACCTTGCTCGTAAGTAGCTGACCCAATCTAAATACCTTGTCTTTATTTCTATATATTACAGAGAAAACTTTCACCCAAGGGCCTTGTGAAGAATATGTATGTTCAAGTGGAACCAAGTGCTCTTTTTCCAGGTGTTCTAGCTGGTATAAATTTGAGAATGAACTTACATTGACCCTTGTCCTACCAGTGTAGTTCTGTTTCTTGTGGTATTGACTACTGTATCCCACAAAGGTCCCGTATGAGAAAGTTTGTTATTGATACACATTTTGAGGGGACATTCAACCTGAGTAGACCTGACTAGATTGAGCTTTCTTCATCTGCCTCCCAGAAATCACTGCCTGTTTCCACAAAATAGAGATAAAATTATAGGATTATTCTCAAGAAAGAGTCCTAAAATTAGATATGCGTGGTGGGTTTTTTTTGTTTTTGTTTTTGTTTTTTTTGGTGAGCAAGCAGGTGGGATACAGCCAGTCAGTTTGTCCTTTCTTTCCCAGCTCATTTAAGTGGCTGAGGGGTGACAGTGAGATGGTGGGAAGAGCTGTACCTTCAAGCATGCTTCATGGTTCTTGCTTCTTACTGAATGAAAATTTGATATTTTAGTAAAGAAGCTTATAACACTTGAATGAACTTTTCTCTTTACCCTGGAGTTGATTTGTTGTTGTTGTTGTTGTTGTTGTTGTTTTCTATTAACTACAGAGTTAAAGGTATATTTCTTTTTTGTTTTATTTCCTCAATCCTTCTAGATGTTTAATGATCTGAGAGAACCCTATCATTGCCTGACCAGTTAAAGAGCTGGGAATTTGGTTTACCCCATAAAATCGTAAGAATAAGACTAGAGAGATGGCTTAGCAGTTAAGAACATTTTGTGCTCTTGCAGAGGACCTGGGTTCAGTTTCCTGGGAGCTCACAACTGTCTGAAACTCCCGTTCCAGTGGATCTGACATCCTCTTCTGACCTCTGCAAGCACTGTAATGTTTGAGATAGAATTACACACACTCAGGCACACCTAAATGAATACCAAACTAGTTAGTTAATTAATTAATCTTCAAAAACTGTGAGAACTCATGAACTAAGTTGAGATTGC
Organism: Cricetomys ansorgei; assembly: GCA_026225945.1. NCBI lineage: Eukaryota > Metazoa > Chordata > Mammalia > Rodentia > Nesomyidae > Cricetomys > Cricetomys ansorgei. The sequence goes on from JAMJFZ010003399.1 coordinate 4,213,939, forward strand.
GATATAAAATTGCTCTTCCTTTTAGAACAAAGCCGAAGAATGTCTTAGAGTGGAAGCCTCGAGATGACACATATATCACTAGCAAAGACTAGGTTTTTACGGTAATAGCAATTGCTCGCTTCTCTACATCTTTGAAGTCAAGGTATGACAACGCTATTTAATGATGGCAAGACATGTGGTTTTACCTCTTTAAACTTCAGTTTTCTTCATCTGTAAACCGGAAATAATAACAATAATTATTAACTCATAGAAATTGGTAAAAGTACTTATCTCATTAAGGAGAAAATTAAGATACGTGATGTGGAAGAATTTTGCAAATGGTAAAAGATGAACTTAAATCTATTTTCGTTTTCCTTTCCCTGTGCTCTCATCATTTGTTTTTTCTGCTTTTTGTACAGCATGGATATTTAGATGTGACTCTGGAAAGAAAGGTGGACAGGATAACTGCTTAAGGTCTCTTCAATTTAGGAGTGTGTGAACTATGCTTTCCTCCTTTCCAGACTACTCCAAGTAAGAAAATCATCTTGTAAGACAGAGGAGAAATCTGGAAATCATCAATTTTGATAATGTCTCTTAAAGTGTAATGTGAGACCATGCTCTGCTATTAAGTGCTGGTGTCTGCCTATTGTTCAAATAAATAGTAAAATGCAAATGACAGGAAATTGGCTGAGTTCTGAGTCCTATTTTTACTTGGGGAAACAATAAGCCTGCGATGGTCACTGTGACCTTTGATTTTCTGTTTCGGTAACTTCACACTTGTCTGTGAATTTTCCTTCTGCTTTTGCATTTTATATTGGGGTATAATATATGATATAATATAATATAATATAATATAATATAATATAATATAATATAATATATACTATTTATGTATAATAAATATATAATATTTATATATAATAAATATATAAATACATATTATATTATACTATATTATATTATATTATGTTATATATTTCAGGTATAAGATTAACGTTTAAACCAACTCAGTGTATGTGCATGAGTTGTATTATCCTAAGAAAGAAAATCCCATAGCTATGGGCAAGAAATATGAATGCTAGCAAACACAGAATTTGGTGTCCAGAGATCTAGCCTAGACAAAATACCTTTAGGTGAAAGAAAACATATAGTGAAAATGATTTTTAAAAGGAACAGGATATCACATATTTAAAAACTGAAGATTTTGGCTTCTTAATGTATTTCTGATTATTTTTTATTCATTTTTAAAGTTTTTTTAAATTTTATTTTGAGAATTTCATACAAAAGTACTGTATTCACATCATTTCTACCTTAACCTGTTTTCCCTCCAAATTCTTCAGTGCCTCCCCTCATACTCTCAAATTCCTGATGTCTTTTTCTTTGAATATTATTGTTACATACGACTTTGTTTTCTTATCCCACTATCAAATCAAATGATGACTTCATTAAGTTAGGCTTGGTGGAGTAGATAGTTCTCATTGTAAGCACTGTATCCCTTCCCCCACTCCAGTGAGGTTGAACAGGACTCTCTAAAAAGGCAGTCTCTCGACCACACAGTTCTATTAAGTGAAAGTAAGCAAGCCAAAACAGGTCTTAGAATTAAACAAGCTTAAATTCTCCAATGGCTTGGAAGAATTCCTAGGGAAAAGCTGTAAGTTGAATATGCTATGTTGAACATAGTTCAACATAGTTGTTGCTGTGTTGCAACAATGCCATTCCTAATCTTCCTTCAAACTTGATATTGCCTCCTCCTTTGTGCCTACTGATGACCCCATGTGTAAAATATATTCTTCCCTTAAGTAGCAAAACATATTATCCTGTGAATGACCAATAAATAAAATATTCTTAGTAAGCAAGTATAGAGAAGAAAATCTTTATTGAGTGGTTTCTTCAAATAAGGGATGGTTCTTTTTACAAATATAGGGGATGTACAAAACGGTATGACCCAGATAATAACTATATGTTTAATCAAAAATAAACTATCCAATTGTGAAACTAAAATGATATATTCAAGAGCAATATCTTGTTTATATACAGCCTTCATGCATACCTTACTCTTACAGGTGACTACTCATAGGCTTATTATTAAGAAATGTGGTTGAAATAAGCACTGAAACCAGTCACTTTATATTAATATGGATATTTGAAGATTTATGTTCACTAAGTGCAGCCTCTGCTTTAGGTAGAGCTGGCAGAGACGTGGGCTAACCAATATATAAGGACATAAGAACCACAGATATTCACCTTCTAAGCAAACATAATATAGGACAATGAAGGTTTATACAAAGTTCTCTCATATTTTTATTTATTTAAACAATTTTGGATAAAGTTCTTTTTAAAAGAAAATTTGTTGACTGCTCTTAAATATGGTATGTAATGTATATATATACACATTATGTATGTAAATGTGTACATATATGTATATATATACATTATATATGTAAATATGTGTGTGTGTAAATGTATATATAAACTTTATATACACAATTTACATGCACAATTCAGGAGCACCTCTACTATACAATGAACACTCAGTTCTACAGGTTGGGATTCCCTTCAAACAAGTTTTCACATTTGAGAGTTTGGAGAAGGAAGTTATTGTATTTTACATTATGTTCCGTGCTGATTTCTGTATTTGTTTTAACAATATGTTTAGGGGAAATATTTTTATTTACAATGCTAGTTGTTACAGCAAGATTGAAGATTAAATGACACAAGTATCAATTACTTACAATTACTATCAGTTCCCGTATCAAGTACTTACTAAGTGTTATAGTATTTTTATCACAGTAGAACCTTGAAAGAATCCTAAACAGAACTGTGAAATCAGCTACCTCTACAAACTGTATTAATGAATAACTGAGTCATTGTTAATAACTGATTTGTGCTATCGCTTGTTTCGATAACATAGCAGAATGTATAAATTGTAGAAAAACAGAACTAAAAGTCCAAAGAAACCAGACTCTAGTATTTTCTTTCTTCTTTTAAAAAAGTAAAATAATGCCAATGAAAAAGAATATATAACTAACCACAATGACTTCTAACTCTTCTACTTTGATACTATTCTGATCCCTACTTACTTGAGTACATTCCCACACGACAGTTGTAGGAATCATAGCTACAATGGTTCACCATTGTTAACATTGCTTACTTTTTACCTTAACATATAAAAGGCCAAGGATCATAATTTAGCATCTTTCCTATATGATTTCTCTACATGGTTTTTACCTTTTCATTGAAGCACAGATAATCTTCCCTGGAATTTTTCCACAACTTACATTTCTGAATATCTTAGCCTGTTTTGAGGGTTGAGTTTCCTGTTTGTTTTTTTGTCTCATTTTGTTTTATTTTTATTGAAAATAGATTTTTAATACAATATTCTAATTATAGTTTCACCTCCCAGATCCTCCCCATCCACTCAATCTATGCCTTTTATTTTAAGTTATTTTCTTAATAATCTATTTAAAAAATATGCACTAATTTTTCAGACAGATGACAAAATTGTAAGATCTTTCAAAAATAATGAAAAAAAATACAGGTTTCTTGTTAGTTAAAAACCATTTTCTTCAAAAAAGAAACTGATATATTTATAATGTTGATTGTATCTTTGGAACTCAGAGATATATACATTGTTTTAATTTTTAGAAAACATACTAAATTTAATGCATTGGATAATTAAAGTTTTTTCAAGAAAATTTCCAAAAAGCATTGGTTGCTCTCTATTAACCCCAGACCTCTTAATCAGAGAGAGCTAACAATAATTTGATGATTTCAGATCTTTCTCAAACATTAGGATAATCATTTTCACTGTAATGGAGAAGCTATGAATATTTTGTACTGCTTTTATGTGATCAAACCTAACCTTTCTCCAAGAAATCAAGGCTTTATAATATTTTTATTTAAGAATAGACTAAAATACTGCCTTTATGTTTTAATAAAATGTTTAATAAAATGTCTTCCTACATCCTCACTTATCTCCCTACCTACCTAAATGCTTTCTCTCTCCCTCTCCCTCCCTCCCTCTTTCTATCCCTTCCACCTGCCCTTCCCCCTCTCTCATGGAGTCCAGTTTGTGTTGGCTAACTAGTACTCCTGATTGTGGAGCCTGTCCTGGAGTTTAATATACCAGGTTTCTTAATTAGTTTCTTGTTTCTGTGATAAACACCGAGACCAAAAGTAGCTTAGGGAGGAAAACATTTATTTCACCTTACGACATCACAAGAGAAGTGAGGGCAGAAACTCAAAACATTAACCTGGAGGTAGGGACTGAAGCAGAGATCATGGAAAAGCACTGCTTACTGAATTTCACCCCATTGGTTTGTTCAATTTTGTTTTGTTATACAACCAAGACTGCCTTATATCTGCCAAGACTTCTCATATCAATTATTATTTATGTAAATGCCCTACAGTCCTTCTCACAGACCAATTATATGGAGGCATTTTCTAAACTGAGGTTCCCTCTTCCCAGATGGCTCTAGCTTGTGTCGAGTTGACAAAAAATAAACTGGGACAGCAAGAATCACTCCATTGGAGGAAACTTAACTTCCTTCTCCCAGCAACAAGCAACTTCTAATAGCTCCTTGTCTAGGAGTGGAACCTCATGCCTCTCCTCTCCTCCATGCTGAGATTTTTCTCTGGCTTGTGCTTGGGTGGATCTTGTGTATCCTCTCACAACTGTTGTTAGTTTATATGTGCACTTGTCCTTTTGCATTACAAAACAGTGTTTTATTGAAATCATTCAACACCCCTAGCCCTTACAAGTTCTTTGTTCCTTCTTCTGAATAGATCCCTGGATCTTGAGGGAATAGTGCTGATATAGACATTCCATTTAGGGATAAACACACCATAGTCTTTCCCTCTCTACACATTATCCAGTGGTAAGTTTCTGTGTTAATTCCCATCTACTGCAAGAAGAAGCTTATCAGATGAGGGTTGAGTGGTGTACTGATCTATGGATATTGTAATAAGTTACTGTGAGTTCTTTATTGCTATGTCCATTTAGCAGAATGATAGTATAGAATGACAGTTTTTCCCCCTAGACACATTATCATTTAGCTACAGGTTCTTAGATTCATTGAATGCGTCAGACATGGGCTCCATCTCATGCAGCAGGCCATAAATCCAATCAACATGTACTGGTGGATAATTTTATAACATGCCACTATTGTTCCAGTTGATATATCTTTCTTGGCAGGTTATTAATGTTTTTACTAGGCAAACACCTGTACCTTAATATTAAAAAACAAGATCCAATGCTTATAATAGTATTTGTCTTTACAAAACAATAGCCATATATACATAATTACAGTTAAAGAAATAGAGGTCACTAACTTCAAAGAGAGCAAGTGTGGGGTACATGGAAAGAGTTGGAGGGAGAAAAGGGAATGGGAAAATGATGCAATTATATTTTAAAATAAAATAAAAATACACAATAGACCCAACAAAATAATCACATAAATCTTCATCCTAACATGACAAACTAAAAGTATTGCCTCCTCTTCCTACTTATTGCCAATTAAGAAATGAAAATCCCTTGCTTTATTGATTCTTACATATTTTTTCAAGCATAGCATGCAATAGATTCAAACAACTATTTCTATTTAAAATCTGAAGAAATTGTGACTTTGATGTAGACTATAATATGTACTAAATAAAAGTGATCTTCAATAGTGTTTGACTTTGCCTCTTTAACATCCTGAAACACGTTTCTTTAAAAGTTTTAGCTCCAATACTTAACAATACCCACTGGAAGGATTACTAATAGGTGCTGTTAGTAATTAAAGGGTTGAAAAAACTCAGACTGTATTTTTAAAACTTTACCAACAAAGTAATCTGAGAAATGAAATCATGACTTCTGTGGCCTGTTCTATAAAACACCCTCTTTAAACACTTTCATGAGGCTATGTTATCCGTAAGTACTGTACAACTGAATATATACTTAGTTTTATAAAGCTATTTTTATTATCAGTCTAACTTAGGTAAAAGCCATTTTAAGTGATCTTTGTTCTCTTAATTATATTGTTGTATATATCACATGGACTTAAAAAATCATTAGAAAAGTTTTGCTTTTTCTCTCATGGCCCATGAAACTTTTGGTTTGATAACTGATGTCATGGACATGCGTGTTCAAGCTGTTCACATAAATTCATGAAGCAAATGCCTTTGTTTATCCTAATTATTTAAATCTTAACATTTCATACTGTACTATTCTTAGGGATCTGGAGAAACTTCACTCTTTTCCTTGCTTTTTTTTTCCTGAGTACTATGAATCATTAAAAATATCCTTTTTTATATTTTAAACCCACTGAGTCCAATTCATGCTGCCCATATAGTTGGGAGGGAGATGAGATGTAATGAGGCTTCCTGGGAGAAATTGAAAGAAAAGAGTTGGGGTAGATATGATTCATATAAATGTATACATGTATAAAATTTTCACAAAGTGAAAATCCCCCATTTATTGAAGTCCAAACATTTGAAAGAAGAAGAGTACAAAGAAACTTGATTACCACTACAATACCACTACAATAATGTACTTTAGTTGTTTAAATTTTATCATACTTCTGGCACATTTATCTATGTCTGGAGTTATGTTTATCAAGCCTTGATATTACTGGTTTCCAATGAGTAAAGGCTAAACATGTTACTAACCATCCTAAAATTCGCCAATGTCTTAGCTTTGTTAGTTTGTCTAGAGTCCTTAAAGGGGAAAGCCTCAATTAAGGAATTGCCTATATCAGGTTGGTCTTTGAGCATGTCTCTGAGGGATTGCTTTGATTATTAATTGATTGTGAAAGTACCCAGTCTACTGTTGGTGGCAATATACAAAGCAGGTGGTCCTGGGCTATAGAAAAATATTAGCTAAGCATTAGCCAGTGAGTAGAACCAGAGAGCATGCCAACAAGTAGACTTTCTTTATGGTTTCTACTTTAAGTTCCTGCCCTGACTTCCCTCGGGGATGGATAATAACGCATAATATGAAGTATACCCTTTCCTCTTCTGAGCTGCTTTTGGTTGTGGTGTTTCTCACAGCAGTGAAAGAGAAATAAGAAAAACAAGATGAACCCACCAAAAAAAACTGAACGAATCCAAAATTCCCTTAAAGCAGATCTTAGCAACTCAGACACAGCAATTTAGGGATTCCAGAATCATTTTGCAGCTCTATCAACATCAGGCAAATCAGTTAACATGCCTATAGACCATTGTCTCCTTACATGCAAAATTATAACTTCAGTTGTGTGGTCTTAAAGAATTTCCAAGCATGAAAATTGTATAAATGTACAAAATAACTTACCTATTTCTTCTCAAGACATAAGAATTTTAGCAAGCCTACTTCATGTGTATGTCTTCTAAACAATGTATTTTACTTTTTTATTCTGATTAATTTCTGTCATTTAACTTAATAATACACAAGGGATGACATTCAAAAACCCATATTATAGAACAATTAAAGTCCTGTGTTAGATTACTTTGGATATCTTATTTTTGAAATAGTTTAAAAATCTACTTTGGCCTTTCTCAGCAATTAAACAAGGATCATTCCTTAAGTATGAGACACTCGGTGTATTCAGAGTATGTGGAGACACTTCTAAACTGTAAGAAGCTGCTCAGATAGATAATTAGATGATCATGCTACATAACCTTACCACCCTCATTTTAATCACATGTAGATACGTGAGTAATGTACATTATAATCTATTTCCTTAAAGAAAGTCTTTGGTCAAGGACGTTCACTTGATGGATTAAAAGGAATGGTTTCTCAGGTAGTTCAAAACATAAAGTAATTCCTGATTTGCACTGGAATGTGAAAATTCCTTGAAGAGAAGCAGTTCTAACTTTGCCTATCTCTCCAGGAACCATATGCCAAGCACTCATAAAGTATACAGATGGGGTCACACCCATTCCACATGGAAAGAAGCACTTAAGTGACTTGCTCTGATTGCATAACTATGAAGAGGTTTACTCTGTGTGGCAACTTGTTCAGAAAGTAATTTTGTTGAAATGTAGGAAGAGCCTCTGTTAATTGTCTTGAACAAGAGTCAACAATTTTCTGATTTTTTTTTTTTTTGGAGTGGCAAGTCTAATAAACATCTCAAGCTCTACATGATATATTTACTCTGTCAATACTGTTCTATTCTTCCCCAAAGCAGCTGTATACAACACTGAAGTAAATGAGTGTGGCTGCTTCCCAATACAAACTTAACGAAAGATTGAGCTGCTGCGGTTTGTAGACTTGGGACTTAAACATTCCCTAAAGTCCCATGATCTAGCTTGCTATGTCCATTTGTGACCCCCAACACAAACTTTTTACTGCCAGAGAGGATAGTTCCTTTCAAAACTGCATACATAACTGTAGGAAGAACATTTATAACCTTAAGATCCTTAGATCCTTAGGTCATCCAAAATTAACTTTCTGAGTTGTTTTTTTTTTTTTTCACTATAACCTGGCCTCTATTAGGATTTAATCTTCTAGTCAAACTTTTGGGTTCCTTGACAAGTAGAAATGCAGGTTTTTCTAGAGCTATATGACATTGAATAGAGAACAATTCTCTCATACTCACCTGTGGAATATTTCAGCAGCTATTTTTTCTAGAATTATCCTTTTAATAGAGAGCTCTTTTCTTATATTGGCTTAGACACTGTAGATATCTTCTGTAGGTTATTTCCGTATGGCCAACTGTAAAAATGAAAGTAGAATTTTTATATAACTTCCACGTTATAATGTGTATGGGTTGCTTTTGGATAAATATTATTTTAATACATCTAACTAAATATAGCATAATTTTGGTAAAAAGAAAAAAAGCAACATGTTTCAGGCATAGAACACTTGGATGACATTTTGAGGTCCTGAGTGTTTTTACTACTAGCTCAACCAGTGTTTCAGGACTTTGGCAATTAATGCTCTTTATGAACCTCAGATTATTAACCTTTGAAATGGAGAAAGTTACCAATCATGATAAATTCAATGAATTCTGCTAACACCTGAATGAGTTGAATGTTAAGGAGTTTTACTGTCCAACGCTGTTCATATGAACATGAATTTAAAAATTGAGATGAACGGATTGGAGACAACAATACAAAAAACTGCTAAACATCCATTATCTAAACAAATACCTCTTTTTGCTTTTGCAGGGTTTGACAATAGTTACTTTTTACTATAATTGGAAAGGTAATCTACTAGAAAGCTGGAGATGTATGGATTCTTGGAGTGCACCAAGGAGCTAGTTTAGATGTGCTTCAGTTTCAGAGAGAGGTTCTATCTCAAAACCTGAGTTGAAGAGTGATTAAGGAAGATACTCAATGACAACTGCTAACCCCTGCTGTCCACACATATATGTACATACATGTATGTGCACACACATAGATGAATACATACATACAGTTACAGCACACAGACACACACTCATGAGAGAGAGAGAGAAATAATCTTTGGCTTTGTTTTGGATTGTTTTTTATATTGATACTTCTAATTTATTTCAAGTGTATTTAGATAGCTTTTAAATTTTATTAGTATATATTAATATTACAAAATAGTAGGTTTCATTGTGACATTATGCCATGAATTTGGATCACATCCTGCCCCATACTCCCCTCTCTTGTCACCTCTCCCGGCACAGGTCCTACTTTTCCCTCATAATCTCTTTTTTACTTTCACATTTTCTTTTTTAGTGCTGGTTTAATATATAAGAGAATACTATCACATTTGTTAATTTTTGAACAAATATGTTCAAATATGTATATGCTTTATTTTTGTCCATCAGGAATCCTGTTCCATAAGGACACAAGTAGACAATGGAGAAGCTAACCATCACCTGTTCAGTATATTCACATTATTCAAATAAGATTTTGACAAAAATAATGCTGCTATCTCAATACTCAAATCAGATTTTTCCCTTCTTATTTTTATTTTACAAATTTATTTTATTTTTGAGATTATAATATAATTACATCATTTCTTTTTTCCTCTTTCTCTTTCCAAACCCTTCCATATACCCTTCTATGCTTTCTTGCAATTACATGGCCTTTTTGTCCATTAAATGTCATTATATATACATGTATATAAATAAGTAAAAATAAGTAAATAAAAATACCCTTCTCAGTCTGTATAATGTTACTCATATATATGTTTTTATGGATGACCATTTGATATTGGATAACCAGTTGATATCTCATTCCCTGGGGAAGACTATTTCTTGTGCTCTCAGCTTTCCTTATTTGCCTATTGTTCTTTGTACAGAGTTGAAACCTCCTGAGCTTTTCCCATCCAGATTAGTATGTCTATTGTTATCCCGGTTCAGTTCATGTTTAGGCAATCATATTGGGGAGACTTTATGGGTATCATTTCTGACATTTTAAGAGACACAATCTACCAGCAAACTCCCTGTTTCTCTGGGCCCTGCTGTCTTTCTGGCCTTTCTTCTGCAATGTTCTCTGAGGCATAGGTGCAGGAATGTTTTGTATATGTATCTATTGAGACTGAGCTTCACAACTCTACATTTTGATTGGTTATAGTTTTCTGTGATATTTTCCCTCTGTTGCAAAGAGAAGTTTCCTTGATGAGGGGTAAGGACTGCACTTACCTGTGGGACTGAAGACAAATATTAAGAGTGTGGTTAGAGATAATGTTGGTTTAAGTTTAAACACCATAAGGGTACTGCTCATCCTTGGGTATTATTTCAAATATTGTTTTTTTTAATATAAAATTATTTGGTTCCAATCTTCTTATTAACTGCCCTGTTATGTTGCCTTTGCCTCTTCTTGCTTCTCTTCTTTTACTCCTCTCATTTCTTCTTTCTTTTCTTTTTCCTCTGTTTCTTTAAAAGGGAAGATATTGAGGCACAGAATGCCTTTTTGTGATTTTATAACAAGCATGATAGCAATTGACTTACTGAGCATTTCTTCAGGGCCCATGTGAGAGCTGGAGCAAAATCCTTGCCATCAGAGAACTTAATCTGAATCCATGGTGTTTATTATACAGCCACTAGTTAGAGGGAAAATGTGAGAGGGGGGTGCAAATAAAGGTAGAGGTTACTAGCCGAAGATCATAAATAAATCAGAAAGTGATATTTGTAACAGAAAGTACATATTTGTATTTGAGGAGGCAAAGGTGTTATTTCTTCTGTTACTTGCTCCTATATGTTCTCCCTTTTATCTACTTGTGGTTTTGATAAGTAGAGTTTCAATTATAACTTATGTAGCTAATGTTTGTATGCATTTAGACTGAATATAGCTTTATATATCCATATTCCATTTTACTGCTAGTACAGTGTGTTTACTTCTGAAATCAGATGCCGAGAATGCATTTGATTTGAGAAGCTAGCTTGGAGGACTGGATTTTAGATCTCTGGGAAGATATTAAACGATCAACAGTGTATTTGGAATGTTAAAACTTTTATTTGTTATCTACTTAGCATTATGAATGTTCTTGAGTTGAGGAAGAAAGGAACTTTAATTGTCTCTGAACCTACACATTTTTCTATCCTGAGTCTCATCCAGTGCCTAGCCTCAATGTTAATTGATGGTTAAATCAATCAATATTCACTATATATTACAAATAATAAGAGTTCAAAGTCTTCAAATTTGACAAATGAATTCAATTTTAAAGCCATTTTTTACCAAAAAAGAACTGCATGTACATTTTCTTTATAGAGATTTCACAGTATTGATTAATATATTTGAAAATAACTTTGAAACTAAGTGGAATATTGAAAGGAACTGTTTATTTACTTTTAAGTCCAAATTTATGATTTTATATGCCAGTGCCTAGGGGAAATTGTTTAATAAATCATAGAACATTCATGTGGAGTCCTCATGCAGCTCTTAAATCAAAAAAAATGTGCATATAGCCAGCTATATGCTATCATATAGTCAAGTGAGTACAAGATTTTTATTGTTTCTTGTTGTTTGACATTTGCAAATTGCTATATTTGAAAGTACATAGAACTCTATGTTTATACATTTACAAAAGAATTATGATAAAATATGCCACTGGTTGCTAAAGGTCCATCATCCATGGAAGGAAAAGGAAAGAGTTGGGTAGAAACAGGCTTCTCACTTTTTATACCCTATACTATTTGATGTTTTAAAGAAAACAGTTATAAGCTATTTTTGTAAATTTTAAAATATTATTTATAAATTTTTATACTAAAATATTCAGATTCATTTGTATCTTTAACTAAAATTGGAGACATGTTTGCATTTTCAACAGAAGTCAATTGGGAAGGAGATTAAGATTTTTTTGAAGACTTATTTTTTATTTCACATAAATTTCAGGTGTAAATTCTGCATTTTTAAAGCAAACTAAATTTGTGGTTTCAATCATATTTTAAATAAACACAGAACAGTTATATACCAGCTAAGAGTCTGCTCTCATTTTTGTTATTTATTCACAAACTAGAGAAGAAAAAACACATTTTGAACCATTTTCTCCTAAAATGATTTATCTTCTTCATCAGTCTAGTTGTACTTTATAGTAAATGCTATATGTCTTTCACCAGAATTGTAAGAAATCAGAAATGTCAACTATATCATACAACCCGTCTTCTGATGATTGAAAGTCTCTTGCAGTAGCAAATGTTAAGCATGCATTAGGTACTAAACAACCTAGATACTGAATGTTCAGGTTTCATGAGCCTGTAGTTGATACTTTTTGATTTATCATTTTATTCTTCACAGATCTGCAGAATTCTAGAAAAGTCCTTTTTTATGCTCAATAGTATATGTGAATACCTCATACCTCCTTCATTGGTTTTACTTTTAAAATTCTTGACAAGGTTATTAGATTATAGTATAGAATAATGAATATTAATTAGGACCACAAACTATATCAAAGAAGCAGGAATGTATAGATAATTCATTCCAATCTCCTCAGCTTATGTATTTGGAAACTGTGGCTGCAAGAGGGGTAAAAGTTTCTGTAAACTCAGCAAGGTGCACCTTATTGGATCCTCATCTTTGTATTTTAGAGATATTATTGTGGTGATAGTTGCACTGATGCTAAATCTCCTTTAGCTGTTATTGCCATGAATTTAATACTGTATCCTAGAAAATATGGTAGTAACTGAAATTTGAGGCAAGGCTGTGAATGCTATACTATCTTGAATATGTGGCCATTCACTGAAGCTTGGTCACATTCTTGAAGAAAACTGAATCCTAATATCCCAGTAGCTCTCAGTTGCCAATAGCTCCTCAAACTGGGGTAAGATTTTGCCAAGTCCTTCCCTTCCCATGCTGGGATTTTTTTTCTGCGTTTAGTTTGTGCAGATCTTGTACATGTTGCTACAATTGCTGTGAATTAATATTTGCAACTGCTCTGTAGTATCTAGAATCCACCTTCTATGTTCTTTGGCTCTTAATGTCTTTCCATCCTCTCACATTTAATGACCCCAGAGCCTGAAGAATATATATATATATATATATATATATATATATATATGTATGTATATATGTATATATGTATATATGTATATATGTATATATGTATATATGTATATATGTATATATGTATATATGTATATATGTATATATGTATATATGTATATATGTATATATATTCACTTTGGGGATGATTATTCTGCAGTCTTTATTTTCTGCTCCTTTACCAGTTATGGATCTCTGAATTAACCATCATCCATTACAAATAAGAGCTCCTCTAGTAAGGGTTGAAATACGCACGCTATATTATACTTAAGTATATATACATATATATGCACATAATAAGTATAATGAAAAGTCAAAATGAATTAGCGTAATATTTTATCCAATTAGCAGAATAATAGTAGTAATTTCTTCCCTATAGTCTATTGCCTATGGTACCAGGTACTGTGGAGCATGTCTTAACTCCAGTAAGAAAGTGTTTAGTCATTTCCAGACATGTGTGCCCCTCTTTTACCAGTGAGTATGTGTAGCCACGCATATCCTTATTCTAGCTTACAGCCTTCAAAGCTAGATAAGACTGATGGTTAGTTTTCCCCTCTGGTAACATGCATAGCACCTTCTAGCACTATGCTAGCCAGTAGGGATGATGCTTTGAGGTCAGTACAAGTTTGAGTTCTTCATGATATATGTATGGCTCATTGATGTGACATCTTCCTCAATATGGTCTAATTGTCAAGTTCTGAAACATAGACAAGAGCATTAGCAATAGCCTGTATGTTTAGAGGTCTATGAGACCCCATTGGCAAAATGCTACAAAAAAGGTAACTTTTTACTGCTACAGGGATTTTTATTTGTTAAACTGTGGTATCTAATGGAAGAATTGGTTTCTGAATTTAGGATAACTCCATTTTTTACTCATTTTGTATCTGTATAGATATATTTTAAGATATTTCTACAGAAGTAGAACTTCCACATGACTTTTCCAAAAAGTCTTTAGTGTTAAGTTATTCCTTCCTTTATTCCTTCTTCTGACCTGCTGTCCTGATAATTCTTTTTTAATTTTTTGGCTTTTTACTCTTGTAGTACAATGCATTTATGCAACCTATCTCTGTCTGCCTTTTGAGGAAAGATCTTGTGGTCATGATAACTAAGTAACTAGATAATATGATAAACAAGACAATGTTTCCAAGGTTGTTTGTTGTAGCATTTTTAAAATAAACTTTCACTTTATTTCCTTAGTAACTAGTGTGATTGGGGAATTTCATAGTATAATGCTGAGTAAGTGAAGCTCAGAAATAATTAAGAAGCTATTTTCTTCTCTGTGAGTAAGGTTAGGAGGAGTCTTGATGTCTTGGAAAACTCCAAGGTCTCAGCCTCATACAAACCAAAAGGTTTTTCCCAGTAGTCTATGTTAGAGAGGGCACAGTTGGAATTGGCTCCTAGTTTCCAGAGATGTGTACATGATTGTGGAATGAATCACTGTTTTTACTTAGATGATTACACTTTCATCGTGGACATACTTTCTCTAGGGCCAGCTTTGCAATGCATGTGTGTATCTATTCCACCATGAAGCATATTTTATGTGAAAGCATTTGTAGAGCAGTTGGCCATTTTGTTTTACAGGCACTCTGTAGGCTATGAAATGGTCATCTGGCCTGTTAATTTGTCTGAGAATAGCAGTTTTCCCTTTCCTGTATCCATGGCTGACACACAGCCAAAGTGGTATGTCAGGGAAGCCATATAATACCCATCTGTCTATTTAGTAATGGGTGAGGGATTAGACTTAACTCATCATCAAATTGAGTTTTACTTGTTTGTAGTTGTCCCAAGGTGCAATTGTTTGCATGGTAGCATGGTAGATTTTGGCCCTGCTTCTTTGAAGTAAATAGGCCCAACAAGTATATGTTGAATCTATAATATGTACTAGGCATTGTGCAGAACATTCTGTTAACAGTGATGGAACCTCAGAGTGTCATGATATATGCAATTAAAAGATGGTAAGTATGTGCCTAATTCTGAAGGCAAACGTGGTAAGAGACAGGTTTTAGAGGGAGTTGAGGGACAGAAAGAAACTTGAGATAGACAGAAAATAGCACATTGATTTCAAGGAAACGGTACACTATCAAATGTTGCTTAAGCCTGATGCAGGTAGCTAGCAACATTCTCTGAGGTTACAAGGAGTCATGGCTGTCATCTTGAAATTCTTTCATTTATTTTTGATTAACTGAAAAAAAATTGTATTATGGGGTAACATGTAGTGTTTTGATATTGTGTATACATGCTAAACTGGTTAAGTCAAGTTCATTAACATATGTGTCACTTCGTATACATACAACCTTTAGTAATAAGAACATTTATACTTGAATATCCGTTACTTTGAAATATACAATGCAGTGCTATTGACTGCAATTCTCATGGTGCACAGTATGTCTCAAAACTTACTCTACCTGACTAAAATTTAGTACCCTGGAGATCTTCAACTTTCTTCTGTAAATACACTCAAATGTAATTTAAAAAATATTTTACTGTTTATTGACTAAACTGTAATATTTCCATTGCCAACATTATTCTATCTCATCAAGACTATTTTTAATCTACTATCTATATTGGCCACTATTTTACATCTAGTTTCTTTAAAGGATTTTAAGCAGAGGCATTGCCTAGTAGAATTTGGAGTTGATAGTGATAACTTGGGCGAGAGATCGACAGAATGGTAATCAAAGAGATAGTGAGGCAATTCAGGTGGCTATTGCCTAAACTAAGGAGCATTTACACACACACACACACACACACACACACACACACACACACACACACACACACACACAAATGGGTGCTATGTGCTTGAAATGACTCTAGGTATTGGAAATGCCTAGAACCAGGACTGTAGTGAAAGAATCTAAGCTTTCCACTGTCTCTTTTGCATATCATCAACACACAGAAATGCAAAGAAATGACAAGGTGTTTTTGAAATAATTGTCAGCTTGGAATTAGAACACTGGATTCAGGACCTAAAACTATTGTATAAAGCCACAGAAATTATCATTCCCTTCTATCTGTGATTCCCTCAGTTCTACATTGGGGAATTGAAACTTTCTAGCCACTTCCTTGAGTTATGAGGAATAAGTGAGATAGTACTCTTGAAAGACAATGTGTTATACAAACACTGGTCTCTGAGGCAGCTGTTGTTAATAGACTGAGTATTGTGCCTGCCTCACAGGGTTGTTGTGAACATCAAATAGGATAATGGGTTGAAAGCATTTTTCAAACTTTAAAGTGCGATTCAAATGTTAGGAATTAGTAAAAATAATAAAAGAGAACAATTCATTCTCTCTCCAGATGTTCCGGTTCCATTGTGACTCATGTGCTCATTCAGAGCTGTCCAGATGAACTGCCACTTAATTTCTGCTGGCCTGAGTTCCACATATAACAAAATCAAATGGAACCAAGAGATTCTGGGCATTGGCTTCTCCTCTGTCCGATTTTGGCTTTAGGATTGACAGGATACCCATTTGTGCATGAGCTGCTACCCCCTTGTACACACATCTAGTTCTGTTGCTCATGTGCATGCTGAATTTGGCTCCAGATCCAACAGGAACCTTGATTTCTATCAAAGTGGCTTGCTATATCAGCCTTCGACTTTGATGCCCAGTAGGGCCACAGATTTTTCAGAGATTACTAATCAGCGTGAATCAGATTTGATCTATAAATCAAGTTTCATATTGCTAGTGGTGAGTGGAAATACATTAACAACCACAATGAGCTTCCAGTGCAATTAATCACATGGAAATTTTACCTTTTTATCTGTGAAATGGAAAGTAAAGGTGACAATCAGAGCAGTCCCTGCTCCTATGATCAAAATTCCAAAATAAAGGGGATTGAATGTCTTTGTATTACACTGTTTAATAGAAGCATGTTCCTAATTAATTTTAGTAGAATAAGTTTAACATACTCAGGCTTTGGACTTTCACAGAACATGCTATGTTTTGAACTTGATAGTATTTAAAATAGAAGGGTGAGAGGAACCTGGTTCTCATCTCTTTGCTTGGCACAGAAGTGAAAGTTATAGCAGTCAAAAGAAATGCTATACTGACAGACTGAATGAAGCACTATTAAAGAATTTAATAAATATTTGAGAATTTTATGCTATGGTTTGAAGTTCGAACTTACCATGTAACATATTTAAAGAATTATAAATTGAAAAACTAATGAAAAATTCAAGAAAAGTAAGTTATATCATTAATTATCCTGTCAGCGTCATTGTTATTTTCTTGCACATGAACGTACATTTCCATGTATTCTTTATGCAAAATGTTGTTTTCTATCATATTATATTTCTTTTAAATTTAACTTTTTTCTTTTAAATTTTATGTTGTAGCTTCCAGTTTTTACAAGTATTTTGAATAGCAGTGTCCTGTTCAATGCATGTGGCTAATTGAACTTAAGTTTAGACTAAATAAAATTAAGGAAAATTAATTTTTCATGTTCTCAGTCTTCTTAGCTACAAGATAAGTGTTGAATAGTCACATGTGTCTAGTATACCTGTTTTTAATAGTGCAGACACAGAACATTTCCTTAAATGTTAAAAGGTATATTGGGGATTTTTTACCATAGAGTTTTTGTATCATATTGTGCTGACCCCCTTTTTTTGGTTGTCGTTGTTTGTTGTTTTTGTTGATTTTTATTGTTGTTGTTGTTAGACAGATGTTATTCTTTTAATTTTGACACATTGTGAATAGAGTGACAGTGTATGCTCTGCTCATGTCTATCTGTTTTGGCTGAATTAATTTTAAGGATCAGCTTCAGAAGTGGTGTTATTCGGCTGCAAAGTATGAACAGACTCTTTGGAACATCCCTAGTTCTTTTAAAAGATTTTACAAACTAGAAAATGCTTTTAAAAACATATGTGATTGTATTAGTTTCAGGGCAATCTTACTAATGCTGGCCATTATAAATTTTTAAGCTTTTATTCTATTCATTAAACTGTTATTTATGTCTGATTTACTGTGTGTGCACTTTGCTTTATTATTGATGATAATGTGGGTTCTTAGCTTCATTTCGCTTTGCATGGATTATATGTTTACATTTTTGCCTGTTTATATTTTGATTTCTTAGTACTTTCCTATCAAGATCAATGAAGCCTCTCCAGAGAATACATTACCAATGTAATCTTTGGTCACTTAATTGTTTATTGTTGCTTGCATGCTTTTGTACCGTAGATAAGTTCTTATATGCTAATAGTCAAATAAAAGAATATGTACATTTTTAAGTGCTGGTTGATATTACCTCTTCATCTCACAAAATTACAAATATTAGACATTATTAAACTTTTAAATCCCTGTAAATATGATAGGTAAAAAACAATAGATTATTGTCATTTTATGTTGCCTCATTTCAACTGTGAGTGCAAATGAGCATCATTTCACATGTTTATTGGCCATTTATATTTGTTTCCATGTGAACAGCCTGTTGTTGGCCTTAACCCATTTGTTGTTGTTGTTTATTTGACTCTTCATCTGTTTCTTATATATTTATGAATATTTTTTATAAGGAAGAATTTGGTTCCCTTACATATGTGTTACAAACATACTTAAGTTCATTCATTAGTTTTCCTATCCAACAGACTTAAATTATAAACTACCTTGAAATTCCTCATCCTTGTTTTCATGATTTCAGAGTTGGAGGTCATACTTCAGAGACTTTATAGATAAGTTTGATTTAAATCATGTTCCGGAAGTATTTTCACACACAAAAAAAGACTCATTAATAATGGGTACAAGGGATAAAAGGGACCTCAGAGATGACATAATTCAACATTTTATTTTCTCAGAAATACTCAATTTTTCTTAATAAAAGAAAATAAACTCAGTCTCAAGGAGGAAAAGAAAGTTTAAAGGTTACATAGTAAATTATTGGATAAGAGTTAACTGTAACTCCTTAGCTCCTGAGGTCCACTTCACTCCTTCTGTTTAACAAAAAGATACAATTCTTAAAAAATACACATTTAAGAAACTCAGAAGTAAGCTTAATTTCAAAGTAAATAGATGTACACATTTAAAAATAAAATATTAACCCTACATTTCAGATTAATATTCATTTATAAAATCAGGAGAATATGAATCGTTTCAGCATAAATTAAATATATATATCTAGTTACTTCATTGAACAGATATCTAAAGCAACATAACCGTCTTAGCTACTCTAGTTACAAATAGTAAATGTGGGTTTATTTTAACAGACTTTATCATTTTTAATCTGATGAATATGAGGACTGAGAAGCATTAGAATGGCTGCTAATTGTATTTTCAACCTTTATTTCTGTGCTTGGGCAAAGTATTGGATAAAATCTAAATCCTTCTAAATTGTTCAAAAACTTAGTCACCATGACCTATCTTGAATGCAGAACTTTTTAGGTCATTGCCATTCTAATGTCCTCTCAGGGACCCTAGGTGTCATTAGCATCAATCTAAGATTAATAGCCTAGTTCATCCACTACAGCAACCTGAATCACACAGCTTTATTTATACTTGCTTTTATACATGTGTGGTATGGGAAAAATTGCTTGCTATAAATTTTATCCAGCAAAACAATAATTTAACCAAAAAAATTTAATATAATCATTACAAATACTGAAGAAGTATAAACAAGAAAGGACATATAGGAAAATGTAAAATTTTATTTAAGAAGGCACATTAAATTTATCTAGGAAGAGCAAGCCTGTAATATCTGAACCACGGATTACCATGATCCCTACTCCTAGCTCCATGTAATAGAAATTGTTCTTCAAACAGATGAAACCAAGAAGAGAGATCCTGTTCCTTCCACCTCCTCCTCTAGAGCTATAGTTACATCCCTAGAGGGCCTGTCATCAGGATTTGTCCCTAACCTTGTATTGCAGAAGCACATCTTAAAGGACTAGAGATAATATTCATCTAATTTCTATTTATGAGACCTTAACCTCTCATATGATAAACCAAGCATACAGTTTCCTGACTGTGTCTGCCCCAGCTCTTATACAAGATGAAACCTCCATACTGGAAAAAACAAGTCAAACAGACTACTAACATCTACAATCACTCTCAGATGCTACTGTGAGAAGCAAATCACTGACCCTGACCTTGAGGCACACTGACACAGAGATGCTGCTAGTGGACTGAGAGGAAAGCCATTATAATGGAGAGCTCCACAACCTTTTATTTCATTTTGAATGGAGCATAAAGAAGTTCTTTGCTAAGGGCTTTACTAAAGACAATAGCCGTATTGGTTGTCATCAACTAAGAATAAATTGAAAGCTCTATGATTAGATAGTGGGCACAATAAGCAAAAAAAACAGAGCAGTGAGAATGTTACCAGAGAAACAAGATAACTACAATGAGGCTTTATTGGATCACACTTACTATTGTGTGTGTGTAGAAAACTATGCATATATGTGAAATTGTGCTCACTCAAGAATAATCTTAAGAAGATGTAATGTGAACCCCAAAGCATCACTCAAGGCACATGGGGATCTCTTAGTAAAATAGAGATGTTTTAAAACTCAAAAAGCACAAGCTGACCAAGTATTGCTTGAACAATATAATGCCTTGACCCAGGAGCAACTGTTACAATGTCAGGCTCAATAATAAAATCATATTTGTCTCCAGTATAATAGAAGAATCTCTACTCCATGAAAATGAACTAGGGGGGAAACTTTGGAACTACTTATCCTTTGATAAATTTGGGAAGAAATTTCAAAATCTCCTAACTATGGAAATAGTAGTTAAGTGACATGTGCATCCAGTAGTAAAAGGTAAAACAAAAAATCTAACTAAATGAGTTTAAGATCAGCCTCTGATCAAAAAACAATTTTAATTTAAAGTAGTTCAATCAGAAAGAAGCCTAAAAGATAAAAACAAGGAAATATGAGCAGAATCATCAGAGGTTCCACAATGTTGCGGAAACAGAATTCATGGTAATTGTTCAGCCAGTTCACTAAGCAAACAAATGCCCAAGCAGGAAAGAACAAGTCTCTCAAAAAAGGACAAGTTTCTGTCCAGAGTTGTTTTGACATATAAAGTATCTGTGAGACATGCATAGAAAGGGGAAAATATGACCCATACACAAGAATGTTTAAATATAAATAAAAGGTGTCCAGGAAAAAAACACAGATGCTTAACTTACTAGTAAAGACTTAAAATAACCTATGTTAAAATATGCACTAAAATATAGAAACTATCTAAAATAAAGAAATCATAAGAATATATTTTCAATAAGTACACAATGTCAATGCAGAAGCAGAAATTATAAAGAAGAAAATAGAAATTCTGGAGTTAAAATGTACAATGGTTGAAACTAAAATTTTACTAAAAATGCTCGAAAGTAGATTTCAGTTGACAGAGGAAATAAATAACAAATTTGAGTACATAATCAGCAAATATTATATATTTCATAATGTAGAAAGGAAATGATGAATGATAAGGAAAAATGAAGCCCTTGAAGCAATATGAGACACCTTACTGACACAGCAGCATGTTTGTCAGAACACTACCAGAAAGGAAGAAGAGAACAAAGCAAAAAGAGTATTTGAAAAAATAGTGACATAGAGAAACTTGCTGAAAAATTAAGTTTCACAGCAAAGCTAGTGAGAAAATACTTCAAGAAGGAAGATAAAGAGACTGACACTCAGACAAATCAAAATATTGAAGCCAAGTATAAGGAAGAGAACCTTAATATCAGCTAGAGAAAACACACAGGGAAACTACAATCACATTAAAGTTGTCACCTAACAATCCCGTAGTCAACACGATTAGCTCTTGATTTTAGTTTTTTATATATTGATTTACCTTTTATAATTAAAACGTCATTTAAATTAACTTGCAAAAAAAGTTACAAAGCAAGATTAGCAAGAACCAAAGTCTTTCCATCTCAATGAACTTTTATACAGTGGAAACAACCAATCAATTATTGTTGTATGCATTTATCCAGCACAAAAAGAAGTCAGTGACAGAGGTAAAACAAGAAAAGCAATTAGCTTTATATCCTCTTTCATGACTCATTTGTTTATTACTTGAATTTCATCATTTCCTATTACCTAATATTCATCATTTCTTCTGCTTTCTACATGTTATACTGTACCCACATGTACATTTGTTTGCATACACAAATATGTCACGATCCTTATAAGAGAGAGAATTTTTTCTGGGATTATATGACCTTGTTTTATATTATATATTGTGCATTCATCCATTTCTCTACAAAATTTGCAATTTTATTTTTCTCTAGAGGTGAATCGTATTCTATTGTATAAATTACAAGTGAAATAAAGACGGACCAGAAAAAGAAAATGGGAGAATTTGTTGCTAGTTAACATAACTTGCAATAAATAATGAAATATTTATATATTTTATTTACTTTATATCATATTTTATACAGTAAAAGTATATTTGTAAACTTGGAACAGAAATATTACACATTTGTATACATTTGACAATAAAATTCAAAGGAAAGTAGAAAAAATTAATACAAATTAGAGTAAGGAAATGGTATCAAGTGGTAAATAGAATCACAGAAAGAAATGAAAAAATGGTTAATATGAAAATTAATATAAAATTCTATAATTAATTGTACATTCCTTTCTTCATTTAACTTACAAAAAACATTTTATAATTAATCATGCATTAGTTTATTGGTAACACATACAGACAAATTATGGACATTGGCTATTCTTTTTTTTTCCAGATTTTAGAGACAGTGTCTCTCTATGTAGCCCTGGCTGTCATTGAACTTAGAGAGATTCACCTGTCTCTGCCTCCTGAGTTCTGAGGCTAAAGATGTGTACCACCACACCTGACTTTGATAACAGTTCTTATATAAGAAGATAAACTGGAGCTACAGAGAATTAAAGTTTCAGCAACTTACTAGTGTCTGTTTAATATGGATCTGATGAAGAGTACAGAAACACTATGTGTGTTAGAATCCCTAGAGCAATCACTGGAAACTGTTTTAAAATATAGTTTTAAAAAGTTATTAAGACAGGTAAAATTGTTCACAAGAAAATATACATGTTTCAAAATGAGGAGATACTCAAAGAGCAACAGAGGAACGAAGTAGTCAAGGGAAGCAATACCAAAGAAGTTTAATTTAACTTAATCATAATAGTAATAGTGATATGTGTTGTGTTGTGTTGTGTAAGTGGCCTTGCAGAAATGAAGATACTCTAAAGAGATGTTTGTGTCTCTCCATTTGACTATCACACTGTTTAAACAATGGGTCCTCCCCCTCCAACAAAGGGGTAGGGGAAATTCCTCCAGAAATCCAATGCTGATAAAAGGAAAAGGTGTCAGCCATAGGGACAACTTGTCTCCTAGAAAGAGATTTCAAACATTTCTGTTTGTCAGAAGCACAGGCAATGATGAGTCAATGGTGGGTGGTACCACACACATCTTGATCAGGACTGCTTAGATATGCGTTTCCCTGACTCTCTATTTAAACTTTGATCTCATTTTAAGACCCCTAAGACAGACTTGGAAGATTTCTGGATCTCTTTGACCCTCTTCCCAATGTGGCCCATTTAACCAATCTTCTGCTATGTACTTTTAATTGGCTTACTGAAAACATAGGCCAGATGTAACTTGTAGCACAGGGTGCAGCCCTCAAGTTGGATAATAGTTATAAAGTCACGATTGTCAGCATGAATAAATATGAATGGTTATATTTGGATACCAGCTATGAGAGGATCATTGAAGATTCTAAGACATAAATAAGTGGAAAGTGAAAGGACAGAAATGACAATCGCTTGTAAATAGTGACTCAAAGAGAATTTGTAGTGATTTTCCTGATATCCTACCAAATAAAACTTTCTGATAAAAAACTATTAATACAGGTAAAGAATACAATTTTATAATAATAAAGGGTCAGCCATCAAAAAGACAGAACAGTTATAAACATATACACAAAACAGGGCCCTAAAATATACAGAACAGATAGGAGACAGTTCAATAAAAATAATTGGACAGCTTAATATCTTGCTTTCAATAATGCATAGCACAACAGGAAAGAAGACTGCTCAGGAAGTGGAATGATTGAATAACACTGTAAAAATAAAAGGTAGATCTAAGAGATGTCTACTCCCAGCACTGCACCCAGCAACCCAACTCTAATCCAGAACACAAAACTTTCAAAAGTTAACATGAAATGTTCTCAGGAGTAACTCATACAACAAGCCATATGAAAACTGCTTTGAGATTCAACCTATAATAATCTAGAAATAAAAAATCCAAGCTATAGATTGGGACAATCTCTAGCTTGTGTTTTCAAACCTTGAAATAATAAGAGAATTTTAAGAAAGATTCGTAAAGAACACTTGCAATCTCATAATAAAAAAGACAAATAAACATAAGTTGGACATTTCTCCAAAGCAAACAACAAATAGAAGTTGTTAAATGTCACTCATCTCCATGGAAATTAAAGCCAAGACTACAGTGAGCTACCATGTCATACTGACAGAATGGCTGGAACAATAACAGCAACAGTAATAGAGGAAGGAACAGGTGTTGGTGAAAAATGTTGAAAAGTTGAAATTGCTGTACAATGCTGGCGTGAATATACACAGGTACAGCTGAATTGGCAAAACCCTCTGGACAATTTAATCAAATCATACAAATACCCTATCACAGTTCATAATCAAGAATTTTAGATATTAGAAACTTCATTTTTAGATACATATGCATTGGAATCAAAATATACATATGACCACATGAAAACCTGAATGTAATGATACATAGCAGCATTATTAATATTAGCCAATGGTAGAAGCAAGTGTTTATCAAATGACCAGAAAGACATAATGTTTATCCGTAAAGGAACGTGCATTACTTCTATAAATGGCTGAACCTTGAAAACTCTATGTTAAAAGAGTCATGAACATCACATACTGTTCGATTCTATTTATATGAAATGTCCAGAATTGACCAACTCATGGAGACCAAAAAGTTCGATTCAGTTCACAGAGGCTGTAGGGAAGGGAGAATCAGGAGAAACTGCTAAGGGGGTAGGGTTTGACTTTAAGGTAATGAAACTACCCTGGAATTGGATAGTGCTGACAGTTGTCCAACTCTGTAAATACACTAAGATCGATCAAATTCTAAACCTTGAATGAATAGACATTTTGTTACATAAATTATATTTCAATGATGCTGTTAAAAACACAATATACTCTTTCCCTTCTCCCATATTATATTGCTGTGTATTAATCTCATTTGTGGTTTTATTTTTTTAGACTACATTTGCAACCTATTTGGCTATGCAATGCATACATATTACATACCATGCACTGTTCTGAACACATGAGATGGAATAGCTTCTTTAATCTATACAACAACTGATAGGAAGATACTATTAGTATTATCATCCCATGAAGGATAAACTGTGGCGGTCGCTCAGTAAATGTTACTATGGATACTGCACATGGCAGAGGGTTAAGAGTTAATGAATATTTGCTTTCTTTTTTATTTTTTCCTTTGGATGTTTCCTCTTTCTAACTCAGTTTTAAGTATCTAGAGACTATTTGAACACCACAAACATCAGGTAAAAGTAAATATACAAGATAGAATATTTATTTTATTTTATGTTACTTTTTTTTTCGAGACAGAGTTTCTTTTTTGTAACTTTGGCTGTCCTGGAATTCACTCTGTAGACCAGCCTGGCCTTGAACTCACAGAGATCTGCCTGTCTCTGTCTCCCCAGTGCTGGGATTAAAGATGTGTGTCACCACTGCCTGGCTAGAATATTTATTCTAAGTGAAGCAGAGGATCCTAAACACCCAAGCTTACTTAGACCTGAGAAGAACTGCAGTTAATCTTAGCCCTAATCCAACTGAATGCTGTTCATTAAAGCTTTCAGATTGTGCAGAAAGTAAGAGCCACCATGCTGCAAATTGATTCTTCTTTGCATAAGGGCAGTGTACAAAGAGTAACTTTCCACAGCTGATTGGATAGGATATACCTATTAAAAATCATCTCCTAACCATGTCTTAGAGGAAAATAGTTCACTTTCATCTGGCCTGGTTTTCTTTCTTATATGATAATGTTCCACTCTCTTCTTTCCACATGTCAGGGCCCACCTATTGCTTGCCACACCTACTTGTCTTCAGGGGAAAGCAGCTGAGGCTTCCCTTTGTCAGAAACATAAAAGCCCAGATTTCTGAAAATTATAGTTACTTGTTCTCTCATTTATTCATTCACAGATTTTTTAAAAAAGTTTTGAAAAAAACACTAATTAGAGGCCAGTGCATATGCTAAGTACCTAGGATAGAATGGTGATTAAAACAAATCCTGGCTATTCTAAGGAACTATTGAGTCAAGTGAACCAACAGACACCCTGGTCCTGTTTTAAAGACTGTGTCCCTAATTCTTCTGGTCTTATGCACAACCATTTTGCCTAACCCTCAACTTACTTCAGAGACAGTATTAACTGAACTAAGGATTTAGGGAATAAGTTATCCAGAGACTACTGGAAAATAGAGCCAGAAGCAAGGCCATAGAGCAGAATGAGTATGGCCTCCTTAGTTGGAAACTAATTTCTGAGGCCCAACTCTGTTGTTTATTGGCTAGCTAAGTCACTTAATTTCTCTGCCTTCTCTTCCTCATCTAGAAATGGAATGAAAATATTTGTATGGGGAATGTTTTGCTTAGCAGCATCTGAAGTTATTTGTTTCAGCATTCTGTACTTGTTTCATATAGCACCCATACAAGTGGAAACCTTAAGATAGTCAGGAATTTTATCAGACTTTTTTGCCATTGTATCTGTAGTTTAATTGTGCCTAGCTTATGGTAGTGCCAAATAAAATTTCACTAACAGAATGGATGAGGATAAATGTTTAAATATTTTGAAATCTAGGAAGTACTGTACATTGTTGTTACCAATTCTACCAAACTAAAGTGTTGTTTTTTTTAAATCAAAAAGCCTCTAATGAAATTCCTTGTTTTCTAAGTACAAGGATGTAGTTTGATACATTAGAAGGAACTCAAATTGTAACCCTGTTTCTTTCTGCTCTCCTTTAGGGAGGGCATTTAACCTCCCAAGGCTTCTTCCGACTCATCACTTTGTCTTATCAGGTGGTTCTCCAGACCCCATGACTATACTTTCTGTACTTGTGCTGCCTTACAAATATGGGTTTTATAAAATGAGAAAACTGAAGATCAGGAAACAAGGTGACTGGTTACATAGTCAGTTGGTAACAGAATTCCCAATGTCTTATAATTTTCAATCTGTATAGTAAGGCAGATTCCATAAAAGATGGAGAAGGAAGGGAGAACCTGCTCATAAAGGGAAAGCAGGCTCTGAGGAGCTGCAGTTTGTCTCCTCTTCACTGAGGCTGACAAAATATGAAGGTAGCATGCCAGAGGCCACATGACCGCCTTACAGAATGGAAAGTGCTTGTTCATCAAGTTGAACGGTTTATTTTTGTTTATTTAACAATGACAGTTCACCAGTCACTCCATGCCACTTCAGAGTACTTAGTCCCAAAAAACATTAAGCATGACACGAGTCCTTTCTCAGGTTTTATCCTAGATTACATTCGCTTTACCTTTGTGTTTCTTTGTAATTTACAAAGAGAGATCATTACCTTAAGAACACAGAAAACAATTATTATCCATTTCTACCAATAGAGAGTAAATCTGAGAGATAAAGTTTAGCAATGAGAGGGAACTTCATGGCCAAGACTGAAACTGAATGGATATTTTAAAGTCTTCTGTGTTTTGTGTAAAAGAGAAGTTTTCATTTGTCTGATATAGTTTAGCAGCATCTTAATGTAGGACTCAAAAGTTGTTCCATGTCTGCCTTAGTCTTCACATTTATATGCCCTTTGAGAGATAATATGGCTGTTTCTAAATGAGCACTTTTCTGTTTCTTGAGAGTCATAAAAGGAGAAAGACAAGAAGCAGCCTGTGGCCAGCTGCTGGGTAGAAACCAGACACGCTGAGTAGGTTCCGTGATCCTGAGATACCGTTCTTTGAAAGAGTTCTACTGCACAACTGAAGACACAAGTATGCTGTTTCTGGGGAGACAGAGTCAGAGTGGGCTTCCTAGAGTAGTTGTTGGCCTCTTCTGCAGAGGCCTATATAATGATGGAATGTGGTGAAAGAGACAGTTAGTCAGAAGCAGGACGAACTGTTTGAGTTAGAGGAGCTTGAAATGGCAGAGTTAAATTAGGAACTGCAGCAGTTTGGCACCTCTGGAAGATCACATGGAAGAGGGTGTGGAGGGGCTAAACTTAAGAACTAGAAATAAGCCTTAAATGCCAAGACAGTACTTTGAATTTGTATCCTATAGACCATGTGTTTTTATTTTCTAGAATTTACTAGAATTACAACCACTTAGGTTGGCGCTATAATTCTAGACTGAGAAGAATCTGGATTCAATAATGATATTACTAATAAGCGCCTCTTGTGATTCTAATGTATCAACGAGATAGAGCCACTCCTGTGTTCCTATGTGTCATGAGTTGTTGAGATATGTTACAGAGAAGAGTTGCAGAAGCAGATTATTTTTGATAGCATGCCCCTGGGGTCCTGTGTGAGAATCAGAAAAGAAGCACAAGGACTAGAATAAGGCAGTTGCAGTTATTTTGAAGACAAAGCTTCGTGTGTGTGTGGTGACTATTTAGGCTGTAAAATTAACAGATATTAGTCACTGATCGACTGATAGGAATGGTAGTGGCAGGTGGGATGCACTGAGGAAGTGTAGTACATTAAGTACAGAATGACTCAAATTGTCTGTGTTGAGTCACCACAGATTGAAATATACTGCAAGAGACTATGGCCTAATGGTTAACTTTGGAGTCAGAAAGACTTGAGTTCAAAGTGTAGAACAACCATTTACTGCTTATGTGTTTTGGACAGACTTATTAACATGCTGTACCTCAATATTTCCTTCAATAAAATGAGAATGATGATACATACCTCACTGAATTATTATGACGATGAAATGGGTTTAAACTTTGAAGTCTTCTAACTGGATCTTACAGGCACCTAGTAAATGTCAGGTTTGCTATTGTACAATTTGTTGTAATGTATACTGGAGTGAAATGAGGTCAGGGGTTTTTAATTATTGCCAATAAGCACCTTCCCATAATAAAAAATTCTTATATTATTTGGGAGAACAGGGTTCTTCCCCTGTTTCCAGTTAGTTGTTGTCCTTGTTGTGTTGGAATTTAAGAGATCAAAGTAAGTTCTGTTCTGTTGTGGGTCAGTGATACAATAGACCTATTTTTATAGTTCCTCTATACTTTTTGAGCCAACATGAAGTGTCTAACCTTGGCTTCCTGGTTTCAAATTGAGATTGAAATCTAATCAGCATTTTATTGTTACCAAATTGTGTCTGCCCGCATGGTGTTATCTCTCTTCTTTAAGTTTAATGAAACATTTTCACATTTTTTATGCCACATTATCTGTGTTTTCCCTGTCTCAGACAATGTCACAAAAGGGCTTTAAAGAGAGAATGTTTTCCCAATGTTTTCCCTGGCTGCTGTTTTTCAGCCGTAACTAGTAGTGTCTGGCACAGGCGGCAGCATAATTATGGCACAGCTCACTGTACAGTATGAGATTCCTAGACTAATTTCAAGGGGAAGTTGGTGTGAGATGATGAAAACAGGAAAAACTTACAACTTATTTGAGGCATTCTAGGCCTTTTCCCATGTATTGTCTGATGTACTTGTCACAATAACCTTCTGAGATTGGAATATTATGAACCTCATTTTATAGTTAAAGAAACTGATTACATGACTAGTGATCAGCATAGTGGCATTCAAGCTCAGAACTCACTGTTCCTTAGAGTCTTTGCTTTTCTCTCCTTCAATGTTATTACAACTTACTAGAAAATGTGTTTAACTATGAGCTTCATTTGTCTCATCTTTGAATTTAGGTCTGAGGAGGTTCACTGTCACTCAGAGCAAATGATACAGACCAGAATTAGGAAAGGGCTCAAGCATATGTGCATACTTGGATCCCTATACTTTGTGTCTGATACATACATACTAGGGAGCTCAATAAATGTTAAATAAGTTACAACAAACTGGTAGTCTCATATCGAATGACATCTGTCTTGGTAGTGCTAATATCACTAATGCTTTCAGCATTTCATAAAAGTTTTCTGGGATCTAGTTGCCTGACTGTATTATATGGGTTATTATATAGATTATTTTGCAGCTCCCATATTCCTCATTCATGGAGAACTTAAATAAGACAATGGCTGTTATTCTAAAATGAAACCACCGTGTCATAGGAATCATAATACCTGAATTCCAGTATCAGGCATGCTTCTGAGTAACTGTTTATTCTAGTCAATTCTCTGTCCCTCTATGGAACCAAAATCATACAGTGAATGTGGAAGGAGTTGGACAAGGTCACTGCCAGACATTTCTGGACATTAAAGCATTTGGGTGATTTTGGTTTAAAAAAACATGGATACCCAGACCTCACTGAAGTTCAATTAAATCAGAATAAAGACATTGATTAATTTAAAGAAGCTGCATGTGAGTTTAATGTGTGGTCAAGTGCTACAACTTCACTCTTTAGCCTGGAAGCCCTACAGTCAAGAGTAAGAAGATCTGGACTAAAAATCTTTAATTACCATCCAACTCTAATAGCTTATAGGAGGCAGTGCTATATAGCATAATGAGGAAATCATGGGATTTGGAGGACTGTATTAAGGTTTTTGCTGCTGTGTGTGATAAAACACCATGGCTAAAAGCAACTTAGAGAGGAAAAGGTTTATTTCATTTACATATCTAGGAAACAGTCCATCACTGAAGGAAGGCAGGGTAGAACTAAAGCAGGGAAGGAACCTGGAAGCAGGAACTGAAGCAGAAGCCATGGTAGAGTACAGGGTGTTGGCCTTTCTCCACAGCTTCCTTAGCCTGCTTTCTTATATACCCCAGGACCACCTGCCCAGGGATGATAGTAACAACAATGGGCTGGCCCTTCTTGAATCAATCACTAAATTAGGAAAATGCCCCACCGACTTGCCTCTAGTTCATTCTTATGGAGGCATTTTCAGTTGTGGTTCCCTCTTCTCATTTAACTTTAGCCCATTTAAATTTGATATCAAAGCTAGCCAAGACAAAGACCATGAAATTAAAATCCTAGCTCTGCTGCTTACGGTTGTGAGATTTTGAAGACATTACCAAATGCTCCTGCACTTCTGGCTCCCTCATTTTTAAAATAGAGATATCCTATGAACCCTACAGTAATAATTGCGTAGTTTTGCCCGTGCATGGCACATAACAAGCCCTCAATAAATTGTCTTCTTATTATCCAAAACTAAAATGAAAGATGAGAGAAACATTTTTGTCCAAGATTTAATATGTAAGTTCAAATGAAGTCCTTTTTTAAAAAATTAGTTGATTGCTTGCTTTCTGTTTCCTGTTTCATTGGCAATGCTTTCCGGAAACAGAATATGGAAACAAATCTTGCCCTAAAATTTGATGACACTGCAGGAAACAATCTGGCTAATTCCTCCATAGCCGATTGGCAATGGTGGCTTGAAAACTGTTGGAAAAAAATTGGCTCAAGGAAGATAGCAGATGTGGTTTGGGAAATGCAAGGATATGACTGTAATAAGCATTCAGCTGTGCAGCTCCATTTCTAAGAGTAATAACAGGAAAAAAAGAATAGATCTGTCAAATCGTCAGGACGTTGATACAAAGTCTTGCTGTCACTATTCCATCTGTCTCGATGTGGTGCAAGGTTTAGGAAAATGAAAATAACCACAAAAACTATAAATGTCTGATGTATAGTAGCAGATGTTTTTATTCACTTTTGAATACTGGATAAAGCAGTTCTTATATATCAAGCTTAAGGCTTAATTACAGTTTTGAAACATAGATACTACCATCTGAGGTCTAGATTCCACAGTAAAATATCCAACATCATATGTAATAAGGCTTGGCTCATAGTGAGCACACCTCTTGTACCCAACCTAGCCCCCTTTACAACATTTCTCTTGCAATATTTTGCACTTAATTCTGATGGAGATTATGAAAACTCCCTGGGACTAAGTCCAGTGCCTTTATCATCTTTGCATATCCATCATTCATCAGAGTTGTCCCATATGACATGAGTTACTAAATAAAGGAATTAATAGATGAATGCATGTATGTTGAGTATGATTAACTCTTTTCTTATCTTTCACGATAAATATTGTATGCGTGGATGAGTTTTTACCATGTACAACATAGTATAATTTAGAATCTGAGACATCTAGAATGATGGGAGAAGGATATTTATGTATCCACCCTTTCATAAAATCAATTAAAATATAAGCAAAATTATGA
This sequence comes from Cricetomys ansorgei, assembly GCA_026225945.1. Lineage (NCBI taxonomy): Eukaryota > Metazoa > Chordata > Mammalia > Rodentia > Nesomyidae > Cricetomys > Cricetomys ansorgei. Next base: position 4,246,604 of record JAMJFZ010003399.1, read on the forward strand.
GACTCAACTTCTCCAGAACTCTGGAAATTAAACAAAAACAATATAAAGAACATTTATTCAAAAAATACTACATGTTCTCTTGCCATAATGGCAATAAGTGGACATCAGTAACAGAGGGAGAACTGGGAAATTCAAAAATGAACAAAAATGAACACACTCCTAAATAAATATGGGGTCAAAGAAATGCACACAGGTAAAATGAGATACTCTAAGATAGATAAAAATGAAAATGTGTCACACTGAAACTCAGAGGATATTATCTTAGAAAGAAGATTCAAATAATTTGGCTGAACAACAAAAGTAGGGGGTACTTTGGAAAACATATGTACAAAGATTATGTGTATTATGGTAGCACATGCCAGAAGGATATGCTAAGGAGGAGGACCAGGACATTCCAGGCTTGGTCTACATCTTGGGCTGGGAAAATAGTTCAGCAGTAGAGCACTTGACTAGCATGTCTGAGGCCCTAGGATAAATATTAAATTTTAATTGAGATTTTACATTTATTCATTTATTTACTTACTTACTTACTTATCTATTTATTTTATAAGCATGGGTGTTTTCTTTGCATTTATGCTTATACACCAAGTGTGTGCCTAGTGCTCAAGGGGGCCCAAAGGCAGTGTCAGATCCCCTGGGAATTAGAGTTTCAGATGGCTAGGAACTACCATGTGGGTCCTAGGAATCAAACCTTGGTCCTCTGAAAGAGCAGCCAGTGCTGCTATGAACTATGAACTATGTCTGCAACCCTTAATTTACTTTAAAAAATCAAGAATGAAATACTAGCAAATTCAGTCAACCAATAAGTTAAAAAAATTATTACAAACAATGACAAAAAGGGATTTATCATAGGTTTCTAGTGAGCTTTCTTCCACAAATGAAACCAATTAATATGATGTACCACATTAGGAATTGAGACAAGATCCTAGGCAGGTAATTCAGCAGAGGAACACTTGCTTAGCATGTAGGGGGCCCTAGGTTCAACCTCTAGTAGTGTCACCAAAACAAACAAAAATAAAAATACCAGAATTACTTCAACAGACACAGAAAATATTAAAGTTTAATACCAATTTAGGATTAAACAGTTAGAAAACTAGGCATATAGTATACCTTTCCTGTCCTGTTGAATATCTTATGAAAACGGCAAAGCTAATATCACAAGCAATAATCATAGATTGAAATATCCCTGGGAAAATCAGAAATAATACAAACACGACTGGCCTCACCATTTGTCCTCACCATTCTATTAGAGAGTCTAGCTACAATGATTAGGCAAGAAAAATAAGTAACAACCATCAAGATTAAAAAGAAAGAAGTAAATTATTTTCAATCACAGATAGCATAATCCTAAAGAGACTGGTTTCATGAAATCCACAATAAACTATTAGAACTAATCAAATGAGGTCAGCCAGGTTGCAGAATAAAAGACTTACATATAAAAGCCAGCTGCATTTGTATACTCTGGAAAAGAATAATCTAAAAATTAAAAGAGCAGATCGTTTACTATCATCAAAATAGTAGAAAAATACAAATAATTTAGAAGAAAGAAATAAAATACTGGCCCACTGAAAAATCACAAAACATTGTAGAAAGTAATTTCAAATGGAAATAAATGAGAATACATCCCATGTTCATGTATCAAAAGATTTAAAATTGTAGAGGTGTCAATAATTCCTAAAGAATGAAGAAACTCTAGCAAAATAACAGCTAAGAAAAGGGACAGGAAAGAATTAACAAGTTTGGTCAACAAGATCAAAGCACACAGTATGCACATATGGAAATGTCTCAGTGAGCCTCCTCATTTGCTCTGTGTGTATTCATTGTAATTTTAAAATCCTAGCTGCCTTCTTAGTAGACATTGAAAAACTGGTCGTGAAGTTCTTATTGAAATATAAGGAGCCTTGAATGATCAAAAAAAAACCTTCAGAATAAAAATAAAGAAAGAAGAAAATCCAAACTTCTGATTGGAAAACCTTACTACCAGAAAAAAAAAAAAAAAAACAAGGAAAATGAAAATGAGATGGAGAAAATTGAAATAAATGGTTGGCAGGATCAGTCTCTCTCTCTCTCTCTCTCTCTCTCTCCTCCGTGTGTGTTAGTTAGCCTCAAAATTATTTGGGTTTGAAACAATTAATTAAAAGGTGAAAAAATTAAAAGGGTGTGGTATATACATGAGATGATCACACAGATAAGAATACTATTAAGCATCTGAAAATAAACCCATACATTTCTGGTCAATTGAATTTTAACGATGTTTGCCCAAGCTTCAATGGTGGAAGGAGTCTAACCCAGGTCTGACTGGCTACAAAGCCATGATGAGTTAACAGTACTGCACATAATAAGGAAAACTGCAATGACAATTATGCATTTCACCTTAGTTCCACGATCATTGGGGGGACTTGATCAAATGAGTTCAACTTTCAAAGCATCTCAAAATCTTATTTGAGGGCAAGAATGGGGAGAAGGAAAGAGGAGAGAAAAAGGTAGAGAGAGAAAAAAGGCCCCTGTCTTAAGGGCCCCTATTTCCAACTTCCCTAGAGGTTGACCTGGCATTTTCAGGCTGACAGCTTCTGGCAATCCACTTCTATTTAATTAGTTGTGCATATTCTGGAGAATAATAAATAGTGTTCTAGTTTAGAACTCTTCACTACTACATAGTTCTATTTCTGTTCCAGACCCATAAAATACAATACTCTGTTGCTGAATGATAAATAAGCATGTAAAACAAGGGACCTGTAGAAAAACATGATGTCACATCCAAATTCTGTACTTTTTCTCATAGCAAACCTTTGTCCTTGCATATAGAGTGTATTTAAGAAGATATTATTTTTTTTAGATTCTTATTTAGTTATTAGTATAGTCATAGAAAAGAATATACACATAACAATTAAATGAATGGTTGCTCATGGGCTCTAAAAAGCCAACAATGTTATTAATACCTTTACATTGAACTTACTAGAATTTGAAGTCTATGAGACATGAAACAGGTCTGATTTGTTCATTACCAAAACCTAGAATGGCACCTGACATGTGGTAGGTGTGTCGTGATATTTCTCTATGAATGCGGGAATCTACATGTGTCTTTCTTCCTGAGATCATCATCCCCAACAATACCTTAGGGTTTAACACTGTCCTAAATTTGGGAGCTGTTATTCTCTTAAATTTCGATAACTTTTTTTCACATATTCCTAGATAATATTGTTGCATTTATGCGTCTTTTTACAATTCATACAACAGAATTAAATCTGTCCTGTTATGACTTGTCTGCTACTCATTAGTGTGTATTACCTATGAGGTTTCAGTCAGCCCTTGTCATTGCTAGCTTGTATTTTATTGAATTATTATGCCATAATTTATCTCTCTTTTCTCCTGTGAGTAGATATTTGGCATTTCTGCTTTTATAAACAAAGCTACTATAAGCATTCATGCATGTGCCTCCTGGTCACGTATGCATAAGTTTCAATGGAGTCTGAATCTGAGAGAAGGAACTGTGTCCAGAATTTTTATTTTCATCTCCCAAAGTTTAATCCATGAGTCAGAATACAGCATGCCCTTATCCATACTAACATAGAGTCAGTAGGAGTGTTGCTATCAAAAATATTTTGAGAACTTAGTAAAGGAGATGGGAGAAGAGAAAGAGGAAAGGAGAAACTTGTCTAATGAAATCTTCAGTTACTTGGGCCTTTAATCAACATTAAGTTGTAGTTTGTAAAAATCCAGATTCTAAAATCCTCTTTATTATTTTTCTCTCCTATTTTCTATTAGCAATTTTAAGGTGTCCTTTATTAAGTTCATGCTTACTCAACAAAATGGTGATTGTTTTAACCTTCTCTTGAGTGTACATTTGATCAGATTATTCAGTCACTGTAGTTTCAACTTTGATGTAGATAAAAATGTATATGTTTGTAACTTTATAATAACAATATAATACCTACCCTCATAACAAAATTGAAGTGGGCAGTGCTATATTAATTCTAGATAGAATTTGCATAACAAAGCGTTCAAGCTTAAATTGCTTAAGTGACACTTTATACCCACTGAACACAACTTTCCTTCCAAATAGACTTTTTAAATTTTTTATTTATTGGGAGGGGGTTTGCATTATTATCTTAGTTAATTGGGTGTTGGCATGTGGAAAAATGGATTTCAGTTGACTATTTCATAGATATACATCATTTCACTTTGTTCACATCTCTCCTCAATTTGCTAATCCCCTTTCTCCACCCAATTGCTTCCCTCTATTTTCATGACATTTATGTCCCATTATTCTCCATTGTTCCCCCTCTGCCATCTATCCTCTATTATATTTCATCCTCTACTTCCGTAGTCTCATTTCTATTGAAAATAGATTCTTCTCTCATACAATATATCCTGATCACAGTTCTCCTCCTCCTCCCAGCTCCCTCTTCCTCCCTTCTCCCCAGTTCCATTCCCATCTGTTTCAATTCAGAAAAGAACAGGCCTTCAAGAGACAACACCAAAACAAGACAAAGCAAGATATAATAAAATAAGGCAAAAGCAACCCAATAGGAAGAAAAGAGTACCAAGAGCAGGTAAAAGAGTGAGAGATACCCCCTCTCAAACTGTTAGACCCACAAAAGTACCAAACTAACAGCAACAACATATATACAGAATACCTAGAGCAAATCCATTCAGGCTCAATGATCCCAGTAGAGTCTCTCTGAGCCCAAATGAGCCCTGCTTAGTTGATTCTGTGGGCCCTGTTCTCCTGGTATCCTCAATCCCCTCTTGCTCCTACAGTCTTTCCTCCCTCTCTTCTGTGGGGTACCCTTGGAGGGGAGGAACTGGATGGAGAACTCTCATTTAGACTCTTTATCCACATAGTTTTTGGCTGTGGGTCTCTGAATTTGCTCCTATCTGCTGTCAAAGGAAGCATCTCTGGTGGTGATTAGACAAGGCACCGCTCTATGAGTATCTTAAGTCTTCTTTTGTAAAGACTACCTCACTTATGTATTTTGTGCATTCTTCCACTCTGTTAACTAGACATTAAATCTGTACTTTAAAAAGTCATCTTTGCTGTCTCTTTTCTGTATGTATACTCACATTATTAAAAATAAAGCTGTCCTTCATCTGTTTTCTTGTATATAACAATAAGAAATCATATTTACTGTATTAGTTTACTTTTCTTTGCCTCTTGAATTTCTGCTCTAGTAGATGGTGAGCTGCAAATGGGAATAAATATACACTAATCACCACTACTCTGTCTCTGTCTCTAGGTTTTAGTCTTGCCACTCATCCATGGATCAATTGATCTAATTTACCTATTTCCAATTTCCAGTTTTATTACACAGTTTATAGTCATATTGCATAGTTTGTCAGTAATATTACACAATTTGTCAGTAATTGAAAATATTCTCTTTGGAGTCAGACTTAGCAGGTGCAGGGTCTTAGCATTTCCATATACTAGATGTATGATTTTGCATAAATGTGCTTAATTATTCTGAACATCAGAATACAAAGATGATATAAAGTCACCCAGCAACATTTGGGGATAAATTAAATGAGATGACATATATGAAATGGCCTGGCATGTTGACTGCATCCTACATGTATTTCTGATTCCATTTTGTTTGTGTTGGTCATGGGGATTTTAAAAGGGTAGAAAGCAGAGGAAGAAAGTTATGAAAATTTTCTTTGGCTTCTTCTTTCTGCACTGAGAATGGAGGCACAATATTTACCCAAGTAAATGACATTTTAACCAAAACAGTGGGTGATGTTCTTTGCACTTGGCTGAGTTGTATTATTTGAAAAGGGCTCCTTCCCTTTGAAACACTAGTTCTGCTAACCTTGATTCTGTCTATGTTCTCGTTGTTCCAATAAATGAGGGATTTTGAAAGAAAATACAGCCCACCATGACTAGTTGTTGGATTCTCATATTTATAGAACAAAATTTTAAATGTTAAATTTACTTCTTAAAGGAAGGTTAATATTCTTGTCCTGGAAACTATAAAGTGTAGCCTAAGTCTTTGCTTGTGGCTTGCCAGGGCTGTTCATTTGGGTTGGGAAGGAGAAGAGCTTTGAATAGTTTTCTGGATGTGGGGATTATGCTAAGTGTGAAAGCAAGGAGCCACTAGTAGAAAGCAAAGGCCAGTGGTGAGAAAATATTTTTGAAAGGAAAACTATTTTGGATTTAGAATCAGATAAATGTGGCTTACTATCAAATCTTTGTAACCTTATCCTTTCTTATTTTTCCTTGCTTCCTTTGCACAATAGCTATACTACTGTGAGAGTAATCTTGTTTTGTTTAGTTGTTATGGGGTAATGAAACCACCGAACACAAGAAATAGACTTCAATTATGGGTCATTTTTCTTCCTTCTTTGGTGTAGAAGTACGGATAAAACATGGAAGTTGTAGTCCTATAGCTGAGAGTGTAGACAATTGTTATCTACCTAAGGCAGATTAACATAGGAGGTCACTTAAGTTTTGTTTACATTTTGACATAGGACATGGAACAGAGACAAAATTTGATGTTTGTTTTGTTTGACAAGAAGCAGCTATTTGTACAAATGAATTATTACTAAAAGAGATGGAAAAAACTAACATACAGTGAAGAGTTTAGAATTTCTCCTCTGATTCTTTTCCTTCACATCTGCCTGGAAGAATTTAAGCACAGATCTTGGAGATAATCACTTAGACTAGGTGACGTCTAAAGCATGAACCTCATCTAGCGAACCTGTAAGTCTTGTAAAGATCAGGTATTTTGACAGCATCCCTCAAACTGTTCAACACTGCTTTGTATCATTTCTCAGTAAAAGTCTCTAGCAGGGATTCTCTTACTTTTTGTTACAGAGCAGGGCCAGGGACCTGTTCATGTGATACAGAGAGGTTCGAAAGGAAAGCAAAGGAATTAATTCAAAAGACCAATGAAAACTGGTGGGATAATACTAGTTTCTACTTCATTTGTATATTAACGTCAAGAGTAACTCATACATTTGACTCATGCAATAACTCAGTACTACAAATGGCAATATTCCTGTTTTACAGGTAAGACTCTAGGCTCCAAAAGCTAAAATTAATCATCTTCTTCTGGTATTTGATATAGTTTGCTCATAGGCTTCATTTTGGAAGAAGTGAGGTATAGGGTTAGATTGGTGTTGTCTGAGCATCACATTAAGTTGATACATTAAATTCTGGTTCCTTGGCCTTCTTCCTTGCCTTACAAATGCAGAGCCCATGAGGTTGGCTATTCCCACAGCCCTTGTTTAATCCCTTGTCAGCATTCAAAGCATTCTTTTGCCAATACCACAGGAAACCTGAAAAACATCATGCTCAGGTGTGGTCTCAAAAAAGTTCAGCTTCGCATTGATTTGCCTGAGCAATACATAGAATATTCATTTATACATAGTTTCTCCAGAAGACTATAGAATTCTGATTGATTTCTGACATCGACTGACATATGCTGCTTTGTTTTGTGTATGTGTGTGTGTGTGTTTTTCAGTTTGGACAGTGCCCGGGACCATGTTTTACCCATCGACTATTACTTTCCACCCCAGAAGACCTGCCTGATCTGTGGCGATGAAGCTTCTGGCTGTCACTATGGAGCCCTCACATGTGGCAGCTGCAAGGTCTTCTTCAAAAGAGCCGCTGAAGGTAAAAGGTCTTACCTACTTCCTGATAGTTCCCTCTTTCTTTTGCCTCCCAGAAAGAGACAGTAACCTCCCAGAGCCCTCAGATCATCTCAGAGACTGAGTCATTAGCAAAGGCCCTCTCATAAAATTTATAAGAATAAAGAAGCAAATGGTTATATTTGCTGAGACTGCCCTGGTTGTACAAGCAATGTAGGTGATGAAGGTGGTCCCAGCTGGTGCTTGGTGTTCGGTGGATCCCAGGAATGAAAGCAAAATTAATGATTTGAAAAATTAAATTTTCTTCCTACTTGTTTTCCACTCTGCTGCCTAGTGAGGAAAAAATTGTTCTTATTAAAGAGGTTAGAAGTGGAGAAACCCCAACTGAGTCCGCAGGCTGTTCTCTGTAGTGAATAAGAGACTGTTCCTTAGCAAAGCTTCCTGGCTTTAACCCCAGAAAGGAAGTGTTCTCACTGTTCAGCAGACCATCAGTGTCTGCACCTGCTCCCTCCTGCTTGCTGCTTCTTTGGGACCTCTCTTTGCAATTACAACTCCAAGGTAGGTAAGAGCTCAGAGGGAGGCAACACTTTTATTCTCAACAGACGACTGCCTCCAGAGCATGACAGTTGGTCCAAAATTCCAAAGTAAGTTGCATTTTATATCTGGCTAAGTGGGCTAAAGCCCTTACTTGTTATCTGCACAGACTTCAGATGTGCTAGCGTACATGATCTTGCAGAAAGTCCCTGTAAACTTTACCGTTAGACCTGTAATGCAGTCCAGTGAGTCTCTCCCTTCATAATCACCTGGGCTTAAGCCTTCTATTCATACATTCTACTACTATTACACTTCCTCTGTCTGGAACTCCTTTCCATATCCAGTTTTAAATACCAATTTACACTACTGCCCTGGCTTCCCACAAAGGAGTTTCCTGCCAATGAGTTTTTCCTTCCTGTTACCTGGTCTGGAATAGTTAAATTCTAAGTCAGAACCAAAACAGAGAGCCATTTCTCATGCAAAAGGAATATACTCAGCACCAAAGAAGCACCACTGAATACTTGGCAACAAGAACCGATCTGAACAGTGATTTTACTGTCACTATTTTGGTAGGTGGGAGAAATACATTCAAAACAGAAAGCTATCACTTTTTTTTCCCAAGTTCTCAAAGGTACATGAAGGCAATTATCATTTTGTATAACTGAAAATGGGCTGCATGTTTCACCTTTACTCCCAAATGGCTCATTGCTGCTGCTCGTGATAGACTAGCATGTGTTGCAAGGTACCAGGGCATAAGCCTCGACATTTAGAAAGCATTTTAGGCAGTGTCTTCCTTTCTTAACAGTACTTATAAAAGGCCAGCTATTAGAAAAAGAAGTGAAAATATGTTTCAAGAACTTCAGATTACCCTAGCTTCTCCAGTGAAACACCACTGCAGTGTGGATGACAGGGAATGAAGAAGAGTAGTCTTCTAAAGTTACTGTGGCAGCAGGCCTAGCACTACAGTAGTAGCCATACAAGATACAAAATGAGTCAAAGTGAGCATGTGAACAATCAGTAATATTAGATCGTGACCAGTGCAAACTCTCAGTCTTAGAAATCTAGTTGACTAAATGGTTACTTTTAGAAAACAGGAGATAATGATTATCTATATTGTAAAAGGGAAGTTTTCAGCACATATTATACATATTATAATATATATATACACACAAGCCATTGAGTTCAATTAGTATTGCCCATTTGTAATAATAATTACTATTGCTGATGTTTCTTTTCCTACCTGTAAATGTTAGGTGGCTTGAGTTTACTAGCATCATCAGCTCTATTTGAAGTCAGGAGACTATATTATTGCACAAAAAGAACACGTATTGATTTTTAAATATTTTAAATATGTATCTTATACTACCTATGTGAAGGTGTTGAAATTTGAAAATTTACCTACCTTGGAGAGAGTAGGGTCATAAATATTTTTCTTCCTCATTCATTGTCAGTTAACCCCAACTGAGAGTTTAGCATGTTGACTATCACTTTCTACACATTTTTTTCAAAGATCTCTGGACTGGGCACAGGTACAAGAGTTAAAAGCCTGGCATGTCAGACAAAAATGCATTTCTAGCTTTGGTGGTTCATAAAGCATGATGCTTTAAAGCTGTCATTGGTAGGGGGCTCTGCACAGAGTTGATTTTAATCTGGCCAGGTTTTCTTGTTGGAAAGGAAGAGAAGGGAGAGCCCCACATTTTCTCAGTTCTGTTAGTGCTGAGGGGTAAGTGAGAGTTGGGCTGAGCGGGGAATGCTCTGTATATTCTTGAAAGAAGAATAGACCCTGGAGGTAAAATCAGTAATGTCTAATTAGGGAAAACAGTAAAATAGTGGAGGTCGTGTGGGTATGAAAGTGGGAGCAGATATATTTGGGAGTGGTTTGTGAGTTTGAAATAAGCACGTGAGAAAATATGTTTGTAAGTGAATAAGGTAACTGGGAAAGTGAAAGGGAAGGCATGTTGAATACTATCTTAAGAGACCAGGAAATCAAAGGAGTTGACTTTACATGGGGTTCAAAAGACTTAGTTGGGTCACCGTAGACAAGAAATCCCCTCTTTTAGACTTTAGTTTCTGTCCATAGAATAGATGTTTTTAGAAATGCCCTTCCAGGGACTCATGATATGGCTCAATTGATATGAAAACCTATTTATTTTGCAAAAGACATGAATGTAGTTCCCAGTGCTGATGGCTCATTACTGCAGCTCCAAGAGATCTAGCAGCTTCTTCTGGCCTCCATGGCTACCTTCACTCATGTATAACCACCTACACAGATACATATACATAAGTAAAAAGAAAATAAGTTTTTAAATAAATAAATGTCCTCTAAGCTTAAGATTTTGTGACAGTTCCACAATTTATAAACATCACTGTTGTTTCAGCAAACACAGAGGCATTTTATGCCTGTATGTACTTGGGGTTTGACTTTCTAGCAGATGGTAAACTCTAGACCTGGATCAATAAAAATTCAGTCTTCAAACAGAGCCAAAAAGAGCTTGAGAGAGTGAATGTGGAAAGGCTGGGTTAACATCCGGGACTAGATTCTCTTTTGTGACCATGGCTGACTAACTTCCTTTCTTTTCCATTTTCTCATGTGGAAAATCAGGATATGAATTCCCATCTCTATTATCATGTTTCAAAGAGGGTTAATTAATTCATTATGCACATTATGTACTTGAGAATTTACTATTTTTCAGACATTTTCTAGTAAAACATTTGAGACTGCACATCCATTTGTTTTGTATACATGGAGCACTGTTCAGTACACATCATAAAATTGAAACTGCAGTTTACATTCTGAACTCAAGGAATTACACCATTCTCGCTCATGTTTACAATAGGTCCCAATTTAGTTTCCTTGGCAAATTTTATGTAAGTATGGCTTTGATTTTCTCTCTCGCCTCAGGTTTTTGTGAGGGAAGAAATATAAGTGAACCTTTATTGAACTCATTCTGTCCTTTAAATCTACTTTCCCACCTCAACTCATGTGGAATTGAATGTTACCTCATTTGGAGTTCACCAGCAAGTTTTTGGTGTATGATAGTATCCACTTGACTCCCTGACTCTTCGAATGTTTCCCAGGGGAAAATTAATTAAGCTAGAAGCGTCAGCTTGTAGATTGAACAAAGACTTGATCAGGTATTGTGGGCCAAAAAGGTGACTGATCCTGGCTTTGTGAGTCCCAGAGAACTTCCTACAAAGCTCTGCTTATCTTTTTATCTCCCTTTTTCTTAAATGTTACTGCCAGACTTTAGACGAAAGGCAGATAAACTTTTTCTATAAAAGGACAGGTAATAAATATTTTAAGCCGTGCAGGTAACATGGCCTCCATCTCAACTATTCAGCTTTGCCTTTGTAGACCTTACACAAACTAATGGGTGTAGCTGAGTTCCAATAAAACTTTATGAGCACTAAAATTTGAACTTCATTTAATTTTCACATGCCATTAAGTATTATTTTTCTTCTGGTGTTTTTAAACCAGTCAAAAAAAAAAAGAAGTTCTCAACTCTTAGCCCTCACAAAGACAGGTGGTAGCCTGGATTTGGCTTGTGGGCTGCAGTTTGTTGACTTTTGTTTCAAGTGGCCTCTCTTGTACTTGCAAATGTGCATACTAAATTTCACTAATTTCTAGCCTCCTGATTCCCATGTAACAATTCAGAGTGCATCATTAAAAAAAAAAAAAAAAGACACTCCCAGTTGGCCATACTTACTATGGTGTCTTATTGTTCTATATTACTAAACAAGAGAAAAATAAATTTAGAAACTCTAGAAGACAATTTTTAATGAGCTTTTAGATCACTACATCTTAAATGATACTCAAAGGAAAGATGAAAATTTTTCATACATTTATTTAAACTTCCGTAGTCTTTTGGATAACTATGAAACGTGTGTGTGTGCATATGTGTGTGTGTGTGTGTGTGCATATGTTTCCCAGTATATACCGTAAATAGTACACAGAAAGGGCTTTGGGTACCAAAGGTATCTGGTATCAAATATTATGGCTGACAAACTATCTCACAGAAGTAAAGACTGCGTGGCCATCTGAGTTATGGATCTGCCAAATATTACTCCACGATGCTCTGACTTCACAGATCTTCTGGCTTAATTTTGGGTTTCCCAATAATAAGACTAATTACAAGTTTCAGAGTAAACAATTTCACTGTGCTATTCATTGCAATTGGTGCCCACTCAAGTCTCTGTCAGTGCCAAATTTTCAAGCCATGCAAAGAATTTGCCACTGATTCTTTGTAGTTGCCTATGTCTGTCTACTTATAAAATGTTTATTTTAAGCAGTAATTAACAAGAAATTACCATAGCACTTATACCACTATTTAGATATCTGGAGTGCTTATATAACATTTGCTACTTGCAAGATTTCTTGTATCTATTACATTCTTCTCTCCTATGTAACTGATTCCCCAGTCTTTTGTTATCCTTTATATGCTTATGCATATGCTATATACAGAAGCTTCTTCAATCCCTCAGGAGAATCTCCTGGTGATTGCCAATTACCATGTGGTTCATCTTTGTAGCTGACTTCCATTGCAAGGTAAGTATCTCTTCAGACATAGCAATTATGTCTGTCTTCCTTGAGATATAGTCCTACAACAAGAAACATGCTTACCTTTAGATAACTGACCTCTCCAAGAAGTCATTATGACTTCATGATAATGAATATGTGTGAACATTTTGAAGCCTGTTATTTGGGTGTTCATGTTTCCTCTCTGTCCATTCTCAGCAATGTAACTGTACTAAGTCTACCACTAGAGAGACAGGCAAGCTTTGTTAACTAAAAATCTATGAAAAAGGAACCAACGTTAATAGATGAGCCGCGTATGGTTGGTGGCTCATGCCTGTGATCCCAGTTTTCAGGAGGAAAAGACAGAAAGGTTGCCACAAGTTCAAGCAGCCCAGCACAGTAGTTTCACATCAACCTTGCCTATATAGCAAAACGCTAACTAGAAAACTGAAAGAAGTAAACAACTCCTTAAGAGGGGGACAAGGGATAGATTTCTCGGTCCTTTTGTTTCCATCTGAGCTGTAATTCCTGAGGCCCTCCAGTGAAATCATAATACCTCCTGGTGAAACTAGTATTTGTCACTATATAACACCTCATAAGAATAGGCCTGGTTCTTAATCTACTCAGGCATACAGTTAATACATGTTTGCCAAATACTCACTGCATATAAGTAAAAGGCTTGAATACTCAAGTCACAATGCCTGTTTTCCTCATTTGAGGAGCTGGAATTTGAACCTTGTTCTGTCTGAGCCAGAGTCTACATTCACTTCAACACACCAAACCTTCCCCACAGATATTTAAATATAGTGAACCAATGCAAAAAGTAATGTTATGTCTAAGGAAACAAGCAAAGCAGCAGTAAGAAGGAACAAAACAGTCTAGTAAAAATGAAAGAAGCAAGGTAAGACAGAGTATTGTGAAGAAAAAGCAAAGAGCCTCTAAGTAGTATGGGTATCACAAGGGATATTGCCTTCCTAAGAAATTTCCCCAAACCTGAAACAGCTGGTACATCACCAGTAATTCTCTTCATTAGAAGGGACATCATCGTTCTACCATCTCACATTCTTCAGAAGTTAGAGTTCTGCTTCAGATGAGACAAAGCTGGGTAGAACTTAAGTCACTCTTATCATGCAACCACAAAACAGGAAGCACAGTTTACCATCTGTGTTCATGTGAATTTTTGATCTTCATTGCATAGCTAAAAGGAGAGCTCAGAGACAGGAGGTATGTATATAATAAAGACATGGGTCCTTGGCCCTTTCCTCTGAGCTGTCCCAGAGGAACACACTGCCGAATTTTCCACTGGACTAGGAGCAAGAGAAATCTATTTTCCTCCTAATTTATGTCAGGAAACACAGAACATTCTCTTTTAGGAAGTTAAAAAATAACAGGGGTAAAATATTGATTTTTTTCAGAGTATTAAAATTCTATTCTTCCTTCCTCTCTTGGGATACCTCACTGTGTGAATGGACCTTGGCTACCCTGTGGTATCTAGATGCAGAGTCTGGAAACTGGGAACCTCTAACAGTTTCTTAAGTTAAACAAGCACATTCCTACAGATCATAAACTGGCTCATTTATCTTCAGGTCAATTGATTCAGCCTTAATTTTTATGAGAATTCTTAAAAGGATTGTAGTGCTTAGCATCACAGCAATTTTAAATACTATCCTGTTAGAGTTGAAGAAAAGGAATTTAGAAATATAAACAAACTAGTCAAACTATTGAGCTATTGAGTAGATGGGAAAATTAAGATCCACAAAGAGAAAGTGCTTTTTCAGGTTCATTTAACGTATAATTAATGGCATTAATGTTTCTTGACTACGATGCTCTCCTGTCTCACAGGTGCCCAGCAATAGTAATTGTTACCTAGGAATGCCTAGGAACTATGTGAGGCAGCCTAGTAAGCATTCAGCACAGCTTCTGACTCCTACACTGCATTTAGTTCCTGTTAACACCCTCTGCTTCAAGCGTCTTTTTTATGTTTTTATTCATTCTTTGAGAATTTCATACAGTATACTTTGTTCATATTCTTTTCCCCATCCTTCCCTACCTCTCTGCTCATCCAACTTTATGTTCTTTCTTTCTCTTAAACAAACAAACAAACAAAAACTGTGGAGTTCAATTTGTGTAGGCCAAATCCACCATTTTTTAAAGCATTTTCTGTAACTATAGGCCTTCCTAAATAACAGGAGAATGGGTGATGTGATGGTTTATGGTAGGAGGGCTTTGTAAGGTATTTCTTGATGTGACTGTAATTTGTATTAGATATTCTGTGTGGATATATATAACTTTTAGAGAGATTTTTCAATGCTTTCTTGGGTTCTCAGGGGATTTATAACCAAGAGAATATTGCAGAATCTTGGTCTAGTTTTTACTAAGGACTTTATAAACACATAAGGAAGTATCCTGACAATAGTGACATTCAACATAGCTATTTGATGACTGATTTTTTTTCTCTGTGTTTCTTTATCAGTGACTGTTCCTGTCATTGGAAATATAGATGGTATTAGTATAAGAAATAAAAGATATGAACACAAACTATTTATTGGACACCCAATAAATCAAATGCTTTCCAGAAAACAACCTTATAATATTGTTATTTCTCCCAATTTACAGCTCAGGAGCTAATTCACAGAAGAGTTAAGTAAGTTGTCCAAAATCATACAGTTAGTTACTGTGGGGTGAATGTGTCACACAGTTATCATTATAAAACTGAAGTCAGTATTGTCCTAGAATTAAGTACAAAATTATTCTAGCAGACAATATGAATAAGAGTTATGTTACTTGTAAGGTTTCAGAAGATGTCACAAGGGAGGTAACAATTGATCTAGGTCCTTAAAATGATGCATAAGAGTTTTCTCGTTACAATAAATAAGGAAAATAACTTCATATGGAGGGGAAAGACTGAGATACAAATAAGGTATTTTGTGAAAGCAAGGCTTGTTTGGGGGAATACTGAGTCTAGAGGTCATCCTGTGGAATCTCAGCAGCTGCAGCAAGGTTCTTGAGAAGTTTTCTGTTGACCTTTTGTGCCTGGTTACTTCTGCATAGCTGCCCCAATTTAATCTCTGAGCTTTTTGGAAACAGGCTCCTATCTGAGTAGAGAAACAAAATGCAACGTAAGAGAACTAGATGGGGCTCTGACTCTGACATTAACTTACATGTGGTCTTAGGTGTAACTTCTTATCTCTTTCCATATCAAAACCCCAATCTGAGAAATAAAATGACTGTACTGGTCTTAAATGTTTTAACCAAACATATACAACAACTGACATTTTTACAATTATTTTAAGAATCATTCTCTAAATTTTTATAAGTGTCTCAGATGTGTCCATGTCCAGTGATTTGCTTTGCCTGAACCATCCTTGGGATGTAGGCAGACTGAGTTCAATTTTTGGCTTTAAAATGGAATAGATATGTGACATTGAGGAAATCATTTAATTTCTCTGTGCCTCTATGAAGACAATAATATCACATAAAGCTATTTTATGAATGAAATAATGTGTAATACAGTTTCTATTTCCCAGTTTGGGTTCCTTCTTGTGGACTGAATCAACACTCACTGAGTTATTAAGATCTTCCTGGGTTAGACAGGAAACAAAGGTAGAAGGTGGTAACAGTGGTAATCTTCTGGATAAAGAAATGGAGGTTGTATAAAATTCCCAGACAACTACTTATCTTCAGTGTTGCTTAGTGACCAGAAAAGCCACCAACATTTCTGGGGAGTACACTAAGGGCCAGTATCTGCCTTCATTCTTTGCTTCCCAGGACGTTATAAGTAACACTCCCCAACAATTTCAAGCTCCCAGGCTTTTGGCTTTAAGGTGTTTGTGCTCTCTGTATATCTCTGACCCTGGCAGGATAAGTCTGGCCTCCTCCAGAATATCCAAGTTTCAAGCTACAGGCCAGGAGAAAAACTAGCAAAGGTCATAAATTACCCTACATATTCTTTAGCCATTGGTTTCTCTTGTCCAGTCATAGGCGTGTCTGGGAGTATACTGAGGCCAGATTCAATAGAAATCTGAGCCAGCACCTGTGCAAATAATTTTAAGGCTTCTTTTCCTGAAGCCGGATGAGTATTTTTTTTTCTTAAGTACGCCAGATTATCTTTTATCTGAACTGCAATCTCTTACATTCCTATTCCTTCAGATCTCTTGGAGGTATGTGTTTTAGTTATAGCAATATTGTTATGTTAGCCTTTTAAGCAGGATAGGGACATTTCTTTCAAAAAAGGATAATGCCTTGATATAACCTATGACAATACTATGTTTAAAATGGCTATCTAGTAATATACCAGAATCTGTACTCTTACCACTAATTAGCTTTATATTTCACTCCCT
Organism: Cricetomys ansorgei; assembly: GCA_026225945.1. Taxonomy (NCBI): domain Eukaryota; kingdom Metazoa; phylum Chordata; class Mammalia; order Rodentia; family Nesomyidae; genus Cricetomys; species Cricetomys ansorgei. Next base: position 4,263,581 of record JAMJFZ010003399.1, read on the forward strand.
GGTTTTTATAGGGGATGAGCAAAGGGACACACGAGACATGAAAAAGGAAAAGGGACTGCAGAGGAGGATACAAGTGAGGATTAAAAACAGCAAGGGGTAGCAGAAATGAGGAGGAATGAGATTTTAGTAAAATTCACTTTGTTAAAACATGTTATAATAGTATCTAATACCTACATGCCAATTTTAAAAATTTTTTTAAAAATCTCTGATCAGGATATACTATGTGAGAAAAAAAATCTATTTTCAATACATGGGGAAAAACAGTAAAAAGTAAACAAGAAAAAGCAATGGGCACATTCCACATGAGTACAAATATTACCTGGGTCATTGTCTGATCTTGTCCACTCCATGTGGCCTTGAGAACCCAAGAGTATGTTAATGTTTAGTATTTATGATTCACTAGCTCTGAAGTTGAACTTCAGAATACAAACAAGGTTAGCACTTCATGTATGCAATTTATGACTAAAATCCTCCCACATCCCACTATATTGCATTGCATCTTCTCCCATATTATCACTGTGTGGATTCCTTGACACCCCAGAAATTTCTCTATATCTCGTATCGTTTTAAAATGTATTCTTTGTTGGTCCTACAGAGATGTTACAATTGTCCAACTATTTGGAAACCCCATGGATATAGGACTAAAAGATTTAATCTGAGATTAGTATCCATGCCCTATGACTTGGATGATATTAAAACACTTTTTATATACCCAACCTTCCAAATGTCAAAACTTTCTAACACAGGCCACCGTAGAATATCTGTAGTTTGCTCTTATGATAGAGTCACTGACTAAGAACAGTGGCTTTATACCAATGCTCTGGATGGGAGGAGAATATCTCCTCCTTCCCACAGTGTAATTTTCCCCTGTAAAATGCAAATAATGCTGATAACCTTCAGAGACACTACTGTAACAATAGTAGCAGAGTATCAGACTTTGAAAATAAACAGAACTGATCTGTTAGCAATGCCTTCTAGTATAAGAATGAGGATCCAGTCCATGACCAAATAGTAGCATGTTTTCAGGTCTCCAATGATGTCACTATAGAATTATTAGTATGAATTAAATAACTCATTTACAGCTATTTACATGGATAGTAATCAACTTCAGACATGGCCTGCTTTACAGGTGAGTCTATTCAAAAGTATCCAAAACTAAGGAAGTTAGGCTAAAGATTATGAAAAATTGGGCACCATAGAGCTTCCTGAACTCTTAGCCTTTGGTCCCAGTTAAATAGAACTCCAGACTCTGGGCATTTTGGTTCTTACAGGACAGAGGTGAATAGATTTCTACTCTTTAAAAAAAATCATGCATGTATTGTCTCATGACCTGTGTGGGCCTAGAGATTAATGTAAACCATTCCATTCTGAGGGTATTTCTGGTCTATTGGGTATATTTTCCAAACTTTGCTGCAGATTTATCATTTCACAAAGCATCTCTACACAGCAAAGGCAATATTATGGGGTGTCCTACTTAGGGTTACTGTTGCTGTTATGAAACACCATGACCAAAGCAACTTGGAGAGGAAAAGGTTTATTTAACTCATACTTCCGTAACGTTGTCCATCACTGAAAGAAGTCAGAGCAGGAACTCAAACAGGGCAGGAATGTAGAGACAGGAACGGATGCATGGACCACAGAGGAGTGCTGCTTACTGGCTTGCTCCCCCTATTTTGTTGTAGAAACCATGACCATATGATCAGGGATGGCCTCACCCACAATGGGTGCCCCCACCCAATCAATCACTAAATAAGAAAATGCTCTACTGGCTGGCCTACAGCCTGATGTTATGGACACATTTTCTCAGTTGAGGTTCCATTCTCTCAGATGACTTTAGCTTGTATGAAGTTAACAGAAAACTATACAGCACATGGGGCATAGGAGAGAAAAATATACATGTATGGCACCTTTCCTCCAGGACCAGAAATAACCCTGAGTGAGATTCAGCAGATCTATAAACCTTAATGGCAAGCCATTATGATAATAATTACAAAACTTAAAATTATTGCATTATTTTTTCTGTGTTGGACACTTAATACTACAACACCCCTAGGGGATAATACTGTTACCACCATATTTTATAAATAATAAAGTGGAATCACAGAGGGCTAAGGGCACAGAAAGACACTTAATTCATCTAAGTGCAGCAAGCACCAGGCACCTGTTATATGTTAGGCCTTCTCTTGGGTGCTAGAGAGAGAACGATGACTAAAGTGTGGTTTCAGTTCAGTGAGAGCAGCAGACAGCACTTGGTGAAACAAGTATATTCCAGGCTTGATACCTCACTATCTGTTTGATAGTGAGAATTCAATAATGAATGGGGCAGAGTCCTTCCCACAGATGTCTGTAATATTCATGCAAAATAGAGATGTGAAAAGAAATATTAAATACCACTGTGGTAGTTTTACTCAGACAGATAAATATAAACTGATTTGTATCAGTGTGTTATAAAAGTGTTATAAAACTATAAAGCAAATAACTTGCATCAATCTCCAAAGATCATTTTGTACTTTTAATTCAGTTTAATTGACAGTTGTTTTTGTTATTTCTCTAAATTCATATTCAGTATGTTTTTTTCTACCTAGGATTACCAGGATAGCCCAAGGGATAACTATAAAAAATAGCTAAAACTATTCCTTTACCCTAATGCATGCCCACACTGCCCCTATTCTTCACCGATACTGTCCCATGTATTTTTCCCTGCATCTCTATTTCATTAACTACTATCATTCTTCCAGGCCACACTCAAAACCTTCTTTCCCCAAACACTGTCCCCATGAAAGGTACCATGCCCTCTTTAATACTTACACAGTATACTATGGGTGTGTCTCTCTTGTGGTTTTCACCACTTCCTGCTTTAATCTTTTAGTAATGTACTTGCTGATCTTTCTTCTACACTAGTCTGAGCTATATAGTGGAAGTTTCATTTTTCTGAAACCACGATTTGCTTTCCAATGCATCACAATCTCTGGAGTACATTGTGCCTGATGGGCTTCACTTTCAATGTTAAGTATTTGAAACTGCATCACATTACTACAAATTTACACTTTCTACAACTGTAATACATTAAATGAAAATTGTCTTCATTTTCTCTAAGTCCATCTCTCACATAAGCAGAATTCCTACAACCATTGTTTCATTTTGCTTTAACTCATGATTTTATTCTTACTATTTCTCCATGAACATAGGTTGTATTAGTATATAATTTTTATTTTTAACATGTCATTTAGATCCATTTCTACCAGTGGAAATTCAGAATCATGTATAAATCAAACAAATAAAAATGAAAAAAAAAACGAGGTTTAGAGGTGGAAGCATATAATCATATATTATGAATTAGGAAATAGAAGAGACTAAAAGAGTTAGAAAGTTCTTGCAATTATTTAATACCCATGATTTGTCTGTTTCTGAATCTCCTTTCATATGTAGAATTATTTAGGAAAGCTTTTCAACTTGAGATGCATTCATCAATAAATAGTATCAGAAACTGAATTGTTAGACACTGGAGGACACTCTCCAAATTTGGAAAGGATAGTGGGAGTTTAAGACAGGTGCTGAAGAGAAGATATTTATGTGGTATAGGGAGTATAAGTAGAACATCAAAGAAACCTCTGGAGCAAGGAATAAAATCGAAGTCCTGAGCATTTGAGAAGATGAAAGTCTGCAAGAAGAGGGAAGTAGAGGAAAGGGTTATGGAGAGAGATGGATGTGTTTTTCACTTGAGAATTGTATGCCTGTTGGTGGGCACATCAGAAACAATGTGATTTGTGTTAAACAAAACAGATAAATGTGTTCTTAGTAAATAAGAGTCAGATATTTATTTTTTTAGGTAGCCTCATAGGGATCAAACCCTGGGGATCATTCTGGTCCAAGTCATCTGCTTTGGGACATCAGAGCATAATGGGAAGTTTGAATGCTATTAAAAAGAGTAGAAGCAAGAGAATTGAGGACAGTATGGCTGATTCAGCATGTACAAATTAGTTCATGCATGCCACCGGAGTGTATCATGACTACCTCTGTGGAACACAGATCCTGCCACATAAGGACAGGTTCTTAGGAGTGGCAAGCATGTGTTGAGAATTGGAGACTGGCAGAAGGCTATATTTATCAAGTGTTTGACATCATAGATATGTTTGGGACTGTAGTTTCTTAACATTCAGGTCTGCTTCTATGGGTAAAGACTGAGATCTATCAGAAAACTGAAAGTTCTACGTGGGGAAAAAAATGGGCCTGACTATGTTAACACACTGAGTGACTAAGAGGTTGCTGAGGATTTTCTCGGATTCCTTCTCATTGAGACTCCTTTTGTGTTACTTTAGTTCCTAGTGCCACAATCTACTTTTCTCCTAGGTGGTGAGAATTCCTTCCCTGGGAAGACTGAAACAGTTTCCTCTTCCTCTTACCTGATTCCAACACTCCAAAGTATAATTCCACCAAAGCGCAGCTTAAGTAACCAATGAGTTTATCAGGCTTATTAGAGAGCATGGGTACAGGAGGTACTTACAGGAACATGAAAAACCTCAAAGCTTCTGCATTTGAAAGTCTTCACTCAGGATGGATCATGGCTTCCCATAGCAACACAGATGGAGCCTGCTACCACCACTTCATTTAACCTCCCCAAGTCTATATCATCTAGCACTTTCTAACATCCTGACGGTCCATGCAATTATGGCCTAATTATATACAAACAGCTTTTCAAAGTGGCTTAAATCTCAAATGTAGGTCAAGGGACACCCCCTCCAACAATCAACAGATACCATCCTGATGAAGTCTCGCAAGCAGACACAAGTGATCTGATGACGATGGTGTTATTTTGCTTAGAAGATCACATTCTCTAATGTTCCCCCTTCTCTGTCTTGAGTATACAAATATTAATCACATTACTCGAATTATCAGAACACAATATAAATTAGCTCATTCTACAAATTTACCATTAGCACATAGTGAGAGAGAACAAATTATATAGAAATACACTGTAGGAAATAAAATCAGAATTCTTTTCCTTAGACTCTCAGCTAGAAAAAGGAGGAGCTTTATTTGGGCATTGGGTGCCTTTCTTATAAAACGATTCACTTCTAATCATGTCAGCTTGGACCAGTCTCCACTTGGTAAGGCTTACTGCTTAATTTTTTAACAAATCCACGATGTTCTTATGCAATCAATGGGGAATGACAATAATATACACATATACCCAGTAAAAGGAGGTCACTGTCTAATAGCAGCCTCTTTTGTAGTAGTGTGAGTATTTAACATCATTGTTGCTAGTAACACAAGTGAATGACCTAATGTTATCTTGCAGAACAGGGTGACTGATTATATAGTCTCACATTAACCCTCAATATTTAGGAAATAAACTCTAGGATTTGTTGACTCACACTGGGGAACATATACAGAGAATGGATCCTTAAGCCCCACCCTGAGTAGTTTTAGAGACTTTTAAGTAGTGAAGATGTGGTAGAAGAGGACACTGGAAGTCAGGAAATACATCTATTCAATTAACATCTCTAGACCTTGGTTTTATCATATGTAAAATGAAAATAACACTAGCTAAAAAGACCAAGAGTGGCAATGCTTGTGAATATCCTGTATAAATGACAGTGTAATCTGAGGGTTTCTTGAAGGTCACTTTTCCATTGTACAGGAAAATTATGCCTATTTTAAAATAAACACAAACTTGCCTCTGCCCTTCCTTGCATTCCTCAGCAAAGAGTTGCTTTTTGAGAAACAGCTTTACTTGCAATTAACCTCACTATTTTCTCTGCACACAGCTTATTAGCACATAAGGTACACTTCAATCTTCACCACAATGACTAGGTCTTTGAAGTGCCCAAGACTTTTAAATTTGTATATTCCCCTTAAAAAATAACTGCAAATATTACAAAGTTAAGTCCAACTAGAATAAGTGCCTAGCCACATTTTTATAATAAAGAAGTAGATAACTGATTATATTACAGATAAAATTATTGTCTCCCAACAAATAAGTAGTGATTAGAAATGGCTGAGGTACTATGGAGTATTCCTTTCTATCACAGCTCAGCTTTGAAACTTAACTGCAAAGTTACTAGAAGCTTGAAGAGATAATTGCAGAATTTATGGCAAGAGCAAACTTTTCCCCAAAACCAAGCCTTTGTTTCAATATTTGGTGTTTTTAATCTCAAGTAAACATGACTCTCATTTGGCATTCTGCGATGTCAGATTCTCAAGTTCTTGTGCACAATTGGGGCTATACTGATGATCTAATTGTGATGAATTTATTTTTACTAACTTATACATATTAATATATAGACTTTTCCAATCCCATGAGCCTTGAAAATTAATCTGGATTTCCCAGGGAGTTTGTCTGTTCTGCCTTTATTGTGTCTGTTTTGAGTTCATTGATAGACACTTCTGCCTGACAGACATATGTACCTTAGGAAATTATTTCTAAAGTTCGTCACTTTCTTTTCTCTTTATGCCTAAACTGGTGGGGCAGTGGTGGTTGTGTTCAGCTGACAATCATGTGGCAGCAAGCTGAGTTTTACCCACTAACCTCCCCTTGACATGTTTTATTCACAGTTCAGGAGACTTGAAACAAGAATTCCACATAGTGGCCTTATTAAATTTTGGGACTAAGACTTAATGGCAGGGTTCCAATAAGCCATTATAAGCGTGATGAGACTTAGACTTTGCAAAACTGAGAAGCTGTTTCTGTTTACTGCTTTCAACCCAGAAAGATGCCATGTTCTCCAGTAAAATATTAAAACTTCATGAATATGTCAGAACCTGGGTATTTCATTTAAAAGCATGTTAAAAAGCATAGACATGAAACAATCAAAGATCAGTCATTGACCAAATAGGATATATTGACAGTTTTTCAATATGGTAGATAGTAGATGAAAAAAAGGAGTCTCTTACCTTGTTTCCCACACACCTGACTGAGAGAAAGAGCCATTCTTTTCCATTTACAGAGACCTATAAGACTTCATATACTGCTGGGCATTGTCACATGGCAATATCACAAGATAATGATTGAAAGGTGGAGAGAGGCCAGTGGCAGAAGGATTGAATCCTGGATATAGCCTCTTTCAGGGATCCATTTTGAAATACTTGGATTGCAGTTTCAAAAGGCTATTTTGAATTCTCACCCAGTGGCACTACAGATAATAGAATCTTGATGTCACCAGAGGTGACAGAATGGGTAATAGAATGAAATGAATGAAATGAGAAATCATGAAGAGTTAGAGTTCATTTTTATTTTGCGAAGAGCCTACTTTAGGGACCATGGCAAAGGAAAGCCACCATTAGACAAAAGAACAATACCCACGTAACTTCAGGCAAGTCTCTGAGGCTCTTCGGACTTTTGCTTTTGTCTCCAAAAAGCCATTAATGAGATTTGCTCTTTCTACTTGATGCTATGCTGTGAGATGATGCATGGCAACATATCTTAAAAATGTTTGAATGCCTAGCATATCCTCAAAGAGTTCTGCATGCTTTTACATTACGTCAATTAAGCTACAATTTACAAAGTTCTTTTGATTTCTTTTTCAGACTTCTCTTCCAGAGACTCAGAATTACTGGCACCAAAAAAAGCACTCTAGGATTCTTTTTTATTTGAGATGTATTCTACATGCCACATTATTCACTCTTTTAAAGTGTACAATTTTGTGGCTTTTAGTGTATTCAAGAAGTTTTACAAACATCACCACTATCTAATTCCAGATGGTTTTCATTACCTCAAAAAGAAATCCTGTACTCATTAGAGCTTACTCCCTATTTCCCCTCCTCCCAGCCGCTGGCAAGTACTACTTTACTTTCTGTCTGTAAATTTGTCAACTCTGGAAATTTCATATAAATGAAACAATATAATATGTGGTCTCTCTATTTAGATTTAGTGCAGTGAGTATATTTTCAAGTATTAGCTACCATAGCATGCGTCAGTTCTTCATACATTTCTCAGGCTAATATTCCACTATAGATATACAAATTTTGTTTACCTATTTACTGGTAGATATATATTTGGAAGGCTTCCATTTTTCCTTTCATATGAATAAGTTTCAATGAATATTCATGTGCAAGTTTTTTGTGCTCACATGTGTTTTGATTTACTTGTGTTTTTATATCTATGAATAAATTCAAAGGTCATGTAATTTTTTGAAGAACTGACTAATGCTTTTATTCAATGATTCACTCTATCATATTTCTTACCAGTAGTGTAACAGGTTGTAATTTCTATATATCCTTCCCAAAACAAATTGTTATTCATCCCTACTCTTATTATCTCTGATCCCATTCTAGTGCACATAAAGGGATAGTTTTTCATGTGGCTTTCATTAAAATTTTGCTAATGTCTTGAATTGTGCACTTTTTCATGTTTTTTGTAATCATTTATGTATTTTCTATAGATAAATAACTACTCACATTCATTACTTATATTTTAATTAGGCTGCTTTTCTTTGTTATTTGGTTGTATGTATGTTTTCTGACTTATTGATAAAATCTTTTATCAGATATGAGATTGCAAACTTTTTTCCCATTCTATGTTATCTTCTACTTCTAAATAGTGTCCATCAAAGAAAATTTTCTTTAATTTTTACAAAATCAAATGTATCTCTTTTGTCTTTTATTTTTGGTATTTTGTTGTCATATCTAATACTATTCTAATCAAAGTTCACATGTATTTATCTCTATGTTTTCTTTAAAAATTATATATTTTTAGCTGTTGAATTTTATACTGACTCATTTTCTTAAAGTTTTGCATATAATGGTTTAGAGTTAGGGTTAATGATGAGTAGGGGCCCTAATTCATTTTCTTGCTTATACATATCCTGCTGTCCTATAAACATTTTTCAAACAAAATATTATTTCTCCAAAGGATTTCTTCATATCCTCATGAAACAAAACTGTTAGTCATAAGTGCATAACCTTATATGTACACTCTCTGTTCTATTTCACTGAAACAGACTATTGTTTTTGTAATTAGCACAATGTTTTGATTATTTTAACTTTATAGTGATGTTTGAAGTTAAAATGTCCAATTCCTCTAAACTTGTCCTGCATTTAAAAATGGTTATGCCTTTTAGAGAATCTTTGAATTTCAATATAGATTTAAATTTTCTTTTACCAACTTTGAGGGAATTACAGCTATATCTTTTGGGGATTACGTGGCATCTGTAGATCAATTTGATAATTTAAAAATGGTTATGCTTTTGATAAGAATTGTCACATTAACAATCTAAAGTTTTCAAATTTAGTAACAGGATTTCTTTCATTTTGATGATCTTTAAATTCTTTAATTTTTTTAGTTTTAAATGTATGGCTCTTGCATTTCTTGTGTCAAATTTATTTTGAAAATATTTTATACTTTGCTAAGCTGTTGTAAATGGATTTGTTCTTCACTTCATGTTGGATTATTATTAGGTTATAGAACAACACTTGGTATTTGTATATAGGCCTTGTATTTAGCAACCTAACAAATACATTTATTAGTCTTAATAGTTATTTTGTGTGCTTTTAACTTTTTTATCCAAGATAATGTCATTACGGAATATAAATAGTTTTACTTCTTCATTTCCAACCTAGAGATCTTTTTACTTCATTCTCTTGAATCATTGCCCTGTCTTTAACCTCTGGTACAATACTAAATAGTAATGAAGATTGAAATCTTACTCTTAATTCTGATATGAAGATGAAAGCATTTTATTTTATCTATAAGCATGTTATTACTGATAGGACTAAAAAATATTAATTCTTCGAGAATTTTATATCCTGAAGTATTCTTCCTATTCATTCTTCTAGAAGTTTCAGAGTTTCAGGTCTACCATTCAGATCTTTGATACATTAGAGGTGATTTCTGTGCAGGGTGAGAGAGGGGATCTAGTTTCATTCTAATACTTGTAGATATCCATTTTTCTCAACATTATTTTTTAAAGGTGCTATCTTTTCTCCAGTATAGGTTTTTGGATGTTGGCTATTTTTTTTAACAAGCATAAGGCATTTGAAGATGCATGCTCTTATATCTGAGTCCTTGCTTTTATTTCCTTGATCAGTGTTTTTTTCTTTAACGCCAATACCATGCTGTCTTTATTACTGTGGCTGTGTAGTGTAACTTGAAATCATGCATAGCGATAATTCCAGTTCTGTTTTTATTATTCAGGACTTTTGGTTTACATAGGGTCTTTTGTGCTTCTCTGTGCATTTTATGATTCTTTGCACAATCTCTGTTAAAGTATTGCCTTGGTATTTTGAATTAGTAAATCACTTTGGGTAGGATGACTATTTTCACAGTGTTAATGCTACCTGCCCATGAAATTGAGAATTTTTTCCATCTTTTGGTGTCTTCTTCAATTTCTTTCTTTAGCGTCATAAAATTTTCATTGTAAAAGTCTTTCACAACTTTCACTAGATTCTTCCAAGACTTTTCAAGGCTATTGTGAATAAGATAGTTTCCCTTATTTCTTTCTTGGTATGTTGACCATTGGTATATAGGGAAACTACTGATTTTTGAATGCTAATTTTGTATCTCGCTATTTTAATTAACGTATTTTTTGAGCTTTAGGAGATTTCTGACGGAGTCCCTTAGCTCTTTTATGAGAAGAATCATATAATCATATAATCTCCAAATAAGGATATTTGAACTTTTTCCTTTCTCATTGTATCTCCTTTATCTTCCTATCTTGCCTTAATATGCTAGCTAAGACTTAAAGTATTACATTGAACAGGAGTAGAGAAGGTAGACATTGTTCATGAATTTAGTGGAACTGCTTCAAATTTTTCTCTACTTAGCATGGTGTCAGCTGTGGGCTTGCTGTATATCACCTTTGTTATGTTGAAATATTTCCCATCTATCCCTATATTCTGTAGGGCTTTTATTTTATCATGAGGAGGTATTAGATTTTGTCTAAATCATCCACTCTATGTAGTAGTTTGCAATCATTGTTTTACATGTGTGAACTAGCCGTACATCTCTGGTATAAAGTACTTTATCATAAATGTCCTGTTTTTATGTAATCTTGAATTCTGTTGGGAACTTATACATTGACAAGTTTTGTCTATGTTCATAAGGGAGATTGGTCTATGTTCTAGTTAGGTCTTCTATTCCTATGGAAAAACACCATGACCAAAAGAAGTTTGGAGAGGGGAAAGTTAATTTCACTTTATAGCTTACAGTGTGTCATGAAGGAAAGTCAGCAAAGAAACACAAGACAGGAACCTGGAAGCAGAAGCCATGAGGAACGTTGCTTACTCCTAATAGCTTGCTAATCCTGCTTTCTCATAGCACTTAGAACCAGCAATCCAGTAGTGGCACCTAAAACTCCCATAGCAATCATCAATCAAGAAAATGCACCACAGGCTTGCCCTCAGGCATTCTGCTGAGGCATTTTCTCAACAGAGATTCTTCTTCCCAGATAACTCTAGCTTGTGTCAACTTGACAAAAAATTAACAGGGATAATTGACCCCTTGTCAACTTGACACACTAATACATTATTATTAAACCATAATGTTTCCTCTATTCTTTACCATCACAACCTCATATAAATATTAATATCACAATATAAAACAGTAAAACTTTAAAAGCCCATATTCTTTAAAAGTTCAATCTCTTTAGACTATCCAAACTCTCTAAAAATCAGTCTTTCTAAAAATCTAGTTTCTCTAAAACTTTTAAGTCTCGTAACTGTGAGCTACTATAAAATAAAAATTAAATTACATAGTTCTCGTTTCAAGAGCAACAAACTAGGGCCAAAAGAAATTTGGAGAGAGGAGAGTTTATTTCACATTACAGCTTACAGTCTGTCATGAATGGAAGTCAGCAAAGGAACCAAGACCATGGAGGGATCATGATTACTGGCTTGCTTCTCCTGGCTCATCATCTTGCTTTCTTATAGCATCAAGGACCACCTGCACAGAGGTGGCACCACCTCCAGCCAGTCCATTAATTTATTGATTCATTAATAAATAAAATGCACTACTGACTTGCCTACAGCCCATTTGATGGAGGCATTTTCTCAAGTGAGGTCCCTCTTCCCAGATAATTCTAGTCTGGTATCAAATTGACAAAACAAAACAAAAAAAACCTAACCCTAACCAAAACATTTTATAATTATCTTTTTGTGTTAACTTTTTGTCTGGTTTGGGGATCAGGGTAATGCTGGCTTCATATAGAAAATTTTTCCTATTTTATAGGATAAGTTGGGGATTTTTGGTGTTTGTTCTTCTTTTAATGTCTGGTAGAATACTGTGGTGAATCCATCGGCCCTGAGTTTTTTATAGTCAGGAGAGTTTTAATCACTACTTCTATACCTCTATCTCACTTAGTGTTATGGGTCTGTTTAAATTATTTACATCTTGATTTAACTTCAGTAGGTCAGATACATCTAGAATTCATTCATTTCTTTTAGATATCCCAGTTTATGATTCTCTGAATTTCCTCAGTGTCTTTGTAATATCTCCTTTTTGTCTCTAATTTTATTGGTTAGGATTCTCTCTCTTTTTAATAATTTGGTTTAAAAAGTCATCAATCTTGTTAATGTTTTTAAAGATCAGAGTCTTCATTTCATTGATTTTTTTGTATTGTTGTTTTCATTTCTACTTCATTAATTTCAGCCTGATTTTCACTCTCTTCTCATCTACTGTTTGGCATTTTGTTTGTTCTTGTTCTAAAACCTTCGAGTACATTGTTATTAATTTGTGATCTCTCAAAATTTGTTGATCAAGGCACTCAGAGATATAACCTTTTATTTTAAAACTGCCTTCATTGTGTCTCATGCATTTTGGAAGGGTGTGTTTTCATATTTATTCAGCTCTTAAAATATTTTAATTCCTTTGTGATTTCCTTCTTGACTCTATTATGATCCAGTAGTAGGTTGTTTAATCTCTGTGAGTTTCTGTAATTTCTCTAGTTCCTACCATTATTCATATATAGTTTTATCCCATTGTGGACAGAATATAGGATGTTATTTCAATTTCCTATATTTGCTGAGATTTGGTTTCTCTCCTGGTATATGATCTATTTTGAAGAAAGTACTATAGGCTGCTGAGAAGAATCTATATTCTTTAGTGTTAATATATAATTTTCTGTAGATGTCTGTTAGGTTCATTTGATTCATGATATTATTAGCTCCAATTTTTCTCTGTTCAGTGTTTATCCAGATGATCTGTCCATTCTTGAGAGTGAGGTATCAAAGTCACACACTATTAATGTGTTGAGGTTAATCTGTATTCTCAGATATAATATCCTTTTCTGAAAATGGGTAAGGTGGTTTTGCTGCATATATATTTAGAAATTTAGCATTCTCTTGGTATATTGTTCTTCTAATCATTATGAAGTGAAACTATTTATTTTGATTAATATTGGTCCATGTCTATTTTACTAGATATTAGAATAGCTGTGCCAGGTTGTTTCTTGGTTCTATTTCTGTGGAATATCTTTTCAGGGGGAATTGAAATCATTAATGCTGAGCTATTATTGAATAGTGTATATTAATAATTGTCATTCTTTTGTTTGTGCTGTCATGTTTTATTAAACTTCTTTTTATGAACTGTTTTGAACATATATTTATTCTCTGTGGCCTCTTGGATATGTTTGTACTTGTCTTCTAACTGAAGTATTCCTTCTAGTATCCTCTGTCTTGGTGATCCTAAATTCCACTAATATGTTTCAATATGGAACATTTTTCTTCATCCTAAAATTTTTAAAATTTGTTTATTTCTTCATTTTTCTTCTCATATTATACATTCCAACACCACTCCTCTACTCCATACAATCCTACCAGTTTCCACTATTTCCCCTCTCCCCCAAATCTACCCTCCCTGCCCCCACTCTCCCACTCCCACTTCTGCCTCTCCCCAGAAAAGAGCAGTGTTACTGCTCAAACATGACACAACAAGATGGAACAAGTTTTTGTCAAAAAAAGCAGATACTATTCTGATGGGCTTCCCTTTACAAAGTGACATGACCTTTCTCTCTCAACTTTAAATCTTCTTTCTTTATTCTATGCTTTTAATATTTTAACTATAATATCCTTGTGAAACTTTCATTTTTGGACCTCTTTATTTGAAATTCTGTAGGCTTCTTGCACCTAAATAGGCTTTCTTTACTCTTGACTTAAGTTTTCTCCTATGACTTTCTTGAAAATATTCCCTATGCCTTTACTATGCTGTTGTTCTACTTCTATGCCCATAATCAGAAGGCTAGGTCTTCTCATGACACCTTAGAACTCTCCAAATTTCCACTCCTATTTCTTTTAAAATTTGTTGTTGATCTTTACTGTGTAATGAAATTCTTCTGTCTTGTCTTGCATCTGTGATTAACTCTTTTCCATATGATCCAGTCTATTGATGAAGATTTTCAGTGAGAGTTTTATCTAGCTTAATGAGTTTTTCAGTTTGTGTTTTGTCCAGCAATTCTATCCCTATTTCCATATCTTAAATTGATTTCATTTTATTCACCTACTTTTTTTGGTTTGTTTTTGTTTTTGTTTCTATTGGAGTATATTTCTGTCTTCTTGGGTGCCAGAAAAGAGTTTAAGATGCTAGGGAGATGGATTTAGAGGTATTTGTAAGCCACCTCGCTGGGTGATGGGAATCAAACTCAGGTCCTCTGCAAGTGCAATGTGAATTCTTAAATGTTGAGCCATCTCTCCAGATCCCTTTTCTAATATATTAAGGTAGAAGATTGGATTGTTTGAGGTCATTCTTTTTTATTAGTATATTTTATTTATTCTTTGAGAATTGTATATATGCATACAATATACCTCAAACCTATTTGCTCACCACTGCCCACCTCCAGCTCCTCCCCTAGCTCTTGCCTTCCTCTCAACTCATATATATCCTACTGTGTCCAATGGAACTAGTGACCACATCCTTAAAGAAAACTAACTCTCCTCTAGATTCTATTACCTGTCTATCAAAGTCATCAACTAGGGTTAGGGGCTCATGTACCCCTCTCCCTTCCATGCTGAAATGTTGACTGGATTGACCTTGTTCAGTTTTTTGTGAAAACAAAAGCAGCTCCTATGAGTTAATGAATTCAACATGTCTAGAAGACACTGTTTTATTCTGGTTTTTCCTGACCTCTGGATTTTACAATCTTTCTACCTCCACTTTTTCTATGTTCTCTGAGCCTTGGAGGGAGAAAATATGCTAGAGATGTCAATTTATGACTAAGCACTATTTTACAGCAATACTCCCCAGCCTACACTCTCAATGTCTTTCAGTCTCCAATCCCATGATGCTCCCTGAGAATTGGGAAAAGGGTGTAATATTGATGTCCCATTTATGGGTGAGCACCATAAATGCAAACACTTGTTCTCTGCACTTTGAGGAGTTGTGAATCTCTATATTTACTACTTTCTTCTATATAAATATATATTTCTGATAAAGACTGTAAGCTGCACTTACCTATGGGTGTAGAAATACATGTTTGGAAAGCAGTTTGAGACTAGATCCATTAAATAATAATGGTAGGTTTACCTTTAGAATGAATGAGCTTCCTAGCAATCTATGGCTTATAAATGATACATTATCTTCCAGGTACAGTAGCTCCGTGTGTGTGTGTGTGTGTGTGTGTGTGTGTGTGTGTGTGTAGGCAAGTGCATGCTCACAAATATCTATATGTCTGACATTTGTTAAATAGTAGGTTTCTATAAGTTTTTCAAATATTCTTAGTATTAGTTATTTCTACCCCACATAACTTTCTCTTCTATACCCTTCTGTCTCTTCCTCACTGATACAGCTCTCTGTATTCTCTTTTAATACTTTCTGTATTCTACTGTCCCCCTTTCTATAAGAACTTTTCTCCCAACTTTCCAATGGCCTTTAGCCAGTTTCCTATAATTTATTCTGCACTTCTATAGATACTCTAAGTTAAACACAAATCTAAACTTTCATCTCCCTTATTAATAGTAGGCATTAACATTGTAACATTAAAAGTTATATATTTTCCCCTAAACATGTAAGAGATTGAATTCCATAGCTTTGAGCATGCTATATCTTCATTTCCACTCATCTGGAAATACGTTTCTTTTTTATTTTTATTTGACCTTCGTTATTAGTGTGTTTCTTAGTTTCTTGCATATTTGAAAATTTCTCAAAGACTTCTGCTTTGCTAATTTCAGTATTTTCTGAGAATATCCTTTGTATGGCTTCAATCTATTTAAATTTATTGATATTTATTTTATGACCTTACGAATTGCCTTTACTGTAGAATGTTCCATATGAATGTATGTTGTGTTTTACAAATAGAGTATTATATAGAAGAATCTTGTGTCAAAATTGGTTATAGCATTGTTCATGACTTTCCTTTCTACTCAATTTTTCTATACTTCAATGAAAATTAGCAAGTTAACTCTTCAGCTTTTAGTAGAAGACTTACTATTTTTCCAATTAATTTTGTCAATTTTATGTTTGGGAGCTTTGTTTTCAGTTGCACACATTTATAACTATTATGTCATCCTAATGACTTGAATGTTTTACCATTACAATATTTCCATCCTTGTGTCTAGTCACAATACTTCTTTTAAGATATATTTCATTTCAAAATTCTATATACAAAATTGTATATCCTCATTTGGTTACTGTTTTAAGGGAATGATTATCCCATATGTTTTCTTCCAAAGTATTTTTATCTTTTATTCTAAAATATATCATTCATATAACAAAATAAAGTTGAATCATGCTCTTTATTCATTTTTTTATATATCTTTTAATGGCAATGTTTAATCCATTTACATTCAATATAATTATTGATAAAATAAGATTTGCTTCTGCCTAGCCTCATATTTTTGTTGTTTGCTATTTTGGTTATTTTTAAACTGAATTCTAGAGTTCTAAGAATACAGCAGAGCTTTTCAGATTCATATCTTTCTATTTATACTTAATTCTTTTTTATTAGCTTATTGTTTTTCCTTGTGTGTATGTGTGTGTTTCGAGACAGAGTTTCTCTGTTGCAACTCTGACTGTCCTGGAACTCATTCTGTAGACTAGGTTGGCCTCAAACTCACAGAGATCTACCTGCCTCTGCCTGAGTGTTGGAATTAAAGGTGTGTGCTGCCACTACCCAGCTGTTTGTCTTATTTTTATCTACCAACTTACCCAGTCTCTATATTCAATATATACCTTGATATATTTTAAAAGCTACATCAGGGAAAAAGATATTCACACTGAAAAATTTGAGTCTATTACTATAAAACCTTAAAGCTAAAGTCTTACATTAAATCACTACATCAAATAATAAAAAATTGTGAGAAATGGGCTTTGAAATAATCTCAACCCTGTTCTTCCTCCTCCTTTGGTTTCCAAGTTAACTAGAATTACCTAAATACAAATAATACAAAAGTTTATGATTTGGGAAATGATTGAATATATAGGAGGTCATTCTAATGTTTAGATACTTAGGGAACAGAGAAGGACAAACTTAATTTAACAGAGGCTAAGCCAGAGCAACCCCAGTGTTATTCTTTAGTTGGAAATAATTTTCCATTCTTGATATTTGAGAGTTAGCCTTTTTCAAATGGAATGTCACAAGTCTTTTTGCTCTGGATTATTAAAAATTATTGATGTTTTAGAGCCAAAGATGACCTTTTTGTTTTCCAGGAAAATGTTTGGTATCCCATTGTTGTAAATTTTCCCCAGAATACAAAATCCCTTAGATACCTAGGTACTTTATGGACAGTGAAAATTATAATAGATGAAATAAGCATTGTTTGCCACCTGTTGTATCTGAAGTTGGCCATATGGGATTTGTTGGAGAGATTTGGTTTTAGAGGATTTTCCCCCATCAAGTTATTCCTTGTATTATTGAGTTCTTTTGACTTTTGAAATCACAAATGCAAGGGAATGATTTATTTACTCTACATTATAGAGAAATTTTAATCTGCTAGTCTTGGAAGATTTCTCATTTTGTTATTAGCTATTTTTCTCACAATTCAGTTGATATCAACATTTGGGGAGGATTCATCAATAATATTTTTATTTAGTTTTGTTGAGAGAGAATAATAGTCACATATCTTAATGGATTACAATGATTATATGCAGTATCAAATTAAACTAATAAACACTTTCTATCTCACCAAACAATAATTTTCATGTGCTAAAAGCATTGATACATGTCTTTTCTCCTAAGTTTTAAGTCTATTGAAGATTTTTATAAATAATAGTTACCCTAGTATGATATAAATAAAAACATAGCTAATTCCTTGTTAGGATCTCAATTATATGGGAGAATAATACATTATCTTCATATCAAGAAGATAACCTAGAAGGACCTTTCTCTACGGAGGCAATATCCCTGCCCCTGTAAACTCTGGTGCAATGATTTAAAAGACTAGGGATAAGTTCAGCATACCAACACTCTCACAAATATTCAAAGGACATTATCCTGGTCACATCTGTGGGTCAGTTCCTCCAATTGTTCTAACAGATAGTAATCACTCAGGTGCAGACTAAAAGAGAGATTAGGAGAAAAAAAAGAATCAAGGCTGTTTGATTGTCTTATGGCATTTTTAAGAAGAAATATTTTTTCCTTTAATCCTAAGATTTAGAAGACGAGGCAAAAGGATCATGCATTTGACAGCAGCTTCATTTTCATGGTGACACTATGCATCCAAAACTATTTCTAATTAACAAAGAAAGAAAAAAATGGTACAAAGAAAAAATGTCACTGTGCTTAATCAAGGCTAATTGAAAATTTTGGAGTTTTTGATGACTAACATATCATACATTTCACAACCTGTTTTATGTGTCAATCTTGGCTCTTTCCAACTTTCATTCCTTTTCAAACACATCATACTCTCTGCCTGCAACGCCCTCCAATGTTTTGTTTACTTAGAAAAAGTCTGTTTTTATTAAGAATACTCTTTCTGTGAAATGAAACTTCTACGAAATTCTTTATCTCAGGAGCATAACATTTGTTACTTGTTAGAATTTCTCTTTGCAGATTATTATCCTGTCATTTTATCTTACAATGTATTGTGTAACAACTGCTACCATTTTGCTCAGGGACTTTTTTTATAGCTTCTATTCAGTCCTATCAAAATTTGATAATCTACACGTCCATATTTGCATATCTCATGAAGTATTTACTGAATGTTTATTGCTTTGCAAAGAGTATTACATTTGAATATTGCAGTAGATTTATGAGTTCTCTCCATTTCATAGCAGCCTAAATTCACATCTAAAGACATCAGTTTCTACCAACTCCAGCTATTACGAGACAGAAGTAGAACTTGGACACAAAACCTGCAAAGCTACCATGCTCCACTTCTTACTGACTATATTATATCAACCCCTCTTTATGTAGTGTCCTTTGATTCTTCTCTTAGTGTAATAGCAATCCTCAAAAGCATTTGTTGATCTTCTCTAGAATTAGAAATGAGTTTTGGATCCTAAGCGTTTGGGGTTCGTCAGAGTATAGTTTCTTAGAGGAACATTATTCAAAACAATCCTTGGAAGAAGCTTGAAAACATGGAGAAAACAGCTATGAAATAAGTGTGGGATACAGGCTCCTACTCCTGTCTTCCAGTTATTAGTGCATATATCCTCAGTGGGAATGCTAGTGACTGGTAATGCTGGAATTGCTTGATGCTGTCACATGGATCAACATTACCTTAATAGGGATGAGCTTAGGCTTCTCTTTCTAAATCCTCTCCTCCTCCCTCTCTTCCTCTCTTCTTTTTCTTTCTTTCTCTAACTTCTCTTTTCTGTCCTCTTATTTCTAATCATTCTTATCTTCCTTTTCCTCCTCTTTGTTTCTTTCTCTTTCTCCTTCTCTCTCCTTCCCCTTTTTTACTCTCTCCCATTTTAATCTTGTCAAGAAGCATGTAAGTGCTTTTATAAGTGGCATGGTACACTATAATCATCTTGGTTAGTATCTTTTGATTTTTTTAAGGAAACCAAATCAGAACAACACTCCAGAATCAGAGTACAAAGAGGATGTGAATCTGAGCTGTATATTAAATTTGAGTTTTCAATTCCATCTCAGGTGATTTTATACTTTTGAATTATATAGGAAAAGTCTGAATACTTTGATTAAAGCTCTTTATTGTGAAGCACTTAATAAGTAAACAACATTAAATGCACACCTGAGTGCTATACAATAAAAGATCTCAGCTGTCACTTCAGCCTTAATCAGCTCCTCTTGAGCTCCTCATGATTCAAAGAGAATTTTCACCTTGCTTATGATTTATCAGTTAACAAACATTTTCTAGATATTTCATATATATTCTTTTAATTGTCACAGCTCTGCAAAGGTGCATTTATAGAACTCGTTTTTTGTTTTGATTTGTTTTGTTTTTTTTGTTTGTTTTAGGAAATATGCTGTTAGCCCCAGTTGCAATATTTGACACTACTAGGTTGAAATTCTGGGATATACAAGCCCACCCTTCTGACTCCTAAGTCTGTGCTCCTAGCACATCACCCATTTTTCCAAGTAACAAATATCAAGGAAAACCAATACCATCTACCATTTGTACCTGATAGCTTCTTAGTACTGGGGCTGAATATTAATTTGTCAGACAATTACTGAGTTTATCGCTCCCAGTCTGTTGTTTCAGGTGATCAAGCTGAGACTCAGAGGAAAGTACTGTCTTTGCCAAGGCCCCACAATGAGCCACAAGACATTAAACATGACCTAAGCATCCATACCTCATTCCAAAACTCTCATATTCTCATGTATGTATAATATTGCAGCTTGATGTGCACTTACATTACCTTGCACTAGACTATAGCATCTAAAAAGCAAGAAGGAATATTTTCTCTTAATTCCCTACAGACGTTAGAGGTCTTTATCAAGCATGTGTTAACTGACTAACTGATATTTGGGATCAAATTAAAAATTTCTGACCCGTAAAAAAATAGTTTTTCCAGTTACACAGTGTGGTAAACAGACAATACTCCTGCTGTGAATGGGGACTGTAAATTGGGAACTAGAATATACTGGGAGCCACATTTTTTTTTCTCACTGAAGTGTTATGGACTGTAATCTTATTATTATGCATATGGGTATATCTACTGAAGCCCAGAGAGAGGGAAGGACTTTAATCCTAGGTCACATAGACATTTATAACAGAACTGAGGAACTGTAAAGGGTTAAATAGTAAAAATTACCTCCCCAATTCCACAGAAATGTAGTTATCTGTCTTAAAGTAACCATTATTTACCAATTTCTTTATATCCCATCTGATGTTATATACATTTAGGAACATAAGCAAAAATACAATGATTTTCTTTACCCAATTAATGTTATGTATATTTTCAAAAAATTACAATATACCTTGGTGATTATTCCATATTCTTATATATATAATTGCTTTTAATGTGTGCAGTGTTTAGTTACACAATAATTGAACTATTCTTGTATTAATGGGTATTTATGCTGTTGTTAATCTTGTGCTGTTATAACAATGCTGTAATGAATGTCTGCATATATTTCATGTCACACATGTAAAAAAATGTACTGGGTCAAAGTATGTATTTGTATTTTTTAATTTAAAAGATTTTGTCCAGTTATACTCCATAGAGATTATAAGATTGTCAAGTAAAATTTGGACACAATGAAATTGAGAAATTATAATCATTGGTCATTTTACAAAAAGATTACCTTGGTCTTGAAAAAATATTCAACACAGAAGTTCTTTAAATAGCTACTCTCTGCTGTCCATTTAAGTGAAAATTCAGCTGAAATGCATGTGATCAGTGCACTGATATCCTGAAACTCATCAATATGTTTTTAAAATATCATTGATTCTGTTCAGCCAGTGATCCTAATAATATAGTAACTTACGGAGGTGCTCTTGACAAAACTAAGAGGGGGGTAAGACAAAACCCTAAACATACCCTCCCCTTCTCATATGAGTCTTCCCTTTGGCTGTGGTTCAGGTTATGTGCTCAGACCTGTCAACACTTCTACAAATTCAAGAGCAGTAAACTGCTTAGGTAGAAAACCTAAGCATAACTCTACAGGATTTGGAAATTTTTTCAAAACAGTGTTCAAATGAGTGGTGACACTACAAGGTTCTAGATTATATTCTTATTGTATCTATTGAAAATAATAAAAGGAGATAAGTCTCATAGTAGAAACAGTGATTCTGAGTAAAGAGCTCAACATTTCATTTGGACAGGAGATATATGATTCAGTGACCTAATCATATCATGGGGACCAGAATTAATAATTCCACATTTTCATATTTTAAAATACTGAAAGCATAGATTTGTAATATGTTTACTACAAGAAATAGTTAGGTAATGCCATGTATATGTTAAATAACTTATTTTTTGTTTTGTTTTCTATTAAAAATAATTTGTTTTGATTTTATGCACATTAGGGTTTGGCCTGCATGTATGTGTCAGATCACTTGGAGGTGGAAAATAGACCATTGTAAATTGCCATCTGGGTTCTGGAAATTGAACCTGTATCCTCTGGAAGAGGATCCAGTGCTCCCAAACACAGAACCATCTCTCCATCCCAACTCTACCTTGATTTACTCATTCTACAATATTTACATATATCAAAACATCATATCATTCCCCATAAATGATGTATACCATTAATGTATACCATTATTTTTCAAAGTTTTAGGGGATAAAACTTGAGTAGATGAGTTCTGAGGATTTACATATTAAAATGGGAACTAGCCAAATATACTGTTTGTTAGCATCATTTTTGTTGTTTAACAACACACTATATCTATAAACATATTTCCATGTTACACAAAATCAATTGAAATCATCATTAATAACTGCACAGTGCTCTTTTTATGAATATTGAATGATTCAATTAATGGCCTAATAGTAGACATTTAAATAGCTCAGTCTTCCTGTTTAAATAATGTTACAGTGAACTTCTTTGTGCATATCTGATTATTTCTAGAAGTTACATTTTTAGTAAAAAGTTATTTACATTCTTAATTATTTGAAATAGTTAATAAATATATCCCTTTACCAACACTTAGTATTTAATCTGGCATTTACTCTAGCATATAAAAATGAGATTTAATTTGTATTTCTATTATTTTAGGGAACTTGACCAATTTTTATATGCTTAGTAGTTATTTACATTTCTCCATATACTTGCCTACTCATTCCACTTCCTATTTTTCTATTGTGTTGTTTTTCATTTTTATCAAATATACAGAAATCTAAAAAAAATGAACTACAAAAATCCAACAGTTCAATTAATCAAGGGACTAGTGAAGTAGCCACAGTTCGCAAAACATGAAATACAAATGGGCAGTTGACATTTTAATAAGGTTT
The DNA here is from genome assembly GCA_026225945.1 of Cricetomys ansorgei. Lineage (NCBI taxonomy): Eukaryota > Metazoa > Chordata > Mammalia > Rodentia > Nesomyidae > Cricetomys > Cricetomys ansorgei. Next base: position 4,286,808 of record JAMJFZ010003399.1, read on the forward strand.
CTCCCTTCCTAGCCATCAGAAAAACGCAAATTAAAATTACATTGAGATTTCATCTCACCTCAATTAAGATGGCAGTCATTAAAACATGCTGGCAGGGATGTGGACAAAAAGGAATTCTTACACAATGTAGGTTGAAATGTAAACTAGTACAGCATGTATGGAAAACAGTTTGAAGTTTCCTCAGAAAACTAAAAACAGATCTACCATCCTGCATAGTTAGTCAAAAAATTCCAAAATGATATAGCTCAAAAAAGCACACTCATGTTTACTCTAGCACAAATTTGTATTTCTTTTACAAATTGACCTGTGCTGAAGCCAATATCAAGGTGTAATAATTATCACATATTAAAAAGAATTTAAATGACTGGTAAAGAATATCTTATTATTCTTCTTTTAGAAAAATATCTTAGCATTATCACACATTTCTCCCTCTAGATACATTTGGGATTATTTTGGAAAGATATTGTTTAAGTTGTTTTAAATTTATATACTTCACTGAGAGACAATGAAAATCTTTAAAATATTGTATCTTCTCATTGAAGACCATCATGTATCTTTCCATTTAATTGAGGCCTTCTCTTACATACCTCAATAATTTATTTTATTATTCCTTATAGGTTACATTATTACGTTATTACATTACCTTACAATATACAATATAAGTATACTCCTTATATTACAACTCTCTATACAAAGTATGAGAAACTATATTCTTCAGTCTTCAATATAGGTTAATGATGATGATAGGTCAACCCTTTCTTCATCTGCATGATACAATGACACTAACAATGATTAAGTCCCCTACCTTATTCCTTTAGTAAAAATAGCATGTTTTTTTTAAGTGGAAAAGAGATTAATTAGACAACAATGTGAAGTCATATTGGATGGAAACCTCGTGGATTGGATAGAAAAGAACAGAAAAAGGGAGCCTGTAGAAAAACAGTCTGTCTTTTGGTCTCAGTTCTTTCTGGTGCATGGGATCATATTCAAGATTTATGATAAAAAGAATAGGACCAGGAGAAAATTTAGAACATCAGTCAGTTAATAATTTCAGAGCCAACATGAATGCAGAGTACTTCATGTCCATTATATGACCATGCTGAGTGTTACAAAAAAATATTGAAATGTTGTGTTCTCTTTGCAGTTCTACCATGTATCTTTGTTTTAACATGAGAAAAGATGTATTTTGCCAATCATTTCACAAAGACTTTTTTATAAGAACTTGATAACAGATTGTTGATATAATTTTGCTATTAAAAATGAACAGTATCAAAGAGCAGATTTTAATGTTTAGTCTCTGATGAGCAGGAGCTGGATAGGTATTTGTATTATCTGTGCTAATGGTTTGGCCACCTAGACTACAACATGAAATTATATGACCTTCTAAAACCAACTTGGAGCAAGCCCAGATTCCCACTTACAGATTTCTCTATCAACTAAAAATACAGAAGCTGACTATATACAAACAGTGGAAAAAGATATCTGACAAACTCAGAATGCTTTGTCTTCAGACTATAATCATTCACAGGACATCTTCATTGTATGCAATTTTCAAATGTTATGCTGGCTCTACCACCAATTTGTTGTGGCTTGGTGCATCTCCATATATTATGTCCATTTCATAACTTATGAACCAAGAATCCTATTAAAACATTTTATTAGAAAGCTTTTAATGTCCTTAACAGGTCATATTTTGTGTTACTCTCACTGATGGATCAGTGCTACAACAAGACAGTAAGTTTCCAGGAAGAAAGTGTCTCTTAACAGAATCCAGAAATATTACAGACTAAGTCATAATTCAAGAAAGTGTGAGGAAAACATTTTGCAAGGATGATATAGAGGTAATTCTAGCCTTGGATAGAGGAGTAACCTCAATGTGACCAAACAGTACTTTAAATTATTTCTAATTTACTGAATTTATACACTTGGAGCAAATCAAGGATGTAATGCCAGGCAGGTCATAGTCCTGAAGAACATAGATTAAAGAACAGCTTTAACAAATACTATAAAACTCAACTTAGCATCACATTAAAAATTAACCACTATGGTCAAAAAGGATTTATTGCTAGGATCCAAGGCTGGTTCAATACATACAAATGAATAAATATAACGCATCACATCAAGAGAATGAAAACTAAAAATCATTTGATCATTTTAGTAAATGAAGAAAAAGCATTTGATTAAATACATTGTATTTTAAATAAATACTCTGATACTCAGGATAAATACTCTGAATAAACTAGATAAATGTTCCGTTAGCACAAACTAAATGTCATATACAAGTCGATTATTAATAACATACTTGTGATAGAGAAAAAGGACAAGGATGTACGTTGCCACTATTATTATATAACATAGTGCTGAAAGGCAGAACCTGTTTCATCAAAATGACCCTTATTTTTCTTATCATAGAAAGGAATATATAATAATCTGTTACATGTATTTTGCTCAAGATTATTACTAAATATGTAAATAGATCAAATATGATGAATATATCATCATTATGAACTAGAACCCTGAAAATGTCAGCCACATAGTGAAGCAGAATAAATAATAAAGAAGCAATAGAACTTTAAAAGACTATTTTGTTCCATCTTGTTTTATCCTTAATCCAAAACATGCAAGTGAGTCATAGTCCAGCATATGAAATCCTTTAAGAGCTGTAGCTATTTTTGGAGTAATTAATCACATTCATCACTATTAAGTGTCATTGTAAACATTAAATGTTTTAGAAAAAAAATATGTCATTTATGTATGCATATGTTCCTATGATATATATCTGAACCTTTGAATATATATATTAATATATATATTACACATATATTAATACTTACCAACATATTCAATATATACATATATATGTATATATTCAGCACACACATATATATTCAACATATATATATACAATACACATGTATATACATATATATGTATATATAATATACACATATGTTGAATATATTGACATATATTGAAAATATACTGATACACATTTAATATATACTGTATATACATGAATATATATGAATATGTATTGCATATGCATATATTATATATACATATATATTGAATCTGTTTATGCATATTGAATATATATAGAAAATGTATTGAATATATTATACATATTGACTATATATAGTCAAAGGTCTAAGGTATGTGAAAATGCACCCACATCTGTGCATTTACACTGATTTGTTGCCTATGACTTGCTACATCAGTGCCTCTCTAAAGTTCCTTTGCTTAGAGGGCTTTAGAAGGCATATAGCATGAGCTCTGGATCTCAGAGGTAAAATCACAGTAACTATATAAAAGGGAAAAGTGAAAATTTAAAAGATCACTATTTTGGAAAATTTCTTGCTTACTACAAGTACTAAATTCCTTTGATGAAAGACTGTAAATATATTACAAATGAAATCAAAGCATTGTTCAAGATTTCTGCAGCTGGAAAATTGTTTCAAAGATTTTTCTACTACAACTCATTTCTTATGATCAATGAGGTTTGGAGAGAAAGACAATACTTGTCCAACGTTATATGGTAACTTAGTTATAATGCTGAATACGGATCCAAACCTTATGACTTCCAACCGAGTGCTCTTGTCTGGGATTGAATATTTTTTCGGCAGAGTCTTTTGTTTTCTTCTATAACCTCAGCACTTAATATAGCACCTGGCATATAATAGACACTTAGTAAACGTCAACATAATATAATAGGTGTTAAAAATTGATAACTTCATCCTTCAGAGGCCTGTGATTCAGCATGCTTCTTTAAGGCAGTCATTTCCCAAAAACTCATCTCTAGTGTGATTTTAAAAGTTCTTTCAAGCCCAGCCTTCAAGAGTCTCTTTCAAAGGGACAAAGAAATGAGGAAAGAGAAATAAAAAGAAATAGGGTAAGAAAAACAGAATAGGAAAGAAATTCTTCATTATTGTAGAGCTGGTCCCATGTTCTTGCAAATAGTTGTTAAAAGCAGAGCTTTGTGCTTTTCTGACCTGGCTACTGCCAGATCTCCCATGTACTGTAACAGATACATCCCTATAGCTGATCTGGACATATTAAATTTAGTAAAAGGAGAAGAAAACTGAGCTGTAGATAAATTTGTGTTTGATTGTGGGCTATTCTCTGCTATTAAATAGCACTCAGCCTTCAGGTTTTCTTGCTTTTCCTACCACAAACACTGATGCCAAACCAAGTATATCCAGTAAACCAAAATGCAGCAATAAAAGTATTGGAAAGACACCAGTGTCTTGGAGAAAGTGAAGGCAAAATAAGAAGATTTCACCAGCTGAGGCCAGAGCAGAGCTATGGACACAAGAAGTTACGCATATTTCTGAGAACATGAGGATATATTTTGAACTATTTCTGTGGTGACTCTATTTGTTCATCTTTATGTTCTTCATGCATATTAAGTGACTCCATCCATGTTTATCAAGGGACTAATTAGTGTTAGACTTGTACTGGGAGCAATGTAACAAAAGCAAAGTATTGAGAAAAACACATGTTTTGGGATGGACCACATCTTCCCTTGAGTAACTTGTTCTGAAGGAGAGGTTCTCTGCACATCTGTGAGGACTCAAGTTGTACATGGTTGTAATGATTTTCCTCTCTTGACTGAAGAGGACTTCCTTTTACTTGATGTGATACATCACATAAAGAGTGGGCTTTATTTCTGGCGTTTATGATCTACAGGCTTGGAGGTATTTCCACTAATAATGGAAAAACAGGATCACATAAAAAATGTAATGAATTTTTTACCTTTACTGTTTTTTTTAGCTCAAGTATGAATGTATGCATGATTTTAGGTGTCAGTAGGAGGATACTTTGACTAAGCTAACATCTCTTTTGTGCCAAGTTAACAGTGTGATAATTTCCACAACTGGTCATTTTCTCAAGGGCACTCCTGACTTTTAGTCAAGCTAAAGCATCTCGGTTTAAAAGCAGTAAATAGCACTAATAATGGAAGTATCAGTGGGATCTGAATTGCTAATATCTATAAAAACAAGCAATATAGCATAGCATTAAATCGCCTTTTTTTATCAGTTGGCTTCTGTGTGGTCAAACTGGGGATACTGTCTCTTAATTTGTAATATATATATATATACATATATATATATATATATTTGCCTAGAAATGCTTAAGGAAAGAAGCTCTGGAGACACATTAACAGATCTACTATTGTTGTATGTCTTCTCTCAGGGAAACAGAAGTATCTGTGTGCCAGCAGAAATGATTGCACCATTGATAAATTTCGGAGGAAAAATTGTCCATCCTGTCGTCTCCGGAAATGTTATGAAGCAGGGATGACTCTGGGAGGTATGATATTTTTCTTTTTTTTTTCTCACCCTTCTCATCTTCACCTTCTACAATTATTGCTTTATACCTCATTCTCCCCTGCAATGCTGCTAAAAGTACACACTATGCAATAGATTCAGGCTGACCTTCTCTCATAAGTCTTCCTTATTTTTTACCTATGACACTCTAACTTTGGGGTTTGGCATAGGACCAGGAGGCATGAAGTAGGGATGAGGGTGTGATTTTTTTTAATTCAATTCCTCAAGTGATATATTGATATTGGTCTGATGCTGTTCAGTGGTAGAAATGAAAGATTCAAGTAATCAAAACTGTCACAGGTGCAGGATGACCATGGCACAGGCAGGCTCTGAACACCTGGGACTGTCCCTCTGCTAACTGTTTCATGTGCTATAGAGACAGCCAACTGGACTATAAAGCTGCTTCTCTTTGGATCCTGTAACTAAGGTACCAAACAGAGCCAATTTCCTATTTCCTATGCTGTGTCTCCCAGAAATCAGCAGGCATTTGAATCATTTCCTTTTCTTCACAAATCCATTGATCATTTCCAAAAGCATTTTCCTTAGTGGCACAGTAGCTTCTTAGAAGATATAGCCCTTTCAGCAGTGACCCTCTATTATAAGGCTCTGTGTCCCATGAGTTTATGTCTAACATGAGCTCTGTCATCTTTCCAAAATGACTTCATACTTTTTGATTGACACACATTTTCCCTCTTCTAACTCTTCATGTCTTCATCTGCCCTGTGCCAGAATCCACCCTGCTGCCTGATGCTTCCAAACAGATGCATCTTTCATGAGCAAAAGAAGCTCATTAGTCTACTTTGATTTAGAAATGAAACTCAAAGAAAAACAAATCTATTTCTGAGTGCCTAAAACTATAACCTTATATTTGATTACTCATTATCAGTTGGGAAATCCCAAGTGACTGGAATCCAGCCCACTTTCTTTCATCTTAGGGCTAATTTAGAAAATTATTATCTCTGGATTTCTATAAGGCTCTCAACGCTTTCTCTGCCTGTGTATCACTGAGATATCTGCATCCTGCCCTCATCACAGACAAGTAGTACAGACTCTAACCAGACCATAGTACAGCAACAAATTTTTCCAGGCTTGATCTGTGATAGTTTCAATAGGAGCATCTCAAATAATACGTAGTGCTCTCAGGCAGTTAGATATCCTGTGAGTTATTTTCCAGGCAACTGTATCAAATGGGATTCAAATATTTGACAAAATCCAACCTCGTTTCTGCTTGTTTGGTCTACTCTATGGATACCCTGTAGTTGTGGTTTGCAATGGAGAAGAAGACACAAGACCATTGGGAAGGGCAAAAAGAAATCCTGGTGAGGTGATGGAGGGAGGGATTGAAAGGAGAAGTTTTATCCCATGAGTGTTGTAAATCCTGAGCAAGTGTTCTGATATGCTCACCTCTCAATTATATAACCTCCTGTAAATTGTGCATAATATACAGTGGCTTCAAGATTGAGGATCTCATGTATTGCCACCTTTTGAAAGTAACTGTAAACCCATTTTGATACAAATAAAGTCCAATTTTAAAATACTCCTCACTAAGACATTAGTTTCATGTTAGAGCCCGTATCATTCTTTACAAAAAGAAAAAAAAACAGTCTTCTTACATGGTTCCAGTGAACCTCTTTGGAAGAGAAATCTGCATATGATTGAGATTTTTACTATACTATGTAGCACTTAAATGCAAATTTGTGAATTAAATCACTGAAAAAGTGGTACAGAAAGCTTTCTGATTGGTTTACTGGAATAATGGTGGTCAAGCTGCATGACCCTGGTGTGAATAAAATGCTGAATTGCTGTGGACAGTTTCAGATTCCTTCCCACAATATATTGCTGAGTATCAAGTACATACAAGACAGTACATTAGGCACTAGAGATTCAGGCAAACAAACTTCAAGAAAAATAGAAGATAAGCTCCTGAAAAATAAAAGGATTCTTTAGGAGATTGGACCAAGAGCCTTGGACATGCTAGGCAAGTATTATACCACAAATATGCATGCCTGGCCAAGTCATAGAAGGATTATTGATGTATAAATGGCTTTACTTTTGGAGTCAGACAGACCTCGGTTAAAAGCCTAGATCTATTATTTACTCCATATCCCTGTGAGCTTCATTTTCATTAGATGTAATTTATAGATACCATCCTCAGAGTTACAGTTAGGACCAAATGAAAAGGCTAATTAGAGCATCTTTGAGAAAGTGCTAGGCAGATGTGAGGAGTTATTATTACAATGAGATCGCCAGCATATTAGGTTGATGCAGGCTATTGCTAGCACTTTCCAATGACTTTCTTCTTAAGTAGTTTGGCTTGTCATGCAATGTGTGATATGTAACAACAGTCAGTGAATCACCAATGTGTCAAAACCATACTCAATGAGTAGACTGTTGAAGGAGCAGGGGGTAAAACAAATGTTTTGAACTCTTGGAACATCTGGTACACTACAGCTGATGTCTGCTTGGTCTAAAAACTTTATGATCTCTAGCATGTCTATCTCTATAGTGTTCTACTTGCTTGCTCTTATAATAAGAAACAATTAATGCATGTAGCCTTTTCTTTATGTTTGTACACCTATCTTCCTATGCCCTTGCTTCTTTTCTTAGTTACTATTGGTATTTATGAGAAAATTCTATGGGTGGTAAATTCTCAGGATGGTCCTTCAGCTCTTAAATGCCCATCCATGGAAAAAGATATGCCTTTCTCTGTTCTTGATTAATGTCTGGCTGCTTTTGAAAACCATACATCAAGAATTGCTTAAAAAATTTAAATGTCTTGCCTATTTGTTCTTTTAAGAAAGCACATAACTGTCTGGATAAGGACCTTCCCTCCAGTGAATTTGCAGAAACTTTTATACAGTATGTAATTCAGATAAATGCACAGACATTTCTTACTTTGCTCTATACTTCTGAAGAAAGACTTCCTGCTTCCAAAATGGAATGAGGAAGAAAGAACCGGCCCTCCTGCCATCTTCTTTCCGGACACTTTCCTTCTGCTCACTCTCATTCCCCTGGTCAAATACTATTTCTTTTTGTGTTCCCAGACTCTTAAGTTCTTAGTGCGTAGTAAGCAGCATGGACCTAATTATCCTTTGCCCTGGATCATGCCATGCTGTAGACTATACAGAAATTTCAGGTAGCAGCTACCACGCACAGGAAGAGAAAGACCATGGAGACCCAGAGTATGTGAGATTTGATAAAGTATGGAGCATTTATTTCAAAGTTTATTTGTTCTTGTAATTCCAGTACTTGTGAGACTGAGACAGAAATACCACAGCTTTAAGACTAGCTGGGCTACATATTATGTTCCACACCAGCTAGGACTATAATGTGGGGCATTCTCAATAAACAAGCAAACAAAAGGATTAATTGAGAAGTCTCTTTACTACTAGGAGATTGAACTTTGCCTATAAGGATAAAATCATAATATGTGTACAAGTTCTATCAAGGTCTATGGATTCTCTAGTAAAGTAAATAGCTCAAGGAGCCCTGGCAATAGTCTGATGCCAGCATAAACAGTATTTTCCAATATTGAAATTGAAATTCCTTAGGCCAGCTACCTCATCATTCACCATATCTAAAAGTACAGCATTGCTACTTCTGTATCAGATATCCTACATGCAAGAAAATGATTGCAATGCTGAAATACAATTCATGGCATGGTTCTTTTATACATTTTTTCATTCATCAAAGCACATTCATCTCTCCATGCACTCACTCATCTACAAATACATTTAGGGAATATCTATTGAGTGCCAAATACGTACCAGACTCTATGCTAAACATCTGGGGAAGCTGAGCCTAATAATAGAGTTTTAAATATATGTTTTTAAAAGTATATAGAGCCAAGAAGATGGTTCGGTGGGTGAAGGCACTTACTGCCAAGGTCCACAACCCATATTTGATCTCTGCAACCTACATGGTGCAAGGCAGTAGCCAACTTACTCAGATTGTCCTCTGCCCTCTACACCCACACTGTGAAACATTCATACCCACATGCACATGAATGTACACATGCATGTACATACATACACGCTCACACAGACAATAAATAAATGAATATTTTTAAAAATTATGGCAAATAAGGGAGACAGTAATTATGGATATACTTTAGTCTTAAGGTATAAGTAGAAAATTCTTGGGGAGAAGTTTAGTGAGATGCAAGGGAAGGGGCATTCAAGGCCATGAGCACAACTTGAATAAAGTCACAGAGACATAAAAACTATGAGGAGGCTTCTTTAAAGAACAGCAAGTGATTTAACATGGCCAGAGATAGGGAAATAAGGAAGTAAACTGTGACCACACTGAAAGTGAACCCGATTTCAGGCAACTGAAGATTTATGATTGCCAACAGACATGACCACAAGTCATGTTGTTAATTGTGTATGTATTTCAAGAGAATTTTTGGAAGCTTGAATGTTATATTAGGAAGGGATTATACTTTACAAAATGAGAGGTAGCAGGCCATGCACAGAGAAACAAAAATTTCTAGCACCAAATTTTGTTAAATACCTATACTTGGTTCTTGGGGCTACTTAGTTCCACTTGGATTGAAATCTGTAAGTACTGACCATGCACAAGAAGAAACACTGGCCTAGATCAAGGCAACTGGCCTGTATGAGGAACCTACCCGTGCACCAAATGTCTGTTGCCTTGATCTTGACTGTTTGCCAGTATGAGCTCAGATAAAACTATTTCATTGCATGATTTAGAGAAACTGGTTTCTAAGTTCAAATGAGAAGAAGCCTGTATATTATGATCCTTAGGAAGATTTGCACCGTACATGATATGTCTTGGTGAATACTGAATAAAATAAACTAAGAAGCTTTATAACTCAGGATTGCCAAACTAAATTAAATTTCAGGTCCTCCTTTTCACATAACATCATTTAATATCTGACTAAAACACTTCTCTATGGGAAAACACTGTAAAAAGCTTCGATATAAATAAATAATTTATTCTGTGAGCAAAAATTTTACCTACTCAACATCATCCATTTTCTAGATGTGTGTGTATGTCATTACTTAATGGGTAAATCAGTGAAGTATGCATTAACAAACAAGAGCAGACCATCTTTAGCATACCTCAGTATCAGTGGCTACCAAATCCACTAATGTATACTAGATATCTAGAGCATGCTTGTCTTTCCCAAAAGATAGGGGGCAAAAGCACACATATTGCCCATAACAATTAGTAACCATAAACACATATTTCTGATCCAAGGCGCATGGTAGAAGAATTATTTTAAGAAATAGAATGACATCCAGCATCACAAAGAGTGATCACTAACATTTTTGTTGAACACTGTATGATCAGCCCCATACATAGCCAAAACAACATAATGCTATGACTCAATGCCTGATTGCTCTGTATCTCCTGCTTGACATTCAGCAAAGTGTTATAAAGAACACTTAACAATTTGAAAGCCAGATATAGTGGTACATGTCTGTAATCTCAACATTCAAAGGGTTGTAGCAGGGAAATCATTGGTTCCAGGCCAGCCTAGACAACCTAATAATACATATGCCATGCAGAAAGAATTACCAAATAATTTAATAATAATAATAGTAGTAGTAGTAGTAGTAGTAGTAGTAGTAATAATAATAAAATTTGTAACTCAGGGTACTGTTTTCTTGTAACATCCCCTTTGTCTCTCTAGACTTAGAGTTTAAAAACTTCTCAGTCTAAGGATACAAGCCTGGAGTCTCAGTTCTAAGAACTGTTGCTTCCACACTATTCTCTGATACCTGAGTGCTTTAGGGGCTCTGCATCACAAAAGGATGTGCAGAGTAGCAGAACTGTGCTATGTGTTTGTGCATCAACATGTACAACCTATGGCCGACACTTAGAACTTTGGGTTAATTTTTGTGCTACTGAGGGTGGAACTTAAAGACTTAACATGATAGACAAAAATTACCAGTGAGTTATAACACTAGTCATTTTTTTAAACCAAAGTCTTGTGGCAGGTATAGTAGAAATAACATGAAGGACTTAAGACAGAGGCCTTATTTCTAATCTTAATTCTGACACATACTATTTTGGTGAGCTTGTGAAAATCACTCTGAGTCTCATTTTCCCATATATGGTAGGAGTACTATTTCTTATAAGTTTGTTACATTCACAAATAAATTATCATGTAGTAGATACACAGTAACTATCATTGTACCTTCTACTCCTTTTTACGCAGAGAGTGATCTTTCTTTGTTTTTCCAGATACCACTAGAGACTTTTCTTTCTCTGCTGTTAAATATGGCTTTTAATACTTGCTCCTAGTTCCTTTGGTTTCTGATTTACCCTTAAGGCAACACTTGGTGCCTTCACACACACATACCCATACCTATACCCATACATACACACACACAAACACACACACACACACACCCCACAAAGAGAGACGAGAGAGAGATTTTGAAAGGAAGAAAGTATGATTCTTCCAGTTGTGTTTTTCAAGGGAACTCATGTGTTGGGGGTCCACATATTTCTTTGTTTACCTCCAAACCAGTTATCTGAGAAAGCACATAGATGTTCCCTATTTCTGAGTACTTGCTTTTAGTGAACTATGATTACAGGTAAGTAATATTCTTCTAACCATCAAAATTGATGATACTCCATATCTAGTACTTGAATCTTGCTTGTAAAATCTCTCCTTAAAATCTTTGAATTTTTAAAATGTACTAGCCTTAGAAAGATTTTATTGGTGTTTACTTTTGCTATAAGAGATCCAAAATCCCACATTTGCTCTTGAAAGAGAAAATATGATGTCTTGGATAACACTTTCTAATGTATTGAACAGAAAACAGAACACACAACAGACATTTCACATTTGTGAGTGTGTGTGTGTGTGTGTGTGTCTGTGTGTGTGTGAAGTATTTCCCAAATGTAGCAATCCAAGGAAAAGTTTTATTTTTTATAATGTAACTGCTTGTTTGAAATCATCCTATTTGTTGTTATAAATTGTGAAATATATTCCTGAAGACCACAAAAGTTTAAAGCTTAAACATTTTTCTTATTATACTGAATTCAGGCAATTTACCTGAGTAAGATGCCCTTTTAGAGACATTTGAACATCTTTGGAGATCATGTTGCTTAGGAGAAGATCTAAGAAAATGAGAAACCAGTAAAACACCCAGATGAAATTATTGATAATATTTCCATTACAACACATATCTAGGTAGCAAATTGGAAATATAATTGCTATCTTGGATGAGCTCATTTGTTATCAGATTCCATATTACTTAGTCCAATTAATTTGTGCTAAGTATAAACCCAGGTGTGGCAATTTCTTCTTTTACTACTGGCTTACCTTCCCGTTGAATAAAGGCTTATGAGATTGAAGTGGGAGTAAATTGGTAAGGGTCATTTCAACCTTCTAAGAGTCAGCAATGAAAATTATGTGAGTACTAATCACCATCAGAAAACTAAGATGAAATGCAGATCTTGACCAAGATGAAAGGTCACAAGCCCAAGCCGGCACAGTGAAGTGTCATATTGGCTACTCCGAAACCAAAAGAAATTGAGAATTCTTCTCCTTGACAGGCAATATGGCATGAAAGCTTTGATTAGTGAACTATTAGGCACAGAGGTATTTATTTTAAAATTATTTCATTTCTAGGTTGAGTAAGGATATTGAAATTTTTATGGGACAGTTTGGCTGATGCAAACAAATTCAGAATACCATCAATAAAGAATTGGTGTTAGGTTTTGAGTGGCTGTAATGAAAACATTAAATTATACCTTCCTATTATTTGCCCCTCATATTCTCACCCTGAAAAATTAGTTCTTGTCCACTGTGTTCAGAGACACATACTCATGTTAAAGTTCTTAAGTATATTTGTCACTAAAGCAGAAAATAGAGGGAAAATCTCCAAACAACAATTGTCATTTTTTTTTTATCTCATCTCTTTCTTACAAGAAGATAAGAGACATGGAGACTCCTTTTCCAAAATTGCAACCAACCCTCTCTCCACCTGTGCATAATGCCTCCTATGTCAAAAGACCTGCCTGACTCAGGCATCTGATTATTCAGCATACTAGGTGCAAACCCATCCTTAAGCCATGACTTTCAACAAAGCCACTCTTTCATATTAGAAAAAAACTCCAGTTTACCATTTACATGTATCTCAAAACGATCAGACAGTAAAAAAGGCTTTTTTTTTTTATGGATTTCTGCCAAAGACCCCAGCTCTCAACCTCAAGCTGTACAAAAGAGGTGAAGAGAGTAGCTAATCCTCAGACGTTCAGGGAAGAAGGACCAAAATTTGCTTCTGCTGGAAGAAAGGCACACCTGCCCCTTTCTTAAAACATCAGAGGGGGGGAAAAAACGGAGTCAGATAGTCCTCTTCTCTTCAAAGTCAAGGTGACTCTGTTTTGTGTGGCCCACACAACTTGAACCTTTCATAAAGCGGAAGAAGGCAAAATCTGAGAGGCAATGCCTGTTTCTTTTGTTTCCTGCCAAGGCTACGGTAGTGAGAAACTAGGTCTGCCTTTGCCACTTCTTGCCTGAGTGCTTCCTTCACTCCCCACCACTCCCTCACAGAAAACTCTTGCATCTCATCAGATCAGGCATGAGACTTCCTTAGACGCTTCAAATATTGGTGCTGATGGAATAGATGAGACACTTAGCACGTACAGTTTTTTGCTCTGTCTTCCCACAACCTCCATATTGAAAGTAGTTTCCTCCTGTGGGAGGCACAGTATACAACGCCTGGGCAGACAAAAGTGAAAGTAAAAATGTTCTCTCTGCCTTGCATGGACCTGCCTTTCCTACTTTGTTCCTTTTCCAGGCACCACTGCACACGCGCGTGTGCGCGCGAGCGCGCGCGCGCGCGCGCACACACACACACACACACACACACACATACACACACACACACACACACACACACAAACTTGCATGTATGCATACAATCTTTCTCTTTGCCTTTACTTAGCCATATTCTGGGAGACACAAAGCCAAGGAAGGACTTTGGGAGGGACATTTCCCCCTCCTCAGGGCAAAATTTAAATCTGGCCAATAAGAACTTCTCTAATGTGAATTGAAAGGCTAATGTGGTTTATTTTTTTAAACTGCTTTCTATTTGCTTGAATACTGAATATTTCTGCTAGTGAAATTTTCTTGTAATAAAACCATTAATATACCAATGGTATTTTCTTATTTACAACAGACTGAGAAAATTAATGCTGTTAACATTGGGCCTTTTTCTCCTTTTTTTTCTCTTTTCTTTCTCTCTCTCTCTCTCTCTTTTTAAACTCTCGTGTGCTTTCCAGGTCATGCTGACCTGTTCAGCATGGACTGTTTCGCATTTGTTTTTAATGTCAGTTTAAATGTAATTGTAAAAGCATGTATGCTCTAAATTCATGTAGTTACTTTTTCCAGTGGAAAAGCCTGGTATTCAAAAGCATTTCCAGGCTCTACAGTTTCTCATGAGCAGGTTTGGGGTAATGACCCTGTGCTCTTCACTCAGGATGGCATCTGGACAGTGAACCCCTTCCTTCTGGCTCAGTAGTCAGAGAAGGGAGACTCGGAAAGAGCTTCTACGATTTGGCAAGGATGTGCAGCATTGCATATCATTCTATTATTAATTATGTTTACTCCTCCACAAACTAAAAACCATTAGACTAAATAGTCCAACATAAACCTTGAAAGATAAAATTTGATATTCTTTCCCCTGGCTATTCCCCTGACCAAGAATTGGGACTGGGAGGAGAATAGGCGGCAGTATGCAGGGTTGGGATCAAGAAGCCTTCTTGCCTGAGAGGGCATTTGTCATGCATTTATTAATCCCACTTGGTTGCATTCCCCTGCTAAGCTCTCATTTCATGCTTGCCAAGGACTGGCTTTGTTTTCTACCTATTGTCTTTGTCCTAATTTTTTCCCAGTTCAATTCCAATCCCTGCTTCTGACCCCTGTTACTAATAGCATGCTGGTCCAGCTGACGGAAAGGAAAGTGCCCTGCCCTGCAAGCTAAGATGCCTGTTCTGTCTTTTGTTCTGCCAAATAACTATCTTTTATGGCATGACTTACCTTTGCCCTTTAGTCTCCCTGTCTATAAAATGAGATGACGGAAATCATAGAAATCACACTCTCTCTTTTTTTTTTTTTTTTTTGAAAATGGAGTCTTTTCTTCAAATAAAATCTGACATGGAACCCCAATTGTAAGTGTAGAGTATACTACTAGAACTTTGATCTGAAAGGAAGTGGGGACCACACATTAAAGTTCACTTTGCTTTTACCCAGGGACCCTTGAAGAAATTCACAGGCTCCTAAGGTCTCTACTGGTATACTACACCAATAGCTAGTAATTCTTTGAACTCCCACTCTCTTTCCTATTAGATTTTAGTCACCGTGGAAACTACAAATTTCAGAAAGAAGCTACTTCTTTTTCCCAGAACATTTACCTGTTTAAAAGAAAGAGCATGAATGCAGGGAATTGAAGGACTCACTAAGAGTGAAAGCATATCATCTATTGGCCTAATTTACTCTGTGCTAATCAGTGTATATACATCCCTCTTTGGAAAATCACAACATCATCTTGCTATTATATAATGATTCTGAAAGCTGTCAGTCTGGCCTTCAATCTTTTGCCCAAAATGAAAAATGATACGCCTCACAATTTGCCACTATAGGCAACTTTTCAGAGTGTTTCTTGCCAGACATTCATTCTTAGGAAAAGTCATAGCCTATCCATTGGCATATACTTTCACAGAATTCAGAAAGGTCTCACTAGGCTTAGCTCATTTCCTCCTAGAAGTAGTATTACATAGTAATCAGATAGGATTTTCACCAAGTAGATTAGGAAACTAAAGTATAGGAGAAAACAAAGAATTTGATCATGATCATACATCCCATAAGACTCTACTACTACCATCAACCAATAATAAACCTCTTTTATAATAACATTTTTAACATTCAGTGATATTTTTTTCTTCTTCTTCCTGGAGTTCAGAGCATATTTCACCATATGTGAGTCTTCAGTTGTGTAGAATCTGCCTCTATCCTCAGGTGCCAATATGGTGTCTATCTTCCTTGAAAGAACCTTATGATTCAGGTATTAATATTATCTCCAATTTTCCACATGAGTTGACTGAGGTACAGAGAGACTGAATCTTGCCATGAGTCTCACAACAATAGACTCATGATTACAAATAAGACAGTCTGACTCCAGGGCCCTTATTTTTCATAAACAACTTTATTTCTAAGAGTTTCCTGTATGTGTGCTGTATTCATCATTTCCGCCCCCAGTCTCCATCTTCTATCTACATTTATAAAACATAGTAGTATTTATACTCCCCTTTCTACATAAATGAAAGAGAGGATCCTGAGGGGTAGGGAGAGCTGCCTTGGCTCATGAGCTAGGATTATTCTGACCTGCTAACCTTAAAGTCATATAGTAAGATCTTCTGGCTCTAATTCTAGTAAATGGAAAAATGGTTGGTATGATTTATGCTAGAGCCACAAATCCAGCCCTCTCTAGGCCAAGATTCATGTGAAGAATTCTGGCCGTTGAGAATAGCATTTATTTACTCCCACCCACTACCCTCCAGGACCAAGACTCAAGGAGTGTCTTGGAAGATGGAGCAGAAAAAAAAAATGAAATGGCTGGAGGATGGGGAGGAGTGCTGGGAAATGCCGTCTTCAAGACATGAAATGCCTATTGCACACAGAAACTCAAAGCAGCTGTGGTTAACTATATAAGACCTGTGAAAGATCAAGCCAGTTAAAGCTTACAGCATGGAAGATGAATGAGACACTGAGACCCTAACCCTAGCTGACAAGCTATTGGCAGTTGATGGCTACTGTGGGGGGGAGGGTTTCTTTGGGAGGACCTCACCTTCAAAGCCAGCTACAGAGAATCTTACTTTGGTTGAGTCCCCCAAATGGTGGCAGTCTTAATAAAAGGAGTTCAGTATTTTAAGGGCTTACCTGATTCAGCCAAGTCTTTAACGTTCAGCTGAATTGGGACTTCAATATGATTTGTTCAGTCCTTTCACAACAATAACTAGATTACTCCTTGACTGCATAACTGACAGATGATGCATATACTTGTGAGTCTCAGAATCTTGGAGGCCATCCTAGAAATTAACTTCCCACAGAATGTAATTCTTTGATATTCCAAATTCCATGAAGAAATATAGGGAAGAGAGGCATCCTCGACCCTGGGCACAGTAACTCAAAGTTTCAAAGACTTTTGAAACATTGCCTATACCTGCCCCTTGCCCAAGAATGAGAAGTTATATAACCCTAGAAACAAGGAATTAATCTGGCAACACTCCTAACATCGAGGCTAAAGAAGTTACAGACTAAGCACATGTAGGTCTCCTTAGAGACACACCATGAAAACTGATTTGGAAAAAAAATCTCTCTTTGGTACTATGGAGGTAATCCACAGAAATCCACTGTCCCAGAGGTAATACACCAGGATCCAAGCTTGCCAGGCACATCAACAGCAGGTAGGAACAAGGTCATACCTTGTGAGGCTTCTTTCTTGCTGCTACTCTAACCTAAGACTAAAAAACAGTGATGATATCTAGATCAGTTTGTATACCATCAAAACTACCCATTTTTACTACCCTGTCTCGGTTTTGCCACTCAGTTTCAGTAATCCCCTGCCTTGACATAGTGGTTAGTTGGTGTGTATTTTATATAGAAAGTTATATTTGACTCTGGGGCTCAGGTGCAGGGGAAGGGAGGAGCATGGGGGCGGCCTTCATGGAAGAAAACAAGGCCTTGGGCACTGAGTAACAGCTGGGACTAGCAAGCTTCATTGTCTAGGATTCCAAGTCGTCTAGCAACATACTGGCCTCTGCTGCAGAAAGAGAACAGAGGATCCCCACAGAATGAATGGAATCCGATTTCAATTATGTTTAGTACAGTCACCCTCTTCAGGCAGATAGCCCAGAACACCTGGTGCGGCTTGAGCCTCCCTGGTCACACAGACAGCACATTACTAGGGTCCTGGAGGCACATGGGAATTCAGACTCTCTTCCTCAAGCAGATGCCTTGTAGCTCTAGAAGAGGATGTGAAAATGCCAGCCAAGTTCTGATTGGCACAATATAAAGAAATGGGAAAAATTCGTCTTGATGGATCTTCCCAACAATCTCTATGCATATTGATCTTGCTTTAAATGAATCTGTGTAGGCCAGTGGTTTTGAACCTTCCTAATGCTGTGCCCTTTAATACAGTTCTTCATGTTGTGGTGACCCACACTATATAATTATTTTCATTCCTACTTCATAACTGTCGTTTTGCTACTGTTATGAATTGTAGTGTAAAGAGAGGATATGCAGATGGTCTTAGGCAACCCTTGTGAAAGGGTTTTTCAACCCCCAAAGGGGCCATGAAAACAAATGGTTTACACCCACAAGGCCTCACCTCACTGAGATTTGAGTCACTGCACAGAGCACTGGTGAAAGACTAAATCTCACAGATTGTAATAACACCCACTACACTCTTTGTCCCTGTACCTTCTTAATAAAATCCAGTGGATTCCATATATTATTCATTTTGGACTCTTTCCTTCTTTATAATTGGCTTTAGTGTAGTATGGCAAAAAGAACAGCTGGCCCAGAGAGCCAGCCACACTCACAGCACTATTCAATATAACTCTCTGAGATAATATAAATTTTCTATATATGTCTTGTCCTGTTTAGCAGTCACTGGCTGCATGTGGTTTGTAAACACTGGTGTTATGTCCAGTGAAACTCAAGCATTACTTTTTTTTTTTAATTTTTCAAGACAGGGTTTCTCTGTTGTAACTCTGGCTGTCCTGGAACTCACTCTGTAGACTAGGGTGGCCTTGAACTCACAGAGACCTGCCTGCCTCTGCCTGCTGAGTGCTGGGATTAAAGGTATGTACCACCACCACCGGGTAAGCATTGCATTTTTATTTCCTTTATCTTAATTATTTTAAATAGTGGCCCAGGACCAGTGGCTACTATATTGAGCAGCATAAGTCTAGAAAGGAACTCAGAGAACAGGCACATACTGAAATATAGCAAGAATAAATTAGTATTAGTAAAACAGAAGCAATATCTCATAATGGATTTTAAATTAAGAACAACAGCCCTGGTTCTAATCCTAGCTCTGCCACTAGATTGCTTTACCCTCATTAGATTCAGCCTCCCCATCTTTGACTTGAAACTTTGGCCTAATACAAGAATTCTCAAAGTGATGACTAAGGGTTGAATTCAACTTAGGATACAGACATTTCATGAGACATTTAATGTGCTACACAAACCTCTTCTAAGATTCGGAAGGTGGTAAGATATTTTATCCCAATTTTCCAAGGAGAATGTCAACCATTATTCCACAAACACATGAATGCACATTATTATACACTATATTTCTTGGGTAGATTCTGAATATATTTGAATCTGAGAATCTTAGATAAGATTATTTCTAACTACCCTTCCTGTCTACCAAGCTGTGAATCTTTATAGCACTACAGTACCCCAAATATGTTTCTGTTTAGTCGTGGAACTGAGTATTTCTATAGCTTCCTATTTCTCCATTTCTAGATGTAATGCTACCTGTTGTCAAGGGTAAACATCATAGGCAAGGAAGATAAAACTTTAGGGATTCAGACTCCTTGGGGAAGCCACATGGTAAAGGACAGGTGGATTTTCTAGTTAAAGCAGATTCGGATTATTGGGCTTATTTTTCCTAAACTCAAGACTAGAAAATACCAGCAATAAAGCTGGAGTCTTTCTGGAAAGAGTGCCAGGGGCACAGATTCTGGAGGCATCATCAGTTTATAATGCCATGTACAAGACCCATTGTAAGAAATGGATTCACCAAATGGCAAAACACTGTGAGAGCCAGGCCTCTTGCTCTGAGAGGGGATAGGCCTAGATTCATACCACCAGCACTACCACCAGCACTACCACCAACACCACCACCACCACCCCCAGCTTTATTCCTTTAGTGAGAGGTGGAAGTTGGCAATGGATATACATATCTCCTTATAACTGGCTGTGCCCACATCCGGTAGAAATGACTGTTGGAGAAGGTCATCTTGCACTCAGGTTCGGGTTCCCAGGCTTCCATATTAGTTTCCCCTTTTTATTCTCAAAACTCCTCTTATGCACACTATTTCCTCCTTCCTGACCTAAGTGTCAATTCAAACATGCGATCTATTATTACATTGATTTACTAAGTAAGAGTATGATAGAGTTTGTAGTGAAGGCCTTATTTTTCTGACTAGGGTTGAGGGTCTGTTTCAGATATGTCATTTTATTTATGGATCCAAAAACAGATATATGGTAGGTTTCATCACATGTGTATGAATAAATTGAGGGATCAGCTTCTTTTTGTTTTCTGTCTTTCTTTCCTTATTATTTTGAAAGGATTAGAGAAAAAATACACTTTATGGTCTAAGCTCAGTTCATCTGCTTGTGAAAGATCTCAGAGTTATGATCTTTTCAATTATTTATACTTATCAATATAAGTACCAGGGAAAATAGAACAAAGTAGCCATTGGAATGCCAGAGGAACTTTAAACTCTCTCTCTCTCTCTCTCTAAAAGTATGCAGGCATATGTGTATAGTATGTCAGGAAAGTCGTTCTTAATGACTGAGTTTGGATTACTATGGTTGTTTTAAAGAATATTATATTTACTATCCTAACAGCTGTCTTCTAGTATCATCTCCATTTTATAGACAGATGACTGACGCAGGTTCATTCTGTTACTTACTTAATACTACTACAGGTTCTAATCCTTTACCTTCCTTTCCTCCCATCTGCTAAATAAGAAAGTCAATGTGTGTTATGGTACATGATCAACTATGAATATCATTCAGAAAAACATCTGAGGTATTTTATAGTATGTGGTAGGAAGCAGAACACCAGAAAATCCCTGCATACTGTCCCCAGGGTGGGATTACTTGATAGTCTGAAGATATAAAGAATTTTCAGACTGTTTTCTAAACTTCATTCCCGTCTGATGTTTAAATTATTAACGGCTATAACTCTAGTCCTTGAACCTCTACAATGACATGAATGTGTGGCAACCTTTCCCTCCTCAGAGAGTCTTTAGTACCAATAGGTGTGTGTGAGATAAGCCTGGTAGCAAAAGCCTGTATTTCCAGCTACTTGGAAAGTAGGAGAATAATCACAAATCTAAAGCCTACTTAGGTTACAGAATGAATTCAAAGCAAGACTGATGAACTTTGTTAAATTATAGTCTCAAAATAAAAAGTCAAAAAAATAAGGTTTAGTATATTGGCTAAGTGATGATTATTTATTAAGCATGGACTATGTTCAACTCCCAATGCTAAAAAGAATGTGTGAGAAAAGGGACCCCACTTCAAGCTGGTATACTTTTTGGCATCCTTTTAGCTTCCAAAGAATAAGTCCAGATTTTCATTTAACAGGTCTTTTTGGTCCCTTTCCTAACACAGATACATTTGCATAATTCTTGTTTACAACATTCAATATTTGCCTATGTTCTATGTTAGGACTGCTTAATGCCAAATACAGACACATTTACATTGTTGTTTTGTTTACAATGTTCATTATTTATTTATTACCTATAAGGCAATGCTTGTACTTCTTAATACAGTACACATGATCCATTAAAACCAGGCTACAGTTTGTTTATAATATCATAGATAGCCAATCTTTCCACATACGCAATATAAACTGTAAGCACACTGATTTCTCGTTGCTCCCATTTCTTTATGACCTTTATTCCTATTTCTACCAGCTGATATTCTTATCAGTATTTAAGCTCTAGGTCAAATGCCACCTTTGAGGTAAAGTGTTTCCTAACATTACCGTGCAGATTTTTTTTTTCTTTTTTATGATGCCTCTGTTGTAGTTTTTACTATTCTGGTACTTTCTAGAGTTGTTTGTGGGTATTTATTTCTCTTCTACTAGACTGGAACAAGGACTATCTTATTTATGTTACCTAAAAACAACTATCTTCCAGTGAGAGTATGGTGAATAGATGAATAAAGAAATCAGTCATGAATGTTTTTGTAAACGAATCAATTGAATGTGCTGGGTATAAATACTGAAGTCTGCATCTAGGCATAGCTGATTCAAGGTTATACTAGAGTAGTCTAGAACAAGGACCAAAGGAGAAAGCAACATACGAACATACGAAAGGCATAAACTCTATGACCAGAGAGAAGGGATATCTTTACTTTTTTTTTTTTTTTTTTTTTTTTTTTTTTTTTTTTTAGCTCAAACAGTTTTCCTAACAAGGTAACTATAGAGTGTATTTTTAGCCACTGATAACAAATTCAAGTTTCTTTTACTTCCCAATAGCTCGTAAGCTGAAAAAACTTGGAAATCTAAAACTACAGGAGGAAGGAGAAAATTCCAGTGCTGGCAGCCCCAACGAGGACCCATCCCAGAAGATGACAGTGTCACACATCGAAGGCTATGAATGTCAGCCTATCTTTCTTAATGTCCTGGAAGCCATTGAACCAGGAGTGGTGTGTGCTGGACATGACAACAATCAGCCTGATTCCTTTGCTGCCTTGTTATCTAGCCTCAACGAGCTTGGCGAGAGACAGCTTGTACATGTGGTCAAGTGGGCGAAGGCCTTGCCTGGTAAGGAAAAGGAAAATGAGAAGGTGGGATAAAGGATGTCATATTTATTGAATGGTTCTTTGGGCCAGGTACTCATGCAGTCCTCAATGGCACACTGTGGAAAAATTATTTTCATAGAAAATGCCTCACTTTAAGCATTGAGGGAATTGAGACTCAGAAAGCAAGAGGAAAGAGAGCAGGCCAGTAACCCATCTGACTCCACGGATGTACAGTAATCATACTTTGACATTTAAACCGAAATCACATATCTTATAACTATACCTACATAAACCTCAAGATGTTATTCTATATGTAAACATGTAAGCTCACACCAGGTTTAGTGTTAAGCCTGAGCTAGCCCACTGGAATTTTTATATGGTATGGTAGAAAGAAAATTGGAAGTGAAAATACTTAGATTCTAGTTTAGCTCTCCTCAAAATCCAGTTGTAATTCTTCACCCTCCTGGTTCTGTTTTCTTTAGTTGTCTGTACCAAGAGTGATTTGGACAAACCCGATAACATTGAAAATTCACTTCAAAGAATGCTTGGTGTTCTATGTAGTATTTTAAAAATCATAGTGGGAAGAAAGGTTAGGTCATAGTAAAAGAATTACCAAGTGATTGTCTTATTTCTCTTAGAGTACCTCAAGTAATGAATGGGAATTCACTTCCTTACTAGGCCAAGTCTTATTATTTAACTATAATAGACTTAATAGCTTTATATATCTTCTATCTATGGACTCAGAAACATTCCTTTAGCAAGTAAATTGTTTATTTCTTAAAAATATTGTACACAGATACAAGAGACTGCATTTATTTAAATGATTAAAGAATCATTTCTAAACTTCACCACCTCACCATCTCATCTCCGTCAGACAACCTCCAATGAAGCCATAAGTTATTAGTCGCTCTCACACAATCTTGTGACTCTTGGGAACTCATTTTGAAAGGCAGTGAAGCATATGCTCTTTAAAGTTTCTCCTAATCCTGAGATTATATGATTCAAAGATTCTTTTGAAATATCAACAACCAAGTCTCCTCCTATAAAGTCAAAGATTAACCTGCCTTTTAATGAAAACTGCTATTCAGATGGAAATTTATAGTGAAAACAGAAGTATTCTGATTGCTGTATCGTAAGAATTCCCTATGAAGTAGGTGCCCATTCCTCTATATTACATAGAATTGAATTTTTACAAAAGGTATGATTATTTTACAGTGAAAAACAAAATGCATGCATGTATGCATGCATGCATAAAATACATAAAATAAAATAAACACAACTTGAGCTCAGTCCCTCCTGATTAAAAACTGCCTCTAGGTAGTGTGTATAATGGCCCTCCATTTTTGCCATTCTTGGCTTTACAATGAGGGGCCAAAACCTCCTGGAAAGCCACTTGAATTATATAGTTGGCTTTCTACTTTTGAAAACTTTACATTTTGATTGTTAAAAACTCATTTTGTATTTCTAACTCACAAGGCCCCAGCCACAGCTTCTAGAACTTCCCTACTACTTTCTCATATCAGAAAGCTGAGTTTAAGTAGCCAATAAGATTACTGGGCAGGAAGCCCAAGGACTGTAGCTGGATATGCACTGTGCCAAAACTGAGAGTTCACACGGGGAGCAAGACTACAAACAAGAAACAATGACATTATTATCATTTCTCCAGCTGGATGTCTTGATGACATTTTAAAAGAAGATTCTCAATTTCCAAATATTTAACATGTCTCATTTTATAGGATTCACAACTTTTCCATATATGCGTCTCAAAAATGCTCCTGTTACTTCTATTTCACACACCACAGCTCAAAGAAGTTAAATAACTTACTGCATTAGTTACTTAACAATGAAGCCAGAGCTTGAGCTCAGATCCTTTGATTTCTAATTCGATGGTCTTAGAAATAAGCTAGTGTGAATGACCATAACAGAATTTTACCTGGAAACACTAGTTGTCCATGGCTAAACCCTCAGCATGGGGAACCTTCTCCTTGCATTAATCACAAATCTGTGAGCCAAAATCAGTTTAGCGTCTGCCTTTCCAGAATAAATGACCTCTGACACTGAACCATTTAGAAGAATAGCTTCTAAAGGAAGCTGATTACTGCATTCATAAGAATGGCTATTCAAATTGTCCATAATCACGTACTAGTTCAAGTAATTTGCACATTCAACATTTGAGTTTTTGTCCTATATGAGAACCTAGTCAAATGAATTTTGTTGTTCATTTTCTGTGATGGGGATAATATCTGGAAATTTTCTCATAAGGTGCCTGGCACATTAATAATTATAATTAGAAATTGGAGATACTTAAGTTGATTGTATATACATAGTATATTTAGAGTCAGATGAATCTGGATTGGAATCTTAGCTATGAATTGATATATAACTTTGAGTAAATCATAGGTCTTTGTGCAGCTCTTTCCTCATTTTTAGAGCTGGTAAAACACTTTGAAAACTATCATCACCTTAGAGTTTATATACAAAGAATGCTTAGTACAGGAGGTGAAATACAGTAGCTGCTCTCTAGATGGCAGCTTATAATTATGATGATTAGGTGTAAGAACTATAGCTTTCATTAAGCTCAATCTAAATTGCCACTAGTCTCCCTTAGAGCTCCTACATGGACCTCAGATTTGAACTGTCTCCTCTGAAGACCTTTGCCGGCCATTGCACTGGAGAAAGAGAAATTTCCAGGCCTTGTTTTCACACATCGTCCCAGACTTGCCATGAGACTACATATTTCCAGTGGTGTAGATGATTGCTAATAATAATGTTGACTAGATTCTAATAAGAAAACAAAGAAACATCATCCACTCCATGATAGTTATGTTCTCAAAACCCGAGCATGATTCCTTTGTATTTCATCAGAACAGGCTAACATTGGGTGAGACTGAAGTTTCTCCCTGTCTTCCCTTATTAGCTATGCAGTCTGAGCAGGCTATTTCAAAAGCTTTTCATTAAAAGAACACTTAGGTATTATAAACAGAATATTGGAAAACCACTGTTCTATATTGTTGGTGTGTGCATAAGCCTGAGTGCGAAACTTCTCTAAGTACTGTTAATTAGTATTGCATTCTAACTGAAATGTGCCCATTTCACTAGTTTGTTAGTCTTCGGTGTTAGAGAGTAGGGGGAGCATCTGTATAGACAGTTTCTTTGATACCTACACAGTTTAATACTTTCCCCTCCATGTACTTTCATATTCACACATTCCACCATAAGATCAAAGCTTGCCAATCAGGTCTTTTATCTACTGCATTACACCACAGATGCTCAGGGTTCAAACTTTCAGGTTTCTTTCCCCAGGTGAGCCTTAAATGTTGCCTTATTAAACCTGGCCTCATGTCTTCTATAGGGAAGGATCAGACCCAGGGATTCTATACCATAGAAGGGTTTCCAAAGAGAAATTCTCTGTAGTTTGAGGCTTCAGCCAGTCTTTTTATTTGTCAGTAAAAGGAAGAGAGAAGCATGGGACTGGGAGCTAAGATTACAGCCAAGGGTGGTTCTACGAGGGACTCTAGAATAGCCTGTGACTGGAAGACTTGTGATCAAAAGCAAAACGAAAACAGAAGAGAGTGAGTGGGTGAGTTTTGGGGCAGTAAGCATCCTGATAATTGAGACCTCACACGAGCCCATGGCTATGAAAAGCTGATGATCCATATAATCCCTGAGCCATGACCATCAGCAGATGATCAAAAGAAAGAGTAGAGCGGAAAACTAAAACACCTGGATTCCTGTTCTAGTTCAGCCATACTGACTGTCTGACTTTGGGCAAGTCACATAACTGCTCTAATCTGTAGGTTCCATGTTGATAAAATAAGTGTCACATTGCCTGTCATCTGAGGTCCTTTGAATTAAATGAGGTCAAGTCACAGATGTGTGTTCTAAATTCAAAGAAACATTCTTAATTATACTTCTGAATTTGTAGTAGAAAAAATAAAGGAGGTACTGGTAGGGATGAGCTGAGGGGTAATACTTGAAAATTTTTTACCTATGCAGAGAATTGGAAACTTCCAGGAAAACATGGTCATATATGTTCTACATGTGTGTTATTGAAAATGTAACATTTGTGAAGCTGCTTCCCGCACTTAAGAGAAACCATTTGGAGAGAATCGAATTCCCCTTCTACAAAAATTGAATGAAAAATGTTGAGGGTTCACACCTCATGTGTCTGATTAATATTTTTCAAGTGTCTAGTCAAAAACTTGGGCTACGCTATGTATTGGGGGTAAAGATGAATAAGAAGATAAGCTTGAATTCTTGTAGGAGAGCCAGATGTGTCCACTTATAAATTACAATATTATGAACTGAGTAACTAAAGCTACTCTAGGTTCCTTGAAAAGATAAAGGAATAATCATTGGTTCATGTTCTTGGATAAGTTGGAAAATGCTTCACAGAGGAGGTAGTTTTGGAAAAATACTTGAAACATATGTGAGAGTTACATCCTAAGCAAAGACAGAGGCCTGGGGAAGAACCAGGCATTAAATAAGTTGTAAGTTTTAAAGAAGATATGGGACAGTAGCAGCTTAGGTGGGATAGAAGGGTATAATACTAGCACTAGCAGGGTCCGAGTTAAGTAGAAATAATACAAAAAGTAACTATGGAGCAGAAAGATATTCATGAAGTGGAAAAGCCTAAAAGGAGTGTAGAGAAAGCAATGCTTGTTAAGCTCCTCCCGTAATTTGCTGATATGTAAGAGGATCCCTCTCCCAGGGCTGTGGCATAGCTGACATCAGATTACAACTAGAAGACAGCTTTGTAAAGTGAGAACTGTCTACATAGGGGGAGTGGCAATTAAACTGAATCTTGCCAAATGTGTAACGATCAAGAATGTGGGCTTGGGAAATCTGTCTGCTAGATATACCCATATGACCTTGAACATATTCTCTGTAACTCACTTTTAACTGATGCACAAAATGGGGTTAATAAAAGTACCTATTTTATTCCTTGTGAAGACGAAATGAGTAATATAAGTACAGGGCTTAGAAAAGAGTCACCTCACTCTAAGTAATGTTAGATTACAACTCTCTTCCAAACATTAGTACTCTTTCTGATGCCATCATGATCTCATTGGAAGATCTCAGTGAAGGAGAATGGGTTCTCACCATACAGATTTTTCTTCTTTACCTCTGTACCATCAACAGCCATCATGCAATGATCTTTAGGGCTCCTCATGGCTGTGTGAGTGGCAAATTCTTAGGAAAGCAGAGGCACAGTGCTATCTCAGCCCATCAGTGGTAGTCTGACTTTGCTTCTGCCCGATTTCCTCCAGGCTTCAGAAACTTGCATGTGGATGACCAGATGGCAGTCATTCAGTATTCCTGGATGGGACTCATGGTATTTGCCATGGGTTGGCGGTCCTTCACTAATGTCAACTCCAGGATGCTCTACTTTGCACCTGACCTGGTTTTCAATGAGTAAGTACTCCTGGGACTATCCTTTTGTCCCTTTGCTACCACTGAGAACTGCCAGTCTCTATTTGTTGAACAATTTCTTCCATGGCAGGACTATGCTTAGTACTTCCTAAAACCTGTCTCACTGAGTTCTCATGATAATCTGATTCATTTTCATAGATAGTCTTGTCTTTTAGGATGTTGGAGGGTATATGTATTAAAATAAAATTATCTGACATTGCCCCTGCCATTTCCTTTTCTTAAATAGATTTAATTCACATCTATCTTTCTACCAGCTATATTCATCTTTCATGAATTTGACCAAGAGCTCAAATTTTGGAACCATATTCTCTCCTAAAGTCCTGGCTCTGCTATTATCCATGTCTTGATCTTTGGACAAGACCCTTTGATGTCTCTGGCTTTCAGGTTCCTGAAACTTCTCAGTTTTCTCATAGGGCAACAATCATCTTAAATGGGAATTGATGGATGTAGTCTTTCTGGCCCATGGTGGGAAAAAATAAAAAGACTTAAAAAAAATCTCTTAGGCCAAGAATGGTGGCTCAAAGAATTCTGACATTCAAATGACTGAGGCAGAAGGATCAGGAGTTCAAGATTAAATTTACTTTTGTAGGACATTCAAAAAACAGCCACCGTTCTAGGCTACAAAGTAACATCTTCTCTCACTGGATGAGAAAGAAAGGAACTAGAAAGGAAAAATGACAGGGAAGGAAAAGGGAAAGAAAGGAAAAGGAAGGGAAGGGGACAGGCTAGGGAGCCATTTTCATTCCTTTCCCCCTTTTCCTGATAGTGACAGTGTTCTCTCCATCTGCTATCTGGGGTTTTGCAGTGGCACTGCGAATGGAGCTGACCAGAATAACTTTCCCAAGAACCTTGAGCTAGTTTCATTACAGAGAATCCTTTCAGTCACGGCAGGAATTAAGCTTCCTCCTCCTTTAGGCCTTTAAATAAAACCCACAGGCTTGTGGTTCCTTAAAGCACAGCACTGCCATGAAAGGCAGAGTAAGTGTCCCCAGCTGCTCTCTTTCAACCTAGCCAGCCCTGGTAGTCAGCAGCTAAGAATAACCACTGGGATTTTGGTTTCCAGGCCTTCCAACAGTTACCTATGATGCCATCTTCTGGGGAAGACTTTGTAAAGCCCTATAACTGTTCATTGCCTACCTCTAAGACCATGCTGCTTTTGATTAAATCAACTCAAGCACTAGCTCCACCAAGCCCTGAGTCCTTCACGGTTATCAATTTCTAAAAATTCATTTCTTTCTCTCTCCAACTATGCCTGTGGCACCCCACCTGAGCTTTTTAACTACATCCCATTCATCTCATGAGAAGATGCCACAGGGATCCAGAAGGTCTCAGCCTTAGATCTATTAAGCAACAAAGATCCTGAAACAAGGCTGTCTTCCCTTTGGCTCCTTTTCCCATTGCATTATAGCTATCAGAGTTCCTACAAATATCTAGACCAGTGTTTCTCATCATAGATACTGTTGACATTTTGGAATGATGTTTTCATTGTAAAAGATGTTATACAATTTTACATAATTCATTATGTTTAGTATCCCTGGTGTCTGATTAATAAATAAGATTTCAGTCATTTGGAAAGCCCTTATACATTTCTACTGTCCAGTGAGAAGGCAGTATTCCCCAGTTGAGAACCATTCGTTGCTGTCAACGTAGGCCCAGAGAGACAGAGGCCCAGAGATGGGGACTTGAAGCCGGGAAAACCCATGTACTGCTCTATGGAATGCCCAAGATCTATTTTCAATAAGTTTTCTTCATTCTTTCCTTCTTTGTGGAAATCCGATATTTTAAGGATAATGGGCATAAATTCTAGCTTTGTAATCATGGGAAAATTGCTGCAGTTCTCTGAGTCACACATCTCTCATCATAGAATGATGAATAATATAACAACACCTTCCTTACACATCATTCACTAAGCATGTACCATGTGCCAGGCACTATGTTCAGTGTTTTCCAATCATCACTTTTCCTTTTATCTACTCTTTTAATGCCTACTTCTGCTCCCTTTTTGAAGCCCATTCCTACCCTTTATTTTTACTTCCTACTGTCCTTCCCCTTTCCTTCCTTTAATTATCTTCCAACTTTCTCCCTGCTTCCTGTTTATTTCCTTTTTGAATTCCTTTCACTGCTTCTTCCTCCTCTTTCCTATCCATTCCCTATATTTTCTGTCTTAGGGGCCTGCAGCAATACTCTAGGAATCCCTTATGCCAGGACTATGATTTCAAACACTGCAGTGTTGACATCAACAGAGGCGTGCAAGCACAATGGAGACGGGAGCAGAGCCAGGCTCCAGGGGCAGCAGAACTTACTCAAATGTCCTCTAGGGTAAAAGAGCTTAGAGCAGCACTGTTCTGCTCAATTGACTTGTGATACCATCTAAACACTTCCCCTGTCCAGTTGGATTTCAGCCTGGATTGAATAATTCGCCACCTGCTACCTTCTTTCCTTCTCCGGGGCAGCCAAGGTCTCTATGGGATAGGTTGCAGAGCTTCTACCCAGGCAATGACAGGCCTGCTCAGCCTGTGCACCAGGCTAGTGGCTTGGGAACTAGAATATCAAAACATGGCCTTTTTAGTCTGTCTGGGAGGTCTTTATCCTCATCCCTTAGGCACTTAAGCTGGTGTCAAATTCCCCTTCCTTTCTTCACATGCTACAAATAACCCCCCTCTCTCACGTCACATATACACACACTTCTGAACTTAAAGGCCTACTAGTTGGAGATATTGTGTCTTTTCTTTGAGGTTTGCCATAGTCAGACATGGAACAGAGAGGTTGCATGCACCCTGAAGCTGTCCGAGCCTTGGCTACTTCCCCATATAATTTATAGGTGATAATGTGATAATCTGTTCACAACTCACTATAAGAAAGCAGCTCACAGATGTTTACAACTCCCAAACTGTGGTAAGGAACAGCCAGTCTATGAGGTAGTGAGTGGGCTCCCATCTGCAGAGGACATAGAGAATAGGCATTGTGAAACACCCCTAACACACTTAGAAGAATTGGAACTCATTGTGAAAGGATAATGTGGAATTTATATCTATTGCTAGGTGTTTTTAAAGAAATGGTTAAATTTCTATTACAGGAAATGGCAGGCAGGGGTGTTGACAAGATAAACACCTGTGGCTACTTGCAAATCCTGGCATTCTTACATTAAGAGCAGATTGCCTGGGTAGTCTATCTGCGAAACCCTGAAATGGGCTGCCTAGATGGCAACTGTTGGCTCTGGCTGTGCCTGAGTTCTTTTAGCACTGTAGTCAGGGAGACCATGTGCCTGCTCCATTGTGTTCATTTGGTTATGCTTTCCTGTCCCTGACTCAGGAAACAGACAGGAAATGCAGACTTGGAAATTCCATGTGCTAAACCATATCCTGACCAGGGAAGATGAGTCCTTATCAGGATATCAGAATTTTGGGGGCCAGGGAGAACAGCATAGTCCCTTGTCACTGAAGTCAAAGCAGGACAAGTAGCCAGCTTTTCTTGGAGAGCCTTGGGAGGGAGGGCAACAAGAAACATTGCTTGTGGGCTTCTTGGAAGTCTTCCCTCCTTTCTCCTTCGAATCTGTGTGCCTCTTGCTTAGGTACCGCATGCACAAGTCTCGGATGTACAGCCAGTGTGTGCGGATGAGGCACCTGTCTCAAGAGTTTGGATGGCTCCAGATCACCCCCCAGGAATTCCTGTGCATGAAAGCACTGTTGCTCTTCAGCATTAGTAAGTGCATGGGGCTGCAAAGGAAACCACTGGGACCACAGAGGCTCCAGGGGCCTACATTTTCCACTAAACTATTATTTAGGGTGGACACGGCTCCTGGACATTTCCCTTCTTCTCTCTCCCTCCCTCTTCCCTCCATGTCCCCTGAACATCCTCCCTCCTTACAAAGACCAATGTCATGTGTAGAGATCAGTTCCTTTGATAGAATTCAGCCTCCACCAGAACCTCTATTGTCATCCCATCACTGAGATGAGGCTTTTTAAGGAAGTTGTAGCAGGCCTCTGAAATTCCTCATAGCCTTGACCGTAAAAACAGGCATGAACCACACCTTGCATTCCTACCAGGGGAGCACATCAGGAGGGATCACTTCCTAGAGGATGTTCCTCTTCTAGCAACCAAAGGAGGGTGATGTAAGCAATTCAGACAAGGCTTGCTTGGCAGGCAAGGAAGCTCTCTTTAATTTCTCCTCTAAGCAGAGTATAATGGAGGAGAATGGAGGCATTTGGTATTTGATAAGCCAGGTTTCTGAATGTCTAAATCACAGTTGGATGGAGAAAAACAGAAAAGTTTAGGACCTGAGAAATGGGTACATGGAAAAACTAGTAAGAAAAAAAAAAGTTCAGTCTATTTTATCTAATTCCCTTTATGTTAGGAACAGAAAATCCTTTACTCCAAAGGCCCCAGGCACACAGACTTCAACTGACAGAAAGCCAAATAGATGGTTCCCTCTGTGTGGGGGTGGGGAGGTCAAGTTTGTGGTCAGAAAACTTGGTGCTTTGTCTAATGCTCCTTCGTGGGCATGCTTCCCCTTCCCATTCTGTCTTCATCCCACATCAGTTCCAGTGGATGGGCTGAAAAATCAAAAATTCTTTGATGAACTTCGAATGAACTACATCAAGGAACTCGATCGTATCATTGCATGCAAAAGAAAAAATCC
The DNA here is from genome assembly GCA_026225945.1 of Cricetomys ansorgei. Lineage (NCBI taxonomy): Eukaryota > Metazoa > Chordata > Mammalia > Rodentia > Nesomyidae > Cricetomys > Cricetomys ansorgei. The sequence continues at coordinate 4,319,743 of JAMJFZ010003399.1, forward strand.
CACATCCTGCTCAAGGCGCTTCTACCAGCTCACCAAGCTCCTGGACTCTGTGCAGCCTGTAAGCAAACTACAGAGGGTGCTTTATCAGGGAGAGCCTGATAGAGCCCAGTGATAATAGGCTCCTTTAGGGTCTGGCACCACCTGTTGGGAGGTGCTTCCATTTGCCTCTGGCTTTGAGTATGGTCCAAGAAGAAAATGCAATGGAGAAGAAAGGAACGTAGGTCACAGTGTCCCAGCTGGATGTTGTGAAAGGGGTGGAGGAGTTGAATACAGAGAAGCTGGGTCACAGGGAAGAAGCTTAAGGCAGATACATTTCCCAGGCAGACAAAACAGGCCTAGATGTTTTTCTTCCTCTTTTCCTTGAGTCATGTACATGTGGGTGTATGTGTGTGTGTGTGTGTGTGTGTGTGTGTGTGTGTGTGTGTGTGTGAGAGAGAGAGAGAGAGAGAGAGAGAGAGAGAGAGAGAGAGAGAGAGTGTAGAAGGAAGATAAAGAAAAGAGGGAGAGTGGGAAGGAGAGAGAGAAACAGAAAAAGAGATTATGAGAAAGAAGAGTATGTGTGGATATATAACGGAGGAGAGGAAAAGAGGAACATTCAGTCCTAAGTCAGAGAACTTGAAGTGATATAAAAGATCTCATGGAGACCTCAGTGCCTCCCTGGATATTATTTTTCAAACACACAAATGGGTACACACACACAGAGACACACACACAGACACACACACAGACACACACACAGACACACACACACACACACACACACACACACTCACCATACAGGATCAAGGATAGGCAAAGAGACAAAATGCTAAAGTTACCTGAACTCAGAGGTGGGAGGAGAGCTGGGAAGGAGCCAAGTTTTTATTAGCCACAATCCCTGTCTCTTACTCTCCTTCTTACAGATTGCAAGAGAGCTGCATCAATTCACTTTTGACCTGCTAATCAAGTCCCATATGGTGAGCGTGGACTTTCCTGAAATGATGGCAGAGATCATCTCTGTGCAAGTGCCCAAGATCCTTTCTGGGAAAGTCAAGCCCATCTATTTCCACACACAGTGAAGATTTGGAAACCTTCATACACAAACCCACCCTGTTCCCTTTTCAGATGTCTTCTGCCTGTTATATAACTCTGCACTACTTCTCTGCAGTGCCTTGGGGGAAATTCCTCTACTGATGTACAGTCTGTCATGAACATGTTCCTCAGTTCTATTTCCTGGGCTTTTCCTTCTTTCTTTGTCTTCTTCTCTTCCTCTTTCACCCTCCCATGGCACATTTTGAATCTGCTGCCTGTTTTTGTTCCTACCTGTGTTTTGAATTGTGCCGTATGTCTCTGAATCTGTGATGATCCTCATGTGGCCCAGTGTCAATTGTGCTTGTTTACAGCACTGCGCTGTGTGCCAACCACACAAATGTTTACTTACCTTATGCCATGGCAAGTTTAGAGAGCTATAAGTATCTGGGGAAGAAACAAACATAGAAAATAAAAAGCCAAAAAGCATACTAGGTTTGTTTCTTCACAATAAATAAATAAACACATAGGATTCCCAAAGAAGCCAACAGTGACTAGAAGAAAGTAATAATCACAGGTCTATGAGGAGTCACTGTTTTTGTTCATCCTGTCTCTCTGTGGGAAACTTCAGTTGTTGCTAATGGCTGCTGCCATTAAAGAGCAGGGTGACCCCAAAGCTTACTGATAGGGTAGAGAGAAAAGAGGACAAGGAGGGCAGATGGATAACCATTACCTCCCCATAGCCTTTGTCCCCGAGTGCTAGAGTGCTCAGCTGCAGTGCAATTCATTGTACTGAAATGTGCTTCTTGTTTGAAAACTTGTCTGCATGTGAATGCCTCCTCCTTCACATCCTTTTCTCTCTCAACCCCTGCTTCCACCCTCAATTGACTTTCAGTAGCTTTTCAAAGAGCTTTGAACTAAATGTTCTCTCTAGCCAAAACTTGGCCACTTCCACTGAAGTTAGATCAGTGAGAAGAAAGCAGAGAGATCTGACTCTTTGGAAGGCTCCATTCAGATCTATGTCCATATTTCCATGTGTGAGCCATAGAGGAGCTTTTGGCTGGAGGCAGGGGAAAAGGAAGTGATGGCTTAGCCATTCTCCCTTTAGGGATGGTGAATAATTGATCCCTTAGTGCAATCACCTTTTCCTCTGCCTTTAAAGGACCTATAGACTCCATTTCCCTCCACAGTTCTTCAGTGTTTGGTGGGCCTGAACTTCACCATAATGCATTTAAGCCATGGTGGTAAAGCTTGTTCACTTCGCTGGGCATGTTCGTAGACACTGATACGATCTCCCTTCCACCACCACCATGAAGGCTAGCAAACCAGCAGCCACAGCATCTATGTTTAGATGCCAACAGTCTTAAAGACATCTCACTCAGTGTATTTCATCAACAGTCAGATTTCTGGAGCCCTTAGACAAATTGAAAAGAAAATATCAAAGGGACCAGACAAACTGGGCGTCTTGCCCTTGTCCTCCAAAGACAATATACTCCTATCAAGTGGATAAATGTCAACTTCCCTCCTCAGAGTGGGTAAAGGGGCTACTCAGACCATGGTGGAGGAGAAAACTAAATAACCAGGCATGGAAAAATAAAGACACTAGAACCAGAAAGCATAAAATGCTGTCCTTTCCATCCAGCATACCCACCGGCATAAATCATGGGAAGAAGAGAGAAGGTCAGAAGAGAATACAGACTGCTGAAATCTTCAGAGGCAAAGTCTAAAGCCAGATGAACACCATCTGGCTAGATGGGCATCAGTTTGCTCATCCTCCTCTATTGTAGTTGCTGGACTGACCTTAGCCAAAGTCACTCAGTCCCCACCATAGTTGTTGCCTCTCGGTCAGAGGGTGAAGAACCACTGAGACATTCTATAGAACTGTGACTCCCATCAGATGAATCTGGCTGGTGTGCCTACAAATAGACTTCACCCATAAACTCAGGATATGCCCTGGGTCCCTGGTTTCATGTAGTCCATTGGCACCTATCTTTTCTGTGGATTTGTGCCTCAACCTTGAGTGCAGGAGGAATGGCCACCTACTCTCGAATTTGTACCATTCCACCTCACTCAGCTCTGCACTTCATTGCTGAGCTTAAGAATTCAAGGGCCAGCCTTCAAGTTGCTCATTTTAGTTAGTATACTATATTGATTGAGAAGATAGTTTCTGAATGACATGATATTATACACATGAGTTTCCTTCCCTGATTTCTGTGTTGATATTAATAGCAAAGCAAACTTGCAAAACAGCTTCTTAAAATAACAAGGGAGGGAGAATGTAAGATGGTTGATAAGCCAATTCAGCCCTGTTGGACAAAAACTGAACCTGAGAAGTTCCATTTTTGAGCTAGAATAGAAAGATTCTGATTTGCTTTGTGATGACACCATCTGGCTTATATACAGGATCTCTTTTATCTGTATCTAAAACAGAAAAAAAAATCACTACTCACCACTCTCTTCAGTTAAACTAGGTTGCATTTTAATAGTTACTTTACATCTATTTTGAAGCAATTTTCATCTTCTGTGGTACTTGGATTTTATTATATTATTCTAATGTTGTCTTTGTAAATACTAGAGGCTCTTTGTTCCATTTCTCTATGAAGTTTTTCATCTTATAGAGTTCCAAATCATGACTCTGGTCTTTATGAATGTATGAATGTACTTTTTTTTTTTACTTGCAAAAGCCAAAAATCAGCAAAACAGCAGTGCAATTAAAGCAACACCAATGAAGTAACTCCAGATTTCCAAGTGACAGAACTAGAGAAAAACAGCCTGTACAAGGCTTTATGCCTGCTGTTTTTGCATTGAGATTTGAGTGAGCAATGGAAGTTGTAGCTTGGCTGTGTTCTCCCACACATGCAAAGAAGAGATTGGTTTTTGCTTTTTCCTTTTGGATTTTCTGTTTCATTTCTTGTTGTTTTCTTTGGCCGTCAATGTTCCAGCTAGTTAGTGTAATTGGCAGAAGTCTCATCTTGCAAGCACTCGGCTCAGCAGAATGAATGTTGCTGGTACACTGTGCTCACCTGTGAACAACTGGCCATTGCTCCACTCATCTGATAAGATGGAAGATGAGGATCACTCACTGGACAAGTCAAGGTGATCATCTCCAAAGAGGTTTACAGTGCTTGATGGGAATGGAATATGAGGTCAAGAAAAAGAGGAACGCCATGGAGAAGGCCCATCTGGGCTGTGCAGCAGACAGCTGCCAAAGTCACGAACTCTATGGTTAGAGAAAAGAGTCGTGTAGTGCTTTCAACTCTCATTCACATGGCAGCTCACTGTGTGTGGACTCTGAGCTGACATGGGAGTTGGCTTCTTTGTTCCATAGATTTTCTATGCCACAGACAATATTATTGTTCTTGGAAAGTTCATTATTTTTTTAAATTACCTTACTCTGAGAAGGGGATTTTTTTGAAGGATTCTGTCATATATCTTTGAAAAACAGAAAATCAGTAATATGTATATTTTTATGTATGTTCACTGGCACTAAAAAAGGAAAAAAAAGAGGAAAAAAAGAGTTTCACTCTGTCCTTTGGGTAGTTGCTGAGGTTAATTGTCCAGGTTGAGAAATGTGCAGATGCTAACATCCTTCTCTGTCCACACTTTATTTCTAAATACATGTAGGTATACATAACAAGATATATTCAACACATTTAAAAAAAAATTATGTCCGCCAGCCACATGATAATCCAATAATATAAAAAAATTACCTGACTTTAAGCTTCAAGCAGCTTTAAACTGTTTGTTTCATCCAGTATGACGTGGCCTTGCCCCCTTCTTTCCCTTAAATTTGGCATGGCACAGAGTCCCAAGCCACCCCTTATTCTTCCCCCAGACCTATGCCAGCATCGTACTTTAGAATATTTTCTGAAGACAACTGAGTTAGTATTCTTGCATGACCTTAGCATGGCTCTGGAAAAACAAGAGACTAAGTATAATTCTCCTATATTAGCTGCCCTGGTAAGAGGTCATTGGGCCAAGGGCATGGTTCTTATGCTTGGGAACCAGGAACACTAACCTACCAGATCAAATCCCAAACTGAAAAGTCAAAAGAAGCCATCTAGCATGTGAAATTTCTTGAACTAAGAAGTTTCTTTCCTGGCTGCCTTTGCAGACAGGTTTGTTCTCACCACTTATCTCTCTGAAAATCTTTGAAAGCAGTTTTTTTTTTTTTGTAAAGTAGAAAAGTAGATGAAAGCATTACATTATGTAACCAAAGATTATATTGTATCTGCTAAGATACCAAAATTTTTAAGGGCAGGGAAGGAGCAAGCATTAGTGCCTCTTTGGTAAACTATCCAAAGACAGACTGAAGGACTTTTCTGATGACTGACTTAGAAGACTTTGTGGGGAGGGGTTGTCTCACAATATACATATTTAGAAGTGTTGAGGATAATTTGGAAAAAATGGGATTATAGTGTCTTTCACTAACTGATTTTATAAGCAGAACTAGCTTTCCTTTTTTCTGGTAGTAGCAGAGCAAATTCTTAAAGCTCCATATTTGCATGGTTGGAAATGGAGCTGGTCTATGGCCACTGTGTTTGCTAGTGCCCATGTTAGCTTATTTGAAGATGTGAAGCCCTTGATGAGAAGGGGAGTGTTTAAAGGATTAGATTTTGCACTAGAAGGAGGGCAGGCAGAAACCCTCATTTCTGCCCAGTTTGGACAGCACAAAAAGTTCTCTGCAGTTTAAGGCAGAAAGTTGAAATATATTGTAAATGAGTATTTGTATCCATGTTTCAAAACTGAATTATATATATATAGATGTAATGTGTTCTGATAGCTTTACCTTTCTCTGCACCTTTATATTTGGTTCCAGGTCATATCTGATGCCATGTACTTGTAAGAGAGGTTGCAGTTACATTTTGGATGCTCTCTCGGAATGGATAAGACACCTGGATTGATCAGATAACTAAGAGATCCCTTCCCTTAATGGGCCTGGTGTTCAGGCCTTGCAAAGGGATGGAAGAGGAAAGGGTAGGGTACATGATGTATTGCACTTTACTAGCTTAAGACAGATGAATGTGGAATGGGTGGTGAAATCTCATTGAAATTGCCTGGGATTTGCAATAGTAAGAAATCCAGATATGGGGACACATGCCTACCCAAAAGATTGGCCAGCAGCCTCTTTACGGGATCTGAGCCATTGGGAGAAGGAAGGTTATTTCCTTGATCTTCACCACTCTTGTTAGAGAAGGGCAGTTGCCTGAACTTGGGAACCTGGAGCAAAAGCTCCTTCTGTCACATCGATTCTTTCCCCTGCGATTGAGGTGCTCTTGCTACTGGGTATCCGTGTGCTCTAATTCTGGTTTTGGATATGTTCTGTAAAGATTTTGATAATTGATAATGTAATTTTCTCTGTTAAAATTGTTAGTGTACTAGAAGTCATATCTCTGTAGGTACAGGTTCATTGCTACTCATGAGTAGAGGTATTTTTCTTCAATTAAGAGTTTGACACTGGGGTCTGTTGCCCAGAGCCTCCTAACCCCCAACCATTTCTTGGTGAAGGCAGGAAAAACCCACATTTGTCACTTTTCTTCTGATATTTCAGACAAGCTAACAAATCACTGGGAATTCTCCTACCCCTCAAAAGAATAGTACATAACTGAATTTCGCAAGTGATGTTTGAGAGAAAAAAAAAAAAAAAGCGAAAAACAAAAAACAGTCGTTCACCCAGCTTTAATATGCCCCCGATTTAATCTGGCCAGGAAGCAGGTAATGTATAAAGCAGGTAGTGGATTGGTTTCCAATCCTGGTTCAGTATAACAAGCTTCTACTTTCTTTCCTTGTTCCATTTGTCTCTTGGCCTTCCATGGATTTAAATGAGAGGCTGTGAAATGGGCAACATTGGTAGACTGCAACAGCTTCCATGTAAGCTATTCAGTAAGACTGTGGTTTAGGTGTAGATACCATTGGCCAACAACAACTGGAACACACACATATACATTACCCAAAGGAAAGGCAATTCTGAAATGTTGCTATTTCTCTGCAGCCATCCTGTCTGTCTGCTGCCTCATAGTTTTGAGTCAGTGTACTTAATATAACAGATAGACCAGGTTTGCAGCATCTCACTTGATGCTAACTGTCCTGCAGGGAAGTGCCTATGGGATAGTCCTATAAGCCACTGTGGCCTCTGAGAGAAGCCACCAATGGGATCCCCCCAGGTTATAAAAGAGTCCCTTCAACACTCTAACACACCCTTCTGCTTTCTTCTGGACAGACTGGACATTGATTAGGGAGTGCGTTGCACATGACATTCTTACAGTGTCCTTGAGTTTAATTTGGCAGTAGGAGGGAATAAACAATGTAACCAGAGATAAGAATTAAATTTGGATGTAGCGAGAGCAAAGAGAGAAAGCATTATTCAAAATTTTTTTCAAAAGAAACAAATTAATTTTGCTTGAAACTTCTTTCGATGGGCCTTCAGTTCTCACAGCAACACTTGGCCTCCACTGGGCAGCAGGACCAGCCCCAAGCGCTAGTGTTCTGTTCTTTTTTTGTAATCTTGGAATCTTTTGTTGCTCTAAATACAATTAAAAATGGCAGAAACTTGTTTGTTGGAATACATGTGTGACTCTTGGTTTGTCTCTGCGTCTGGTTTTAGAAATGTCATCCATTGTGTAAAATATTGGCTTGTTGGTCTGCCAGCTAAAACTTGGCCACAGCCCCTGTTGTGGCTGCAGGCTCAAGTTATTGTTAACAAAGAGCCCTGAGAAAAGCTGCTAATGTCCTCTTATCACCATTGTTAATTTGTTAAAACATAAAACAATCTAAAATTTCAGATGAATGTCATCAGAGTTCTTTTCATTAGCTCTTTTTATTGGCTGTCTTTATTGGAGTCAAGAATTGGTATCATGCCCAGTGGCCTTTTATGCTACTTTGATTTTCACATATTTTAAAGACTCTTAGTCAGGGGTTATAAATTTGCCCTGGCTTAACCTTAGCATAGGTTGACCTGAGACCACCAAAATAACAAAACATCTGTGTTAGGAAGCACAGATGGACACCAACAGCCCATCGCCGTTGTGTGGAAGCCTCAAGCTTGTCAGCTAAGGGAAGTCTGCACAGATCTCAGCTACTCACCCTCATGGGCTCCTTCCTGTACAAGCATGGTACATTACTACTCTGTTTGAACCAAACTTCAGACAAAGAATGAGCACATTATCAGCCTCACTGTTCTGGGGTCCATACTATCCTCAACCACTCAAGTATAAGCTGAGCCAGACTTCTTTTGGGGTTCTTCAGTTCAATTTAAAAGCACTTCCTGGTGCATCCCAGTGCTAATACATATGAGATCCCAAACTGGATTGTTGATTTTAAGGTATGACCGATTCAACAATGACGTATTGTAGGTGCTTTAAGCAGCAATAAGAATAAGAAAGTTCCCCATGTCTCATATCCTCACTTGTAAACGGGGTTGGTAGAAAGCCTCCATTCTGGTTTGGGTTGGGGATCCAGGGAGAACATGTGTCACACAGCTGGTGGGCTATTTGTTCTGGCTCTCCTCCTTATTAAAATTCCAGAATCCCTGATAGGGATCCCACATTGAGCCATTTTTACCATTGTCCACCTCAGAGTACATGGATTTCTCAAATGTTTCCTGATGTCAGTGCGTGAATTAGAGAAGAGAAATGCCAGTAATTCTTAGGATGTGTATCTGTATGCCTATAATAAAGAAGAGGAATGTGTATGTTTGTTGGTTCCACAAGGCAGAGCCTGTCTCCAGAATAGGCCACTGACCACTATTTCTTAGGCTGTTCTCCCTTGCATCTACAAAGAATGACCTACCTAACCACTGAAGTACCTGATTTTACTCATTGTTCAGTTCCTGGCAAGGTGGTTAACATCTCCTGCAGGTTTTTCCAGAAATAGCAAACACCAAGTTCAGAAACAAGACACCCAATAGATTTGCAAGAACCTGCAGGCAGAAGTCCTATATTTGACTTGCTTATGGTCGTATAACTAATTTATAGATATGATTCAGGCCTACTCATTTAATGTATGACAATGGAAAATTCACCACCCTTTTCTGAATTTGAGTTGATTCATCAGTAAAGTGAACATCTGTTAAAAGGTATTTGGAACTATACAAGATAGAATGCCTTTTCCAGTTCGAACACTGTGGTGACTGCAAACTCCAAAAAAACTTTTTGTATTCCTGACCTAAGGTGAAAATGAAAAGGACTTTCACTATCCCCAGAACACAGCTTTGTAAATGACATACCCTTGGTTTGTACTCAACAAATATTCAGAGAACAAATGGTGGGAAGCACACTGTCAAAACAACAACAGATGCTGTTGAGCCCTTGATGGATGGAAAAGGACAAAAAAGTGACATTGTGTATTTATCATAGAGATTACCACATAAATGACAGAGGTAAGTAGAAGCTAAATAAGTTCTAGTCATGCACCATAGCTTCAGTAAAATGACAGTCTATTTATTACATGCCCTATACTAAAGGAGTCTGGATTGTAATCTATTACACCTATGGGACAACCTTTTCACATCCTTCTCCCCAAATAAATAAGGTTAGTCTTTAGATTAGAAGTGTTAACTTTAGGGCTAGAAGAGCTCTGAGGCATGGTGTATTCTAAATTTCTTTTTTACATATGAAATCTGAGCCAAAATATTTAATAATATTATGGCCGAGAGTCTGTAGCAAAAGGCCGTCTTTAGAATCCACTCATGTATATGTGGGGAGCATTTCCAAGGTGGTGGGACAGCCAAGAGCATTTAACATGCCTCCCCATGCTGATTCAGAGCATGATTCAGAATGAGAACATCAGCTTCTTGATATATGGATCCCATATATGTAGACCAAGAATCTCCACCCCAATCACTGAACCCACTTTATCTTCTACCCACACCAAGTGGCTTTCTTCATGACCACTATAAAAGAGGGAGATAAAAGAAGAGAAACATATGATGAGTTCTTACAGGAACTGTAGAAGCTAATGAGAGACATGGGTACAGGAATGGGCTTCTGAGATAACAGGTAGATATGGATGGCTTAAGCATCCAAAATCATCCTGCTATACTTTAGCCCATAACTTCTCATCTTTCCTCGGTAGCTTAATTGAAAATATCATTTGGGAGAGTTAATCTAACTGCTAACCAGTAAGGTTCTATGAATAACAACCTGATTTAAACCAGACTATGTAAACATTACTTCACACCTCCCCATTGCATTGCCTACAATCTCAAACTAGAAAACAGGCCATCAAAAGACCCAGACTCTGTAACAACATGTATAACTGATCACTTGGCAATCATATGCATACCTAAAGTAAGGAAACGCTTTTGATGTGGCAAGGATAGGTCACTTCAATGTTAGACTAACTTTGGAAGAGAATTCTACTAACTGCAAAGACTGTTGGAACCCCTCACAGGCACAGAATTATTCATACAATAATTCTGTTTCCTTCCTAAGAATGGGGAAGACCTGGTTTTCCTCTCATGGAGATCTGGGTCTACTGGGGGAGACAAACACACAAATCATTATAGTATCACATAATGAGTGCTATGGAAAGGAGATCCCTGGGTCTTGTCATTGATACAGAGAAATGGTGTCTGCCCAATTTGGAGGTAAGGTCAAGGAGAACTCAAAGAATCAAGGCCATGGCTCAAGTTGCATGAAGATGGAATTGGGAGTGGAGAATCCTTAGGATTCTTAGGAATCCTTCCTAAGGTGAAAGTTAGCTGACTTCTAGCTGATTTCTAATGGAAACTAGAACTACATGAGTTGAGATTATAGGATGGATTTGAATCAGAGAATGGCTGTAATCTATAAAAGTCTAGAAAAGAATCACACACACACACACACACACACACACAAAGGCCTTATAAACGAGTGTGACCTTTATCTCATGAGTAACAGGGATTCACAGAAGTCTGTGCCAGTATTTTAATTCCCAGAGTACTGTCAGATAATTGACCTAATCTAAACCACATAACACCTTAAGGATGCAAAGAGGTCAGAAATCAAACAATTTGCAGAGAGGCAAACTAAGGCCTGTGAATGTGATTTGCCCCAAGGCAGCTATGGACTAATTGGCGGCCCTAAGTCTAAACCAATAAACCCACATCTCTGTATTTCCAATATCATTCTTCTTAAATTATACCAATTTATCAAAGACCTCAGAACCTAATAATGCAAATATTGGAACACTCATGTTAAAGTATCTCTATGATGATAGCCTGTGTTGCCTACTATCCCACCAGCACTTGTCATGGCCTTACTTGAGTGACATTGACACCAGGATCCCAAACATTAAAGAAGAAATAGAAAAAGATAGTAATATTAACTCGTAAGTAGTAAAGGCTGTGGGAAGTCAGCTAAATTGGTGCCCAGTTGAGTGTGAGATCTCATTTATTCATCTAAGCAGGAAATTGGAAAATTCTGGAGAATTGACAACTTTCCAACTTTCTAGATGAGGTAATATCTGACTTTTTCCTTGCATAAGCAGACAGAACTTCACAGGAGAGGAAGGTAGCTAGGTAGACAACCAATGCGGAGAAAGTTTGTGGCTTCTTTCTTGGAAAAAAAAAAGCAAACAGGAACAGAGAATAAAGTTGGAGATGAATCTAGGATAGTACTTATTGTGGAAAGTCTTCATTTTTAAGAATTATAATTTCTTCTGGAAAGCACTCATTCTCATGTACCACACTATCCTAGATTCATTGGTTGTCTACCTAGCTACCTTCCTCTCCTGTGAAGTTCTGTCTGCTTATGTGACAATGTGAGGAGAACCACTAGGACTGTACGTGATATCTGACACATACTTCACCAAGCTCCTTGCTCTCTGATTTCTTCCATTTAAGAATCTGAGAAAATGAGTGCAAATGAGATCAACAGCCTTGAGAGGAATTAAGTCTCTTGTCATATTGGTAGAGAAAGTTATCTATGAACTTCAATATGTAAAATTTCAACAAGTGTGTTGCCACAGCTCACAACTAATTTCAGAACATCATTTGAAGTACCTAAAAGTTTTTAATAAAACTTCAACGTGATCAAAGTTAAGCTAAAACTGGTATGAGAATCTAATAGGATGGGAAGCAAAGATTAATTCAAAAATAATGACAAAATATCTGTAAACTATCTGGGAATATTGCTACATTCCTTCCACAGTGTATGTCATAAAGCTCTTTATAATATGTGAGTTATGTAATCCTCCTATCAACCATATAGATTGAGTAGTGTTACCTTCCCCATATAAATAAGTAATCATAGACATTTATTAAATCTAAACAATTCAGTCTAATCTCAGATTCATGTAAGTGAATAGCCAAAGCTTCTATGATCGTGATAACTATATCCTTTCAAAGACTGATTGGTTTCTGTTTTCAGTGGCTTTACAAAGAGACTCAAGAACTCCAAAGCAGGCAGGAGCATCATAAATAGGAAGAAAGACAGATCTATATCATAGTGGAACCATCTTCTTATATGTGAAGTCATGACTTCCATATAGCCTCATCCTCAAATTTCATATGACTGTGGATGGGAATCATGGCTATTGTTCCTCATTACTGTCTGGTTAGGAGTATGTGTGAGGTATAGCAGTTTATTTGGCATCCAAGTAATCTATGAACATATTTGTTTGTTAAGGAAGGCAGAAGAAACAAACATTGGGGTTTATCAGCTTCTGTTATTGACTAGCTCTTTTAGCTCCTGTATCTTTTTGTGCTCACCATTTCCCATATGTAGAGCAAAAGAGCTAAAAACTGCCTGACTTCTTTCTTTCAGCTTTATCATGCTTTCTTATACTGTGAACAAAAATAACTAAAAGCAAAATTTTGTCAATTTGGTTTTTTTCTTTTCTCTATATTAGACTTACACCTGTTATCTTATGCTTGCATTTCAGAATCCTGTACCCTGGAGCTTCCTCTACTGCAAGTGTCTAGCTATAAGCTTTGTATCCACACATCTAGTAATCTGTTACTCATTTTCCCACAACAGGCTCTAGCATAGCATACCATCCTGTTTGTCACTCATATGCACATGTCAATCTTGGTGGGAATTTATTATTGTCAAAGTTCCTTAGTCCATTCCACATCTCAACTATATTGATGTGAGCCAAAGATACAGACAAATAAATGTCCCATACAGATATATGTGGTCAGTTTTAGGTGCTCTGAGGTATTGCAGTATACAAATTTATAAAACCAGAATATGGACAATGTCAGTAAAAAGCATTAATCTTTGGGATAAGGACAAGGGTTTTCTTTTGGTGATGGGAAAATCCTTTTTAGCAGTCATTGTTCATGTGGGTCTCTCATATTAAATGCTCTACTATATTTCTGCTAGCAAATCATTACTGGTCATTAATGCTATACTTGAAAACAAGATTCAGGAATTAAAAAAAATAATTTCTACAACTGGGAATAAACTTATCTCTTTTAAACTGAATCTCCCCTTTCTGAGCCTAAGCCACTGGGCAGGTTTGCAGCCATTTGTGCTATCAGCACACTGTCACTTTTACAATTTTGATATCTCTATGTCTGTGTCACAGAGAACTAACATAAATCCTATAAGAAAAGCAAATCAGGAATTACTAAGAAGCGCCAAGAAATTAACTAAAATGCTAAGTGAAATATAAAAATAATATTTTAAAATTTATTGTTGAACTGATACATTAGTAAAGTATTCCAAGAAGCCAAAAATGAAATGAAGTCAAAAATCATATGAAGTAAGCAAATATTACAGCAGAACTTTGCCATTAGAGTTTTACCAGATCTTGGGAGACGTTAGATTTCTGTTTTGGTGACTACAAGAAATGGAAGAGAGGGCAAGAAAGCTGAGAACCAGAGTCCATCTGGAAGCCATCTCTATGATGTCTTGCCAGCCAGCCTAATAAAGCTGCCCAGGAGAGAGCAAAAGAACCTTATGGGAAATGCTGCTCCTCACATACGGGGACGATCTGTAGGATCAGAACAGACTGTGGTCGGGTGCAGTGGTCCACAGGAACTACAAGGGAAGGACTCACAGCCTCCCCTTCCTCCACATCTAGTCCCAGGAACACTGAGGCTGCAGAGACCAAGGTTCTCATTTGTTTGTCTATCATACAGTACCACATGGGTCCTGCTAGAGTCAGATCTGGAAACTTCACCTTTTAACTCAGCACATCTGTGCCAGCAATTTGCTCCATAAGTACTCTTTTTTTTAAAAACTTGTTTTATATTATTTAATTTCCAATCTTGCATATGACTCATGATGGGGTTTTTGTTTGTATATTGCTCAATTCTGCTTGTTTGTTTCTCTGACCAGTTTATTATAAGGAGTTCTTCAGTAACATGTAACATAAACTCTGCTATTACTCATATGTCTTTATTAATAATCGCATCCTTAGCTCCTCCTCTTTAAACTTACTAGTTATACTCTTCCATAGCTCTATCTTTAAAAATCTATAGATGATAACATCATTCCAATTGTCTGCTACTTTATTCACCTTGTTTTTTGATGGTTTGTTTTGTTTTTACTTTTCATGTTATCCTTCCTCTTCCTATTTTTCTCCTTCTCCTAACCTTATTAATGAAAACTTGAATGTACTCTGTACAAGCTTTAGTTGTTTATCATCCAACAATTATTAAAGTGAAAGGGCTACTGTTTCTATTTGACTAATGTGACATCTGTGTTATGGTAATATCAAGTAGCAGTAGTTGTTCTCTCAAATAATATCCTACTTAGGAAATAACAAATTTTATCCCAAGTACCTTGAGCTCCTGAATAATACACTCAACATAATCCCATCCAAATCTCACATGACACGGAAAATATTTATACTGAAAGAATATAACAGATAAGGCAGAAGCCAGGCAAAAAATAACAGATGTGTAAATTCCAGTGCAATGATTTAAGCAGAATGAAAAAATCACAATGCCTCAAAAATTATTAATCATAATTATTAATTTATCAGAATATTAATCATAATTATTAATATAGCAATGGCATCTATTGAGAGTGAGTTAGATTAAATTCAAGAGAACTCAGAAAAATTGTATGTTCAATGAAATCAAGAAGAAATATGTTCCTATTTGAGAACATGAACAGCTGAATGAAATAAGGAAAGGGTTACAAGACATGAAAAGGGAATTCAACAATGGGAAATGCTGATGAAAAAACTGAAATGCTAGAGATGAAATACATACTAAATAGAATCAAAACTTCCATGGAAGTCTCAGCAATAGACTGGATCAAGGAGAGGACAGAATATCTGAGCTTGAAGACAAGGCAGAGGGACTGGAGCAATCCAAAGTGGAGAAAGATAAACTAATAAGAAGGTATCAGTGAGATACACCCCAAGGGGAAAAATGATCATACAGATAGTAAGCATGGAGGCAAAGAATCTAGTTCTAAAGGTATAGAAAACAGTTTTTGAAAAACATAACAAATTTCCCAGAATTAGGAAAAGAGATAACAATTCAGATACAGGAGATACTAGGGACACCAAATAGATAAAGTAAGAAAACAAACTCTCATCATATTAAATCTGAAATATTAAACAGAAAAAATAAATTATATTGAAAGCAGAAAGGGAGAACCACAAAGTTGCATATAAGGACAAGCCCCCAAGAACAGCAATTGATTGATTGTTCAGCAGAAACTTTAAGAGACAGAGGAACCTAGACTTGCAAGTTCTGAAAGACATCAACTGCCAACCTGGACTACAAAAGCCAGCAAAGCCATCTGTCATAATTGCAAAAAAAAATTCCATAATAAAAGTTAGCTAAAGGAATTTGTGACCAGTAAAACAAATCTACAAATATATATATATATATATATATATATATATATATATATATATATATATATATATATATATATATATAAAATCATTCAGACTGAAGAGAAGAGAAAAAAAATGAAAATGAATCCTTCTATGAGGCCTCAGGAAAGAATAAACAACACTATAATAATAGTTAATCAAGAGAGGGGAAAAATTGCAAAATCAACAGATTAGCAGGAATCAATACACACTCTACCACAATAACCCATAATACTAATGACCTGAATTCCTCTAGGCAGAATACACAGACTACTAGACTGGCTAGATAAGCAATCACCATCTATTTTCTACATAATGACAATACCAATTGACATGACAACATGGACAGAGAAATTTCACAAGATCCCACCCACCCCTAGATGAAACATTACAGGCAATCAATGGCATCTTAAAAAGGGAGAAGCAATTTTCCAGAAAGGAGCTCTGTTATAAATCAACCCTGACCCATGTTCATACAAGCATCACTTAAACAGGCTCAGATATATATACTTTTGTGGCTATATATACTATATATGTATGCCTCATGTCTGTGTGTCTGTCTCTCTCACTCCCTTCTCTCCCCCCCCCCTGAAGAAGTAGAGATAATTAATTGGAGAGTTAGTGGTAGGGACATGGGAGGACTTAGATGAGGGAAGGCAAATTTGTAAATGATGATAATATAGTACTCATTTATGAATTTAAATTCTCAAAACATAAAAATTTAAGTTAAAAAAGAAACATACCTAATTACAAAAGACAGACACTACCTTAGGGTGAAATATGGACAAAAGTATTCCAGGCAAATGGATTAGTGAGAAAATTATGATGGTAATTCATATTGATAAAGGAAACAATCCATCCAGGAGGTGTTAGGAGTCTAAACATAAATGTCCCCATAACAAGTGCACTCAGTTTCATAAAACAAATACAACTATATGCAAAGCCACCAATTGACCCTATCATAAGAGAAGTCACTGACTACTACAAATAAGGCTGTGCTGAAGATGCGATCGTTGTCTCTTTTACTTCCTGATTTAATTTCTTTTGGATATTCACTCAGCACTGAAATTTGTAGATCTTACGGTAATTCTGAGTTTAGTTTTTGAGAAACCTAACACCAGTAACAATGGCTGTTAGGAAATGGACTAAAGCAACAAGTATTGGTAAAGATATGCAGAAAAAAGTGTGTTTTCCTGTCAGTAGACATGGAAATTGGTACAGCCTTTTTTAAATTTGTGTATCATAACTACGGATCCAACCACATAAGACATAAGACGGGACGTGACATGAAAAAGTTACTGTAGTAAGTAATATAGTGAGAAAATTTTAACATTTTTCAGTTAGGAATTAATTAATTAAGAGACCAAAATAAAAGAGTTGGAGAGAAGGCTCAGCAGTCAAGAAAAGAACACTTGTTGCTTTTACTGAGAACCCTGGTTCAATTCCCAGTAACCACATGGCAGCTCACAACCATCTGTAACTCCAGTGCCGGGGCATCTGACACCCTCTTCTGACCTCCATGGACACAATGCATGCAAACAAAATGACCATACATATAAAATAAAAATAAACAAATCTTTTTTTAAGAGATATCAAAAATAATAAGGCCATTGAAAAAGTTTGAAAAAACAAGTGAAACAAGCTTAATTTGCTTGGCTACATATCTAATACAGGGAAACCTGTCTTCTTATCAAACACATATGGGCTATTTGAGAAAATGCTGTATGAACTAGGCGCAGTTCTAACCCATAGGTGAGATACTGCCTGCTGTCTCTTTTTCACTTTGCTGTTATAAGCAATGTTAGTGAGATATACTTCATACATTTCACTCAGAGTTTGTATGTAATTCAATGACTTTTAGAATAATCATTGACATTCACTGCCACAATTAATTATTGTATATTTTCATTACCCCAAAATGAAGCTGCTTACCTCTTAGGTAACACTTTGCAAATCCTTCTGAACTTCATGCTTAGCCACATGACCTACACAATCACTTACATTTTGTTTGGATAGTCACCTATTCCAGTCATATAGATTTCATGTATATTTCATATCTCATATAAGTGAAATTATACAATATACCACTCTGTGGCTTGCTTTATCATTTATCCTGTTTCAAAAGTGCACCTATTCTAAATAACTTATCAAATTTTTGTTTCTTTTTATGGCTAGATATTATACCATTACATATCACATTGTGACTACTCATACTTGCTGTATATCTTAGTTATTTCAATGTTTTTACTACAATGTTTTACTACAATGATTAACTACCATGAATTCATATACAAAATACTGTGTGGATATTTATTGTTGTTTATTTTTTTTCTTTAGTATGCACCTAGGAGCAGAATTGTTGGGTCTTATAGTAATTCAATGATTCAACATTTTGAGGAAGTTCCACCTTTATCGTGCTTAAATGAGTTTGCATTCCCATCAAAAGTGTGTGATGATGTATTTGTTCTACATAATCTATGTTTGCTCAGCAATTTATTTCACATTATACATTTCTCTTTTTGAGTTAGTGTACAAACTTAAAACCTTCATTGTTGCATTCTCCTACATTTTTTGTTGACTTTTGTTCACCTCACTCTTCTCTATCCTTGCTCCTCCCTCTATCCTTGTGTTTCATTCTCCTCTAATAGCCCTCTTTCTCCCTTCATGTCACATGCATTCCATTGTCCTCTCGTTTTCTTCTTCACCTCTTCATGTCCCTGAGATCTATTTTTCCTATCTCATTGTCACCTTTTTAGTTGTCTTATAATAATTGAGTATATTGGTTTTTATCTGAACTTTTTTTTTTTAACTAGGTCATTCAGAGGTGGCTTCTAATGTATCGTCTTACTTAAATATGTATTATGATTTGTCTTTTTCTTCATTGTCATTTCAGAGGGTGTAAATTAGCATTTAAGTTAAATTTCCATCTTTATTTTTCTTCTTTTGAAAAGATAGATTGACCTTGAATTCACTAGGCAGGCTAAGCTGGCCTTAAACTCATGGCTATCTTCTTTCCAAGTGCTGGGATCAGAGGCATAGGCCACCATGCCAAGCTTGTTTGCATTTTCTCAATATCAAATGATGTTGGTAATCTCTTCATGTCATTATGTTGGTTACTTGTACATCTTCTTTGGGGAACTATCTGTTCAAATAATCTGCACATTCCTAAGTTATATCCTTTTCCTACATCTTTTCATTATTGAGTTACAATGTTTCTTATATACTTTAGAATCAGGCATTTATATTATTGTAAATAATTTCTCCCATTATAGAAGATATCCTTTTCTTTTCTGTATGACATCCTTTGATCTGCAAGAGCTTTTCATTTTGATTATGTCTATTTAGCTAATATATTGACGTTGCTTTTACCTTTAGAGTCATTCGCCAAGAAATTGTTGCCTAAAGAAGACTTAAAAAATATTTTACCTATATTTTTTTGTACAAATTGAATAGGTTTAGTTATTACATTTAGTATTTGATGAACTTTCATTAATTTGTAATTGTGTGAGATAAAGGTCTGACATTCATTCTCTGTATGTTAATACCCATTTTTCTCAGAACTATGTGTGGCAAAATTTATCTGTTTCTCTATCTGGTCTTCTTAGTACTCTTCTCAAAAACACATTTGATCCGAAGTATAAGGATTTATTTCAGGTTCTCAGTTCTATTTCATTGTTTTATTTGTCTCTCTTTGCATTAATGTCTCATTCTCATAATTACAATAACTTTGTTGTAAGTTTTGGAATTATAAAATGCTAGTCTCACTTTTCTTTTTTGGTCTAATTTTGGCCATGTGGTATCCTTTGTACTTACATATCAGCTTATCAACTTCAAGAACAATGATACTGAGAATCTTGATAGGAATGGCCACATATCTGTACCTAGGTCTGGGGTTATGGTGATTTTAAAAGCATTAAATATTCCAGTCTATAAATATGCAATGTCTTTCCATTTATTTAAGCTTTGTTTTGTTTCTTTCAGCAATGTTGTATTGTTTTCAGTGAATACTCCTTGAGCCTCCTTGTTTAAATTATTCTTAAGTATTTTACTAGTTTGATCCTATCAATTTGCATTTTACTGTTCACATCCTCATAGCATATTTAACAAATTTCTTTGTCTTTTAGCACTTCCGAAAAATTGGTCACTGGAACTAGTGGCTTGATTGAATTGTGGTTCAAAGGTTTTGGCAAAAAATCTTTATAAATGTGCATGGAACAAAGACTTACTAGTACATTAAGGATTGCAAAATACTAATATCCTCATCAAGCCTATAATCTGAGAACTTGGAAGTCTGAGGACTATATAATGAAACTTTCTCTTTAAAAAAGTAACATTTTATTTCCATCATTTTTACTTACTAGATAGGACACTTTCTAAAGGAAAAAATGTATTGAACTGTTCTATGATATTTTTCTTCAGTTTGTGACCCCAGGTCTCAGGATTTTACCACTCACATTTGGAACAAGTCTTCTCATCTCAGTTAATCCTCTTGGGAAACACCCTTACACACCCTAAAGTGGGAGTCACTAATGCCCCAGGGGTTTAATGCAATCAAATTGGCAATCAGAAATCAGACAATGTATCTACTATTTGATGAGTCAAAATACTGAGGTAGGAAATCACTCTATTGTAAATTTTAATTATTAAAGGAAATAGTAACATCCCACAGGCTTCTGGAATTGTAGAACATTCAGTTGAAGGACACTTCAATTATCAATAAAACATACTTGTTCAAAGATATAATATTGATATAATCAACTTAAGTTAGGACTATAATCCAAATTTTTGGCTTCTAAATCTAATTTTCTAATAAAATATCTTGGTAAATGCAAATTTATGTCCTCTAGATGTTCAACTCTACATGTATCACAAATCCAAGTTTAGTAACTTGAACAGAAAAATGTATTTTCATCTGTTAAAGTATCTACTGTCTCTGGCTGTCTGGATGCTATGGGTAATGCCTGGAAGATAGTTTTATTGTTGACTTTGGATCCCTGTATGATGATAAGTAGACTGATGACTACAAATACATTTTTTCACACAGTTTCATAAGTAGTTAATATATATGATTCTGGCCTGTTTTTTTAAATCAAGATCATACATGGAATCTATCACTATGATTAATGGGTACTATATTTTGAATTACAAGTAAGCACATACATAATAAAGTCAGTGTGTGTTATATAGCTCTTCAAACTAGCAATTATGCACTATATACTAGGTATATAGCCAAAATTAGAACATTTATTTATTCATTCATACTTTCAAAAATTCTAATCAAAATTTGGTTGTGTCAGCCTTTGTGGTAGTTGCTGATAAGGCAGAGCATATGAGACATGAACTTGAGAAGATCATGACCCCAGAAAATAGGAATCAACAGTATAATGTGGTATTGGCTGTAATGAAATGAAACAAAGTGCCATACAGAGGCAACTGTAAGGAGAAAATGATCAAGGTAAGACAAGACAGATCCAGATTATGCATTGCACTAAGCTCTTTCTAATTTGAAGTCCATATATATTTTAATTCTGAAGATAAAATGCTTGGTCTGTCAAAACCCATGGAATATATGGAGCCTAAATAGTTCCAAAATACTGCAGAAGGGACTGTACTGATAAAGAGCTGTCTAGAAGCCTATCACTTTGTTATCAACCAAGACCCATATAGACATTTCTCTGCTCTTCCAAGGGTTCAATTACCTTGATGTCTCTGTGCAAGGTCTGATAATGTCAGAATAGCTGAGAAGAAAGAATGTTCTGGGACTCAATAGGAGAAACACTGCAAATATCAACATATGTTTTCTTCCTTAGCAGTATTTGAATCTGGCTTCCCTCTTTGGGATACTAAAAAAAAAACAAAATAAAAGATCACCTCTTGGATTTCCATTTGGAAAAACAACAGACAATGAGGCTTGAGGAGAATGGAGACGATTCGATTGCACAATTTGGATGAAAAACAAGTCCTTAGAGGGAGCTGTATGAGAAACAGCTAAAAACTATGAGAATCCCTGCCACACAAAGCTTGGCTTCTCAGGTTAGAAGTAAAGAAGAGAGGAGAAGGTGTGAGGGAGCAATTTTCCTATCATCATTTTATTCCATCAGCTAAACAGGAACTGTACAACATACATTCTCTCAAAACCCTTTTTAAGACTCACTTTCCTGACTAATCTTCTTTGGATCTTGGGATAGAACATATCCGATGAGCAAACTAATTTGAGTTATTCCAAGCTGTCATTAATTTTCTTTCTCCATTTTTTCATTCTCTTTCCCATTTCCCATCTTGATCTCTTCCTTTCTTATGCTCTTTTCCTGATCTTTCCTTCCCCTCTTATTTCTTATACTTTCATTTGAGCCACATTTTCTATCTCTATCACCTCCAGGAGAAGGTGATGGTTGTGGTTTTCCTCCATTCAGCCCTAATTCTCTCTTTCAGTGCAGTCACATTCACCCTATAATATTGGTGTATCATTTTCTCCTTTCCCTTAATCGTATATTCTGAGACTTCTTGGTTCTCTTTTTAACCTCAGCTAATTCCTTGTAAGTGCCTGTACAAACCCATCTAAAGAGTGCAGTTACTTTTGAATTGTACTAGGGCCAATCTTTACATAAAACAGGTCCAAAATTTGCCTTAGATGATCAAATTTAAGAAATATATACCAAGCAATCTCTTTAAAAGGTACATCTTTCATTTCATTTTGTATAACTTCATTGCTCTTGACAACAATTTGCAAGAAAGAGGGGGTCGTTAGTTTACAAACAAGAAAAAGGAATTGGGAGGTAAGATTCATGGAGAAGTATGACTAATGTCATGTGCCAGGCAAATATAGGATTAAAATTTATATTTATTTCAAGGCCTATACTGTTCCCATTTTGTGTACTAGATATGCTAGCAACTTATCCCAAAACTTTTAACACAGCAGAAATGAAGGGTGTCAGGTCAGGAATGGGGATGAATACACAAGTGATAGTGTTATCCAACTTGGGGGGACACAGCCTGTGCTCCAAATAAACTTCAGCCATTCTCAATAAGCAAACTAAAAGAATGAAATTAATAATGGAAAGCTAGAAAATTAGATTTATTCAATGTGATCACATTGGTTATAGGAACAAAGAAATCTAACAACCTTCCCCCTAAATCCAAAATCTTTGGGGTCCTGAAGTAGATTAAAGTTTAAATAGAAGGCCAGGATTTGTACATCTAAACAGTCTCAGTCAAGGTGCAGTCTTGCCCAGCAGTGATCCATCCTTGTCTGGACTTCAGTTTCATCCTGAAAGATGGTCCAACAAGTTGTGAGAAGTGTGTGAAATCTTTCTGGAATACCACTTTCTCCTTAAACTAAGGACTTTTCCTTTTCCTATCCTGAGATTCCTAGTGAAATTTTCCATTTTTCTGGCATTAATTGCTTCAATAGTCTCATAGTGAGATTGAGAGACACAGGTGTCTTTAGAATATCTCCATTTCTGCCAGGCCTGCTTCAGTATAATTCTTTCCTGTTCAAGTTCCTACCAAAATTTGTCACACTCAAGGAATCCTTATGACATGTCTTCATCAGTGTCTTCACCAGTCTTCAATACATCAGAGAAAAACTTTGAAGCGACATCTTTTCCATAGAACTGCAATATAAAAATGAGTTTGATTCCATTCCCTGAAGCTGACAAAATGTGACTGCATTGTAATTCTCACTTTTCCTTGCTCTTCTTTACAGCTGTTAATTGAATCAGATAACTGCTGAGTGAGCAGTGAGACAAAGGGTTAGGTGTAGCCTTCAAACTTCATATTCTATCTCAATAAATCCATCATATTTATAAGGCCGTTTCTCTTACATTGAACACATTAAGTACTGACCATTCATTCAAAAGCTTACATGATATAACAGTTTCCAACTTGTTCATATAGTAGAGCAAAATGAGATTCTACAAAGCATATGGGTAAAAGGAAGCCCTCATCCATTTTACTGGGACCCTTATTTCAGGGAGAGGAATATATCATAACCATTATGTCTATCCAGTTCAAAACCTTGACTCCCTGCTGATTACCTTGTTCACAACCCCACCTCTCACCCCAGCCTTCGCCTTCCTGGAGAATAGTTCACTCTTGTGTCTCATGGACTTCCCATCTTTTAAAGGTGCTCCAACTACAATGCAAATGAACTAGCCTGTAATGCTTCTGTTTTGCCCAGCTCCTCTCAGGCTACTCCATCTGCTAGATTGTCACTATAGTCATAATAACCCAGGCAATTTCTTCTCCATCAGGCCCATGTCACTAAGGTCTTGGAAACCCAGGGAGTCCTATATCTGAGTCATAAAAAAAGCAGAATTTAACCCCAAAGCAAATAGGAACCTGATCTCCTCCCCCATCACATTATCTTGCTTCTGCAGTTACAATCTAGACTAGAATTAATTAGGTAGTACACGTTTCTCAGGTACAGCATAACCTTTCCACAGAGAACTCTGACTGACAGATTCTAATTTATAAGCTTTATTCTGGCACATAGACAAACACTGCTATGCTCAGACTGTATCTTTTGAAGGTTATAGCATTTAGACCCCAAAGCTCTTAATTTTATTGGAAATGGAAGAAAAAATGTCATACAAATATTTCATTTTGAAGCATAATGATTCCGACACACACCTCTTACTGCAATAATTGCCACCTTCCCACTTGCACCATAATCTGAAAATCAGTCACAGGAGGCTCCAGATCCTTGCTATGTCTGTATTTGGGATCTCATAGAAAAATATTAAGACTTTTTATCCTGATGCTTATAGAGTATCATCTTGATATATCACATCATCTAGGAGGCACCTTTGAGTTAAAGTTTAATAATTTAATATATCCCATGTAAACAGAAGCACCCTTACAAATATGGTGGATTTCTAGACCAGAGTCCTTTAGTGGGCAAGCTGGCTGAATCACCCTGATAATTCTATCCTAGATGGAGTAAATGGTATCTGGAAACAAAAGTATGAAGAAAAAATGACAAGCATTGTAAGAAGGTGTTTTTCTTGTGGGAAAGCTTATCAACTGCACTTCAGATGTGCACACTTTCCCCTTGATTAGAATAGAAAGAATAGGAAAGAAGTAGGATCAAAAGCTGGGGAAAAAAAACAGGCAAAAAGAACATGGACAATGGTGAGAGTAGAGAACAGTATCCAAATCAACAGTGGGATCATTCCCCGAGAGACAGTTGTATCGTGAACTCCAGTGGCAGCCAAACCTATGAGAAAGAAACATGATTTTAATTGAGAATAAAAACAGGAAAACTAAGTTTACCTCAAAACTTGACTGGAGATAGGAGGAATGGAAAATCGGGCATGGAAAAGTCATCTACCCCTAACTCTCCACCTTCAACACTTCTAATATTGAAGTGGAAAATGACTTTGACCTTTGTCAAGTGGAATCTGTCTTTTTCTGAATCATATGGGATTTTTGTCTCAGATCAATACACTGCCCATCTCTCCCTCCCTCTTCTTTACCTCTACTTCCCATCATTAGAATGGATGTGGGAACCCATCTTTTATGGATCTCTTACAGGCCTCCAGTTTTTGATCCTTTATAGCAACATTTGCGACTATATTAAAGAGAATACATAACTCCCAAACCTTATCATTGTCTATTAGTAAATGTTGGAGCAGAAGTTCTTAGAACTTGTCAAGCACAAAGCATGTACTATCCCCTATTAGTCCAAATCTCACCCTTATTCCCAGCCAACAATCGCCTACCTGATGGACTGACAGAACAGCTCTCAGAGTAATTGGCTTAAATGCTGCAAAGGAGGAAAACAAACAACCTCAGTGCTGCTGCCTTGAAAGCCACAAATGAAGCCTGGAGGTCTTCCTACTGTGTCATTCACTGTCTTTCCTCTAAAAAGCTAATCAAGATTTCAAATCATATAGACCACCAAGGTCAACTATTTTCTGCAGTTTGTCTCTGGCCTTGCCCAAGTCTGCACCTTGGAAGGAGTGTCAGCCAGTCAGGCTCAAGAGCTCAGCCACAGCTGCTCTAGGAGTCCACAGCTTGTGCCTGGCCCATTCCCTAGCCCTGCAGTTTTATTAGCTTCATTTTTATATGCTTTTTAGCTCCTGAATGCAGCCAAAACCAACATCAAATAACATCAAGGAACACAAGGTCATGACTTCCCCACCCCCTCGGCACTCACCCCCCCCACACACACATACACTGCACTTAGAGGTGGGGTATGCAGAGCAATGCACCACAATTTTTCCTTTGCCTGTCTTTTCAGAGGTTGGGGGAAGACTGCTGCTGATCTGTGAGCTATTCTCAGGCACTGCTGCCTCAGAACTGACTGTGAGAGATGTTTCAGGTCACCATAACCCAAGGAGCAAAAGGAGGAAAAAGGGAGGGGGGTTGGAAAACCCAGTTAGCAAGCAATCTTCAGATCTCTCCCTCAGGCTAAGAGAGTTGGGCATAACACTCCTGCCCAGTACCTGCTAGGAGAGACAGTTGAAAGAACCAATTCCCTGCCTTTGGGGCTCTTCCTTGCCTCCCCTCTTTCTTTTTCCTTTCCTTTCTGTTTCCTTCCAGAGACAACAGGAATGAGCATTCCAACAGAGTTCCCTGGTGGGCTGCAAATCCTCTCTCTACCTCAAGGGATTCACCAACCCTTTCATTTGAGCTCTTAGGTAGGGAGGCCAAGAGCCCAAAACCGGTCTGGGAAGTTTCCCAATAGGGCAATCTGGGCACTGGGCCTGAGACCAGATGCAGGAGCCAAGCTGCCTGAGTGAAAGGAGTTCCCTAGTCTACAGAAAGTCAGAAAACCAGTTTGGATTATAGTTTTACTGACTCACAGTGCTGGGAGGCAGAGGCAAGGCTCTAAGATCAGCAGGACAGAGCTTTTGCCTTCTACTCAGGAGCTGCAAGTTCTAGTCCTGACTGTGTCCTTTCCAATCCCCTCTTGAACCAGAATCTGCACAAACATAACAACTACTCTCATAATAGTATTCTCCCAGAAGTAGAACATGTCTATTTTCCTTTTAAAAGTTTTTTTTATTATTATAAAACTCATTCACCATGCTTTGCGTTTGTGTGCACATATAATTTCAGTGTGTGTATGCACATGCCATGCCACACATGCGGAGGACAGAGGACAACTTTGGGGCTTGATTCTCTCCTGTCATCATATAGGCCAAGTATCAAAATCAAGTCATCAGGCTTTGTGCCAAGCACCTTCACCTGCTGAACCATCTCACTAGTCTCATATCGATTTTTTAAACAGATAATACATTGACATTTTAACTGTCCAGAGATTAGTGAATAAATCTTTGTGGTAGTCATGTGGAAGCAAGACTACTTGAAAGCAAGAAGGCAAATCTCATCTGCACTCAGTCTTTAGAAAATAAGGGTTCAGACTACCCTGTGATCCTGCCCCCTCCAATTTACTCACTGTGCTAGAATCCAGTTGTATCTCTGTGACCCCTATGTACAATGCTGACAGACAGTCTTTACTACATGACCACTATAAAACACTAGAGTTGCCGCACACTGTTGTGTCTCTGAGTTTTCTTTCCTGCCCCTCTTGATAAGAACTTGTAAGGGTTGGATATTGGGACTGGAGAGATGACTCAGTGGTTAAGAGCATATTCTGCTCTTGGAGAGGATTCAAGCTTGTTTCCCAGCACTGTATACACAGATAACTTGAGTGCTCCAAGGTGTGGTTAAGTGGAAGGTTTTTATTGTAAATATGAGGGAAAGAACAGCTAGAGGCATCTGGAAGCA
Source organism: Cricetomys ansorgei (assembly GCA_026225945.1). Lineage (NCBI taxonomy): Eukaryota > Metazoa > Chordata > Mammalia > Rodentia > Nesomyidae > Cricetomys > Cricetomys ansorgei. Next base: position 4,347,250 of record JAMJFZ010003399.1, read on the forward strand.
TCCAGAGCAGAGAGAGAAAACAGTAAATCAAATATGACCATCAGACTGAGCCTGCCAGGGGAGAGAAGCAGGAACAGAGCAGAGAGAAAGAAAGACAGAAGGGGAGAGGGAGAGATGAAAACAAAGAGAGGAGACAGGGGGGAGAGAGGGGAGAGGGAGAGACAAGAGAAAGGAGCATGGACATCAGAGTTCCTTTGCCATTGGAAAATATGGATAATCAGCTAGATGGAAAACTCTTGTGATTATAACCCCCCTTGTCAATTTTTATTTTTCATAAAATGAGTCCAGATGTAAATTAATAAGTTCACCCCATTCATTGGTAGTAGTAAACAGAACAGGTAAATGATGTATCTTTATTTCTAATGAGAAACTATTTATAACAAAAGTAAATAAAGCTGTTTCATCATTAATAAAAAATATAGCCACAAATCAAAAGCCATAATAGATACTTGGAACAGTATCCATTTTTTCGCAAACAACACATGTATTAATATGCTTGTCCAACTCAACCCAACTTCCAACATGTTTCAAGTAAAGAGGGCTTAGAGCAAAATAAGACAGAAGCAGCAGAGAGCATGGAGAGTCTCATGGCTTCTATTACAGAACAGGGAGATCGGTGAGAGTGAAAGCATTGAGGTCACCATTCTTTCAATTTCTCATGGTTTATCAAGTTCTATTAGAACTTCCCAAGCATTTTTGGTTGTCAATTTCCACCTTAGCATCTCATCAATGTTTTTTCATGGTGTGTTTAGACCAACAGGAGCATGCAACATTTCCATCTATTAAATAGTTAACTTCCCCCAACTCAGCGTGTATTCATTACAAACAATATAGTAGTCACTTAAAATAGTCCGAATAAATTAAGACAAAATCTTAGTACAAAGAAAAAATTTTATTTCATTTTATGTAGCCATGTTTGGACATCAGACAACTTTTCAGACTGTAGAATCAGACTGGCCATCACTCCTTTGGTTTCCTCATCCTCATGGACTCATCTACAGTGCTTGATGTTTAGTACGACAACCATAAAATAACAACGTAGTACAACCTAATGTCAAAACTGTGAACTACTCAAGCAAGCAAGTTATGGGAATGCATGACAAATGTTGGGGCATCACAGTGTTTCTCTTTAAATTTTTAAATACCCCCAAATGTTTCTGTGAGTTTATTGTGGTGCCCAGAGAAATTTGTGAACCGTATGGCTAAATGAATAGATTTCTGAGACATAAATTCTTTCCTTCCTTGGTCAAAATATGTTCCTTTAGTTCTCTTTCCATGAAAGTTCATTTGCTATAATAGAAATGTGAGATAGGAATGTGTCTATGTCATCCATAAAATTGCTTGAGGCGTGTTTCACATTATAGCCAGGGAAAGATTTTTTTTAAGGTAAACATCTAGCATATTAATCAGAGACAGAATCATTTAGGATATTGACAAGAATGAGCGCTGATGAGAATGTAGAATAATGGCTTCTCATATATTATTAGTGGCAATGTGATTTGGTGCAGTCATTTTGTAAGGACCTCTGTCATCTATTAAAATCAGACGTGTATATTCTATGACTTATGTATTTGACAAGGATATTTTTCTAATTAATTGTTTTGTGAGGGTGTTTGTTCTGTATGTATGTATATGCACTATGTATATACCTAGTGCCTAAGAGGGCATTGTGTCTCCTGGAACTGGAGTTACAGGTGGTTCCAAGCTGCCATATGGGTACTGGGAACTGAACCTGGATTTTCTGAAAGAGCAACCAGTGCTCTTAAGTGCTCAGACAAGCCTTCAGCCCTCTACACCATTTTTCCAACCTGAAAATTAGCATAACTCTGGCACAGAATAGTCATAATAATACACATACTGTCTTCAATTTTGCATGCTTTGTGATTTTGTGTGGTCTGACATGATCTAAATTTGCTTTTGTAGGTCTTGTAAACTGGATGAGATATTAGCAGAATTATCGGGAATATACACAGCAGCTCAAACTTTGTAATGACAAAGATGCGACTGTGAGCTGCTGTGAGGGTATCTAAAACCATAGACATTCGTATATTGACTTTTTCATCATTTGAACTTTAGGATTAAGAAGAGAAAAACTGTTGGCACTGTCAAAGCACAGTTGGCACGAATGTCATCTCTTGCCTCCTCCAGGGTCAGCAGAGTCTTGAAAAAGTGATGCTTTCATTTCAACCTAACAGCAACACAATAATTTGAATTACCTTTAGGTGGGAACAATGGAATGAGTGTGTGGTTTATCTGACAAATCCCAAGTGCTAAACGTAAAAAGAGGAACTCCCACACCCAGCTTGCAAAGGTTCTTGACAATAAAACTGATAAAGCATCCATCAAATCTTGACTCTATAATACATCAGTTATTGACTTTGGAGAAAATTCTTTACCTCTCTTAGCCTGAACTCAACCATCCACAAAAAAGTCTAACCTCTATAGAATAAGATCAAAACAATATTAGCTTATTAGCAGTTCTCATACCAAGGACTGATTAAAAGTCAGCTGGACTCTAAATATACTACAAAGGATAAAATTAGCTGGTAGAACTTCAAACATAGAAAAGCAATGAAGTTTCCTCATTGTAAGCTAGTTTCAGTATTTGTCTGACACGCCCAAGATCCCTGCACTCATTAGCAACCATGACCCAGAAGTGATAGAGCTAAAACTAACTCACTTTGCTTCTTTAAATCACTCTGTCATCTTAGACAAGCTCACATAAGCTATATGGGCCTCAAAGACCAAAATTATACAGAAAAATGTTCATAGGTAATTGCACTTCTGCAGACTACAGACTAGATATCATGACTCTCTTCCTTATTCTTCTTCTCCACTCATGCACCCCCACCACCTTTCTCATCTTGTTACTACTTCTGTCAGTTTTCTAGGCTTGTTTGTTGTATTTCCTGCTCAAAACTCCATCTGTGCCAGCCATCCCACCTTCTTCACCCTTGACTGATTTAGAAGCTTTGATTCAGAAGTAATTGTGACTTGGAGATGCCAAGTAGTTATTCATTGCCAGGAAACAATCCCTCCACTAATATAGGCACTGTGGCTTCCAGTGGGAATGTTTATTAGCAAGATCATGGGAAAAATAGACAGGGTGCAAGAAAGACCATCACCTAGGCTTTGTTCTCCTCCAAGGAGCAATGAACCACATGATCTAACTTTCACCAAGCTACTTTTTCTCCTGCATCTTTTGGACTTACATATACATACATAGATGTAAACACATGAAAGCTGAGGCCACACAGCTCCAAGTTCAGAGCAAGCTATTTTTGGTTTCCTTTTGAGAATCTCTGGCCTTGAAGGGCAAATAGTGAACATTTTTTAACTAGCTGAATTTTTAACTAACTGAACCAAAATAAATGACGGAATGTCTAAGAGTCAGCTAGTTGACACCTCTGGTCTATATTTTAATACATTCTGTATTACAAATATGTAACCTGAGATCAGAAGAAAGGGGGCTTCATGGAGACTTAGTACATTTAATGTTTAATTCTCTTCCTTCAGACATTCCAGAAAAAGTTTTTTTTCATGTTGTACAGTGTAGTATTATGCTGCTGTAGTGGCTCAGCAAGAAAGACAAGGAGGCATAATCATAGGTGCAAACCTTGGCAGACCTCAGCAGAGGTCTGACAGTGAATCACCGAGCGTCTGATCTCAGGTATTTCATTGATACATAACTCCACAGGTTCATATCATAAGCTATCAAACATCCCCACATAAATCCAACACCTGCAGACAATACACAACTTGAAGACCTAGGCATCCCCTCACCCAACAATGCACAAAACAGTTATTTTAAACACAACTGAAAAATAAATTTCCACAAGAGTACAGAACTAGAATTCAAACCTTGGATCTGATATTTTCTAGCTGTGGAAATCTGAAGTTCTATCTGTACCTCAGTTTCTGTTTTTGTTTGTTTTGTTTTTTGTATCTCAAATGAGGATAGTAATAGTATCTACCTCACTAGAAACCTGTGAGTTTTAAACAATTTCTTCCCATTTTATGTTTTAGAATAGTACAATAGGCCCATGAAATATATCTAGTCAATGTGTGATATTACATTATATTGCTTCTAGTATTTACAAGGTATACAATATTTGTATATAGTTATGGCTCATATTACATGGAACAGCCTACCTCAACATAATATGATGCAAAAGATTGTTTTAGTAACAATTGGGGAATACAAGAAGGTTGAGAGTCAGGAAGAAGTTCTGCTCAAATGTTACCTCTAATAACCCCCCCCCTTTGTAAGCTGCTCTGCCTACTCACAACCAGGAAAGCCCCAGAGTTTAGGAGTGGGAGCAGCAAACTATTCCCCTTCCTAGAAGACTGCATTCCATATAGTACAGAGCTGACTTATTTTTGTGCCACTTATGTTGTACAAGAATAAATATGACAGAATTACAATAATGCTGAAATTCCATTTAAGGGGACATTTTCTAATAATTTCTATTGTCAATGCAATACTAAACTTACTAGACTATGTTATAAGGTATGAGAGGTATGTTATCCATTTGGAGGGATGTTCAAATGAAGGTATTTTCCCATAATAGAACTGATATTTAATTATTCCTTTATTTTTAACCTAGAAACTCTTCAGCAGTTTCCACCATGGATCTCAATGTTTCTTAAAGTGTGATTCCTAAATCATATGCATTAGCAGCATGGGAGGTATCTGCTAAATAGTATCCTCCCAGGGCAACTCTATATCAAATGAATCAGAATCACCAGAACATGGCTACAGCAAACCTTTCAGCTTCTTTTCTGACTCTCTTCAACTTTCTCCTAGCTACTTAAGTAGTCTTGTGACTTTGGAAAAATTACTCTAACATCTCAGAGTAGATAGACTGGCATATAATAGTTTATCCTAAATCCTTCTTCCTTTATCTTTCTTCAAGACCAATGCCTTCAAACTCCTTTCCTCATTTCTGTATAGCAGTGCTAAGGCTCTCCCTTGTTCCACTTTTATCATGTGTAGGCACACACACATAAAAAAGAAAGAAAGGAAACTAAAATATGAGGAGGGAGGAAGAGAGAACATGGGGGAGAAATACGGAAAGGAAGGGGCAGGAAGAGAGGAAGAATGGAAAGAAAAGAAAAGCGAAGAAAAACCAGCTTTAATTCTGTATTCTCTGAGTAGTTGCTGTGTGAAAGACTAGCCAAAGAGCATTAGGGCTTCAGAGATCAACAAGGTATCACCCCTACCCTTAAACGGAATCATTTCCAGTAGAGGAAGCGTTCCTATCTAATACTGGGAGTACCATGGGAGCTGAGAGAAAAATCATGTATTCTGATCTGTGTGTGACAGAGAAAATCAGGGTAGTCAGTAAAAAATGTATACCTCAGAGTTACAGAAAATATTGAAATGCAGAGGAAGTGTAAGATATGATGGAATGAGGCAAGTAGAAAAGGTTATGAGTGAGTAATGGCAGGCAAAAAACTTTGGTAGACACTCAGAATATGAGGTGGCTATGAGTGCTCCAAGTGAAGAAGAACATGGAGAGCTAATTCTTTCCTAGCACTCAAAATTAAATTGGGTCTAAAGAGCTGGATTAAGGACAGGTACATATAGAAGTAAACAGTGCAAGTTTTTATGTAAAGAAAATCACGTAGCTAAAGTTAGTGAGCAGAGAGAGATCAATCTTTGTGGGCTTCTTAACTTGCATCTCCATGGCTTGTACCAGAGAATCTTCTTCAGTGATTTTTTTTTTCCAAAATGTCCTCTTGGGGTCTCATCAATACTTCTCTAGCCTCCACAATGTGAATTAGAAAGAGATGTCTTTTTGCACATCCCACATGCATGAAAGTGCCTCCTCTGATTGGGAACAGAAGTATGAGTACCCATTTGACAAGCAGTGTAAGTCTTTTCTTTCGGTCTTGACTACATTCTTAGTTTGCCTTTAGTTATCTAAGGCAAGAAGAGTATGTCACTTTCAACATGAGGTTTGGTACACAATCAGGAATTTAGATACAAGTTAGTTAGTTAACCCTAATAGAAACTCAAAATCCAGATGGGAGAGTTATATTGTTATGATGGAATAAAGTTAAGTAGCACTTACTTGGAGTTGGTTCTAAATCCACCTTCCAAGCCAGATTGGGTTTACTGACTAAGTCAATGAGGCCCTAGCTATTCTTGAGAAGGAAGTTAGAATCTGTAATCAAAGAAGATTATGAAAAGAAAAAGTCTTTTTTATATCTCTTCCCACCTGTCCACCTCTCTGCCTAAACTAGAAAGCTGACTGTACAACTGCTGAATGTGGACTGCATTCTCCTTACCCTCCTTAACTAAGATGATCATGTAACTACATACTGGTTTGCCAACAAAAGCTGTCACCAGCAGAATAGATTGGTGATGACAAGTCATCTTAAACTGGCTAGAGCTGATTGTACTATATCCAGCTGAAAGCTGATTAAAGCCTTGTCCATCATTACACTCACTGAACCCAACGATCTCACCTATGGGACTGGCTCTGACTATGGGACTAGGACCTGTATTACCATAATTCCTCTTGGCAGGAAAGATTCAGCAGTCTCAAGCCCTAGTTTGGGTTCTATACTCTCTGTATGGTTCCCTTGTTGTCTTCTACATCTCTAACACATTTTTCATACTTTTTGAAATCCAATATACATTTTTTTTAATTGCGGTCAATGTCAAATTGCAACAGCTACATATTAAGAGGTTAGTGACTACTTCATCAGACACTTCAAAACTAGAAAACTAGGAAAACATACCACACCCTGACTCACCAAAACCAACAAGGCTGCTTTGTGATTTAGCTGTTAAAACACCTTTTTTTCCCTACACAAATGATTCAGTAATCATCACTTAGCAGTGCTGAAGTTCTTTATTTTTAATTTATTTATTTACTATTGAAAAAATTTAAACATAAAAGTAATAAAGAACTAATAATAAAATTATCTTGCTTCATTTCTGTATTCCACCACTTGTACTTTAATTTTCACCTCTTGTAGTATTTTAAAGCAAATATTATACATCTTATCATTTAATCCATCAATATTTCTAGAAAGCTGTTCTAATAGGAAAAGGTTGTATTTTAAACAGGGTTTGAATGTTCAGTGTCATTATTAAGTCCTTTTGAGAGTTATTACTCAACCACTTCCCATTACATGGTGAAAGGCCTTGGCAAGCAGGATAGGGGATGAAGAAGATTCAATTTACTTGGAAAGTCACTTCACCCACCTGAGAACTTCATTTCTTCAAGTCTAAAATGGAGATGAGATAGCTAACATTATGGACTAGTGCAATTATTCTGTCAAACTCCAGTTAGAACTCTAAGCATATAGTGACTGACACATAGGAGCAGCATAATAAAAAGATTCTTGACTCCCTGTCTAGAAGGGCTATTTAGTAGATTGCTACTATAACGGATTCCTAACTTGTAACTGATGCCTAACTTGTAACAGATTCCCACTTTGCCTTTTAACCCTCTAGCTGGGGAAAGATAGAAAGAAAGAACTCTCCACCATTCTCTGCAGGAAGCCTTGAAAGAGAGAAAAGGAGAAAGAAAAAGAAATGTTCACTGTCCTCTTTGGGTGTCCTTAGCTTGGAGAACAGGAGCTGGAGAGATAACCAGCACCTGCCAACCCACCAACTACCAAATGCTCCCTACTCACCTTTATATTCAAAGCAAAATTCCCAGAAGTCCAAGTGACGTGTAATCATACAGAAAGCTGCATATGACAAAAATCCTTCTTCAAAATATCGTGCTACAGGACTATGTCAAGCCATGTATACTAGCAGGCTAATAACTTCCACTGTTCCAAGTTCTGTGCTTTATAAATGGAGCTATCACTTCATTGCCTTTTGTTACGGTCACATCCCATTACTGAGTCAAGATATTCACCATCAATTAAATGTCAATGTCATTTTCACAATCGCTTCTACTGAACTGTGACTTTTTACCTTGAAATTGTACATGTACCTTTACTGTGTATCAAAGACTCTCACTCTTACTCAGTTCCTCATTGTCTCATATTATAATAGTTTTCTAAGAAGATTCTTTTACGTCATTTTATCCCACTTCCATTCATCTGGCATTAAGATTTCTAGATTTTTACAGAATGGAAAACTCCTTTCTAGCTTTTGCACTGATATGGGGAAAGTGGGGATAAAAATGGAAAGACAGAGATGAGAAGTAATCACTTGTCTGAACCAGGCATTTATGAGGAGGTGACTTTTACAGTGGATGGACCAGTTTGCAGAGCTGGTGAATGAGGGTCCCCTTTTCCCATATTGCTTCCGGTATTTGCCATGCATTGCTTTCTTGATATTTGTCATTTTGACTGAGGTAAGATGAACTCTTAAAGTTGTTGACTTGCATTGCCCTAACTGCTAGAAAAAATGGACATTTTTGAGATATTTTTTGCCACTTTTATATCTTTTGCGAACTTTTTGTTCAGAACCGTATTCAATTTTACAATGGGGTTGCTTATTTTTGAACTATTTTGGTCTATTATTTTTCTGTGATCCTATGCCAGATATATAGGTGACAAAGATTCTTTCCTACTCTCTGTGCTTCCTTTTCACTCAACTGATGGTTTTCTTTAAGAAACATTTTAGAGTTATAAGGTCTTATTTTTTTTCCTTGTTGGCCTTAACTCCTGGGCAAATAGGGCCCTATTCAGAAAGGATCCTTTCCTACATGTATATCTTTTAGGGTATGGCTTATACTTTCTTCAGCTGCTTCAGCATTTCAGACTTCATATTGAGTGAGGTATTACATTCATTGTGAGGTGATTTTTGTGCAGTGTGATAGATACAGGTCTAATTTCATGTTTCTGCACATGAACATCCAGTTTCCCCAGCACAAGTTATACAAGATGCTGTCTGTTCTCCAGTGTGTATTTTTGACATCTTCATCAAATTTCAGTGGCTGTGGTTGTGTAAACTCCCATTTTGAATCAGAGTTTATCAACCTGTGGGTCGTAACTCCTTTGGGGACCAAGCAACACTTTTTAAGGGATTGCTTAAGACCATCTGCATATCAGATATTTACATTAAGAGTCATGGCAGTGGCAAAACTGCACTTATGAAGTAGCAACAAAAATATTCTATGGTTGGAGGTCATCACATGAAGAACTGTTTTATTGGTCATACTGTCTTTGAGCAAGGATCATGATATTTTTATTATTATAATTCTGTAATACAGATTGAAATCTATAATAGTAATCTCTTCAATATTTTTCTTTTTGTTTTGGATTACTTTGACTATTCAATGTCATTTGTGGCTGCATATGAGTTTTAGCATGTTTCATTCCTATTTCTGTAAGGAATTTTGTGGAGATTTTGGATAGGATTGTATTGGATCAGTAAATTGCTATTGGCAAGATTGTCACAATAAAAATTCTACCAATCTGTGATCACGGGAGGTCTTTCCATCTTCTAGTGTCTTCCGCTATCTCTTTCAACAGATATTAAAGTTTTCATTATAGGTCTCTTCCCTCTTTGACTTGGTTTATGCACAGATATTTTATTTTCTTTGAGGTTATTGTGAATTGGAATTGTTTTCATGAACATGTTTCTTGGCATATGGAAAAGCTACTGATTTTTCTAAGTTGATATTGTATCTTGTCACTTCGCTGAAATTGGTTGATCATTTCTAGAAGTCTTCTGGTAGAATTTTTAGGATCTCTTACATATAATGTATACTCTGAAAAATAGGGACAATTTGCTTTCTTATCTATTTGTATCCCTTTAATTTCCTTCTCTTCTTTAGCATTTGTCAAGCACTACATGGAAAACAAATGTCTCAGCACTGATTTTGACTCATTTCTTCAAGTTTTCCATCTATTTAAAATGGTATTGGCTGTGGGATTGTCATACACAGACTACCCTTCTGGTCCTACTATGGCTAGAACTTTTATACAAAGGCATGTTGTATTTTGTCAAAGACCTTTTTCTGTATCTATTTAGAGGATTATATAATTTTATCTTAAGTCCATTTGTATGGCTTATTACACTTACTAATTTACCATGTTGAACCATTCTTGCATCTCTAGGATCATGTCGTTCTGATCACGGTGGATGATTTTTTTGACAGATGCATGTATTAGATTTGGAAGTACTTTGTTGTGTAATTTTTAATCTGTGTTCATCTGAGATAAGAATGAGTAGTTTTCTTTTTTGTTGTGTATTTAACTAGGTTGGACATTGGAGTAACACTGGCTTCATATAATGTGTTTGGAAATACTACTTCTGTTACTTTCTTTTTTGAATAATTTAAGACATATTGGTTGCAGATATTCCTTGAAAGTCTGGTAAAATTCAGCTCTAAATCTTTCTGGGACTGAGGTTTTTTTTTTCAGTCAGAAGTTTTTAACTACTGTTTCAATTTTCTTATTTTTATGGATTTGTTTAAATTATTTATTTCCTCTTGGTCTAACTTCAGTGCTTTAGATGGATTTATCAACTTTTCCATTTCTTTCAGATTGTCTAGCTTAATAGAGTACAGATTTTTAAAGAATTTCCTTATTATAATCTGAATTTCTTTGTCACCTATTGGAATGTTTTTTTCTTTTCATGTTTAATTCTTTTAATTTGGGTTGTCTCTTTCTTTTGGTTAGTTAGGTCAAGGATCTATCCATCTTGTTTATCTTCTCAAATAATTAGCTCTTAATTAGCTCATTCTTTGTATTGCTTTCTTGGTTTCTATTTAATTAATTTTGACTCTGATTTTCATTTTTTCTTGTCATCTACTGGATTTGAGTGTGGTTTGGTTTGATTTTTCCAATTCTTGAGTTGCATCATTATATCATTTATTTGTGCTTTTTCTTATTTGTTTAATGTAGGCACTTAGAATGACAAATTTCCCTGGTAAGATTGCCTTTCATGTGTTGCAGAGTTATTGTTATATTGTGCTTTCCTTTTCATTTAGTTCTAGGAATATTTTTATTTCTTCCTTGACTTGTTTACATTTCAGTAATGAATTGTTTAATCTCCATGAGTTTGTGTACTTATTAGAGATTTCTTTGCTGTCTATTTTAACTTTTACTGCATTATGTGCAGATATACATTTTTAAGATTTGTTTTGTGCCCAGCATCTGGTCTACTTTAGAGAAGCTTTCATGGGCTGCTAAGTAGAGTGTATGTTCTGTGGTCTTTGGGTAGAATATTCTGTAGATATGCGCTAGGTCCACTTGATATGTCATGTCATTTAATTCTGATATTTCTATGTTTCTTTGTCCAGCTTACCTGTTTTTTGGAGAAAGTGGAACATTGAAATCATCTGTTGTTAATAGGTTGATGTCATTTGGTATCTTTAATTTTAGTAACATTTCTTTAAAAGACATTGAGTGCAACATAGTTTCATGCACATATGTTTAAGATTGTAATGTCTTCTTGGTTAACTGTTCACTTGAGTAAAATGAATTGTCCTTCATTTTCTCTTCTGATTTTAGTTTGAAATAGATCTTGTTATCTACCATGATCAGAATGACATGATCCTAGAGATGCAAGGATGGTTTGACACAGGTAAATCATTACTATGTGTAGCATGTAGACAACAGACAGATGGATTTTGTTTCTTAATCAATTCAGGTAACCTGTGTCCTTTGATTGAATCTTGAGGCCATTACTATTAAAGTTATTATTGAAAGATGAGCTGTGATTGTTGCTGTTTTATTTATTTATTTATTCCTATTTTGGGTTTGAGAGATTATAGCTTCGTTTTTTCCTTCTGCAGTCTTTTGGCTATGCTTAGTCCCTTCTTCAGTCAACACTGTTGCTTCCAGTATTCTCTGTAGGGCTGATCTAGTGGACATGAATTATTTTAGCTTGTTTTTATCATAGAAAAGTTGTTTTTCTCCTTCAACTATGAGAGAAAACTCTGCTTGGGGTAGTCTAGGTTTACAACCATGGTCTTTTAAAACTTGGAGTACATTGCTCCATGCTCTTCTGATCTTTAAATCTTCCATTGAAAAATTAGCTGTTAGGCTGATGGGTTTTCCCTTATGTGTGATTTGTGGTTTTTCTCTTGAAGTTTTCAGTACTCTCTTTGTTCCATATAAATAATGTTTTAACTCTAGCATACTTTAGGGAGTTTCTTTTTAGGTCTTGTCTATTTGGTATTCTAAGTGTTTCTTATATCTGTATGGATGTGTTTTTTTTCCTTAACTTCAGGGAGTTTTCTTTGATCTTCTTAAAGATCTGGCCTATGACATTGATCTAGTATTCTTATCCTTCATCTATGCTTATAATTAGATTTCATATTTTCATGGTGTTCCATAGTTCTCTCATGATTCTTTATGGTATTGGGTTTTTAACTTTTTCAGTATTCTTTGAGTGGTTCTGGTCCTCTTTTTATCTTTGACTCCGTGTATCTTACCTTTTACTTGGTCCATTTCACTCATCTGTAATTCACTAATTTTTCTTAACTGCATTTTGAGTTTTCTTCAGTATTTCTATTTCTTTACTATTTACTATTTCTGATTCTTTACTGGATAGTCTTTGTCATTTCATTTGGCCATATCTTTGTGTTCTATTAAACATCACTCAGGAATTAATGTTTATGTTCTTTAATCTCATTGAGTGGTGTGCATGTGAGTGTGTATGTGTGTGTGTGTGTGTGTGTCCTGATAATCACACATAAGTGTAGTCTTCACCCTTTATCCCCTTATCAAGAAAACTTCTTTTTGGAACATATGGAGAGCATGAAAGAAAACCACAACTAATCAAAATGAAGTTGTGGAACTCATTCCCAATGGCTACATCTACATAACATTCCCAAACCTAAGGCTCAAGTAACATTGCAGAAGAGGAGGTGGAAAGACTATAAGAGCCAAAGAATCAGTGTGTTTGTTGTAAGATTATGTCTCTTAATGATATGAGAAACTACACCCATAAAATTTCACCAACATTACTGCCTAAACATGAGGTGAACAAGAATAACAATAGACATGCCAAAATAGGTAGAAGAAAAATCCAGGAGACTGTAGCCCTACACGAAGAACTATATACAACTAAGAAATGCTTAGAGCAGGACAAATAGTCTTCTTCAGGACAGCGCATGCTGATTTGTTATCCAACACCAACTGATCAAACTTCAAAAAAACATACATACAAAGTAATTTTATACAGATTGTGCAAGTTATATTTATGTACTTAGGTTGTACATTTATGTACTTATGTACAATTAATGAAAAAGAGGCCATACATTTAAAAGAGACCAAGAGGGGTATGTGGGATGGTTTTGAGGGAGAAAAGAGAGGGGCAAATGCTGTAATTATATTATGATCTCAAAAATAAGTTACAGCAAAAATAAAGAATTGATGCACAATTTATTAATATAAACTTGGGGGCCTGGAAAGGTGGCTCAGTGGTTAAGAGCATTTGCTTCTCTTCTAGAGAACCTGGGATGAATTCCTAACCCCTATATCAAGTAGCTTATACCTCACTGTGTTGTTAGTCCAAAGGGTCTAACCTCTTCTAGTCTTCGTGCATACACTCAGGCACATACATGTACACAATAAAATATCAAATAAATTAAATATTAACATAAATTCTTTAAGGAACTAATGAGAAAAAAACAGTGGAGATACCACAGTTCTTTCTATCTTTAGTCTTTTCTCTAAGAGTATCAGGGATGGGAATACTTTCAAGGAGGAAGGAAATAGCTTGTTTGGGACTAATGCCGGAGTTAGGCCAGACTGCCTAGGGTAAAGAAATGGTCGGTCCTTACAACAGTTTGGAGGCCCACTGAATCTGACAGCTCCTGAGCCATTAGCAAAATCCTATTAGACTGATCTGTCCTTGCTTGGCCTGATATTCCAGAGCTTCAGCCCTGGCAGCCAACTGGAAATCTTACTCCATTCACTGCTGGCTGAGCCAGCCTGTGTGTGGGGTTCTCCCTGACAGAGGCCAGCCAGGCTGGGGGAGAGATTAAGGTTGGAGCTGCTTTCTCAGCTGAGGCTGGGTTGATATTCAGTGATCAAGGTCATTCCCATGCCGCAGGCCTTGAGAACTGCCCTGAGAAGCACTTGGGGAAGGTGACCACTCCCCTGAAAGAATGCCTGGTGGACTGGATATTTCAACAAAATAACAAAACATGCTCACAAACAAAGACATGAGGTGATTACTGCTAAAATTTGAAAACTGTAAGGGATAAGAAGAATACTTCAGATCACAGAATAAGGTTCCAAAAAGTTGTCAACAGGCTGAAAAAAAATGGTTGAATCTGACCAGATGATTGACAGTTACAAATAGAAAGGTGGTCACTTGGATGGTGAATGTCGACTGACCTCACAGAATGAAAGAAATTGCCCTGTATGCAGTTTAAAGGAAAGAGGCTTGAGACTTTCCTTAATAAGTGTCACCAACATCAAGATTTTAAAGCTCAAAAATCAAAGGGCAACCTAAGCTTCATCAGCATGTGTATAGGATTCAAATCAAGAGAATCAGCAGTCACTTTCCACTCTGCACTTACTGAGGGGCTGTGTCTAGCACAGAGTATCATATATTAAGGAGGCCATGTGTATAATGTATCTAGAAGGGAGTGAACAGAAAGAGGAGGGGAGCACAAAAGTTGGATCTATGGCTGTTTATGCTGGAGAAGACAAGGGTTGGGGGAGGAGAATTCTGCCTTGATGTTTCTAAAGAACTGTCAAGGGCAGAAAGAACAGTTAGGGCATGAGAAATTCCCACAGGCAGAACTGAGATCCATGAGTGGAAACAATAGGAGATAGATTTGAACTGAAAATAAAGAACTTTCAGAATAATTGAGCTATGGATGAAACAGTTATCATTATATGGAGCGAGCACCTTATCAAGGGTAATGTATGAGAAAAACCACCTTGCCAAGTGCTTATCTAAGATGTTGCCCGGGAGAATCATATATCACCCAAGGTTCACAGAGGTAGTTTAGGAGACATCCTAGATAACTAAATGTGTCTTGATCTGCACATCTGATAATTTATCGAAGATGGTAGTGTCTGAGAGCTCATGGAGGTTTTGACACTACTGCCTCAGAAGTTTCTGTGGAGTGATCCACAAATTTTCTTATGGGATCTCACTGTCAAATTACCAGCTAATAAAATTGTTTTGTCATTTCTGATTCTTAAGTGTATATTCTAGAGACTCCTCAGATGAAGGCTGAGAATCAGACGGATGCAGAAGGTACTGTGATAGACTCTCCCAGAAAAGGCAAACTGAGATACATGCAAAGATCTAGGATGAGATAGTCAAAAAGACTAAGATGTATGTAACTTCCAGGGTGAGGAAACTGATGAGAGAGGTGTGGAATAGACCAAAGAGGCCAGCCTGTTTGCACAATGCATTCAGTAGCTTCTTGTTACATTGACAAAGTTCATACCAATATAAGTTTAGCAGTTATATAACTTCTGGCTTCTAAGAGATTTATAAA
This sequence comes from Cricetomys ansorgei, assembly GCA_026225945.1. Classification (NCBI taxonomy): domain Eukaryota; kingdom Metazoa; phylum Chordata; class Mammalia; order Rodentia; family Nesomyidae; genus Cricetomys; species Cricetomys ansorgei. Next base: position 4,362,645 of record JAMJFZ010003399.1, read on the forward strand.
TACAAAATGCTTTTGAATTCAGTCCACCAAAGGAACTCAGTTGCTCAGTAAATCATGCATACTTCATGGAGTTTAGGCCATTTTTGTAAAAGGTGAGAACAAAGCATCCTCTCATCTACTCCCATGCAAAAATCTCACAATCTGGGGCAGGGAGATAAAGGTCTAATTGATAGTGTCCTTCTCTGCTGTACCACCTCCAAGCATGGCAGAGGACATGGTCTTCTATCCTTAAAAACAGGAGTGTAAGAATCTCATGTTGGAATAGGGGGAAGGTACCAGGCAGAGGTTATGATAAAGGCAAGGCAGCAAATGACTAGATATTCAGTTAACTTACATATTTGCAATGCTTAGCATGTGAGAAGACAAAGGTGTCTCTCAAGGTGATGGTTTCCTGTAAGCTAAAACTTCTCCTATATGTTCTTATTTGAATCTCCAGTCATTCATTCAATAGCATTGCACTGAGTATAGACTGTGTATTAGGCATTGATCTAGGCACTGAACATACAGAAGTAAACTGTGACCAAGATGTCTACACTTGTGAAAAAGATACTGTCTTTAGGAAAACATTAAACAATGAAATTGTGGAGCAATCTGGAAAGTAAGCAATATTGTGAAAAGATGTAAACCTGGATGAATGAAATTAAGAAAGCATAGTGCTCTGGGTGCTAAAATACATGTCTGTAATCCAAACACTGTGAAGACAGAGACAGGGTGTTTGTCATTTCAAGGCCCACCTGGGCTGTCTAGAAAGTATGAAACCAGCTTGAACTACACAGTGAGGCTCTGTTACAAACACTAATGCCTCCAAATTAGAAGTGTCCAGTGAGCTAGCACCTTCCTTGTCTGGAGTTGGGACTGTGTCTGTGGAACTCTTCTCATTTTGCTATTCTGCCTCCAGAGACACATAGCTTTTGGCAGATCTTGTCTATCATGGCACCTTCTCAACATATGTTGGACTGTGAGCCAAGATAAATAAACCTTACCTTAATTTATTTTTGTCAGATTTTTTCAAAACAGTGCAAAAAGTAATTAATACAGGTAACATTGTAGAAAGAACTAGGATTTTTTTTTGACTTAACAGCTAATATCTGTTTATAAGTGAATACATACCATGTTTGTATTTCTGGGTCTGGGTTACTTCACTCTGGATGTTTTTTTTTTCTAGTTCCATCCATTTGCCTGCAAATTTCACTATGTTTTTTGTTTTTAAACAGCTGAGTAATACTCCGTTGTGTAAAGGGTAATCATGCTACAATCCACAGGCTCAGAGAGGCTAGGTAGCAAGGAGGGCTCTAGGGGGGATGCATGGATCCCCCTGGGAAGGGGAAATAGAATAGATTTTGAAGGTGGACTGTAAGCAGATGGGGACAGGAGCAGGAGAGATCTGATGTGGGGAGGGATGGAGGGAGAGAGTATGGAGAGAGACAGATGGAACTGGCAAGGCATTTTGGGGGGCAAAATGGAAACCTAGTGCAGTGGAAACTTTCTGGAATCTACATTTATGAGGGTGACCCATAAGTAAGTATGGTAAGGACTTCTAGTTATGGAGGATACAAAGCCTGAACCGGCCATCTTATGTAACCAGGCAATGCTCCCAGAAGTGAGACTGGGACATCAACCCACACACAAAACCTTCAACCTACAATCTGTCCTGCCTGCAAGATGTGCTGGGGCATTGGTGGTGCAGAACTTGTGGGAGTGGCCAAAGAACAACTGGTTTAACTTGAGGCCCACACCTTGAGAGGGAAGAAGGAGCCCCTACCCAACATTGCATGCATGGCCAGGAACCAGAGACTGGATAGCCCAGAGACTAAACATGACTGGCAAAAAAAAATCAATGAAATTATTCTTAATGATATTCTTCTACACTCATAGATTGGTGCCTTGTGCAGTCATCATCAGAGAGCCTTCCTCTGACAGAAAGTGGGAGCAGGTGCAGAGACCCACAGCCAGGCATTATGCAGAGAGAGAGACAGTCAAAGTTGGAGGTCTTCATTTGGTCCACGGAAGAAGGGGAGAAAATATTGTAGGGACCAGAGGGAATCTAGGAGACCAGGAGAATACGATCTACTGAATCAATTAAGCAGGGCTCAAATGAGCTCAGACACTGAAGCAGCAAGCATGGAGCCTGCATGTGTTTGCACCAGGTCTGTTAGGGCTGTTAGCTTGGTGTCTTTGTTGGGCTTCTAACAGTGGGAATAGGTGGGTCTCTGACTCTTTTGCCTACCCCTGGGACCCCTTTCTTTCTGCTGGGTTGCCTCCTCCAGCCTTGATGTGAGGGTTTGTGCCTTGTCTTATTATTGTATCTTGTTATGTGGTATTCAGCTAATATCTCTTGGAGGCCTGCTTTTTTTCTGAAAGGAAATGGAGGGAGAGTGGATCTGGGAGACAGAGAGAAGGTGGGGGGACCTGGGAGGAGTGGAGAGAGGAAAAACTGGTTCGGGTGTATTGTATGAGAGAATTTATTATCAATAAAAGAAAATTAAAAGAGCTAGGATTCTATAGTTTTGGGTACAATTATAATTCCATAAATTCTATGTGATAATGTTTCTGCTGGGAAAACATAGATCTTCATTTTTTTACTATAATAATTAATCTTATTCTTTCACAGCCCAACAGTGAGTACCAGAAAGATCTACAATTAAGCTTTGTTTTGGTATATGGGGTGGAATTCAAGGAAACTCAGTGACATGGGGAAGAAGATAAGTAAATAGACATAATCATAGGGAGGACACCAACAACTTCTCCAAAATACTTCTGAATACGTTGGTACTCCTTACCTTCTCCTTTCCAACCCAGCTTGCCACCTACATGAACACATGCACATGCACACACATGGGGTGGGGGGAGAGACTCTGGAAGGTACTATATATCCACTATATATTCAGCTCTAGCTTACCTCTGACATCACGCTGGGCCCCTACTCTCCAGTTTGAACAGAAGTATTTCAAGAATTTTTATTTTTCGTAGTGCAGCATGTCTACTTGACTTTTAGTCCCAGATCTATTCCTGAATAACTGACCTTGGCCAAGTCCCTCCCTTCTTAGGCCTCATCTGAGACCTAAAGTATTTGGTTCTTCTTAACCTTTTGTGGCATCTCAGACTTCTGAGAATCTGATGAAATCTGTGAATGTAGATGCCACGATTCAGCAAATAATTTCAGGCTAATCATGGACCAGTAAACTAAGGATTTCTGCCGGTTGTGCTAAGGATTCTTTCAGCTCTGAGTCTATGGTTCTGTGAGCTGGGCATGAGCCCAAGACCTGCCTGCCCCTTCCGGAGGAAGAGAAGTTGGAATCCACCTTCCAAATATATCCTTTGGCCTGTGCTCCCAGCTACTTTTGGCTTTAATCCATGTCTCTGAGACCATGAGGAGCTCTTGCTACCCCACAAAGCCTGAAACTGAATAATGAAAACAAAAACAAGGCATTAGAGTTTCCTTTAAAACCCAATGCTTGTGAGGTTCCTTCCTAGGGCCTCTTGTGCCTCAGCCTAAAATTAAAGACAGTGGCAGGTGGGCCTCTGATCCAGGCAATAAATGATTCCAGGAGGACAGGCTTGAATTGCTGGCTGGCAGTGCTTGTCTAGACCGTACTGTCCTCTGGTGGCTGCAAGCATATATAGGAACTCAGTTATAGACCTTCAGGTTAAATGGCATTATAAGAACAAGGACCAGCTGATAAACACATCCAAAGGAAGTCCCTCAAGGAGAATGGAGTTTTGTTGGAGTCACTGCTATAAGGAAAGTTCAGGCTGTGGGATGTAGTATGTGGGAAGCATAGAGGATTGGCAGCATTAGTAGCATTTTCTAAGATTACCTCAAGCAAACTCTAACATTCAGACTTAGAGGCATCGTTACTAATTCAAATGAGGTTCATTTCTCCTCTTTTTCAGTTTCCTGTTATTCTTTACTTATGACCTTGGAACCCATATTTGGGCACTACTGAAACATTAACCATAATAAAGGAGGCATTTTACAGTGACTATCCAGACCTCTTTATACATAGAAAACAAGGGATTTTTCTTAAGTACAAAGGGCAATCTCATGTCTTCTTTTTGGCTTGTACCTACATAGTAAACAGCTTCTTGAGCACCAAACACATAGATGTCTCTGTTTTTTTTTAAGTTCAATATAATCCAACTTAGGATTTTCCCTTCATAACCTATTTGTATCATTTTGGAGCCCTGAAGACTCAAATGATTAAAACTTAAATAAAATTTAACTTGTGATAAATAATGCCTTGTGTTTCCCAAACCTTCTGAAGATTGTACATTCTGGTGCTGGTCAAATCAGTAACTCAAGTGATAACAGTTCATTCCATCTGCTTCATTCTCATTAGCATGTCAACAGATGGCTACCGTAATGCCAGGCATCAAATGTTCATACAATGATGTCCAACAGCTGGAAGAAGAGGAAATCATTGCTTTGCATCCTATTTTTAGGTAAAGAAAAATCTCAGAAGCTCTTCAAAGGACTTCCCCTCACACATCGTTGGTAAGAATCATATCACATTATTTAGCAGTTAGAACTAGATTCGGCAGCACCAGGGCAGAAAAACAAAGCAAAAAAAACCCAAAAAACAATAAAAACCAAAAAAAAGTAGTTTTTTGTTGTTGTTATTTGTTTCTTTCTTTCTTCGTTTCTGGACAGGATCCTAGAGGCAGGCAATGGTATCCTCAGAAAATCTTCTGAGACCCAGAGTCCTTCGACATTTCTGTTCAGCTATTCTTATGAAATTGTCCAGATTTACATGGACTCTGATGTTTGTTAGAGTTCTTATCAGGACACACAGATTTAGGAAGGAATATGTAGGAAACCAAAAACTCAACATACCTTATATATTTTAAGAAGTCTTCTCATACATCTCATATCACATTTCTACTTATATTTCACAGGTCAAAACTTAGTATTATTGCTACACTAAGTTGCAAGAAAATTCTACATGGTCAGCTAAAGTTCGGCATTCTATTACTACAAAAGAAGAGGAAAATGGATATCGGAGTATTAAGCACTGTGAAAAAAACATGACACTGCCTAAAACTTGTTCTTAGCAAGTGGTCGTTTTGGATTCAAGAGACACTTGAGCATGTTCTGAGACACTTACATATTTTGTTACAACTTGAAGAGAATAGTACTATTGGCCTCTGGTAGGTAGAAACCAAAAGTGCTGTGGAATATTCTACAATGCACAGGATCAGCCTCACAACAAATAATGATATTGTCCCAAATTTCAATGGCACTAAAGGATGAGAAATTTTCCATTATACTTACCAAGATATACTATGTACCTACCCTTGGCCTTCAGGCTGGAGAATGGCCCAGGCTCTATGAGGCTATAAATTGTACTGTTTCCTATCTAGCTCACAATAGTAAAATCTGAAGCCTTTCGTCCCGTACTTACAATTCTGTAGTACCTTTTCATGAACCTTACATGGTCTTATCCCTACCAGTTTTATATCAAACCAGTCTCTCTCTCCATTTGCTATGATCTAGTCACAATGGCCTTTGATTTCAGCTTCTCATATGCGTCACATAGCCATTTCACCTCTTCCCCTTTGCTGTTTCCTTCTCCAGATCCAACTATAGTAAATCGATTGTGTTGTCTAAGTTATTCATCCTTCCCTTTATCCATGCCAATCGGCATGTTCCATTGTAGTGTGCTTCCATTTCAAGTCAAGGCTTGCCTGTAAGATTTTATTTAATCAATAAAATGTTGATGTTTTAGTTCACTTTTTGTTGCAATAATAGTACACCTATGACTAAGCAATTTAAAAAGGAAAGACGTTTATTTTTATTTCGTGGTTCTGAACTTTGAAGAGCATGGTACCAGCATCTCTTCAGCTTCTGGTTAGTGTCTCATGATAGAAAAGTGAAAAGCCAAGTTAGTGTGTTCAAAGAGAAGAAAGTGGAATAAGTGTGCAACAAGAGGCACATATGTGAGAAGGTAATGAGAGGGGCCACACTCTGTAAAGCAGCCCACTACAATGACAACTAGTCCACTTACAGAAGAAGTGCATCAGTGCATTTGCAAGGGTAGAGAACTCATGATCCTACTTACCTCTTAATAGATCCTACCACCACCCGACACCATTACATTAGGGTATCAAGCCTCAGTATGAGTTTTGGAAAGAACAAACCATAATCAAACCTCAGGAGATTGGATAAGTGACAGCATGACAATTCTGAAAATAAATGTTAAAAAGTACTTTGTGCAGTACTTTAACACTGCAGCCAATCAAGAAAATCCCAGCTAAACAGCACCTCAGCTGATCTGCAGAATTTTGAGGGAGAAAGTGATACGCATTATTATATGGCATTAAGATACGTGGTTCTTATGCAGCTTTACTACAGTGAGAGATAATTGATAAACCCATAGATTCGGTATTATTTTGATGCTCTTCATACTACTGTACAATTCTTATCTGTTCTAATTGTTGAGTTAAGTAGCCTGTCAATTTTCAGCACTCCTCTCGTTCAGCCAGTCTGTCACACTGCTTCTATAAGTATAATGAAAAGAAATAAAACAAAACAGCCAACAAAATATGATTATAGAACTCTCCTTACTATTCCTCAGTGGTTCTCTATTGTTCTAGTGATAAGATCAAAGGTCTAATTCTGGTATTGCAGGCCTACTCCCTTTTTACTTGTGAAATCACAACTCCCCAGTTCTCCCTGGTCTGCTCTAATCACAAGGCTCTGATGTGTTCTGTGATTAGCTGCTTGGGCTTTTCATTTTCATTCTCCTTTCTTTACTTTTTTCATTTGTAGAAAATCATTTTTAGCTTTCGGGGAATGTACCCAACACAAGCTCTTTGCCATCACCTCTGATTGTCTCCAGATCCCCCAACCTCCATTGCATTTTTACTATCTTTTTGCTTCTGTAGTAAGCTGTTTAGCCCAAATTTTTCAGCTGTGCGATAAAATTAGTTCCTTAAGAAGAGGGTTATAGAGATGGCTCAGGTGTTAAGAGTGCATACTGCTCTTGTGGAGGACCTAAGTTCAGTGTCAAGCACCCGAGTGGGAGAGCTATAACTCCAGCTCCAGAGCATCCAAAATTCTTTTTGGGCTCCAAGGGGCACCTGTACTTATTCATGTGTGTGTGTGTGCACATGTGCGTGCGTACACACACACACACACACACACACACACACACACACACACACACACAATCATTATTTTTACAAAAAACTCACATATTTCACTCCCCGTAAATTTCCTTGTGCAGTTTCATCTAGCCCCTTCTCGCTCTCATCCGTTTCCCATACTTAACAGAGAACCTGGCACCAAGTAGGATCACATTATTGTGTTGCATTGAAAGAATTTCTAACTTCAAATTCTAAATGACAAATCTGATAGGTGTCATATCAGAGCCTGTCACATCCTCCCAAATTACCTCATTTCTCCTACTTCACAATTCTAAACATAATCATGCATCAATTACAAAGTCAGTGAAATCGGTGATCTCTCTGTTTAACAGTGATTTAATGCCAGTAGGAGAGGAGCATACCTGTGTGCTGTCTATGATAGCCCTCAAGAGAAGACAATACTTTCCTTTGGATAAGGGTGAAGCAGAAATGCTGTGTACCATCATACAAGATGCACAAGGCAACTTCAACAGGTGTCACTAAACCAGGCTTAGTATAGACACAGCTGACACCACCAGGATGGGCACCACAGGCACCCGTGGTGTGTCCCCTAAGTATACCAAGGTCTCTCACTCTCTGCATGATGTCTGGCGGTGGGTTTCTGTATTTGTTCATGTCTGGTGCAGGAGGAACCCATATTTGACACTGCTTGACTAACCAAGAACCTGAGACTAGATAGCCCAAGGACCTACGGTAAAAACCAAATGTTACTGTTCTCAAAACAAAGCAAACAAACAAAAACATAGCAATAAAATATTTCCTAATGACATTCTGCTATACTCAAATCGGCATTTTGCTCAGCCAACATCCTGAGTCTTAATGAGCTTCCTTCCAAGATGGAATGCATAAACTTGAAGGAAGTTGCTATACTAATGGTTCTAAAACATAAAGCATAAGTTAGAAAGCAACTAGAAATGGTAGCAAGGAAGTCAAGAAAGTGGAGTAGAAGTTAAGAGAAACGGTAAAAATCAAGGGTAGAAGCTACAGAAAATTTCCCATGTGTCTTTAATATAATAGCCTTCATTTTGTAGCCATGTTAGTTTATAAGGACTATGATACAGGATAGAGTTGCCTTAGAGAAAGAAAATGCATACTTCATGGGTAGACTGCCTGCAAAGCCTCTAGTGCTGAATTGCCTTAGCTTTTACTTTCATTTCCAACTTTATGCTTCAAGGAGTTTTCTAATACCTATTGCTGTATATCTTGGTTCTATAGTTAGTAATTGACTCTCTGTATGATACTTGGTTGACCCTTCCTCTTCATCTGTCCTGTAGGTATTTCACATTTTACAATAGATTAGCTCCATGATTCTGTACATCTTACCATTTCATCACTGTAACCTTAGTTTAATATGATTGTGCACATATGTATGTGAACTTGAATATGTCTCTGTCTTTCAGGCTTAAGTTGTATAAAATATTAATGTTTGAGTCATGCGATTTCCAAAAAAAAACTTTCCTAGTATTTAAATGCCATAATTCTATAGTCTATGATATAATTGATTCTAAGCCTGCTCCCTTATTTATATATTCTAGGACCCTTTCCTGTATCATTCTTGCATCTTTATTTTTATATATTAATTTATCTATAGCTCAAAGGTTCTTACCCCTTTTAAACTTCTACAAAGAGGAATGAAGATTCTCAGGCCTTGCTCCAGAGGTAAGGAGCCATGTTCCCCCTGGTCACATTACTCTCAGATACAGAGCGCTATAAAAATGCCAGCGGCTTGGAACAGTCTCCCACAGCTAATAGCTATTTTTTTTACAGTTGTCTTGAGAAACTGAATTATTCTCCAAGTAAACCCAATTTAAGTTTGTAACAAATGTGATTTAAGTGAGAAAATTATCACCCTCTTGGGCCAGGAAAGGACTCCAAACTCTCTAGGGAAGAAATGCCTTCATTAGCTGGGGTCTCTTCCAGACTTGTCAAGTCCAAGGCTTCATCCTGGGGGTGGCATATGTAGAAATACAAAGGTAACAGGTATTGAGTGAGCTCACAATTTGTACAATATCTCCTGGGTGTCACAAATACTCAAGGATCATTCTGCTACTTTGGGAATCACCCTAGATGACCCCTGCCCTCACATTGGACAGACTCTCAACCAGACACATTAGAACTCTTCTGGTTGTAAAGGTCTTTGGATACGTCATCCTGCTATTTATGGCTAAGTTGACAGAGCTATAAGGGTTCTTAGAAATTGGCAGGATTAGCTGCTTTTTTGCAACGATAAGGAGATTGAGGCCTACAGGAAAAAAAAAGGTTTACCAAAGTTGACTTGGTAAATCAGTAGCAAATTCAGAATTTTCTTAAAATTTGGAAAAGTAACAGCAACACTGAGGTTTGATTTTGTGATTTCCCCATATCTCATCCTTTACCCTTTGTAAAAACCAGTTCTTAAATCTAAGTTACTCATCCTTTCTGAGAGTTTTGTTCAGATGAAGACCAAGGTTTAGATTCAGTAGCATTACCACAAAGTGTCTACTCTTTCCTTCAATGTGGTTCAAAACACCTGACATCTGTTCCATATTCTTCTTGAAATATTGGGATCAATCGATGAATTCTGAGATGCTTTCTCCAACAGCAGGTACAGGTACCCTCACTTGTTCCTCAGAAGACAACTGGTACAGATCCTGAAAGTTGTACATTTACTCCAAGAAACATTGCTTAAGCGCATATCCCATTTGAAAGAATGTCTTGGTGGCTTAACCCTCTTCCAGACAATTCCTGTTTTTTCCACATATACCCTCACTTACTGGCTACTTCTGCTGATGGTTAGTTCAGTAGGTTCTAGCATCTACAAATATTTCTAAGTAAAATACGAGGTATACTGATACATTTTAGGACATTATCAAGAGGTTATACAGTGAGTTGTATGTATATGGAAAGACTTGTAAATGCTTTCACTGGGAAGTCTCAAGTAAGGAGAATATGATATCTTCTTTGTTCAGTATTTGTTCAACATTTATACATTACAGCAAACAAGTGTCTACTATTAGTCAGATCCTGTATAAGATGCTTAGGACAAAAGATAAAGTACAGACCATTACTCTAAAAAGGTTCCAAGAATTGTAGCATCAGCAGATATGGTAAAATGCATGTTGATCACTGTTATATCAGAACTATGTACAAAATCTCGAGTAAACAAAACGAGATGCTCTAATTTTCTTCAGAAACTAACACAACTCTTCACAAAGAAGCTAATTTTCAAAGTGATTTATGTACGCAAGTGGATATTGTCAACAGAATTGGTAAGTTATAAACTAAAATGGTAAGTCAAAAAACCAGTGGCTAAATTATAATGGCTAACATTTTATTGAGAACTTAAGCCACTTATTGTATGCATTAACACATTGAATCTGACAACAACCACATGAAGAAAATGGTATTTTTACTCCATCCGCAAATAGGTGACTATGAAATACAAGAGTCAAATGACTTATGCAAGGTTGTCTTACTTAGAATATAAGAGGGGCAGTAAATGTACAAAGGTTCCCTGGATTTCAGAGCTATAAATTTTCAACATGGCATTAGTACTGGCACGTCCATGTGCCAACAGGAAATACTATGATTTGTTTGTGGAATGCAAATGATAAGAATGCTGAGGATGAGCATGGGAAGACACAGGTTAGAGAGGTCATAATCAAACACTTATGTCAAAGAACGAGGAGGAACCATTTAAATGAGGACATTTCCATTTGATATAACTTTCAGGCATAAATTCACCTCTACAAAGAATAATCTATTTTCTCATTCATATATGAGCCATTTTATCACCTTCCAAGTTGACATCAGAATCCAGGAAGCTAATGCAGTATCAAATGCAATGTCAGAAGGGTCCTTGATCTCCAGTTTCATGTACCTACTACTGATATTCTTGTTATTTAGACCCAGGCAATAGACTATGAATGAAGTGAACTGGAAATTCTAACCAAGGAGTTTGGGTCCCAGGCATCCTCTGTCTTTGGCTCTGATTTGGAAAGGAGCATAAAACCCAAGAGGAGGATATTTGCAATCTGGAAGGAAGCTGAGAATGCAGTGGTATTATGTCCTAATTTGTGGTGTGATTGAGCTATTACTGAATTTATTGGAGTACCTGGGTAGCTGTCTTCTGAATATAAAACTCACTTTGTAAATATGACTTCTGCAAGTTGTCCTATCACCTCCATAGATCTACTATGTCACACATGAGTATGCACAAACACACACACACACACACACACACACACACACACACACACGCACACAGTGTAAATAAATAAATGTAACAAAAATGTTTATTAAAATGTTTAAAAGACTTTCTTAATAAAATCAAAGGATATTTTTCCTCATTTGTTCTATTTGAATATTTCATTTTTGAGATGCTTGTCACTTTCAGCTGTGCTGCAGAAACAGAAAAAGGTATATGATTGACTCTGCCTTTTAACCCATTTTTCCTGATTTTTTTGGTTGTTGTTGCTTGTAGTTTTGTTTGTTTGTCATTTTTTTTTGACTGGTTGGTTTGGTGTGATTACTTTTTGAGATAATGTCTCACCATCTAGCCTTGAACTTGTGACCCTCTTGATTTCACCTTAAGTGCTAGGACTGTAGGCTTGCACCACCATCCCTAGCTTCCATTACCTCTTCTCCCCTTGATCCTCACAGAAATTTATAGATTAAGTGGACCCAAATAGAAAAAGAATTCCTTGTTTTGGAGGTGTAGCCAGACATTCCAGTGCTGACACACGGAATGAAAGCAGAAGTAATTGTGTAGGGATTCAAAACAGGGTAATTTTTTAAGGGATGGTACTCATTGAACTCGTAACTTTTTCCTTTTTGTCCCATTTTTATTTATGCATACATGATGTCTGGAAGTGCAATATGCATAGTGTGCAGTCGTACGTACTCTTACAGGTCTGTACAGTGGCAACAATGGTAGATCACAGGCACCTGAGAGATTGGATTTCCAGTGAATCCTAGGATCCCAAACTTGAGATTTCCTGTCCTATAAGAAAAACAAGCCACTTATTCAGACCTGTGGAATTTTTTTGTTTGTTAGCTTCTACTATTTGTAGCCGAATGTAATCTCACATTAATACCATTTGTATACCTTCCTGAACTGGAGTTTAAAGAGCAGTGCCTTCACAGTCCATGGAGAAAGAGTTGATCCCAAGGGGTGAGCTGAGGGCAACCTCTCCTTCTCTTCAGCAGATCTTTCTTCCTAAGCTCCTCTTTGTCCAAACCTGGGAATTTCTGTGTGCTGATTAAATCGGGAAGGCTTTTCCTTACAAGGGTGGCAGTGAGAAACACAGCCTTCAAGGGAAAGTGAAACCCAGAAGATAAAATATGGGCATTTGATACAAGCTGTACCTTCCCTCCCACACCCTAGTCTTTTAGAACTCTTCTCTGGCAAAATCTAAAATGTTCCCAGTTCTGTTTTTTAGAATATGCAAATGTAGTGATTTAATGATGATAAGCAAGACAGAGTGAAAGAAACATGCTTCTTTTACAGTCTAGGAGCAAGAATATGTTTAGCTACAAATTTCCCTTACAAATTTGAACCACTGTATAAATAAACATTCTCATGAACAATTAATAGGGAATATATATTAAACATATACAAAGTTTACTGAAATAAAACATTGAAAATTGGTGGAGTTTTTCATATTTTAACTTGATAATGCTTGGATTATTAAAAGTTAACTAACTTAAAGAAGAGCACAATAGAGGCTGGAGAGATGGCTCAGCAGCTAAGAGCACTGACTCCTCCATAGGTCCCGAGTTCAATTCGCAGCAACCACATGATGGCTCACAACCATCTATAATGGGATCAGATGCCCTCTTCTGACAGGCAGGTGTACATGCAGATAGAGCACATATATAAACAAAATAAATAAATCCTTTAAAAAAGAAGAGCATAATAACTTATTTCTCTTCCAGACACTATGCACTTTTTCATTCTGTTGTTCATTATTTTAAAATAATAATTAAGTGAAAAATTATGGTATGCCACATATTATTTTCTTAAATTAATATTTTATCTAAAAATTTTTACGTGCAATATATTTTATCATATTATTTTCCCTCCTGTATTTCCTCCCAGGCTCCTCCCCCCATTTTTAACCAACCAACTTCATGTTCTTCCCCCCTCAAAAAAGGAAGATAAAAAGCAAACAAAAACATGGATTCTGTTTTGATTTGGAAACTACTCATGGTCACGGAGTGTTGTTGACATACCCAGTGCTACTTCACTGGAGAAAAGTGATTCTCCCTTTCCCAGCAGTTACCAATTGCAAATAGCTCCTTGGTTAGGGAGTGGGACTTTGTGTCTACTCCTCTTTCTCAGTGGTGAGATTTTTGTCTGGTTTGAACCTGTATGGGTCTCATGTGTACTGCCACAGTCTCTCTGAGGTCATTTGTGTATCAGGCCTGTTGTGTCTTGGAGATGCTGTTTCCTTGGAGTCATCCACCACCTCTGGCTCTTACACTCTTTCTACCTCCTCTTCCTCAAATAACCTAGAGCCTTGAAAGAAAGGATAAAGACATCCCTATTTAGGTATGAGTCCTTCAAAGTCTCTTACTCTCTGTACCTGGTCAATTTGTGGGTATGTGTGTTAATTACCATCTTCTATATAAAGAAACTTCTTTGATGACAGGAGTGATGTTCTGATCTGTAGGTACAGCAATATGTTTGAAGGAGTCATTCTATTGCTATGTACCTTTAGAAGAATAATAGTAGTAGGTTACCCCCCCCTCCACCAGGGATAATGACCTATCTGGTCTGAGGTTCTTGTGAAGTTTAACAGTGTCAAGTATGAGTTACATCTCATGGAATGAACCTTAAATCCAGAAAAAAATGTCACTAATGTAAAATTTGTGCCACAATTATACCAGTATATTCTGCAGGCAGGTCAGTGTTGTAGGTTGCAGAGTTTGTCACTAGATGATTTGATTATTCCTTTTCTCTTCTAGTTGTGTGTAGTGTACCACAAACTCTAATTCAATGAGGCACCAGCTCAACTTCTCCATGTTCTATGACATAACTTATGTCTCCAGAAATAGTACCTTATCATCAGATTATGGAAATCATTAATATTGAGAGTTCTTAATGGGCAGTTTTATTGACGTATATTATTTTGTTTTTGCTCCGTGGGTTTTTCCTCCTTGTCCTGGGATTATTTCTTCTTTGTGTCCTCGTCTTGGGTGTAGTTAACCTTTTCTTCAGGTTGAAGTTTCCTTATAGTGCTGTTTGTGGGACTGAACTGGTAGATAGAAACTGCGTAATTTTAGTTTTTTTGTGAAATATTTTTGTTTTTCTGTCAATTGCAATTGATAGTTGTGCTAGTATAGTATTCTGGACTGGCATCTGTGTTCTTGGAGTTTATAGAACATCTGTCCAGATCCTTCTGGCTTTCAGAGTCTCCAGTAAAAGTTCAGGAATTATTCTAATGGACCTTTAAAGTTGACTTAGAACTTTTCCTTCATAGTTTTTGATATTCTTTGTTTTGTACATTAAGCATTTTAGTTATTATGCATTGTGGGGAATTTCTTTTCTGATTCTATGTATTTGGTGTTCTGTATGTTTCTTGTGCCTTGGTGGTACCAACTTCTTTAGATTAGATAAATTTTCTTTTATGATTTAAAAAAAATATTTTCTGTTTCTTTGACCTAAGTTTCTTCTTCCTCTCTCCCTGTTACTCATAGGTTTGGTCTTTTCATGATGTCCTAGCTTTCCTGTATGTTTTGTGTATAGATGTTTTTAACTTAGCATTTTCCTTGACTGATATCCATTTCTTTTAATCTTTCTTCAATACTAGAAATTATTTATTCCATATGTTATAGTCTGTTGGTGAGATTTATCTCTGAGCTTTTTATTTGATATACAGAGTTTTTTATTTCAAGCTTTTTTTCCAGTTTTGCTTCATATTAGGTTTTATTTAGTGACTCTATTTTTTTTTAAATTCTACTTTCATGTCTTGAATTGTTTTGATTATTTCATTCAATTCTTTGTGTTTTCACAGTCTTCAAGAGGCATTTATTCATATATACTTTGAGGTGTCTTTCAACATAATAAATGACAATTTGAAATCCTTGCCTTGTGTTTAAGCTAAATTCTTTGCTCAAAGCCCATTTCAATAGTGTTGTTGGTTTCTGAAGGAAGCAACTTGGTTATTCATGTTTGTGTTTTTGTGCTAAGATCTTACCATCTGAATTTATAATGTTTGAAGTGTTTTATGGTATAGATATCTGCTTTTCTTTTTTTGCTGCTCTGTTCTTTGGTTGCTATTATCTATTCAGGGTCCTACCCCACTGTGGCAAATATGGGTCCCCGTCTAAGAACATTTCTGCAGGTTTGTCTGTCCCACGTTACAATAGAATTCTAAAGACAAAATGTATACTGGATTATTTAAACATTCACTTATTTTACTTTTCAAATTCCTATAGAGCTCTAGTTATTGATGTGCATTTTTAAATGTGCTAATTGTGTCATAACTAACAGTTATAATTTAGAAAATATACCTAATTTTCATATTGTTAAGATATCAGCTTTTCTTCATTACATAAGTTAAATTTAAAGAAAAAATATTAATGGAAAAAATCAACATCACAATGATTTTTCAATACCCTCCAGTTGAACAGAATTTAGAATTACAAATCCACATTAAAAATAGTACATTATGATATGAAAAATTCAAATCTGAGAAGGTAAAACCAAGTTGGAAAAATTTAGTATCCATTTTAAAGATCACTAAAGAATATACAATTATAATATTTATAAATATAACATATATTATTCTTTTGTATCACTATTGCATTGTACAACAAGCACAAAGCTGTCTAATTTTTACAAAATGACTCATTTTAACAAGTTAGTAATGTAGACAATAGTAGTCACTTTAAACATACAAATTGTTAAACTTTAGTTTACTGTCTTATGATTGGCTTTAGGCATGAAAAGATAAGTTATCACAGTTCATACATCCACAGAAGCATTCTATACGTATTTTCTGTATCATTTTATGTATATTAATTTAATTTTTATTTTTAAAATAAAATGTGTGTGTTCATAAAAACAATATAATAACATAATAACAAGAACAACCCTTGAGTACATAATATATGTGTTATTTGATAGTAATAAACCACTGTCCTGAGCTTGCATCTATTGTATTATGTTTCAACATCCAAACAATGATATAGAAAATATTCCACTCACAAAAAATACACCATATTATCTGCCTCCTCAAGAAACAGTTGCTAAAATAAGGATAAGATAGGTCTATCAGGACAGGGGTGGAGGATAAGGGAAGATAACAGGAAAGAATATGAGCAAATTAAATGTATATATGTATGAACATGGCATAATGAAATTCATTATTTTGTATGCTAACCAAAATTTAATTACAGTTTCTTCAAGGAACATCTTTTTCAATTAACACTCATAAAATTATCACATATTTCATCTTCAAATTTTTATTTATGCTTGTTTAATGTATGTGTGTGTGGATATGTGCGTATGAGTGATGAGTGCATGTATGTGTTTGTATACATGTTTGTGTGCCAAGGCATTTGTGTGGAAGTCAAAGAATAGCTGTGAGAATCACTTTTCATCTTTCATTATATAGGTTCAGGGTACATTAGAATTGTCAGCCAGGACCTTTACTCACTGAGATAGTTCACTGGTTAATAATCCATCTTTTAAACCCAAATTCAATGTCACTATACAATGTTACTTCAACAACAAAAAAGGATCAATGGAACCAAATCAAGGACCCAGACATAAATCCACGTATTTATGGACACCTGATTTTCAATAAAGAAACCCTAAACATACATTGGAAACAAAGAAAGCATCTTTAACAAATGGTGCTGGTCTAATTGGATGTCCAAATGTAGAAGAATGCAAGTAGATCCCTGACTATCTCCATACACAAAACTCAAGACTAAATGGATCGAAGAACTCAACATAAAACCAGATACATTGAACCTGATAGAAGAGAAAGTGGGGAAGAGTCTTGAACTCATTGGCATAGAAGACAACTCCCTGAACAGAACACTGATAGGTCAGGCACTAAAATCAATGATTAATAAATGGGACCTCATGAAACTGAAAAGCTTCTGTAAGGCAAAGGACGCAGTCAATAAGACGAAGCCTACAGAATGGGAAAAGACTTTCACCAACTCTACTTCTGACAGAGGGCTGACACACAAAATATATAAAGAACTCAACAAACTAGACATAACCAAACCAAATAATCCAATAAAAGAATGGGATACAGATCTAAACAAAGAATTCTCAAAAGAGAAATCACAAATGGCCAAGAAACACTTAAAGAAATGTTCATCATTCTTAGCCATCAGAGAAATGCAAATCAAAACTACTCTGAGATTCCATCTTACACCTCTCAGAATGTCTAAGATCAATAACACAGGTGACAGCTCATGCTGGCAAGAGTGTGGAGCAAGGGGAACATTCCTTCATTGCTGGTGGGAGTGTAAATTTAAACAGCCACTGTGGGAATTCTGCAGGAAACTGGAAATCAACCTACCCCAAGACCCATTTATACCACTCCTGGGCATAAACCCAAAGGACTTTCCATCTACCACAAGGACATTTGCTCACATATGTTTATGGCAGCTTTATACATAATAGCCAGAAATTGGAAACTACCTAGATGCCCCTCAACTGAAGACCAGATAAAGAAATTATGGCACATCTACACAATAGAGTACTACTCAGTTTTTTTAAAAAATGACTACATAAGATTTGCAGGAAAATGGATGGAACTAGACAAAGTCATTTTGAGTGAGGTAACCCAATCCCAGAAAGACAAACATGGTATGTACTCAGTTATATGTGGATGCTAACTGTTAAGCAAAGGCCAAAGGTGCTACAACCTGCAGACCTAGAGAGACTATGCAAAAAGGAGGTCCCCAGTGGGGACACAGTTATCTCCCTGATAAAGGAGAAATAGAACTGATGATGCAGGTAGATGGGGGAGAATGGGAATGGGAAGAGAAGGGACCAGAAGGGCAGAGAGGGATTGAGGGAGAGAATATATGCAGAGACGACTAGAATTGGACGACACATGTAGGATAGAATCGGGAGACCTAGAGCAGTGGAAACTCACTGGAATCAATGAATGTGACACTAGAGAAGACCTCCAGCAGTGGGGTCTAGGGAGCCTAAACAGGCCATCTCCTGTAACCAGGAAAGACTTCCAGTGGTGGGACAAGAACAGCATCCCAGCCACAAAACCATCAAGCTATGGCCTATCTTCCCTGCAGGAGCCTCTAGAATGATGGAAGGGCAGAACTCCATGCTAAAGGAGGGAACCCATAACAGGTACTTCAGGGAAAACCAGAGGCTAGAGACTGGATAATCAGGAGAGGACTTCTAAAGATATTCTGCTCTCCTCATAGATCAGTGCCTAGCCTAATCTTCATCAAAGAAGCTTCCTCAAGCAGCTGATGGGAGCAGATGCAGAGGCCCAAAGCCAAACAAAATACAGAGCTCAGGGAGCCCCATAGAAGAGGTGGAGGAGGGATTGTTGGGACCAGAGAGGTAAAGGACACCAGGAGGACAAACCCCATGTTGTCAACTGACAAGCACTCTTAAGGGCCCACAGAGCCTGAAGTGGTAAACATGGAACCTGATGGGTCCCCCAGCTATTATTGAGGTTGCCTTGCTTTGTGCCCTTCCAGAAGTCATACAGACTGGAGGGGGGTTGCCTCTCAACGTTTTGCCTGCCCCTGGGACCCTTCTCCCCCTGCTGAATTGCCTAGTTCACTCGAAGTAGGGAATACTGCCTGGCCCTGTTTCAACTTATTGCTCTATGTCTGAGCAGCAATCCTGGAAAGACTGATTTTTCCTGGTGGAGAGGCAGGGGTGGAGAGGATGGAGGTAGATCTTAGGGAGAGAGATGGGGAGGGGGAGCTGGGAGGAATGGAAGGTGGGAGGAATAGTGTTCTGATGTACTATATGAGAGAAGAAAAATATTTAAATGTGAAAATTTTTAAATGAAATAAAATTAAAAGCTACCATTTTAGCAATAAAAATAAATGCAAAATAGGCATAGTC
Source organism: Cricetomys ansorgei (assembly GCA_026225945.1). NCBI lineage: Eukaryota > Metazoa > Chordata > Mammalia > Rodentia > Nesomyidae > Cricetomys > Cricetomys ansorgei. Next base: position 4,381,849 of record JAMJFZ010003399.1, read on the forward strand.
ACACATTAGTGTTTACAATTCTATAAAGCATGAAGATATTTACATAACTGCACAGTTTTATATTTTGTTTTCCTTAATAGTCCATTATCAAACCAATGAAGTAGCTTATAATGCTGTTACTGACCATTTTGAAGTCTATTTTCACACAATGTAAATCATTACCAGCAGAACTATTACTGGCTCCACTGATAATACTGACTGTGTCCAAAGTGAAGATGGGGAGACTGATTTGGAGTAGTGGAGCTAGGTAAAGAAGAGTAGAGTATAAGTAACTCTTACTGAACAACTTGTCTTGTCACTTCCAGAGACACATTCCAGTTCTCCAGCATTTGCCAGTCCATATCGCTGATGAATAGTCCTCATTGTTTTACATATAAGAAAAACTATATTTTTATCTATTTTTAAAGATTTATTTTTATTTTTCTGAATTATATGTATGTATATGTGCCTTTGTGGAGTATGTGCATATGAGGCCTGGTGCTATTAGAGACCAGGAGTATCAGATCTTATTGGGGCTGGAGTTACAATATTTGTGAGTTCTCAGATCTGGGTGCTGGGAACAGAGATATGGTACTCTACAAGAGCAGATTGTGCTCTTGACTTCTGACCCATCTTTCCAACCCTGAAACTTTATTTTAAAGGAAGAAGTCTATTATGTCACCACATACAGGTGTAGTAAATTCCTTCATTACTGCACATCTCTTCCACAATCAAACGTTCAATTTACATTCTTTCACCTATATGTTGAAGCAATGTGAAGTCTATAGAAATAAGACTTTGATTTTTGAGGTTTTTTTTCTTTTTCTAGGATAAGCAATAACTGTTAAAATGCATTCAAGATTTAAGGAGAGATGATACTAATAGTTATAGGATCTATATCTTTCCTCAGAAGGGAAAACCACTTCTACTCTGCTGTGTGTTGTGTGATATACTAAGACACTCAATCAGATAAGCATATTAAATGTATTTCTAACATATTTTCAATTTATGATGGATTTATTAGAATATGATCCAATGTTACTTGGAAAGTATCTATATATGTATCCTGTATGTATTTCTAATCATACATGACATAAATCTGGAAAGAACTAAATATGTCAAATTTACATTTAAGACACTTCATTATGTACATCAGAGTTACTGCCATTGAAACACATAAATATTTTTATCAATCATTTTTTCTTCAAATTCATATTTGCTTACTTTCAGATCTAAATTTTTCTGGAAAAAAACATGCAGTGTATAACCTTATTTTCTCATCATCAGTTGTAATCACCTCATCTTCACCTTCACCTCCTTTGTTATCATTAGTGATTAGGACCATTGGCAGCAACAGTCAAGCCTAGTGAGTTAGTAAAGCACAGTTGATAAATGAAGTCAAAGTCATTCTGGCCTGTTGGAAGGGTACTCAGGATCTCAGTTTGTACCTCCTCAGGGAGGTTTCCATCAACATTTTATTTCTTAAGAAACTTGCAAGATGTTTAATGACCAAGTAGGCTTCATCCAGAGATTCAGGGATGGTTTAAAATATATAAATCAATAAATGATATGAACAGACTAAAAGACAAAAATCATGTGATCATTTCCTTAGATTCAGAATGGCCTTTGGCAAAATCCTACACCTCTTCATGATAAAAATCCTGAAGAGACTAGACATACAAGGGGCATACCTAAACATAAAGGCAGTTTACAATAAGCCCATACCCAACATCAACCTAAATGGAGAAAAACACAAAGAATTTCCACTAAAATTGGGAACAAGTAAAGGTTGCTCACTCTTGGCATGTCAATTCAATATATTACTTGAAATCTTAGCAAAAGGTATCAGACAAAAGAAGTAGTCTAAGAATCCTTATTTGCAGTTGACATGAATACACACACACACACACACACACACACACATACACATACACACACACATATATATATGTGTGTGTGTGAGTATATATATATTTAGTTCCCAGACAAAGTGGCACCCTACAAAATAGAAAATTTTTTACCAACTATATATCTGATAGAAGGCTAATACTAAAATATACAAAGAACTTGACAAACTATACATCAAAAAAAAACTCAACTTAAAGATAGAATACATATCTTTAAAAAAAGAAGAAATATAAATGTCTGAGGAACACTTAAATGTTCATCATCCTTAGTTGTCAGTAAAATGTAAACCAAAACTACTTTGATATTTCACCTTATGCCAGTCAGAATGGCCAAAATCAATAAAACAAATGACAGGTCATTGGGTGAGGATGTGGAAAAAGGAAACACTCATTCATTGCTGGTGGGACTGCAAATTTGTCACTGTGGAAATCAGTATGCTATTCCTCAGAAAACTGGGAATTGATCTACCTCAAGACCCACCTATACCACTCTTGGGCATACACCTAAATGACTCTAAATGCAGCTAAGGAGATGCTTGCTCAACCAGGTTCAATGCTAATCTATTTACAGTAACTAGAAATTGGAAACAGACTAGATGTCTATCAACAGAAGAATAGGTAATGAAAATGTTCTCAGATAAGTGGGTGGAAATAGAAAAAAATCATCCTGAGTAAACTAATCTAAACCCTAAAAGACAAATAATGTATGTTAATAATAGATGCATTTGCTTATATGCAGATGGTAGCTGTTAAGTCTTTGATAACCAGGATTTAATCCATATAAGGCAGAGATGAGGTATAGAGTAAAGGACTAAGGAGGAAGGTTTGGTCACCCTAAGAAGGAGAAATAAACTAGATAGTTATGGATGGATGATGAGGGATAGGAATGGGAGGATCTAAAAGGGAAGATCAGGGGCAAAAGAGTGAGTGAGGGAATATGGAAAGGGACAGCTAAAATTAAGGGCCATTTGAAGATTCATATGGAAACCCAATATAGTAGAAGCTTCCTAAAATATATACATATATGAACACGATATAAATAAAATTGCCAAATAACAGAGGGGCCAGAGCCCCAACTAGACATCTCTTGTCACCAAATGAAGCTTCTATTTCTGAGAATGAGTTTCATTTAATCAAGTTGTCCAAAGTGGCCCCATGGGAATCCCCAAACAACCCAGGCTATTGTCAAGGCTCTTGGTTCCTTTCCACAAACTAATGGTAAGGTCCTATTGCTAAAGACAATACCTACACAACTCACTGAATATGGAGAAGTTGAATTGGTGCTTACCTAGAACTTTCACTCACTATGAACTAATGTACTGGAAGCACTCTGTATGGTATCAAGGGAAGAACATAAACACCAAACCAGCTACAAACAAGTTGATCTAAAATGATGACCTGCTTACAGTATATGCTAGTACAGTAGTGGCACCAATCTTGTGGAAATAGCCAACCAATATCTGGTTAAATTTACAGCCCATTCTATAAGATAGAACACATCCCTGATACTACACAGGTGGCCAAAAACCTGAGACCCGATAGGCCAGGAACCTAGGGGAAAACCACATACCATTGTTTTGCTAAAGGTATGTGGCAACAAAGTGACTCCTAACAACATTCTGCTATACTCATAGATTACTGTCTTTCTCAGCCATCATCAGAGAAACTTCTTTTTTTTTGTCTTGGTTTTTGAGACAGGATTTCTCTGTTGTAACTCTGGCTGTCCTGGAACTCAATTTGGAGACCAGGCTGACCTCAAACTCATAGAGATCCTCCTGCTTCCGCCTCCCAAGTGCTGGGATTAAAGGTGTGTGCCACCACTGGCCAGCTCAGAGAAGCTTCTTGCTGCAGTAAATGGGATAAATACAGAGACCCACAGCTAGACAATGTACAGAGGGTGAGAGATCTTGGAACACTCATTCTTGAATGATGTATCTCCATCAGATTCCTCTCCTAAGAGATCAGGAAACCATGTAGAAAAGGAAGCAGAATGATTGTAAATACCAGAAGGGATGGAAGCCACCAAGGAGACAAGGCCTTCTAAACCCAGCAGGACCAAATGCACATATGAACTCACAGAGACTGTGACAGCACAGGGCTGGTAGTCTAAGCCAGATCAAGACCCATCCCTAAGAAGGGAAGTAGACACAAGCCACCACCCCTAATCCAGAAGCTATCTCCAATTGATAACTGCTTGAAAGTGAAAACTTAGTTTTCTCCAAGAAACTCTCACAAGGAATTCAAATTACTTTTAAGGTCAGGCCCCATGCCCAGCAGTAGATGGCCAACACAAAATGAACTTAATGACATTTTGGAAAGTTCTTCATCTTGTAGTTCTTATTCAAGGCTTTTTATTTGTTTTATTTATTTGACTTTATTTGTTTTTTTTTTCCCCTTACAAGTCCTTTGCATATGTATTACGGGTTCTGGTTTTGTGTTGTTAAGGGATTCTGTGCGAACATGTGTGACTCTGCATCTATGTATTTCTTGAGCTTTTTCTTTGGCTCCTTTTCTTCTATTTTTTTCCTATTCTTGTTTGTTTATTTCCATTTTATCTAATTGTTCTTTATTATTAATTTTTTTAGATGCATGCTTGCATCCTAGTAAGAGAGAGAAAGAAAGAGTATGGATTTGGGTGGATGGGGAAGTTGGGAGGATCTGGGAGGAGTGGGGAGAGGGGAAATCATAATACAAATATATTGCATTAAAATATCTATTTTTTAATCTCAACACAAATAATAAAATACAACAAAAATTCATACATTAAATCATTCTCTACTAGTCTGGAGTGGTTTCTGTAACTTACTATTTAGCTTATTATCTTGAGCTAAGGTTTTATCATTGGATTTAAATTACAGCAAATGACAATAAGGGAGAAAACTCTCTGGTGTAGTAGCCCTTTGCATATCAATATAACCAAGCTGAGCCATCAGGTTTGCCCTAAAACAATGAGGTCAGGGCACTTATGACACAGTAGATTGGGAAAATACATGGAGTCCCTCTGAAGAGGCAAGCGGCCAGGGTTATACCTAGATGTTGGGTGTAAGAACCCCGAGGAAAGATGGAGATTACCATCACCTCATTATTTTACCTTGGAATGGACTTTCTGAGTCCTCATATTACTTTTAAGCCAAATTTGGGACACAGAGCCCCAATAACTGTGTCAGGCTCTCCTCTCCAAGCCACTGACAAAGCCTGGCCTCACTACTCCCGTTATCACAATCTGTATTTCTTTTCAGTTGGCAAATAATGAAATAATGACTAGAATGGGAGTCAGGAGGTCTGTGTTCAATTTCTAACTCTGACACTCACTTGTTGGTAACATGAAGAAATTGTTTAGAGTACACATTGTAAAGATGTACTTTCCCACCTATAAAAGGAGAATAATAATACTTGCCTAGCTCAGAGAACCACTGTAGGGATAAAAATCAGTAATTGAAGAAAAGTGCTTTGAAAATAAAAAAGCCTGGGCCAGCAAGATGGCTCAGTAGGTAAAGGTGCTTGCTGCCAGGCCTCATGACCCGAGTTTGATCCTGGGGACACATATGATAAAAGAAGCAAAACAATTCTCACAAGTTCTTTTCTGACCTCCCCACACATATTGTGGTATGTACATACATACATATACATACACACACACACACACACACACACACACACACACACAGAGAGAGAGCAAGTAAGTAAAATTATTTAAAAGGTTAAAAAATAATAAAGCCTAGCCTATATGTTATAAATGTAAAAGGTCATTTTCTAGGTTTATCTATTATTTATTCAATCACTCAAAATGTTTTTTGAGAGCACACTACTTGGGAGCTTCTGTTCTGATATTTTTTAAAGCAAAAATTCATTTTTTCTATTTCCTTAAAATTTCAATTCTGTCATGTGACATCAAAATCAGTCAGTGGTAGATAAATGTATGATGGTATTTAATTTTAAAGATGGAATGTGACTGGCTGAAAGTATCAGATAGAAATAGAAAGGGGAAAGCTACTGCATGGGTAGGAAATGTGATAAGTTTTTATATAGGCATTATGGGAATATCCAACTATTGTATGGGGTGAAGGAACATAGTAAGCTTCAGACAATGATTTTTTTTTCTCAGTACAAATATGGGTAGTTTTCAAGAGCCCACGGGAAAGCTTTGAAAATTCTCTATTAAGAAACTTCCCATCCAGAATGAATGTCTCGGTAAAGCAAGTGGATCTTAAGGGGTATGAGAGGGGTGCGGTAATCTGCCATTGGCCTGCATGTTTGACTGCAACTCGTCCCACACAATAATATTCTTTTCAGATTTCATGCAAGTTCTCCTTGTTGGCAAATTTCAACCTAAAACAATTGAGGCGAGGAAACTCTGGCAAATATAGTTCTTAATTGGATACTACTTTGTTGATAGAGGCAATCCAGAATGCTATTGAGGCTATGTCATAAATTCTTTCTGACAGGACCTTTACAAATGCTTGTCCAATATATATTGTACAATGACACACAAGTAAGGAATAAAGGGCTGAAACTTAGCCTATACTCTGATAGCCAAGCCTTCCTTGGGTCCTAGTGTGGGGTTGTGTCAAGATTGTGTTTTTCCAATCAATTCTTGAGGTTACTCTTTTGTAGAATTCACCTTTTGTGCAGTTATTCATTCATTCTTCCTTTTTTTTCTTTCTTTCTTTCTTTCTTTCTTTCTTTCTTTCTTTCTTTCTTTCTTTCTTTCTTTCTTTCTTTCTTTCTTTCTTTCTTTCTTTCTTTTTTGGAATTTGCCCCAGGTTTCAAAATGTTTAGGCAATGCTCTGCTCTTTTAGAAGATAATAATCATTAGGTGAGGTGTAACAAGCTATGAAAAGGACATAACTGTTTCATCTCAGTTATAAGAATATTAAGGCAAAAATAGGTTCTTCAGTATCTTTTTCATGTGTTGTACTGGCTGGCTGCATGATTAACAACTTTGGCTAATGAAGGTTTCTGATTGGTTGGACAATTGATCTACTACCTAAATTTCTAATTGGATGCCTTACAATTGGCAAAGTGAATAGAAAACTGACTTAAGTGACAGGATGACTTGGGGTTTCCCAGTTGAAGGATTGGATGACTGATTTCTTATTGGTCTATTGGACAAGCTTTCTGTCTCTATCTGATCAGCAGTCTGGAAGACTAGTTCTACAGTTACAGTTTTCTATCCTATAAATAATTGATAAGCCACCAAATGAACTGTTTTACTGATGTACAAATTTTCTGGTGCTTTGACTGACCAGATCTACTGGCTGAAATCTCTCCACCTCTCTTTCCAACGGATGAGTTCTCAGTTTGGCAGGCTGACTGACAGGTTGGTCAATTGGATATGGAAATGGCTAATTGGTTAGGTATTATTTTGTCAAAAAAATTTCAGCCATAGGGCCATGTACAGATAGTTCATCATGCAGATGAAAGAGGAAGGTAAGCTGATGACAAGCAGAAAGAGGGTAAGCTTGACAAAGCTTTCTCTGGAGGGCTTGGGAAAAATATCTTGAGACAAAATCAATCCATTAATAATGATTCATGAAATTAATGCTAGCTCTAAACTGCTTGAGATACAAAGCTCATTGCTCATCTCAGCCGTTAACAAGGAAAATAGCAAATGACACTTGGGTAATAAAAGACACAGTAAAATATCAGGAATGGCCATAAAGAAGTCACTTACTGAGCCAGAATGATAAGGACTTAGAAGGCACAAATCCCAGGGCCCATGGGTTAAGCCCCAAGCACTTACTCATCAAGGAGCCCAATAAGAGGATTTGAGAGCTGTGCTTGTTTTCTAGGACATTATTTACTCTTTGTTCTCTGACTAACCTAAACTGCCAAGTCTTTGAAGTTTCCTTTTTTTGAAAATGTGCTTTGACTTTATACTAAAAAATACCAACTGGTAATTTATATGCTTACTGTAAATTTTGCCAACCCTGATGCTGCCTTATTTCTTCATATCCTACTAAAGGAACAAGTGACTGTGATCTTTTACATCATCATAGCTACTAAACAAGGGTACCAATTAATGAAATGTTACCTTAGTGTAGACTGACAGTGGGCTATGATATCTGGTATTGAGGTAACTCCAGCACTCAAGAGGTTTAACTAAGAAATAGAGAGGAGTATGAGTATCAGTATGAGCAGAAACTGAAAAGTTGCTAGGTAAAGAAAGACAAGGGCACTCTGACAGGCTATTTGAAACTGAGTTCTATTCATAGAAGGCTTAGGCAACTGTAAGCTGCAAGGATAAAGTCCTTTGGATTTTCTCTAACCCATTCTATATTCCTCTTTTAAAAACTGAATATCACATGATCATATTTCCCAAGGTTCCTGGCACAACGCTTTAAAATAAACCTCCACACTAGAGAAAACAAGTGAACTTATTCTTGCCAGAAGATTGATATGAAGTTTATAGAGGAAGACTCTACATTTCTCTTCTGCAAATTTCCTCAGAGTCCAATCATTCTAATATCAAAACTGTCCCATCTTCTCTAATCCTTCCGTTTGTTTTGTTTTAATTGTCTGTATAGCACACGGTGATCCCCAGCCAGGATTACTGACATGTACAATTGAAGCTAGCTTCTACATATACATTTGTAAACTAACAAAAACCTGGTCTATTTATTCCCTTCATATCCCCATGAGTTTCTAAGCAAATATCAGAAGTGGCCTGCTTTGCTGACTTCTATTATACAGTTCCACAAGCCTAGAAGTCTTGGATTTATACTAATATTGACACAGCATTTTCACATTATTTTGTAAATTTTTATTTTTTTTTCACTGAGAAATAATTATGGCAACTGTTACTATCTCAGTCTTTGAGATGAAGTAGCAGAGATTTGGGAAAAGGAATCTTGGGTCCAAAGCCACACAGGAATCAAGTATACTTGAATTGTAAACCTAGTTGTCTTCTTTGTATTTTTCAAATGCTTGGAGTGTTCTCCCTCTTTGGATCTACCCCAGGGAATGCACATGAAATATATTGTGACAGGTAAAAAAAAATATTTTAAATTCTCTGTTGATTTCTGCTTCTGGGAAAATGTAGTACTTTTCCATGTTCCTTATATTAATGATTACTAGCAGCCATGGCTGCTTTGTTGTTGTTGCTGTTGTTTGGTTTGTTAATTGGCTTTGTTCTTTGTGAATGATAGGCCAGTATTCTACCACTGAGCAGCCTTTCCAGTACAACCCTGGGACTTTCAAATAAATAAACAGAAAAGCTGAAATGTTGATAGAAGAAGGTGATCTGTCAAGGGACATTCAAATCTAAGGAGCAATATATTGATGGTTCTCCCAGGTTTTCTGGATGTTCATTGATTTAAGATAACAACTTGAAGATGAATCCCTTAGTCCAGCAAAACCAATTAGAACAAACAAAATATGTTGCAACAAAGCTTTGCTGTATCTGGGGAAAAAAAAACAAAACAAGAAGACATCTAATTTTAGATGATAAATAATTCTACTACTATCAGACAATACAAAAAATCACTTTACATTGAACTGTTTATTGAATATTAGCAAAGGTTGCTTAGAAAATAGGTTTTGATATTGGTGTAGGTGAATTGATACATAGACAAACTAGATCAGTAAATAATATAGAGAATTTTAATTTTTTTGATATAGGGTTTCTCTGTTGCAACTCTGGCTGTCCTGGAACTCACTCTGTAGACCGGCTGGCCTCCAACTCGCAGGGATCTGCCTGCCTCTGCCTCCCAAGTGCTTGGACTAAAGGCGTGTGTCACAACTGCCAGGCTTGAAATTTTTTTATTTTTTATATTAGAGAAATGGCTTATGTGCCCATGGAGGCTGACAAGTCTAACACTTGAAAACGGGGTGGCTGTCTGTAAATTAGAAATTCTAGCATGAATTGATATTGCACATGGTGTCTGAAGGAAATCTTCAGGCAGAATCTTCCCGTTTCATAAGAATATTAGTCTTCTCGTTTAAGACTTTTAATTGATCAGATGAGGGTCATCCATATTATGGGACATAATATGCTTTATAAATAACATATGTATTTAAATGCTAACTGCATCTCTTAAATGCCTTCACAACCGTATCTAGATATATGTTTGACCAAACAGGTAAGTATTATTGGCCAGCTATGATGACTTTAAAAAGTGCCATCGCAGTCAGCCTCCTGTCAACTGGGGACCCATACACTTTTACCTAATTTATATTTAGTATTCTGAAAATGACAATAACTAGATCGTATTTCCCTTAACAAGGTACACCTCTCTTAGATACAATCAAAAATGCACTATGCCTTTCTGCAGAAAAAAAAATCCTTAAGTTATGTTCACTCTTCATTATATTCTATAATTTAAATACTATGGTGTAAAATTAATTCATATTGTGTCATGTGAAAGAAAAAAATGAGACAGACTAAAAGTACTGGGAATTCAATGTTGGTGTCTACGTTTGACAAGTTTAGTTTTTAGCAGTGGCTTCAGTTAAATCAGTCTTGGTAAAAAGAAGTCCAAATTAATATGTCCATGCCTATATACCTAACATTCCTGCTACCATACATACTTTGTTTATGAGCCTTTTGGGCAATGACAGTAGTGGCAGGAGTGGATAAGAAGCTTCCTAATACACACAAAGTAAGTTATCCTTATGACATAATTATTCAATTTCTGATCAGCTATGTATACTCTTTGGAACTGTACACATGAGATTCAAATGTCTTGACTTTCAACCACTTAAAGAGGTCTGTCTACATCCCTCTTTCACATGTCTCCTTGTTATAAATTTTCCATATCTATGATCACCAAGACAAAGAATTTGCTGCATCCCATAAACAGTATGCTACATATGCCTGGCCATTTCTCTTTCAGTACAAAATGAATGAACATGAGTATTGCTAAAATTTCTGCCCAGTGAGAAGATTTCCTGTCACCACAGTTCTGCAAATACTACAGAAATGATATGTAGTACTTCTCTTACCTTCTGCAACCTTCTCTTGTTCTGATATCCCCTTGAGGAATATATTACTTATAAAATCCAAAGAAGTCCATTCAGAATTGTGCTATCGTTTTAGTTGTAGGAGAAACAAGATGTAATAACTTATTCTAAAAAGGGGTACCTGGTGTATTAGATACCTTATAATTTTTAAATTTATTTCTCACTATCTGATATGCAAGTCTCTTATCATTAAATATGGAAAGGCTTTCACATCTTGCACATTAGATCCATAATTATGTTTTGATGTAATGAACCAGTGATGCATAGTGGAAGCAAAATGGATGAAACTTCTCCATTGTAGCAGGATTGGAGAATCAGTAAATTCTCCCTAGAGAAGAAAAACTGGTATATTTCTGGCTCGACAACTGGCATCAATTTTCATTTGAAAGCAATTGCCAGTAGAAATGAACAACAACAAAAAAAAAAAGCACTGGCCAGATAAATAGCTGCATACCATATTGCAGGGAATGTTAATTTATTCAAGCAATGAAACTACGTCTCATACAGCAACTGTAATTGGAATTACCACATAGAAAACTTTATGATAATCCAATGTAATTTTAAATGATTCATTTATTTTCTGATCAAAGCAAATAAGAGACTTAAGTTTCGACTGATTAGGAAGCCTAATCTTTACCAACATCATAAGACTGTAATAAGGTACTCTGAAGTGGAGCACTGTATAAAGACTGTGTACAAGGCTAAATCTTTCACAAAGCTAGCTAGCACTACCTCTGCTATCATAAGACTAGTAGTGGAAACTAGGATCCTAGACTTCTTCTGCCACTTGTGAGCGATAAGTTTCCTGTGCTTTTCCAGTAGCAATGGTGTCAGAGTTGGAAAAGTGGAAATTCAGGACTTCCACTTTCACCAACAAAACCCTGGTTTCCATAAGATCAGTTTCATGAAGAACTTAATGAAGTCAAAACTCTCACTCCCATACCAGTAGTAATGAAGATTCTCATGGTATCTATCAACATAGGCTGCAAACACAAACTAGACTTCTACCTGACAGTGATAAGGTTTCAACCTCACTTTCCCTGCTAGAATACTAATTTTTTTAAAATAAATCATATATTTTAATTGCATAAGATTTATTTATTTTATTTTATGTGTAGGAGTGTTTTGTCTGAATGTATGTATGTGTACTATATGCATGTCTGATTGCTTTAGAGATCAGAAGAGGATAGCAGATTACCTGGGACTAAAGCTTTGAAGCATGTCACAGGTGCTTGAAATTAAACCTAGGTCCTCTGCAAGAGCAGCAAGTGCTCTTAAACACTAATCTAGGGTTAATATCAAGACTATACAAAGACATCAAAAAGCTAAATATAAGGAAATCAAATAACTCAGTTTAAAATTGTGGCACGTAACTAAGCAGGGAATTCTCAAATAATGAAATACAAATGGCTGAGAAACATTTTTTTTAAATGTTCAGTATCCCTAATTATCAGGGAAATGCAAATTAAAATGGCTAAGTTCCAAAAACCAAATGATGACGAATGCTGGCATGGATATATGGAAAGAGGAACACTTACTAACTTCTGGTAAGAGTATAAATGGAAATTATCCTGGAGATTACTTGAAAAGCTAGAAAAAGATTGACCAACTGATCCAGCTATACCACTCTTGAGTATAAATTCAAATGATTCTATATCCTACTATAGAAACATCTGCTCATTTACATTCATTGATGCCATATTTTCAATAATCAGGAAACAGAAACAACGTAAATGTCCATAAACTCATGAATGGATGATGAAAATATAATACATTTACACAATGAAATATTCAGCTGTAACCCCAGAGAGGTTAGGCAAAGAGGAGAGTTCTAGTTGGACATGCATTGGTATCCCTGGGAGGGAAAATAGAATAGATTTAATGAGTGAGGAAAAGAATGGGAGTATCAGGTGGGGATCATGTGGTATAAGTAAAGGGTGCATGAAGTCAGAATTGGGAGGCACTGGGAGGATGGCAACCCAGTACAGTAGAAATTTCCTGGAATGCATGCAGGTGATCCTAATGAGGACTCCTAGTAATGGGAGATTTGGAGTCTCAACTAGCCTTCTTTTGTTGCCAGGCGAGGTTTCCAGTGGTGGGACAGGATTACATTCAACTAAGTTGTTGGTCAAAGGGTCCCTTGGAAATTCCAAAACACTCCAGGCTGTTTCTAAGACAAAGGGTTTCTCTCTACAAACTGACAGAGGGGCCCCATTGCCAAGGACAAACACCTATATAACTCATTGAACAAGGAGAAATGGAGCTGGTGACTACATGGAGCCTTCACCCCTAGTCTCTTTGCTCTAGTCTCTTTGGTATGGGAAGGCTATTGAAAGAGAAATGTGGACACCAACCCAGCCATAAAACATTTGACCTACAATCTGTCCTGTTTGCAAAATATGCTAAGGCAATGGTGGCAAACAACTTGTGGGAGCAGCCAACCAATATATGATTTGACCTAAGGTCCATTCCATGAGAGGGAACTGTGCCTGACACTGCTTAGGTAACCTAGTACTAGAGACTAGATAGTTCAGCAACTTAGTATAAAATCAAATACTACTGGTCTAAAAAATGTATTAATAAAATGACTGCTAATGATATTTTGCTATACTCATAGATCAGTGCCTTATCCAGTCATCATTACAGTGCCTTCCCCTGACAGCAAATGGGAACAGATACAGAGACCCACAGCCAGACGGTACACAGAGAGTGTGTCTCTACATGTGAGGTCTCTATCGGATCTCTCTCTCTCAGAGCTCAGCAAATCCCACAGAAGAAAAGGCAGAAAGAGCATAAAAGCCAGAGGGATGAAGGACCCCAGGAAAACAAGGCCCTCTGAATCAACTAAGCAAGGTGCATATGAGTTCACAGAGACTGAAGCAGCAAGCACAGAGCCAACATGGATCTGCACCAGGTCCTCTGCATATATATTACAGCTATTAGCTTAGTATTTTTATGGGACTCCTGACCATGAGAATGAATGGGTCTCTCAAGTGCCTTCTCTTGGGAATCTTTTCCTCCAGATGGTTGCTGTGTCTAACTTGGGTATGATAGTTTTTGCTTCATTGTACTATATTTTATTTTGTCATGTTTGGTTGTTACCTCTTAGAAGCTGTTCTTTTCTAATGAGAGACTGAAAGGGAGTGGATCTGGTAGGGAGGGGAGATGGGAGGAGCTGGGAAGTTTTCCCTACAGAGGGAAAACTATTAATAAGGTATGTTGTATGAGAAAAGAATCTATTTTCAATAAAAGAAAAAATGAAAAGAAAAAATGAAAACTGTGAAATTCTCAGGTAAATTAATGTAGCTGGAAGTAATCATTCTGAATGAGATAGCCCCAATCATGAAAGACACATGTCATTTTTTTTTTTAATTTGAGAATGTTAGCTTTGAATTTACACATTTATGTGTTCTATTTGGAATACCCATAAAGGTCATGCAATTAAAAAGGAATCATTGAGAGATTTCAAAAGTGGGGAGATGGGAAAAAGTAATATAAAGAATTAAAGGAGAAGCTGGTACTTGCCTTTAATGCCAGCACTTAAGAGGCAGTGGCTAATAGATCTTTAAGTAAGAGACCAGCCCGGTCCATAGAGGGGGGAGGGTTCCAGGATAGTCATGGCTACACAGAAAAATTGTCTTAAAAGACCAAGAAAAAAAAGAATTAAAGCAGAATAATGACACAGGAAGAATTTAATGGGGAGGGTAATGAGAGGGAAAGATAGATGAGGGAATATAGTGAAGGATAATTAACATGAAAACATTTCAAAAAATCATATGGAAACCTACTACTGTAAAATTTCCTAAAATATATGCATGTACATATATAAAGGCTATAGATCACTCAGTCCTAAATGGAACATCTATATCACATCTAGGGATGGCAAAAGAAGGGATGGAAAACTGTATGAGCCAGAGATGGTGGATTACTATAAGGAAATAGTGTTTTCTGAACACAATCACCAAGAAATTGCACATATGAATTCACAGAATTTGAGACATCATGCACAAGAACTTTACAGGCTGAGGCCAGACAAAATACAATGGAAGGAAAAGAAAAACAGAATAAGTAAACTGGAAATTAAACAGTAAAATTATGCAACAGAGAAAAGGTGTACTGAAAAAAAGGAACACAATTTGATACATATGAGGCTATAACATATCTATAATTTGTATCATCTGACGCTTAAATGGAAAGGAGAAAGAAGGTAATGCAGAAAAATAAGCACAAAGATATATTGGATTTTAGTCAATCATAATGACAACACAATGGAAATGGATCAGCTTCATACAATCCTTATCAAAAGACCAATATCATTCCTCACAGGATTAGAAAAAAATCCTAGAATTGATACAGAAACACAGAAGATTTCAAATAACTAAAACAATTTTCTTGAACATGAAGAATATGGCCAGAGACATCAAAATACCTGCTTTGAAAATATACTACAGAGCCATAGTAACAAAAAGAGCACTGTGATGTCATTAAAAACAGACACAGACAAGGAGAAAAAACCAAATCCATACATCTACTGCCATCTGATTCTTGACAAAGGTGCTAAAAATACTTTAGAGGAAAATCAGCCTTTCCAACACATGGTACTACTAAAACTGGATATCTCCGCATAGAAGACTCAAATAAGACCTGACCCCTATCTATAACCCAATATAAAAATCAAATGAAAATAGATCAAAGTTCTTAATGGAAAATGTAAAAATCTGAAACAACTAGAGAAAAATATTTAAGATATAGATATAGTAATGAGTTCTGATTAGGACTCCAATTGCTAGTAAATAATAAAAAGAATTAACTAATGTGATTACATCAAACTAAAATCCTTTTCCACAGCAAAGGAAACAATAGTTAGAGTGAAGTGATAGCTTACAAAATGAGAGAAAATGTTTGCCAGACAGATGTTTGTTAGACATCAAATATGAGATTAATATCCAGAATGTATAAAGAAATAAAAAATAGAACATGAGACTAATAAATAATAAATTCCCAAAAAGTCAAATAATCTCAAGGATGTGAAATAAAAGGTATCCTTATACAATGTTAGTGTATTTATAAATTAATACAGCTACAATATATATATACATATCTAGCACAGACAACTGGCCCAGGCAAGAGAACTAATCTCCTCAGCTCCACCCCTTAAGGATTCCCTAAGAAGCCCAACCATCCACACCTACACACTGCCTTGAGAATTTCTCTGGCTACCTAGACAAACACAGTAAGATACCTATTCCCCTAAGCTTTTCCCTTTTGGGCTACCCCAAGTTACCCAGCTCACCACCCTGTCTTAGAACTCTCTTTAGTTACCCACAATGTCCTGGTAGAAGAATCCTTTGGGATTCACCATTGATCCAATCCACCACTCCATCTAAGAACTATGGTTTAGTGGGCTAACAACTCATATCAAAAGACACAACCAAAAACCTAACTAACTCTACATACCCAGGTCTTATTGCCAAAGTACAAGCAATACAAAAAACAAAGAAAATGTACTTCTCCCAAAGTTAATCAATCCCACAATAATTGGGTCCAGTGAGAACAACTAAGGTGAAATTCAAAACAGAGAATTTGAAACTCAAGACAGCATGTATAAACATGTTCAAAGAGTTCATGGAATTCAATAAGATGCAAATAAACATTTTAGTAAAATTAAAAAGGTCAGAAATAAACTCCTGATAGAAGTCCAAGAAAGCACAAATGACTGAGTGAAATAATGAAGACAATTCAGCATATAAAAAATTAACTCAATAAAGAGATAGAAATACTGAAGAAAAGTCAAATAGAAATAGAGCTTGATATTAAAAATTAATTAAGTTTAATTTTGTTTTTTATTTTATTTATTTATCTTCTATCGCATAATACATCTCAACACCCTTCCTACCCTCCCAGCATTTTCCCAGCTCCACCCATCTTCCCTCTCCTTCTAAAATGTTCTCTCCCCACCAACACCCACTCATCCCCACCCCTGCTCCTCCCCACAGAAGAGAGCATTCCTCCCAGGGTTACTGCTCAAACAGGGCACAACAAATGAGACAAAGCCAGGCACTAGTCCCTACATTGAGGGTGGATTAGCCAACCCAGATGGAAGAAATGGGTCCCAAGGGCAGGCAAAAGAGTCAGATCCCCCAATACTCTAGCCTGTAGGTCCTCTGCAAGAACACCAAACCAGACAACCACATGCCATATTTAGGGGACCCTGCAGGTTCTTTGCCACTTCAGGCTCTGAGGGACCCCAAGAGTCCTAGTCCATAGACTCTGTGAGATTTGTTCTCCTGAAGTCCCAGACATCTCTGGCTCCCGAAATCCCACCTCCCTTCTGCAAGTTTCCAGGAGCTATGCACGATGTTTTAGAGCTGGACCTTTGCATCTGATCCCATCAGCTGCCAGCAGAAGCCTCCCTGATACAGACTGAGTTGTATACTGATGATCACTATATCATTAGAAATCATCTGCTGGCTATCCGGTCTCTAGTTCCTGGCCTACCCTGCAGAATCAGGCATGGAGTTCTGCCCTGCATTATCCCAGTGGGTTCTGTATGGAACCCACTGTATGGGAGGATGGATTATAGGTTGAAGGTTTTGTGGTTAGGATGGTGTCCTAGTCACTCCACTGGAAGCTTTGCCTGGCCACAAGAGATGGCCTCTTCAGATTCCCCATTTTCCATTGCTAGAGGTCCTCACCAAGGTCTCCATCGTGGCCTCCAATGAGTTTCCACTGTCTGTGCTTTCCAGATCCCCCCATAAATGTCCTCCAATTCTGGTATATTCTCTCTCTCCATCCCTCTTCCTACACCTGGTCTCTTCCCATTCCTATCTTCCCTCAGCCCTCCTTCACCATCTGTTCCATTTTCCCTTTACCAGGGAGATGCCTGTGCCCCTCCTGAGGCCCACTTGTTGCTGTGGATTGAAGCACCTTTGTCCTTTGCTTAACAGTTAATATCCACATATCAGTGAGTACATACCATGTTTGTCTTTCTGGAACTGGGTTACTTCATGGAGAACGATTCTTTCCTAGTTCCATCCATTTGCCTGCAAAATTCATGTAGTCATTTTTAATAGCTAAGTAATACTCCATTGTACAAATGTACAATTTCTTTATCCATTATTCAGTTGAGGGGCATCTAGTTTGTTCCCAATTTCAGTCTATCATGAATAAAGCCACAATTAACACAGTTGAGCAAGTGTCCTTGTGGAAGGATGGAACCTCCTTTGTGTATATGTCCAGGAGTGGAATGACTGGGTCTTGAGGTAGGTCTAGTTCCAATTTCCTGATGAGTCATCATATTAATTTCCATAGTGGCTGTACAAGTTTGCACTCCCACAAGCAATCTAGGAGTGTCCCTCTTGCTCCACATTCTCACCAGCATTAGCTGTCATTTGTGTCGTTGATCTTAGCCATTCTGACAAGTGTCAGATGGAATCTCAGAGTAGTTTTGATTTGCATTTCCCAGATGGCTAAGGATGTCATAAGGAACATTCATTTAAATGTTCCTGGGCCATTTGTGATTCCTCTTTTGAGAATTCTTTGTTTATATCTATACCCCATTTTTTATTGGATTATTTGATTTCTTGATGTATAGTTTCTTGAGTTCTTTATATAGTTTGTATATCAGCCCTCTGTCAGAAGTGGAGTTAGTGAAAGTCTTTTCTAATTCTGTAGGCTCACATTTCATCTTATTGACTGTGTCCTTTGCCTTACAGAAGCTTTTCAGTTTCATGAGGTCCCATTTATTAATCATTGATCGTAGTTCCTGACCTATCAGTGTTCTGTTCAGGAAGTTGTTTCCTGTGCCAATGTGTTCAAGACTGATCTCCATTCTCTCTTCTGTCAGGTTCAGTGTATCCTGTTTTATGTTGAGGTGTTTGAGCCACATGGACTTGAGTTTTGTGCAGGATGACAAATATTGGTCTATTTGCATTCTTCTTCATGCAGACATCCAGCTTGTACACTACCGTTTTTTGAAGATTCTGTCTTTTTCCAGTGTGTATTTCTGGCTTCTTTATCAAATTAGAGGTGTCCATAAGTGTGTGGATTTATATCTGGATCTTCCATCTGATTCCATTGATCAACATGTCTGTTTTTTATGTCAATACCATGTGGTATTTATTACTATTTCTCTGCAGTACAACTTTAGATCAGGAATGATGTTACCTCTGGAAGTTCTCTATTTTTGAGGATTATTTTATCTATCCTGTTTTTTTATTATTCCATATGAGGTTGAGTATTGTCCTTTCAAAATATATAAAGAATTGTATTAGGATTTTGATAGGGATTTTCTTGAATCTGTAGATTGATTAAGCTTAATTTTAAAAATCTCAGTTTAGAAAGCATCACCAACTGAATCATGTCAAAGTAAGAATAATGGTGGTTAAAGACAAGATAGAGGAATCAGATCATTCAATCAAAAATGAAAACTTTTTAAAAGAGTAAATAGAATATACAGGAACTCTGGGGCACCAGGAAAAATTCAAATCCATAAATTTTGAATATAAAAGGAAAAGTCCAAGTTAAAGGTATAGAACATATCTTTAATAAAACCATAGAAGAAAATTCCCAAAATCTAAGGTAAGAGATATCCATTCAGGTATAAGAAGCATACCAAAACAAATCAACAGGAGCAGAAAAGAAAATTCCCCACATCATATTATATTTAAAACACTAATTATTCAGAGTGAGTACATGGTATTAGAGAATGAAACAGAGAAATGCAAGTCACATATAAAGACAGGCCCATCATAATAATAGCTGATATTTTAAATGAAAAAATGTAAAGTTGAAGGGCTTGGAGTAACATGCTTCAAGTTCTGAAAGAATGCATATAACAACCTAGACTACTTTATTTGCAAAACTATTTATTACAACTGAAGAGCATAGAAATAGTTTCCATGATAAAAGCAGACTAACATAATTTTTATATTTTATTTTTTAAACCCTCAAACACACACACACACACACACACACACACACACACACACACGGGGGGGGTACAAATATCTCTATGGTAGAAGGTGGAGTTCTCTGGATACATGCTCAGAAGTGAGATGTCTGTGTCATATGATAGTCATAATTTTCATTTTTTGAGAAATCTTCAAACTGATTTACACAAAGCTCATATAAATGTATAGCCTCACCAACCATGAATAAAGGTTCTTTTCTTTTCATATCATTTCTAACATTTGTTGTCAGATTTGTTGATGACAGCCATCTGACTGAGGTGAGGTAGTATCTCATGGTAGTTTTAATTTGCATTTCCATGATTCCTAGGAATATTGAACACTTTTAAAAATAGTTATTGGCCATTCGTGTTTCAGTTTTTGAAAATTTCTTCCTCCTCTGCTTCTACTTACTTCTGTCTTGGGGATTAAAGGCATGTGCTACAACTGCCTTCTGAATACTGGTATTAAAGGTGTATAATAACATTCTTTCTACCCTAGAGCAGTCATTTTGTCTCATTAAAGGATTAAATACTCCTCTACACAATTAGCATTCAGTTATCATTGAAATACTTCTATTAGTTACTTTCATTTTATTGATTTTGTGGTGTTCCTTTAGATTTCTTGTGATTATTTGTCCTGGCATTATTTTTCCCTGTTACCTCTTTGGTATGTTTATCCCTCTCTTCAATTGGATGTATTCCTACTAAGAATACTACATAGAGCTGGATTTCTAGTCATAAACTTTTAAAATCTATTTTTATCATATGAATTTTATTTGTCCCTCCCTTTTAAAAGATAGTTTTGCTGAGTATAACAGTTTAATTATAAAGCTGTGGTCTTTCAGGCCTTGGAGTACATCTTTCTAGGACCTTCTGACTTGGGAGATTTCTGTCACATAAACTGGTATTGATCTAATAGGCCTGCATTTATAAGTTACTTGATCTTTCTCCTTTGCAGCTTTCAATACCCTTTCTTTGTTCTGTTTTTAAACTTTCAACTATATGTAGTGGAAAATTCCTTCTCTGGTATTGTCTATTTGGTGTTCTGTAGGATGAGCATCTTTGTCTGTTTAGGAAATTTACTTCTATGATTTTACTGAATATATTTTCTATGTATTTGCTATGGTTTTCTTCTTCTATGTTCATACTTGGAAAGTTAGGTCTTTTATGATGTCTTAAAGCTCTCCCACATTCTGTACAACATTTCTTTCCTTCTTATTTTTCTTTTCTTATTTTCTTTTTTGAGACAGGGTTTCTCTGTGGTAGCTCTGGCTGTCCTGGAACTCACTATGTGGTCCAGGCTAGCCTTGAACTCACAGAGATCTGCCTGCCTCTGCCTCTTGAGTACTGGGATTAAAGGCATGCACAACTACTGCCTGGCCTGTTCAACTATTTAAAAAAAAATTCTCATTAACCTTCACTGAGTGATTCAGTTCCTAAATTTTATCTTCCACATCTGATTCTGTGTTCTTTATACCATCTATTCTCTTGATGAGACCCTCCACTGGGATTTTTAATTGGTTTATTGAATTTTTCATTCCCAGCATCATTTCTGTTTGTGTTTTGTAAAAAATATTCAAAATCTATCTTTATGTTTTCATGTCATGGATTGACTTTATTTCATTCATATCTTTGTTTTATTTGATTTGTTTGACCATAGATATAATCATTCTTTTAAATTATGTATAATTTATTTTCATTAAGGAATCATTGCTATGAGATTTATATTTTTAAGGTGACATATTAGTTTGCATGGTGCAACTGAAGAGCCTCATTCAGGCAACTGGCAGGGCTCTTAGGTCATCTGTGATGGCTGGATAGTTCCTGGTCCCCTGGACAGCCTGGGGATCATACTGTGGTCTTGATAGCTACAGAGAGAGGTATATGAGCCAGAGGAGGTAACGTAGACTTGAATGACCTGAATGGAGGTGAGGAGGGAGAGCACTGATAGGTACCTCAGTCTGCACCATGTATGGTGGCAACTTGATTCTTAGTAGTAAGTGGTACTGGGGTATGATAAATCCTCTTACATGTGTTTTTGTTTTGGGAGTTGTACATGAAGAATTCAGTTATTAGAATTTTTAATACACCTTTCTTTCCATGAGAATGTTCGTGATGTTCTGGACAGAATACATTGTACTGTAGTTGATATGTCATTTCCCTCTGGTGTTCAGAGTTTCAAATTCTGAGAGTAGATTTCTAATTGATTGCTGAATTCTCTATGTTATCTCTAGTGTAGTTATTCAAGGTCCTGTTTTACAGAATAATTTGAGAACCTTTGCTTTAAGTTCTTTAAATATCTAGTAGAATTCTACAGTAAATAAATCAAGAACTGGCCCTATTTTAGTCTCAAGATTATTTTATTACTGCTTAATTTGTATTTCTTTTTAAAGGTCTATTCAAACCATTGATCTCATATGTAATATTGGTAGATCATATGCATCTAGAAATTAAGTAGAATACAGGTTTTTCTACTATGTCCTTTTAATTTTTTTTAAATTTCTTTGTGATTTGTTGCCATAGCTCCATTTTCACATCTAATCTTATTAATTCAGGTCTTCCCTCTTTTTCATTTAATTTGTCTAAGGTCTTGTCAGTCTTTTCAAAGCACTAACTCTTCATTTCATAAATTCTTTTTATTGCTTTTTAATTCAATGATTTCTGCCATAATTTTAATTAATAATTTTCATCTACTAGTCTGGGGTCTGGGTTGTTCTTGTTTTTCTAAGGCTTTATTGTGAATCAGTAAATTATTTAGTTGAGATTACTCATTCAGCAATGTAGGCATTTATAACTATAAACTTCATTTTCTGAATTGCCTTCATTGTATTCAATATGTTTAGGTATGTAATGTTATTTTCATTAAATTTTAAGACCTTTATGGGAAATTTGAGATGGTTAATATTCAGAATTATTATTGAAAGTTATAGTCCTTTTCCTATAATTTTGCAATGTTAATTATTTTCCTATTCTTTATTTACTTAGAAACTATTTTAGCAAGTTTTATTTTCCTGTAGATGCTTCTTTATGTTTATCCTCTTCAGTTTTTAGAATTCCTTCAAATGTTGTCTGTATAGTTGGCTTAGTAGACATAAATCTTTTAGCCTGCTTATATTTTGGAAATTTTTCTTTCCCTCAATCCTGATAGATTTTTTGCTGATTATATTAGTTTGGGTCCACAGCTATAATTCTTAAGATCTTGAAATACATAATTTGAAGTCGTTCTGGATTTTAAAGTTTCTATTGAGCATCAGAATAAAAAAAATCTGTAAGAATGCTTGCAATGTTCTAAAAAGAATAAGTTGTATTATTGTTGCAGAAGTTTATTTTTAGTTATGGTTGAAATTGTTTTGTGCACTGTTGGAAAAAGGGATGCATAGGCCTTGGCCTTTTATATTGTTTGCAGGTGTTGGATTTCTGTGGGGGATGTTTAATTGCTTATTATCTGCACGTGGTATTAGAAACGCACCTAAAAGAGTTCTGAATCAATAAAACATGTGAACTCAGACACTCGGGATTCCATTGTGAGTATGGCACTATCCACAACCGTGGTTCCCTCTGCTGAGGTCTGGCAGACCTTGCAGATATGAGTATGTCTCCTTGTCATCCTTGCTGAGCCACCCCAGCAGCAGCTAACAACTACATATTATGGATGAGGTGTCATTTTCTTGTGGTGCTCAAGGTCTCAAACTCTGAGTGTAGATTTCTAAATAATTGCTATGGTCCCTGTGTTCTCCCTTGTGTACTTATCCAGATCCTATAAGGCTTCCTCACAGCTATGAGTTCCTGTGTGAGAGTTACATTCTGCTCTTCTCAATTTCTGAGGGCTGTTCTAGGTCTGATTGAGACAGTCTCCAGTTCTGGTTCCAGTTCTGGACCCAAAACTTGTCCTGGTTCTGACTCTGGATACTATTTTAGATTTTGTTTTTCCTGTGGTTCTAAATCAGGCTCTATTTTTGCTTGGTGTTTGTGTCTAGAAGTGGCTATGCAAGTGAGATCTTACCTTTTGTAATAAGTTTTTAGCATTCCTACATTAAATAAGTGCTTGGTTCAGTATTTCATGTTCCTTTGGCTTAGCTTGCTTGGCTTAGCTAGGTACTACATGAAACTCAATCTTGGGGACAGTAAGTACTGACTTACAGATAGAGTAGATAAGTTGATTCTAGCTTGGCTAGGTGACTTAAAGAAGGATGTCATGCTACTTATGGTAAGAGGACAGAGTAAGCTATAGGCTGAAGTAGCAGATCTAGCCTCACACAAGGCTGGGGCTTTGTCTTAAGTTTGCTAAAAGGTAGTTCTTTAAGCTAAAAATAATGAACACTAATTTATACAAAATATAAAAATAGGCTAGAGAGATGGTTCAGTGTTTAAGTGCATGTACTGCTCTTGCAGAGAATCCACATTACATTCTCAGTAAACAACAATTAGATATCAGCTAACAACCACCTGAAACTCCAACTCCTGAGGGGCTGATCACTTCTGATTTCCAAGGGCACCTGCACTCACATGCATATGCCCAAGACACAAATGTGTGTGTACGTCCGTGTGTGTGTGTGTGTGTGTGTGTGTGTGTGTGTGTTACTATACAAAAGTATAAAGTTCTATGGTCAAAGTAAAGTAAATATATGCTTAATTTCAAATATTCTAAAACTAGAGTATATGTGTGTGAATGCATACATTATGATGCATGCAAATAGCATAGTGTTGACATAAAATAAAGATACAGAACTATTTAAAATAACTGTAGCTACAACCCTAAGAAAAATAACTCTCCCTTGGGTGGCACAATTGAAGTTATTATCTGATTTAAATGAGTATTCTGAAATGTTCTACTCAAGCTCTTTGGTAAGCACATATGTAAAGGGTTTTCTTGATCATGTTATTTGGAATGGAAATATTCACCTTGAATGTGGGTGATACATTCCAGTGGCAGTAAGATCAAAGAAGAGTCAACATAAAATGGCTTTCCCTTTGCCTGCTTGTCTTCACATCATGCTGGCAAGTTCATCTTTCCCACTGAAGTTCTGATGTCAAGTTTATTTACCCTGTTGTTGCCATTGGCATCGCCACTGCCATTGCTCTTCTTCAGTTACATCAGAATCCAATTTCTTCAGCATACCAACATAGTCTTAAATCCAGTGGCTTGCCAGGAAACTTCCAGACCTTTAGTGATAGACTAAGTCTGGTGAGGCATTTGAGCCATGTGAACTGAGTAGCTATCAGCTTCTCAGCCTTTCCAATGGGAACACAGCCATTGTTAGACAATGAAGATCACAACCCAACAAATCCTATTTTAGAATACATTTGTTCTATTAGTTCTTTTTCTCTAGAGAATTCTGATTAATACACTTCCATAAGATATCCTACAGGTTCATTACATTGATGGCATTATACTGATTGGAGGAGGTGAGCAGGAGGTAGATTATTCTCTAGACTTGTTAGTAAAGTGTACACACATCAGATGAGAGACAAATCCAACCATATTGCAAGGGCCTTCTACCTCAGTAAAATTTCTAGGCATACAGTGGTGTGCAGTTTGTAGATATATTCCTTAAATGCTGAAGGGGAAGTTCTGATGCCTGGCCCTCTCTACAAGAAAGGGAGAAACACAATGCATCATGAGACTATTTGAATTTTGGAGTTATCATATTCCTCACTTGTATGTATTACTCCAGACCATATTCACAATGACCTGTAAAAATAGTAGTTTTGAGTGGGACCCCAAACAGAAGGCTCTTCATCAGGCCCATTCTGTTGTGCAAGCTGATCTGCCACCTGGCCATATGATCCAAGATACTGAAGATCCAGTGATTCTGAAGGACGAGGATGCAGTTTGGAGCCTTTGGCAGGACCCAATAGGTGAATCACAGAAAGAGACCTTGGGATTTTGAAGCAAAGTCCTGTCAAGATTTGCAGACTTCATTCTCCCTTTAGGAGGACAACTCTTGGCCTGCTACTGACCCTTAGTGGAGACTGAATACTTGCCAAGAGGCCATCATGTTACCATGTGACCTGAATTGTTCATCATGTTCTAGGTGTTATCTGACCTACCACACAATAAAATCAGACAGCCGCACAATCAATCCATCATCAAATGGAAGTGGTATATATGTGATTGGGCCTAAGTAGGTCCTGAAGGCACATGTAAGTTACACAAAGAAGTTGTCCAACTGCTTATGATTCCTCCTAACATTACAATGCCTCTGTCCCCAAGAATGCACTCTGGACTCATGGGATGTGTTCTATGAGTAGTTGATTGAGGAAGAGTAATATGGCTTGATTTACAGATTGTTTTACATGCTATGCAGGCACCACATGGAAATGGACAGCTGTAGCATTACAGCTTCTTTCTAGGGCAACCATCTTTGCAGTGGTTAGAACTTTGAGCAATGCATATGGCTGTGGATTTTACTGGGAAGGAGCAATGGTCAGATATGGGATTATATGCTAATTCATGGATTGTAGCCAGTGGTTTGGCTTGCTAGTCAGGTATGTGGTAGGAGCTCAATTGGAAAAATTTTAAGAAAGACATTTGTGGAAGAGTATGTGGGCAAAGGATGTAACTATACTTCTGTTTTATGTAAAATCTCGTGAAAATGTGTCTTCAGCAGAGGAAAACTTCAATTATCAGGTAGATAGAATGACAGTTACATAGGAGTTAGTTGAGTCAGTCAAAGGGGTCGGTAAGAAACGTCAGTTGAACATTCAGTTGAGAAGCAGACTGAAAAGTCTGTGGAGAAGCAGGCTGAAGAGTCAATTGAGCCAGAGGAGTAGGAGTTCAGAGGGAGCTAGTCAGAGTGACACAATCAGCAGTAGGTCTCAGACGGCTAAGGCTGAAGCCTTCAAATTTATTCAAGGGTTAAAAGTAGATTATAAAGCAGCCGAAATGCTCCTGGGCTCCAGGGCTCTGGGCAAGAACCAGTGATTTAATTAGTAAAAGAATAACTGTCCTCTACCGTGAATCAATGTCTACATCTAGTGAATCTACATGTACATGCACCTCTACAACTACAAGTCTTCCACACAGCATTGCTTCTGACCTAGATTGTAGTTATACATGTAGATGTTGGATTATAGATTCACCAGATGTAGAGGTTGGTTCAGGTTATTATTTTGTCTAATTAAATCACTGGTTCTTGCCTGGAGCCCTGGAGCCCTGGAACCCTGGAGCATTTCAGCCTCCTTACAATCTACTCTTGATCCTTGAACTGGAAGGCTTCAGCATTCATACAATCTAGAATATTTAACCTGCTAGCCCAGGCCTACAAGGCTTAGTGTTTGAAACCTATTGCTGACTAAGCCACTCTGACTAGCTCCTTCTGAACTCTGACTCTTCTGGTTCAACTCACTCTGTTCTGGGCCTCTTCTGTTGAACACTGCTTTGTCTCTGTGTCTCTCACTGAGCTCTCACTATTCCATCCTGCCTCTTTAACTGACTGCTTCAACTAACTGCTCTATAATTCACTTCAGCCTCAGTTTCTGTAACTCCTCTGTAACTGACTCTTCAACTTACTCTGTAACTATGCCTCAACTGACTCTTCATCCTGCTTCTCAACTGACCTCTCTTACTGACTGCTTCAACTGACACAATCTGTCTGCTTTTTTTAACCAACTCTTCTTAATTGACTCTGTTAGCTGAATCTAACTCCTATGTAACTTTCTTTTACTGAGACGAGAGCCCACCTTTTCTTGTGAGAGTTGGGAATGTCCTTACTCTGCTAAACACATCCTCTCATTAGTCACTTTGTCTGCCATTCACTCTGACTCATCTCAGATGTCACTTCCTGTGTGACACTGACTCCTTCTGAGTTCTGCTTCCTGTGTCTGCTTCCAATGCTCTTTCTAGGGATTAAAGGTATGGACCACCATTGCCTTCTGAATACTGGGATTAAAGGTGATTGCTACCCTTTGTTTCTGAATACTGAATTAAAGGTGTGTCTACATTCCATCCAGACCACACAGGCCTCTACATGTAGCCCCTGGAATGTAGACCCTAGCTTTCACACAGGGCTATTCCTCTACACTAGGTACTCACTTCACAACCAAAGAAGTGCAGCAATGGCCTCATGCTTGTGGAGTTCACTGTTCTTAACACATTCCTGACTACATTGAAGCAGCTCTCTTGATAGAACTGTGGAACGGCTTTTTAGTAACTTAGTTACCATGCCAACTAATTAGAACTGTCATTGATCCTTATCGTATAATAAACTATTCTGAAACATTTTTAAATGATTAACTCCTATGATAATTATGAATGACTGACTCTTATGACTATTTTGAAAAGTACTTACTATCTTTTTCAAGATCATTGAGTCAGAAACTCAGCTTTTATATATGTTTTCCTCTGTTCCCTTTCTCTTCTTAGGTAGTATCTGGACATAGGATTAAAAGTAGTATGGCCATGTCTTGAGAACACATGATTAGCTACTCTAAACTAGATCAAACCTTTGCTAGAAAGAGATGTCTTCTCCAATCACAAGGCAAATTTTGTATTTCATTTACCTTCAATTGAGCGCCAATGGACAATCACAGTTGGCACAGTCACACATGGTAGTTACTGTGGAGTGCATAATCAGAAGTGTAGATATCCTAGGGAGTCCAGGAATCTACTTTGGGATGTTTTGTTTTGTGGGGGGGAAAATGAAATGTGAAGTGCCTAGTTATAAACTAAAGACAGCATTTGTCAGGCCTAAATATAGAAAAATAAAATCAGATATTATTTTTTTAGTTTATATTTCTTTAGGATGTCTAGCAGGGAAAAAAAAACAAAGTTTGCTAGGATGAGTTATTATAATGGACCAACAGATATTTGAGTCTAGGCATGTAAACAGTTTGAACAGAGCAGAAACTTTGTGTTCTTTTTATCTACCCATCCTTTCCTGACACTGGGCTGGGCATATGCAAAGCAAAGCAAACATACTGGTTGTAGCTTGCCTGAACTCAGAACCCTGCACCTTCTCCCTACTCTCCCAATATCTGCCTTCTAGACACAAGCTCAAAGACATGGGACATAGAAACTTTACAGCTTATTATGTATTCAATAACAGCTTCCCAAAAAGCAGTCTCTATGGAAATGGGTGAAGATGAGAGCTGGGATTAACCCCATAAGTTAATAATCAAAATACACTAAAATCAAAGGCAGAAGTATTCTCATTCCACTCATCCAAAGGAACTAGTCCAAGCCAACAAATATCCAGGCCATATACTGCCACTCACATGCCTCCCTCTCATAGCCCAATGAAATGGCATCATGCATAGTGCTATGCAATGATAGTATTCTCTTCCAATGACTTCAGATAGAGCCACATACCCAACATGGAACACCAGATATTCACAGGTAACTTGTGAGTACATAAAATGCCTGTATATCACTCTGAGGTTTGGTAGAAAGGGAGAATCTAAGAATCTGGTTATGACAGGTTGAGGAGAAAGAGCAAAAAGAAAAGGCAGGCTGATTAATTTGGTCCGGGAAATAGAGATAACTACTAGCTCATAGCTACATAAGGAAGAAAATAAGATTTAACAACTTACTGGTTATTGAGGAAAGAATTATAAAGGGAAAGAAGTCAGAAATGCTGCAGGGAGCATTTATCGAAAATTAACTCCTCATATGGTTACTATTCAATTAGGTAAATGTGTGGAAACTTACTTGCATACAGCCTCCAAAAGATGGGGTAAAGAGACCCAGGGTTGTGGATCAAGGACCAACATTTCTTTCCCCACTTGCCATAGACTGTCTGGCTGCTCTGGGGACAGATCTTTCCCTCTTTAAGAACCTCCTTTCACCTCCTATAAATACAAATCTCCTTTAAGCGAAAAAGTTAAAGTGAAAGGATTAAAAATGAAATTTAGAGGTAGAGCCTGCAGATATTGAATTAAACAGAAAAAATAAACAATGAAGCGTGTTTTAAAGTAAGCTTCCAGATGATGACAAAGGTATTAGTGATGCTATCTCAGACACTGCAGTTCCATTTCATGGTACCAGTCTGTAGACAAGGTTCCTGGAAAATGTAAGGAAAAAAGTGCAAGCAAGGGTCTGCAGATGTTGGGACTAGGAAGAAGAAAGGATTTTAGGTTTGAAACTTTTTTAAGGTGCTCAAACATCCAGAACCCATGTCTCCAGTCTGTGTTCACTGGACTCTGACCTGTACCATATTATTTTATTATTATTATTATTTTCTCAAGTCTCTATAGAGTACAATCCTGGGCCTTTATTATAAGTCTCTTTTAATACTGTCCCCTCTCATCTTCCTAAGAGAACATTGGTGTTGATTTTTCCTTTCTGTTTGCAGGTTCACCAACTCACTTTGCAAAAGGCTTTGCTCAACTGAGCCATTCTGGCTAGAGAAAGATTCCTCCACAATGTGACTTCCATACTCACATCAGTCCTTAGAGCAGCCCCTCTTTATGATATTGCAGCTATTTGTAGCTCCCTAAGAGCAATCAAGTTAATTTCATATCAAAGAAACTCCTTAAAGACATACCACTGTCCTTTATTACGTCTGACATCTCTCACAGATGAATAAGCCATAGCTCTAAGATTGGATACATGTTTTTTATTTCTACTTCCTTAGGATGAGCACTCTATCCTCCTGGAGCAATTATTGCCCTCTTGCCTAAATTGGCTCATTTGTTGTATTCCTCTTTGTTCCAGAGTCTGACATTTATCATTAATTACAAAGTAGCCTTCACTGGGTTACCCAGAAGGGTTGAACCCTAGTTTTACAAATTGTCATGGTCTTGGGCTCTATCACCTCAAACTTTTAGAGGTGGATATGTATATTAACCTCATTGCAATAATAATAGCACAGTTGTAAACAGAGCAGTGAAGCTCATAAGGCACACATGCTCACAATTAATTTTAATCCTGTCCTGTAAAATACATGCATCAAAAGTTATTAGCCCCTTTTAAAAAAGAAAAACCTGTGTTTCAGAAAGGAGTCGTGTCTTGTGCAAGGCTCCATTGCACAACTATGTAATTCCTTGTCTAATGCTTTTTCTACTCCTCATGGGCCTGTGGTTCAGTGTAGCTTATGCCCACAGTGAAACCAGCCGTCTGGAAAGCTCCCTTTTCCAGGGTCAAGGATCTGGCAGCCTTAGATCCCATCTGTTCTCCAGTAGAGGAAGCTATCAGTGACTGGCAGTAAGCCCCACCCTCCAGTCCACTCCATTAAGAGTGTTCTGTCTGAACTGCTGGAGGCACGCAAAGCACTAGGATATGTAAGTATGCAGCAGAAATCTGTTTTGCATTTGCAGTTTGTAGACTGCAAACCACAAAGCGTTGGTTTGGGGCTCAAAGGGCCTGAGGATGCTCAAATTAACCTACAGTTCAATGAAATGGCAGCATCTCTACAGTGATATTCTGGGAAGAAGACGGAGAAGATATATATTAAATAGAAGCTACAGAGAGGGACAGAAGCAGGGAAGTGTTTCATCAAAGCCCACTTTAATACCACTTTCCAGATGAAGGAGTACCAAAGCTCAGAAAGATGAGAACTTGTTGAAATTGTACTATTACTACTTGATAGTGGAGAGATTCAGTCTCTGCCCCCAAAGCTGGTACACTCACCACTGTATCATATCACCATACTAAGAACCCCCCCAAAGAGATTCTTATCCTGATTAATTGTCTGCCTTTGTTTCACTTAAAGCTTATGTTGTTCAGTTTTCATGTACCCAAAAGAGACTTGGTAGAGAGAAACAGAAACAGTGGTAAAATTATTGGTTTGTCTGTATGTATACTGAGAGAAGATCAGGGCTTGTGCCAGAACGCTCAGTAGGAAAGCAGTTCCTGTTGTTTTGCAGCCTGGCTTACTTTATATCACTTTTAAATCATTTAACAAATCATAACAGGTGATTGATCATAGTCTGACTCAGATACACAAAAGATGAGATTTCCAGTAACTTGCCTTTTTAAATGAAATAAGGAACAACTTAGTCTTGGCAAGTTCATCACCTGAGGCGTAAGCTACAGATCCTCATTAGTGTTTGCAGCTAAATGCCTTGAGAAGGGCATTGTGGCTGGGTTCTGACCTGAACAAGCTACCCACTTGCTTTATTTATTTTTTTAACATTTATTTAATTTTTGAGAATTCCGTACTTGAGTACTGTATTTGCGTCATTTCCCACACTTCCCCATCCAACTCATCTCATAACTCCACTCCTCATATCATATATTGTATTTATATTATGTTATACATATAACAAGTGTGTATATATATATATATATATATATATATATATATATATATATATATATATAACTTGCTGAGTACATTTACTGTTGCTTATATGTATATGTGTCTAAGGATGACCATTTCTGATTGGATAGTCTATCAGGGGTCTTGTCCCTATAGAAAACAGATTGTCCCTCTCACAGAAGCCATTGAATGCCAGTAGGTCTTCATCATATGGTGGGGCCTTTTGAAATTCCCTCATCCATACTGTTATATCAACTGATGATGTCATTGTGCATGTTTGGTTTATGCAAATGTATTTTTTGATTTCATGAGTACAACTCCTTGTCATATGCATAAGACACTATCTTGTAGGAAACATCTACTTACTTTATGAGCTAGATCATCACTGAGGTCTCTGTGGTCCCTCAGGAGCAAGAGATTTTAGACATTTTTTAAAAATCAATTTTTATTTTAAAATTGTGTGTGTGTGTGTGTGTGTGTGTGTGTGTGTGTGTGTGTGCTCATATATTATATGTGTTCAGGGATCTGAGACGACTAAAAGAAGATCCCAGGGATCTGGGGTTATAGGCAATTGTGAGCCACCTTACAAGGATACTGAGAATGAATTCGAGTCCTCTGCAAGAGCATCAATAAGCATTCTTAACCACTGAGACATCTCTCCAGTCCCAACATAATACATCCAAAAGGGAGGAATATGGTAAGGATTTACATAGTTTTATATCGGACTTACATTGGATTTTGAAATATAACATAAATCTCTATGCACTCCTTGGGATTAATGTGGGGAGACATACCAGGTTTTTGTTCCTTTCAGACTAGGTTTATATTTGGTTGTTAGATTAAATGTGGTAGTAAGAAAGATTACTAGGGTAGGAGTCAGAACATAAAATTTAAATCTGAGCCGAGTCTCTTGACCTTGGTTTCCATATCACAGTGTGAGGAAGTGAACTAATTAATACCCATGTTCCTGTATATTTCTAGAAGACGCCTTTGGAGTCCCGTATTATACTCAGGAAGATATAAGTATGTTGAAATTTTTAATTTTTTAAAGGATAACAAGTATTAACTTCTTAATGTATAACAATGAAAAAGCTAGGTCATTAGCCCAATATGTGTCAGGCATGAGTTTCATCTTGTAAAAAAGGGATTTAAGTC